>OY720642.1:107478371-108198758 GCA_963169105.1 Ceriagrion tenellum | reverse complement strand
TAAATAAAGACAAACGCAGCCTTGGAAGTGTATAACTTATCCTACAATGGAGTATACATGGCATTAAAGTGAAAAATATAACTTGCCTATTGGCGAAATACCATGATAAAATTTTTATGCGGTCTTTAACGAAGTTTGAGTGATTTGAGCAGCAAGGAGATTTTTTTTGCATCCAAGGAGCCGATAGAGCCTTGAAGTAATGCCGGAGATGGTCAGAAAGGGAGAGAATTCTTTCGTCAGCGAGCAAGTCGAAGTATTCACGGAGGGGAAATTCCGGAGAGAGATGGATGAAGACGTGCCGCTTCTGAGTGATCGGCGGAGTTAGGACCTGAATTCATGATTAACGCCAAGGCTCTAGGGTGCCTTGCTATCGCTATCGGCGTGAATAAAACCAACCCCGGCCATGCATTTCGCGAGCCAAGCGATGAGAGAGATCATGGCCGTATGTGCTTCCACGGTCGTTCGTGATTTAAGGTAGTGCGAGCGAGATAGATCCCTAATCATAATAGAGACCATATTCGAATTATACGTTTTAGTTTCACCAGCTGTGAGACACGAATTAAATATTGTATTATTAATAGTGCAATAATGTTGTTTTAAATGACAGAATTTACTAGTAATCAAATGAAAATATCCAAATAAATTCTTAAATTGACTCATTTTTTCACGCGGTACGTTTGAAACTCCATCAAAACGGAAGATTTATTGTGATCCCGAAGAATTAAATGCGGTGTAAATATGCTTAATTTTCAAAAATAGTTGAGAAACACACAAATTACACATTATTGACTTTTGGACGAGATCTGGGTGTTAGAAATTCCTCATTTTTCAAAAAAAGTCTCTCTGGATATGCCATCCAGAGAGACCATACCCATGCACGCATGCATGCATGCACGTACCATTTCCCATGTAAAAGGGCTGGTATGTTTTGGAAAATGTCTCGGAAAGTACTGTGGTAAGGGGTTGAATTTTTTATGTCAATGGAAGGATGATATATTTTTCTTTAAAATGAGACATAATTCATTGATGTCTGGGTAAAATGATATTTCGCTCAAACTACCTTAAAGGCGGAAAGTGTTGTCAGGCGGTGATGCAAAAATTTTTTCACGATATATGAGGGGAAAGGGAGCAGAAATACGAGAAAGAGTTACGTATGCACGTGCGTGGTGGCTGAAAATTCGGATGGGGTTGAAAGAGTTCTTTCGTCGGCTGGCAAGGGAAGGAGAGTGGGTTCCATCGGATGCTCGAAGGGAGCGACCCCTTGAGGAGCGACAAGGACCTCTCTCACCAACCGAAGGGGTTCCGCGAGAGGAAGTTTCCAACTCGATATATTGGAGGAGTCTTGAGGGAACTCAAGGTGGGAGGTGTATATTTGCACACTGCTCGCGAAGGAATAAAAACGCGAACGACGGCGGCTGGAGGGAATTCTTTTCGCCCGCTCCGGAAGGAAGAGGAAAATCGTAACAATTATCCGGACTGAGCCCGCTATTTCGAGGACTCTCTTACTTTTCCATGGCAAAATATTTTGCCAAGTGAGATTGCATCTCCGGAAGAGACTCCACGAAAAAGTTTCACGTTGTGGGAAATAAGTTTTATTGCTCTGAGCTTATTCCGGTATTAGCTTAATGCATCAATAGAAATCTACATCTACAACTACATAATACCCCACGAGACGCCACATGGGCGTGTGGCAGGGGGTGTTAGGTCACCAGCCGTGTAAAGATGTAAGTTTTTCGGAGATGAAATGGTGACATGTATAATAGGAGTGTATTTAGTGGAGCTCAGTTTTTATTGTAGTCACTTATTGTTTGCGGAAAGAACGAGTTTTTGTACCTATCTGTTCGTTAGTGTATCCCTCTTATTTTATCGCGTCTGTCAGACCTAGAGATGTAGTGAGGAGTCATGATAATATTCTCTTTGTCGCTTTGAAAAATATCAGTTCTGAATTTCTCAAACAACCTAAGCCTAGCGTTTAGCCTCCGAGTCTTTAGGGGCTCTCAGCAAGTTGTCATACACTATGTGTGCGCTCGTAGCAGTTTTTAACGAAGAGCGTCTTTCCGTTGTATTTTATTAATTTTTTTGGTTAAATCTTTTTGACCAGGGTCCCAAATGCTCGCTGCGTATTCAAGGTGTGGCCTAACCAGAGCTAAGTATATAACATTTTCGAACTGTTAAAAATCCGCCGAAAGGGAATATTTTTAGAAATGCCATAATAATCAGTTGACATACGAAACAGGAAATCGTATAATAGCTAATTCAACATATGGACTGTAATAGAGTATAGACGTACAACTTGATGGAAAGGAATGCTATATAAATGGCAGGATAAGCCGAAGCATGGTTTACGAGGTCTAATCGCAGGGTGTGCCGAGCGTAAGTTTGAGTTTTTAAAATTAGTATTTAAGTTTCATAACAAGGCTTGCCTAAAGATTAATATGCTGTTTTGATTATTGTATAACCGCAAGAATGTTAACATTCATCAGAAAAATTGTGTCTGGGAAGCTTTTTGGGGACAAAGTTCCCGATCTTCTCTGATGAATAATTTATTTGTTACCGTATTAATTTCTTTATGGGAGGAAAAAGTCGACTATAATCGAATGAAAATTGCATTTTATCACATAATAATGTATTTTGTACAGGAACTTTGGTACTTTGATATTTTTCCAGTGTTTTCTGATTTTTGGGTTGTTGAATTTCATTTATTGCGTCGTTCTAAGGGATTTATCATGATTAGTGAGAAACGCTATTAATCTATCGAATAAAAAAAGAAGAATTTCGCTGATTCTCGCATGCTCTTTCCTATTAGAAAAAAAGACCTCCTCCATACAATTCCCGTTCTCAAGAGCATTTATCACGCTTTAGCTGTAGAACACTTAAATAGATTAGGCCCTCACTACTAAACAAGGGAATACGTTGCAATTGAGCTATTTTCGCCGAAGGGCAGGGGAGGTGAGTGTTTTTATCAGAGGTGGATAGAGAGTAAAGATTTAGGGCAGAAAACCGCGGAGCAAAGCTCTTGTCCTTGGCAACAATGAGAAACCCTTGTAGAAATAATGGGCCGTGTTCCCTGGTGGTGCAGTGCAGAATCCCATGCTTCTTAAAGCCTTATTTCGAAAGACCATCGATCTCTTACGCTCCTCATTTGCCGTGTGTTTTGGATTTGTTTTGTGCCTGATCGCCTGATCGTTCATCATCCTGTGGCAATTTTTCTCTTCGGTGCATCGCAACCCTTTATGAACGAACGTGTATTTTCTAAATTAATTACACTCCAATGGCGTCAAACTGTCTAGAATGTTACCCGAAAACGAAAATAAATGCGAGGAAAGAATCACATGAAGGATCCTATAAAATGTTGACGAGCCACATCAGACGTCATCGATCCGAAAACTGTTTGTTGGTTTTTATTGAATTTAGAATTTATATAAAAACTAAATGAATGTGCTATTAGTACCTGTCACAATACTTAGCATTAGTCATGCCGAAAGTTTATTCCTTCCGTCGGCAAAGGAAAATTTCTTTGCGTGCGAAGATTTAGCCATGAGAATGCTGAGAGAATAATTTTATTGCGGAGACGGAGGCAATGTTGCCGTATTGAAGTGAGTGATGGCAGATGAGTTGATTGCATTAGTTTCAGTGAATGCTATATGATAGACGTAGTTCAGGTGAGAGCTCTCTGCAAGATTCAGCATTGTGAAGGTGATGTATTTACCATTCCACGAATGAAATGGGTTTTACATATTGCGGATCATGGGACAGAGCTTGAATAGGCTAATTTGGGAAATAAATGAGAAATTGCTGTTTTCATTGGGGAATAGATCTCTTGCGAGTGATCAAATGGATGCAGTAAATGCTCTCATTTGTCGCTCTTTCCCGCTGTGTGGCTTAAGTTTTGGAGTCCTTAGTGCCTGTTCTATCTGTTTCAAAGCTATTACATATGCGCCTGGTGTATTCTAGCGATAAAATTAATTATAATAGATTATTGTTTAAGTTAATTTAATTGTTAGTTGTTTACATATTTCTTTACTGTTTGGAGTTGTTTACTTTTTTATTGTTCAATATTAAGCTTAATGGTTGGTAAATTCTCGATTTATCAACATTTATACTAATATTTGTATAAATACCTGGCTGATTGTCTCTTTGTTTTGTGTCGCAAAGCTCTGAGGATGCCAATATATTTGGTGAAACGTTGGCTGTGAGTTAAATATATTAATGATCAAATGTTCAAGAATCTCTTTATAATCTATGCTATATTGGCCGAGGAAGTTATCATTGATTGGTAAAATTAATGTTTTGATTTATTATATATCTACTGAAATCGAACAGTTTCAAAGTTTGGTAATTAATAAAAGCAAAATTCACCGCGATGGACTGTTGCTTTCGGGGATGCAAAGAATGAATGGACCTCGGGGATGTAAGTAATAATTTAACATCCTTAAAAGTAACACTCATCAGTTGATGGATAGTTTTTAAGCCGAAATTTTCCGACATAATTATAAGCGTACGCATGCAAGGGGCTATCATCCAGGGGTCACTTAGCTTGTTTCCGCTGAACACGACACACGCGCAGACTATCCACCAATCCGATGACAGTCGGACGTGGCTGCGATAAACACTTTACTCCTCCCGAATCTTCCGCGAGCATCGGTTCCGTTGCCGTAATGGTGGTGAGTCTTGTCGATCGCGATGTTTATTTGATACTCGGAGAGTTATTCCTTCATAGATTTCCACCGCCTCGAAGCAAATATTCCTCCATCCTCCGGTGTTGACTTCGTTGGCTGTTTTTTCAAGATAACAGTCTCGTTCTCATATTCCAACGTGTGTCTTCAGGTCGAAGTAGTCTTCAATATTCAACGGGTACATTTGACCTGACGACTTCCATTGGAATGCGGATTAAAAATGGAAAGGGCAAAAAAAAATATTGCGATTCACCGTGAAATAAGTCATTCACTTGGGTTGGGGCTATCTTAAACCCTCCAAGAAATTCACAGTGGAAAAGGACGCATGGATAGGTAAACCCATTTCCGCCCAAAACATTTTTGTTTGCGATATTGAAAAATTTTGGTATTATACTTATAGGGTCAAAGTACTCATGTAAAATATTTTGGTGATCGTGACCTTGAACTACGCAGTGTTGGCAAGTTGATCGCGATAAAGTTCGAGGATCCTCCTACAGAGCGTCATACACTCGGCGCGTCAGGGTGTAGCAATATGGCTACGTTGGCGGAAATGGGTTATTAGGTTAGAGCACTCGGCACAAATTATAAGTCTGGGTTTGTTTCCCAGTCCAAATGAATGATTTTACCAGCGTAAATTTCATGTAATTGTGTGACTACCAGCCGCCGACACCGCTTACGTTACCGCGCTGCCAGTTTCGCAGATCTTTGAATAAACAATTCGGTGAAAACCCGAGAATGGCGAAACACTTTAAAGCGTGCGTCACACAATAAATTGAGTAAATAATCTTAATAACTTCTTCATAGACCACGGGTTTCTTTAATAGCGACCATTTTAAATTTATATTTAAGCGAACGCACCCAACCATGACCCGGATAATGCGAAACCTCGAAGGCGGGGTTCAAACCCGCGACCTACGGGTTGGCAGACGAGGCCTTTATCCGGCAGCAACCAAGGCCGACCAAAATCATGAGGAAAGCTCCGGAGCGTGGTAAAAAATCCCAGAATGCTGGAACGGTAGACGATCGAATCTGACAATGCACAACTTAGATGCCCTTGGAAGGGCGGCATGACCTTGCTTTCCTTGAACAAGTGCGACCGCAATATCGTTACTTCTATCGCAAAGAAGAAGATTAAAATCGATCCAACGACCGCTCTTGCATTACACCTTGCCATCATCTTGCGTACTTCGGAGACTGAAGACTTCCAACTTTTTTGAAAATCCGCCAAAGGGTAATTGCAATTCACTGCCGTGAGCCATTTGGCCACACGGCCGTAGCCGCCCTATTCTCCCCCGGTTCTCTTTTCAAGGTCGGCCACGTCAATACCAGTTAACTTTTTGTCCTACGAAAATCTCTGAAATGCGAATGCATTATCCGGAAAGGAGCCCGATATTAAAACCCCCGTCCTCTCTAGAGCGTTTGCAGAAAAAATGTCAAGGTTAGAATGAGAACGACATGGTGCTCTAAAAATAGCATCAGGGTGGATGGCAAGATATTAGATGAATATCCAGAGATAAGACCTTATATAGTATTCATTGAACTAGTATATTGAAGTTAAGGAACTTAATTTTACAATTTGTAAAGGTTGCAACAAGGAAATGTTCACAAGTAGCTAAAAATAAAAGCAATAATGAGGTAGACCTTAGTGTGTGTGACCAATAACGAGGTAGACCACACACCTTTAACAGGTTCCAATCTTAGGATGGTTTTCTAGGGAGAGAGCGTTAAAAAATATTTAAGGATTTTACTTCCTTATCGTAAAAATCGTGCATGGAATTTTTTTGCAATTCCTCTTAACCCAGATTCGCGTGCCCGGACATGGAATCCGTTTCCGCGTTTGATAGTTTCAAGTTAACACAGGGTATCAATGCAGGTAAAACTCTATTACGATCGCCGGGACTAACTTTTTTCCGGATAAGACAGGTTGCCGTTTAAATTAGGTTCCTCGGAAGGCAGGTTACACTGTAATTTAAAAAGGAACAAAGGTAAAATATTATTTTCGTGACAACTACATATATTCATGCCTATATTTTACCGGCGATTATGCCTTCAAGTATAAGGCAAATATCAAAGGTGGACTGAAATTAAAGCGTCCGGGGTTTTTAATTCAGCAAGAGCGAAGATAGAAATAAAATCAGGGAAAGAATAAGTGTCTGTCCAATTTATGTAGCTATTGCTTGGAGTAAGGAGAAAATATGTTTTGAATTTTTGAAAATTATACATATTTATGAGAAAATATTTGCGCTAGTAAATATGGGAAATGATGGAAGTGATAAATAAAGCTAAGTTGAGCTAAAGTAAGGAGTAGCTTCAGGTACTATGAAAGGACGAAAGATTTTGAAGTTATTTTAAAGAAGAGGAAAAAATAATGGAGTGACTAATGTAAGCAATTATATTTACATTTTTGGTCGAAATAATCGTATGCAAGGATAAGAGCATTCATATCCTACTGATGATTTGATAAAAAACTCCTAGTGATTCTGTAGTGCATAGGTTGTTAAGCTTATTATTATAGAGCATTCGTAACTTTCAGACCAAATTTGGAGTTTTTAAGGAAAAACCAATATTGACAACAATGGCATTCTATTTTTTAATTTATCCTTCGACACATACTGCAAATCTATCGTTTATTTATATTTTTTACTGCGAGAAGAAGGCTCTTGGATTTGAAAAACTTGGATTTGTCCTACTGCGCTGAGCATCGAGTTTTTTTCGTTCCTTTCCGCGATTCTCTTTTTTCTCTCAGACTTTTAAACACTGTGCCTAAAATACGATCAATCACTGTGGGCAACGAAGTGGTTCGGTAGCATCAACGGACTGGCGATGAGGAATAATGGCCGCCTCGGTGGAGAAAGTCTATTCCCATTTTATTTCGGATTTCATGGCGGCAATTAATGCTGTTGTTGCAAACGGAAAACAGTTCCTATCCCCACAGTTCCCCTTGGCAACGGCCCTCTCTCATTACGTCTGCATATCGAAGCGTTGATTCAGCTTCACTCGAGACTTAGAGTATAAAAACAACTGTGAAATTTCCCCTTTTTCATTAAATTTATATTGAGTTCACTACTGGCATTTCTTGGAAACTCAATATAAATAGCTAGTACTCATTAAATTTATTTCGATTAGATGAATGTATTTTTAACTATTCCCGGAAACTCATTATGATTTTATTTTAATATGAATTATTTTTTACTCAAGTAAATGAAATTAATGGCAGATAACTCAAAACTGAGGACGATTATCGTATTCTCTTGAAAGCCATTTTTTCATCAACACGACATCAATATATGGCAAAAACTCTAATTTCCCCTCTAACTGGAATTTTTCTTTCCTTTCATGTAACTTTAATCAGAATTTATGGATAACTTTTGTTGGAAGGCAGTTATTTTTTTAAATTACCAAACCTATGATGAATTTTCTGCTAATACCACGAATGTTAAAAAAAAATAATGAAGTTCATTTAAAAAATACAACTGAATTTACAATTTTTTGGATTACGAAATTACAATTTAGACTCCGTACTGGTGTATTAGATTTAGATAGATCTTAAAGATGAAAAAAATATTATTCGGATCGCTTTTATTTTCTCCACTGGGCCATTTTGTTGGAATTTTAGTTCGTAGTTAAAGTATTGTCGAAAGATTGGAAAATATTGTCTTTAACAACGAGAATGCTCGCCTTGCAATGATTCACAAGTTGGGAAACATGAGGTTCAGTTTGCGGTTTTACCTCCTAATCGTGATTGACAACCAATGGAGACCTTTTTTTACTGTCGTCATTATCGTTCAAATTTTGAACGCGCTGCAGCTCTTGCTCTCATATCGCATATAACTAACTGTTAATAGTTGTTTCCTTTTAAAACCCCACTTTCAAGCTACTTAAAACAAATTCCTTTCACTGATTGTCTGCCTTAGATACTGGGCTGGAAAATCATTAAATATAATATGCTCTTTATTCGACTACTGAAATTGTTCACAACACTATTTCCACGTAGAGGGGCTGACTGCAGCGGATTTTTGGTGACCTAATATGCTAAAAGGAAATTTAGATAAAATTTGTCCTTTTTTTCAATAACCTCTTGATTTTCAACAATATTCTCTTAATGCATCAGTCCTTTCAAAATACACTGGAGCGTTGCGGAAATTTGTCAATTGTTTCCTAATTTCAACAACTTTCACCTAAGAGCTCATGTATTTTCAAATTTACATTTGGGAAATAGTGAAAAATGTAGACTCTGTTTGATGACAAAAGAGAAAGTTTGGCTGGTTTTTAGCAATAAAGCTTTAACGCGACCAATTCGGTGTCTTTCATCATTTTTATGTCCCACATTCAATACATCAAAACGGGTTACATTAAGTATTTTCGAGGAGAAAACTGCTCAGAGGTCTTTTGTCGTCATGCACAAGTTCCATCCACTCAGCCTTAAGACAACACTATTAAATTGATGTTATTCGATACAGGAATCAGATATCCGTTCGAGGTATATTTATGAAAAGATTTTTTGAATTTGATTTTACGGTAGAACATCTTTGCACCTCCGTCGATATAGTGGTTACCGGTCTCCTGCGATTACAGCCCACATTCAGCGCGCGCGTCGCCCCACCGTTCTCATATCCGAAATTGCTGCTTTGAATGGACCGAGTCCAAAGTGATGGATGCGGGCGGACAGCTATTTGGTTCGCGATCGCCATTCTCTACGCCTGCCACGAGGGGATAAAGGCATCGCTATTAGTTATATCCATCCTCTCTCACTGTAATTCTGGCAGTTTTGTTTCGGAAACGCAATCGGTAGCGCCGGTAATGTGCTCTAGCGCTCAGTGAAGGCTCGCCCGGGCCAGTGTGATGGATGTGGATGGACGCGCAAAGCTTCCAAAGGGACAATGAGGGCTCCCTAACCGTTAGGGTCCTTTTAGAACTGCATCATGGCAGCGGATAATCTAGAGGGCTTGATTACATCACCTGTAGTAGTTCGTTAGTAAAATCCGTCGGAATGCACACCTCAGATATGACCCTAGGCACGTAGTGCTTAGTCCTGGAACTACGTTGCCTCCTGTGATCACTGTAAGTATAGTCTCAGCTCTCAACTTTGGTAACAGCTCGAAATAATCACTGGTGACCGGTGATGTGCGTTCGGTACCTGAGCAGCTGCGAGAAAAATTTTGTAATCCTTTTTTATTTTAAGCAGTTATATTATTTTATATTATACGGGATTATTATATTTTATATTATATTATATTATATATGTTATAAGGAAAGATTTTGTTCATTGCTCAGGAACGCTTTTTAAATGTTTCCTTGTTGAAACCTTGGACCTTGAACGAAATCATGTAAATTATTTCTAGTGTTTTAATTTAACATCTACAGCTAATTCAATTTGCGCTCGATGCATACAAATTGAATCCTTTCTACCCATTAAATTTCATGATGTCTCTTACCCCTCCTCCCAGGAGAGAATCAAAAAACTGTCCACAAGCCATTCAACACATGAAATCACTCTTAATCATGCACTTTCGTAATATTACGAGTAAATGTAAATTTCTCATGTACATTCTCTTTGTAGGATACAATGTTTTGAATTTTGGAATCCCAAGTTCAAAGGTGAATTGGGTTCCTTGGATGAGAAATTTTTCAACGATTAGCTTATGTCACTCATGACTCGACCGTTGAATTCACCAAATATCTTCAAAAATATATACTACTTTTTTAAATTCTCCGCCGTGATAAGGTAAATAAAAAAATTAATCTTTTCTAAGTAATCAGGCGTGAATCAAGATCTTCGGGTACATTCCGTGTTCAACTAACGCGGGAAAAGCCCCATATCCTTCGAGTCATCTTCTAACCAACGCGGAGGCCTTTATATCGATTCAATCACGTTGATAAGGTAACAAGAGTAGTACCTGTCCATTAAAAGGGTTTGTAATTGAATCCTATTAGAGGCAGAGATTTTCCAGTGGAAATTATCTCACTTGACGTCATGTTGGAAGCATAAAAATTTTAGTGCTCTATCGGATCTATCTATTTAGCCGGATAGGATGTAAATTTTTCTTAGTCCTTGGAGTCTTTTGTTAAGGAAAGGCAAAGGTCTTCATCCGGTTTCCCTCCTTTATATTCCCTTTCCATATGAAAATCAATCCTTGAATTCCTGCTCAGCTTCCCAGCTAACAATTCCAAGCCCTCCAAACAGCCTCTGACAATAACATGTCGTAGGTAACAAGCATTTACCTAATGCTTGTCCTTGATGTTTTAAGTTCACAGAGTTGGAGCTGTCTTGGGAGTAATTTTAACATCCAGAGATAATCCAAAGGAATACGATCTTATTCGTTCAGGTACTTTAAAATGTTTATGTTATTGATAATCTTCCCAACTAGTAACTAGCTCCGATCCATTCTACTCTCAAAGTCTCTCTAAGTGTTTCAGGCTAGTTAACCATTCTAATTTTCCATCTATAACTATTCCATTTTATATCTAAGCGAAAAACTGAATTCTTGCTTTTCAAAGCCTTGAGTTGACGGCCATCATTCTTACTCTTGGAATAGAAACGGAAAACTTATTTCCTCTCCCCGCTCTATCTCAAGAATCCTCAATAATAACATCGATGTTTACTTCTTAGATTATCTTTGGCCTCCCGTGTTGCGACTACCATGATTTCAGCCCTAAGGCCACACGTGAGCAGACTCGTGAGAAGATTGAAGGAATCTAGTCCATCTTTGCTGCCGCTGCTACTAGGGTAACACGGGAAGGCGCCCTTTCCCATGTGGAAGAAAGTTAGTCACCGCTCTCTTAAAGTGGGCGCAACCATGGCAACCGGGATCCAGAATCAGCCATTTTCAGTTGGTCCACGTCTGCACAACCGACTGCGGGTATGCTCGACACAGAGTCTCACATAAAACCTCGACGGAGCGAAATGACTTCGGAACGATCTCCGATCGGAATGATATCGCCCGATGACCAAAGGCGCTTTGTCCCCTTCGCCTCCTCTCGCCCCGACTATTCACCCCCGCTGGGACAACTGCTTAGTGGGGAGAGGGAGTGAAAAAAATAACTCCCAACCCAAAGAAAACCCCGTAAATATCTTCGCCGAGAGGCATGAAAGTTATGCGTCATAGGCACGATTAGTGCTCATTGTGGACGCACTGTCATACGCACAGTTGAACTACTTTTTAGTGAGCGTCGCCGAAAAATGTTAGGGAATAACTCATGTTGGTTACCCAAAACACTTAGAAATTTTTTTTGTCTGGTTTACGCTGGCTGCAATATAATATTGCAGTTTTGTTAATTTTACTGCGACAATATGAACTGAGAACACGGTTTTTCTACACTCTATCAAGACAACAAATAGAAAGTTACAACGATTTTTCTGCCTCCAACAAAGCAGCTAACACTTACATATCGAGGAATATTGATAGCTGGAACAATTTGCCTAGTGAGCTATTCAGTGTTTCTCCTACATAAATCAAAGAGCTTTAAGAAATGATATGTTCCAAATAAATATGAAATATTTTATGTAAATATATCTTCTCTCAGGGTCACTGTAAATATATTTTCATATGATGATCTGTTTATGGTTTTTATGTGTGTTATGATATTTTTATTCTGCTGGTCATCGGAGGTTCTCGTTATCAATTAGAGAACGTGTTAGCATCGGTTTTTTTGCCGAGAAAATATTAGGCTGGAGAATATACAACCGGTAATTAATGATTTGCTCCATCATCAAAGGTACTACGTCTGCATTATTGGATTTTAGTCATTGCTATCCCCATATCTTTGGCATTCGAGATGTATGTATCAGGTGATGATAGTGAGTTAATTGCGTTATTCCGGTATAATTCTACCATTAGCACCCGCATTGATATGGGTACGCTACACTTCATACCGTATCTTGAATACGTTGAATTGTTTTAAATTGAACACCTAGTTAATCAAGAGGTTCAACAATCAAATAGAACCGATTTCCACAAAAAATGACCGTGGGAAGCGACTAGTGGCTGGAATTAGCGCCTTGAAATGTATTTCATTGGTGTCGCAAACGGGCTGTTGATAGTTAAAGCTTGAAAGCAAGAGATCGGGTTACTTTTATGACCGGTGTGACGCTTGCCGCCTTGAGAGCTGATTTTGAAGCATCAACGAAAGAGGGGGGTAGAGGTTTATCTCCGAAAATGCCCTTTAAACAAAGCCTCTCCTAAACTACGAGTGAGATAAAAAAAGAGGAACTCGGGAACATACAAGTATATTGAATAAACCAAAAATGAAATAAGTATATTTCACTAGCTTATGAATAACAAACAAAATATCTCAACGCTAAGCAAACCTTTGTTCTAACGTCGAAATCTCAACAATCAATCACCAGTTTTAACAAAGTGCCAAAATGCCAGACAAACAGCTGAGAGATGTGCACTCCACGGCGATCCCCAGTTAAAGTCTGTTTGAGTCCCAGCGTACAGGAAGTTTTTTAGCTCAGATCCTTTCTTGGATAATATGGGAAGAATACTCGACCACATCGTGTCTTTTGTAAAAAAAATCAGGCTCATTCCGACGCCGGGTTTCCCTCCCTCCACATCCCCATCTCTTCATCGATCGATTCCCTTTACAAGTACCACTTATTTTGTCAGACTTGTAACTATTTTGTATTTCATGAATTGCGAGCCCCTAATCTTTGGTATTTGTCATATGTCAGAGAACGATAATGAATCAATCAAGTACCACCCTCAGACCATTTTTTCCAGCTCCCACGTTGGCCTGGATTCATTGCAGTGGCAATGTGAGAAATATATATCGTCAATGCTGGGTGTAGCATATTTAGTAGTTATTTCTGACTTTCGAAACTGAATCATTTGAGCCGATTATACTGTGTTTAATTATCTCAAACGATTCAGTTTCAAGATTACCTCAGACTAGATCAAACGAAGAATGTTATATAACTGCCGGACATAGACATTACGGGTACAGATTTTAGTTTCATTAGGGATGTATATCAGCTTCAATGATTGATTTCACAGATTTTTTTGAGCTATTAAGACTCTGAGGTTTGACAAATCTCCTTGCAAATAAGGACGATGTAATTAAGAGGCATTAATCACCGCTAGTCGGTGCCATCCGATCATCTGGGGTAGAGACAAAAAAATATATCGCAACACCAAATGGTTGAAGAACGTGAGTCATCTCAACTTCATCACATCCACCCAGGTTTCGTGCCACAATAAACGCTTCGGTGGGTTAAACATGACAGGTACGACGCGGAACTTCGCGGCTGAGGGCTAAACAGAGTGCCGATGTCTGCATAAACCACTCGGGGATGAATATTCATGCCGGCAGTGACATCTCCTGTAGCGACGGTGCGGCGGAAAGATAGGCTCCTTGGAGAAAAAGGCGCCTGTTTACCTCGACCAATCAAAAGACTCGAGACTTGAAAGAATGTTGCTAACGAAAGAGTACCTCAACTTAGAATTAGAACTTAAACGAATTATTGTTTCTATGAGCCTTTCTGTTAAACAGCAATAATATGCAGCCATTGCTGTTTCTGTTGTAATATGACGAACTTCCACGATATCTCGCCTGAATCTGTTGAAATTATTAGATACATTTGATATTATTCGCTAAATTATTTAAAAAACAATTAAAAATAGATAATAATCAATAAAGAAGTGAAATACACAAAAAAAAGAAATGCTCAAATTTGGGAACCGTTTAAAACTTTTAAGTATGGAACTTTCGTGTTCAAAACACTAAAAATGTAACGTAGAGCGATAAAATAACAATGGGTATTTTCAACTTTCAGTTCACTTGATTAAATTAAAGGCGGTATTTACGGTAAAGATTTTGAAACAGTATTTGCATAATAATGAAGTAGTCACGTGGTAACAAAAATGTTTTCAATTTCACAACTATTTATCATTATTGGTAAGGTATTTAATTATTTTTTTCTTTTAAACCGTAACTTAAGTGTGATTATAAACGTTTTTTAACAGTAGATTGGAACACTAAAAAAATTCCACTCATTAGTTTTAATCTCAACCTGGTTTATATACTTCGCATTTAAAATCAGGTCTGGAAGTGATGGTGACACTAAGCGTTGAAACAAAGAAATAGATATAATTAATAAATTAAGCGTCATATGTAAAACTTCTGAGGGCTTCACTTAATCCTGGAAAGCCTATATCAAACTACGATGGACACTGCCTCGTTTTCTTGTAAAATGTGCATTTTGATAATAGTTCTTTAAATACCTTTATCGGTTATACACCTTTTGCATCATCGGAGGCTTATTACTCCATGACTATAAGCTTTTATTCCAAATGCGCTTTAAAATGATCATGTCTGCACAGCGTTGCCACAGTATATCTCAGTAACACGTGTTGTCCTCCGTTTCGAAAACAACATCCTTTCATGACTCTGGTTTTAAAAAAACCATGCTCTGAACAATTGATATTTTACTCAATACATGTCCTCGCGAGAGAGTATGCGTTATCACTTGCGAGACCATATGCTAGAAATTAGCTCATAGATTATGTGAAAGGTATGCGTGTTCTGGCAGTCGGGCGAGTTGGAGTGTTTACGCGGTGCAATTTACCAGGAACATGACTTCGCGTGTCTACTCGTAGAAGTACATGCCTCGAGTTAACAAGCTCAGAGAGTGGATGGGCATGTTTCAGCGTTAATTTTTTAGAGAAAATTGGTGAAAATTCTTTCTTTTATCAATAGATAACGTGCCCAGCAATGAGAGGAGTAAGAGTTCTAATTTTTGTATTTTCTTTCTATCATTTTAGCTCATTATTCGTAGTTCTCGCATGAAAACTGATATTCACCATTTACTGTCGCGCTATAAATGAAGCATACCCTTCTAATAATAATGTTCATTACGTATTCTGGAGCTGCCATGATATTTTTCCACTCCGGGGACCAGGTCCTTGTTTCAATGGCTAGGACGCTAAATTGGACGGCTTCGGGCCAAGCTTGGTGGAAACGCTACATAATGAACTTTTCGAGTCTACATTATTTTTCCTCTTTAATTTTTTTCCCTAATTTTCCATTCATTCTATTTTCGTCGCCAAATTATGGTTCTCCTGAGATAAATGACTCAGCGCACATTTCAACAATTGCTGCGGTATCTTCTGTTCTTCGGTAGACCTGTACCTAACTCATTTTACTGACTTTACTTCACTATTGACAAAGTTAGGTTTAACCACGTGGAATCGTCTAACAATGAATAACTTCTCCAATCTGTGGTAATTTTCCACTAATTTTTATTTTATCTGCTTAGCTCTTTATTTAGATATCTCACCTAATTGTAATTGTAACTATATCATGTTATTGATATCTCTGGTGTAATTATTGAATGCATAATGCATAATTAATGTAATAAGTTATTCTCGTGTAGCTCTGACACGAATGACTGGTCGTTCAAACTCTCCTGAATTAATGAACGCTCCTGCGGGTCCGTTCCTGGGAATGTCCCGGTTCCCGCCCGACGCGGTCGACAACCCTCGCCCTCCGTCCGCCCGGGAAAATGTCTGCGCATGCAAAGAAGACGAAGCGAAGGAGTGTGCAAAAGGAGGAAAATCGTGCCCACGGGACCAAGGGCGAGATTACAAGAATTCCCCCTCGACATCTCCTGCGCTAATGCAGGGCCGCCCGGCGCCGTGCCAGCCGAGGAAAAGGGGCGGCAAGGGGAGACAACTGGAGGTGAAAGGCAGGGCTTACCGACGTTTCACTATCGAAATTTCAGTATCGGATCGAGATATGAAAATTGCCCAGAAAAAATGGTGATGTACATCCCGTACATCGGACTTCTGCGAAGGCTTCCGCTATGGTTTGAGAATATTTGGGTTCCTTCCGCGTAATGTCCTGTCTCCATTGGCGGCCATTGCGTTAGCATTCCAGCCAACATATTCAAATCCTAAGGTATCCACCTTAATCTCTGACTGAAGTTGACTTAATATCTTTCTATTGAGAAGCTTCTCTTTCTCTGATTGAAGACTGGACTGAGATGACGCAGGTTACTTCTGACCTGATGGTATCATCTGAAATTCTTGTGAAGCTGTTATCATACAAAATGAACAAACGGGGAAGGAACCAGAACACTATACACCGTGCATATTGTACCCTAAAACAAAATATGATAAAACCTTTCGATGGTATCAAAAATGTTATTAGTCTTCTATGTACGAGCATGCCAAATTTGGCGCAATTCAGTATCATTGCTCTGAGATCTGCTCCGAGAGAAATTTTTCCATTTAGTTGCCGCGATAGATAGAATTGTAGCGCTACGGATTAGACAAGTGGAATTTGCGCATTTTTCGTCAATTTTTAAATGATTAAATAATCCCTTTAAAAACAATAATCTTCTAAGTAAATATTTTTCAATTTAAATTGCTTAAAATTCCGTCCACAGAAGATTAGGTCACCTATGGTATCCATATCGTATTAAAGGCTGGATAATTGAACATATCACATAAAACACCCGAAAACTTTGCGCATTTTTAACAATCTTAAGATTTATCAGCTGCAGATCTCCTCTACTCCCCTTTTTCAGCTAGCCGCCTGACATAGTACTTGCAGTACATGCGTCCTGTCAGGCTATTTTCTTTCAGTATTGGCTCAGTCAAAAGGCCTAAGAAATTGGCTAACTTTTAACACTTCCTCCTTATAGCCTTATCTTTGCATACTCATTTCTCTAAAGTTACTTTCACAAATTGAGTCATACACTCTAAACTATTCCCCAGATTCATAAAATTCCTTCTTACATTGTCTACCTATTCCATTGACATAATTCACTATTTTATCATTATTTTGTCTCAATATTCGACTATTCATTACCTGAACTCGCCCCAACCCAAAAAGCTTACTTTTTTCGTAAATTTCTTTACTGAAGCATTCAACCAACATTCTTTCATGTTATACTCCCTCCTACTTTTACCAAAAACACTCCTCTGATGCTTTATTCCCACTGGATTTAACCTAAATCTATGCTTTAATCGCTTTACTATTTCATAATTTCTTCATTTGGCATTTATCGTAATTTTCTTGCCGCGTTTCATCCATCCTTTTAAGTCTCTTCTATATCTTTTCCTCCTTTATTGTTTACTGCAGATAAATTTTCCCAATTAAATTAGCTCTTTAGCACTCTTGAGTGTTATTTTAGATCATTTCTCTTCTGTCTTTAGCTCTTTCTGTTTCCCTGTCATCATTGCTATCACCGTATTTCCATTACTGGTGAACGATTTATTCATTTTTAGATCTCTTTTTTTTGCTTTGTTAATGAGTCACTTCATTTTTGCGAATGAGCAAGGTTACAGAATGATTTTAAGTTTGCTAGATAGAATGCTTAAGGTACGCAATGGCAACTCAAAAATTGCCTACATCGTAAATGATTGGTATAATTAAATTATTATCCCACCGTTTAAGAATGAGTAAAATTTTAAACGTGTACATATCGCATTTTAGTCACAATACGCTTGCATACAATTGCTTATTTGCATTAAAACAACTTATCTGAAGTAGAAGCATAACTAATGAACACTGAGTAGAGGAGTTACGAAGGTCTGAAAAAGAGAGGAAAGGCACAAACGAAGAAGCTACAAAAAGTTTCAAAGAAACAGTGTTTGAAGAGCCCGAGGAGGTAAAACGAGCGGAGCAAATTGTGGGTCATAAAAGCCTAAAAAAGGAGGCGAAATCATGACATTGAAAGAAGAAATGGATTACTGTGAAGTATTGGGGTACTTTAAAAAAGCACGAAGAGTCATAAAAAGGAGACTTACGAAAGAATTAGGTCGAAAGAAGAAATGAGTGAAGGGTTAATCTAATCAATTTAAGGATGCGTGACAGATAATAGTCCTATCTTGCGTCGTATAATCTAGTGACGCATGTTATACCGTCTCGTATGATACCTCATGTCTCATGACTCTTTTGACAAGGTTCCCCACTGTAAGTTACTCGCGAAGTTAGCATCATACGGAATAGAGTGTAATATAGTAGGCTGGATAGGAAACTTCTTACATGAACGCGTTCAAAGGGTGGTATTAGATGGTGTCAGCTCAGGCGAAGTAAAAGTTACATCAGGAGTTCTCCAGGGAAGCGTAATACGCCCAATTTTATTTCTTCCGTACGTAAACGACTTGAATAGTGTAGTAAAAAATAGCAAGCTCCATCTTTTTGCCGATGATGCAGTAGTGTATAAGGAAATTAGAAATGAAGAGGACAGACAGTGTTTAGCTAAGGATTTAGATGCGATTGATGATTGGTGTGATAGATGGCCGCTAGAATTAAATTTGAAGAAATGCGCGATTATGAATTTTTGGAAAAAGAATGGCCTCCCCCGGAATAATTATAGCATCAAAGAAAACAAAATATGTAACGTAGAATCAATTAAATACTTAGAAGTCACCATCAGTGAAGACATGTCATGGGGGAAACACATCAGGGAAATAACTAGTGTAGCAAACCGTAGATTAGGATTCGTAAAAAGGGTTCTAGGCAAATGCGATGAGAGAGTCCGAGAAAGAAGCTATATTACACTTGTCAGGCCTCATTTAGAATATGCCACTAGTATATGGGATCCCTACGAGGAAGGTATGATAAAAGAATTAGAGCGCGTGCAAAGGAGATCTGCTAGGTTTATTAAATGTCGTTATGATAATTGTATTAGTGTTACGAGTTTAATAGAAGAACTAGGATGGGAATTACTATCAGAACGCAGGTTAAAATTTAGGTTAAACCTTTTAAGTAAATTCGAAACCGATTTGTTCACAGATGACGTTAGATATATATTAAGAACCCCTGCGTATTATGCTAGGTTTGACCATATTAACAAAATTAGAGAGATAGATTGTCGTACCGATAGATTTAAAATGTCATTTTTCCCGCGTACCATAAGAGAGAACAATAGGCAACGTAGCAAAAGGGATAGGTAGGTGAAACATAGTTAGAATAGTCTGTAGTGCATGATGCATGTAATAACTACCAATAATCCCTTCCTTATTATGTAGATTTTAACCTGTACTATACCGTAGTAACTAATATTCTATTGTAATAACTACTGCAATTACTTGCAATAACTAATAATCTACTGTAGTAACTAATAAACTATGACCCTATTTTCTAGCATGTCTACATTATATATCCTACTTACATGGCAATAGTGCATGTTTGGTGATCTTCACCCCCTGCCAAACTCCCTCGTGGTGGCTCGCAGGGTATTACGTAGATGTAGATGTCACACCAATTGGTTTGAAACCATCAAATGCGATACATCTCGAATATCACTAATCGTGGTCGAAACATCGAAATATCGTCTTGGGAATGTTAGGGAGAGAGGGACTGCAGGGTCGACTCTCGCGGCTGCAGCCATCACCCACTTTAATGTTAACCTTGTGGAGGATAATAAAGGGATGAATCCCTGTGGAAGGGTGTTTTTAAAGGACGAGCCTCATCCCTGCAGTGGAGAACCAAGTTCCGCTTGTCTTCCTTTCCCCCATGGAGACATAAATCAGAAACTTCCAGCCCAATGCCCGCTCTCTGCATGTCTCATCTCATGCTTGCGGTTGATCGCAGTACTTATTGGACGCCCTCTTCTGAAGCGAAGCTTTCCAACCGAGCCACACGAAAACAAATCGAAAGGCCAGTAATGTAGTTGAGACTTAGTCATTGCTAAGACATTGGTAATCTTATCTTTTTCTTCATGAATGCCACTTCTTTGGGTCCTAGGGATATTCTCTTAGCGAAAATCCTCTTTCATGCCAGGATAAAAATGGTTTTCTCACTGCCTTTTCAAAATTTCAAGAAGCCAAATCTGGTGAGAATCTCCGTCTGTTACCACCCAAGATCTCAAAATCAGGAAAAAAGAAAAATATTCGCAAACTATTTTTTCTCATTGATATCGACGTGCTTAATTCAGTAATTATTTACTATATTCATCTTCGTTATGTTAATGATATAGTAGTTGGAATTGCAAACCAACGTAATTTTCTTAAAGTTAGTCGAAAATTTAATAAGGTGAAGTTACTTGGAGCAATTAGGAAAATTAATGACTTAATGTGCTCGTACTATTATATCAATCCCAAGTGACTGTATTGTTGCAAGTTTCGTAGCTGAAGCTCTTCGCTTTCTTTTCGTTGGACAAATTTCTCTTACCATTACCACCGAACGTCATGTATTTCACATTTGGTGGAGGATGTGAAAGAATATCCTGGACTGAATAAAAGAAATGGGTGAAAGGCAGAAGAATAAGGAAACCGGAAACTTCCAAGCAGCCCTGTATCCCTAAGGATATGAAAAAAAATTTTTGCCGATGTCCGGAATCTCATTCTTCTCTCAAGCACGCTAACCCATCCTCCCGTAACAGCAATTGAAATACTAGGATCATCAGTGCGCACGGATCATTAAATCTGGTTTCGCCCAAAGTATTCTTAAATTACTTAAATTTCCACTTTGCTCTGTAAATGATATATTATTTCATAATTCCATATACTTGGGGAAAGGGTTGATATTTTATTTGGGATTTCCCACCCCGAGGGCCCGAGTTGAAATTACAATAAAGGCGGAGATCTTTGATGAGAATCTCTTTCCTTATTTAGTTTAAATATTGGGAGCTCTTGGAGTCCTCTATCCCTCAAATGGGATCTAAAACAGACGACTTCCAATGAGCCTTTTATTAATAGTATGCCGACACCATGTTTCTCTCAACCCTTCCGACAAAACAAGCCTAACGGCATATTGTAAATGGTAAAAAGACATCAGAAGTCGATTTACCTAGCCTAATGACGACTTCCAATCATAAAGTCAATCTTATTTCATTCTCTTTTCCAAGAATGGGAATACTTAGTAATTAGCCTAGATCACTGTGGCAGTGAAATTGACAATTTCGAAAACTAGCCCAAATTTCTCTTGCACAAAAAATGGGATTTCACGCCCAGCGTTGCTCCGTTGTGTTGCGGAAGTCCATAACCTAGGATTTCTCCTTGAAATAGATCCAACAAAATTCTGGAAAGACTTCAAGATGCAGGCAACCCAACTTCGCAGTTTTTTGAAGGACTTTATCTCAG
Source organism: Ceriagrion tenellum (assembly GCA_963169105.1). NCBI lineage: Eukaryota > Metazoa > Arthropoda > Insecta > Odonata > Coenagrionidae > Ceriagrion > Ceriagrion tenellum. Next base: position 108,177,046 of record OY720642.1, on the reverse strand, counting down.
ACGATGTGAGTAATGGCATTCACTCTCAGAGTATCCGCAGAACCACCTTCTGGCACACATTTTCGCACTCCACATTACAATGAGCTCTCTAAGGAAAAACTATTTCCGTTGAGAGTCAGCCACTGCTAGTTTCTTGGTTTATCTGCATAACTTGAATGCTTTTCTCGCAAAGGAAACTCGTTTTTGACCCAGGAAACTATAACTGAATAGTTGTAGTCATTTGATATAAAGGAAAATGGGTGATTAAACCGCGGTTTTTTTACCAATAGTCTGATGACAAAAATCACCCCCGTGACATTTGAAGGAAGTCACATATTTGTACCGTAATAGGAAATTCTGCTTTGATTGATAATTTTAGAGGTTAGAATCTAGTGGATTTAAATGTATTCAAACGTATTCAAATAAAGCGCAAAAGACATTTTTCCTCGGAGACGGTTTACATTGCTGCTAGAGTGCGTTTCATAGCCTTTGGTTAATCCTGGATGAAAAGACGAATCGCTCATCAATTTTCACTCATAAGTAGCAAAGGGAGTGGCGTTCTCCTTAAATTTTCACCGTCCTCGTATGCTTTGTGGACAAACTCTATCGTGAAATTCGTTTATCTCCTCTTAGGCTACGACTCACTCATCCTATTTCATTTTTATATCAGTCCAAGGGAACTTCCTTTCTGGGAAGGGTCCTATACCAATTATCCATGTTCCAACAGCAGAAGCATACTCATTAATTCTCTTATTGCTACGCATTTATCCTTCAAGTAATCGACTTTGATGTCTCAAATCATCAGATTATACGGAGTACACAGATCATTAGCGTCTGTACTTACGCTTAAATATTCGCAATATATGCATGAGAGGGGTAATGTTTGATTCTCAACATGTCTCATATTCGGATGTTAATGCATCCATCGCCCACGGGAGTTCTAATTGCGCTGACTAAAGTGGAATAAATGCTTAACGTCTTCCTGCTCAAGAAATCTCAAGTTTCCTGATTCAGTTGCGGCACTTTGTAAGATGCGGTCTTGCAAGTGCTTCGTGCAAACTACGCTGACACCCACTGTCTAGTCTCACGAGGCATCGGGACGCTAATCTCACAGCAGTGAGAAATTGATGCTCCAGCGATTAGCGCTTTCCTTGACGGTTGGCAGCGATAATGCCTTCCTCGGGAGGATATTACTGCGGGTGGAGTCTTCTATGTACCTCCCGCGCCGCAGGGAGTGTACTGGGTGCCTCGAGGGTTGGGGAAGTGAGAGGGGGAGGAGAAGCAGTCACTCCTTTTGGCCTCAGGGAATAGAGAGTCGACCTTCTTCCTCCACGCCCTTTCCGCCCCCTACATACGCCTCTTCTCTACCTACTCCATCCGAATCTTCCCTGCCTATCCCCCTTACCAAATTCCTCGTCTACCCTACCTTCTAACTACTCCATATCTACTCGATACCTTCCCAATACCTACCCTGTCTAGTTGGTTGTAGAGGTGGGTTGTTCGTGATCGAACGGGTCCGAAGAAACGGGTCCATGGATTGAACGGAAGGACCGAGGACCGACTTTTATGGAACGGATTGGATTGGAATTTAGGGATGCAACCGACAGCTAAGGTCATTTGAGCCATAGGGGATAGGTAAGGGAAGATGGGTGGATGGAAACCCGGCGTCGGCATTAGCCTGCTCTTAACGAAGGCGCCAAGGGGACCACGGTTTTACGTCTCATATGACAGACGGAGTACTGTACTTCAAGTTCCCTCCACAAAACACTCAAGTAGGAATCGAGTATCCTCTGAAAAACATCCTCCTCTGAAGGGATTTAACCCTGACCGCCCGTATGGTTAGCCAGTACTCTAGCCAAAAAACCAACCCGATCCCCTTTTATGGAACGACTGTTCCTTTCGGTCAGTTGGTCCTTTTGGTCCATCGTTCCTTTCGGTCCGTCATTACTTTCGCTCGTACTTTAAGAGATGGGATGTTCTTTATAATACCCCAAAAATTTATCTGATGATGCTAGTGGTGTAATTAGCAGTACTTTTTTTCTTTATTTAAATGATCCTATTTAAGAAACCATGTAAAAAGTTGGTAATATCACCTTCCATTTTTTATTTCATCCAATATTCTTAAACACCATCATTACGGTATACTAAGTATTTATTAGTTTTTTTACATTCATTAAGCATTAAGAATATGTTAAAAATAAAAATACGTGACCACTAATAAAAAAGGAACGGTGAACGAGTGAAATACACCAGTCCAGAAGGAACGGATCCCCAAAAATGAACGAATTTTCTCATCTCTAGGTTGGTTGGTTGTTTAGGGAGAGGAGCGACAACTGAGGTCATTTGCATCATTGAGGTCAAGTGGTTAGGTAGGTAAGGGAAGGATCTATTTTGTGAGTGGAGGAAGGGTAGAGAGAAACTCGGCTAATGTATTAGCCTGCTCATAATGAAAGACACCAAGGGGACCACGACTTTACGTCTCATCTGACAGATGGATTACTGAACTTTAAGTGCCCTCGACGAGACATTCAAGTAGGGATCGAGTTTCCTCTGAAAATATCCTCCTCCGCCGGGATTTTAACCCTGGACATTGGTATGATAAGTCAGTACTCCAGCCACCATACCAATCCAATCCCCACACCCTATCTTTGAACCTAATCAGCCCCCAATTTCTCCAGTCTTGGCCCATCTCTAACTCGCGTCTACTCTCCATCTATCCTCATATACTCTAACCCTGAATCTCATCACCCGCAAACCTACTCCACCCCTTCCGAAACTGCCTAATGCACAAAGTGGAATCTCGTTCTGTGCTTTTCACACTAGTATATTAATACCGACCATAGTTTCGACAACTGATGTCATTATCAAGGCCCAAGGTAATTGCGTTGATAGTGACATCACGTGTCGAAACCACGATCGCCATTATTTAACCAGTATGGAAAGTACAAAACGAGATTTCATTTCATGAATAACTTTTCCACAAAGTTAAGCCTGAATGTTTAATTGTGAGCTATTCACATCTATCCTATCCATGATCCACATCTACCCCATTCTACTTTACCTCTATCCCCCGTCAAACTAACATTTACTCTACTCTTGTTAATTTCTAACCGGCATCTACCGTACGCCTACACCGTCGGCCGCATCTCCGCTCCCCATCAGCTACATATGTAACCCACCGCTTCCCTCTCTACCCCACCCTTCCTACACGTTCTCTCATCTAACCCAGATCCAACCTCCTTTCCCCAACTCTGCATCATGTTTACTCCACCTCTATGCATTACTTACTCTTCCTCATCTTCGCTTGTTCCACCCCTACACAATACCTAAACCACCCCTTCCCTTGTTCCATCTCCAAACACCCTCCCATATTCTGCCCAAACCCTACCCTTCCCCAGCCTCATACCCACTCGGATATAAATTATGGCTTTCCACCAGGTGTGGTGTGTGGGTGCTGCAATGTACCGATGGCTGATACTGGCATCATCCTCAGGGTGTCGATGCTAGATCCTTCTTCTTTGTTCCATTAAGTATTCGTCTATTGCGGTCACGTGGTTTGGGATGATTCCTCAGTCTTCCCCCTTCTTCACAGCATTCGTTTTTGGAGAACTGGCTTAAAACTTTGGTTATAGATTGAAACAGTTTGTAGTTTCCACATGAGAATTTTATGTTAACGACCTAGGTTTCGTAGCTGTGCGTCCTGATGATATCGCACAGCTACGAAACCTAGGTCGTTAAAATAAATTCTCTTGTGGAAATTACTAAGAGTTTCAATCTATAACTATGAAATTATTCCACAAAGTTACGCCTAACCATCACTTAAAAGTTTGGCTTAGCCCGTTTCCTGCGTCTTGATTGAATTTTCCATGATTTGGCCGGATTTCTACATCCTCCTTTGTCAGCACTAACACTAGCTCATTAACTCGAGATAAAAGCAGAAAACACAAAATCATTCATTTTACCTACTCACTTCCCAACCTTCCTTCGTTCCTTTCTTTCTCTCCTGGTTCTCCTCACTTCTCCCTCCCTCAGGCGCGGTAGTCGATTGAGACCATGGTGACAGCGTCACCGTTAGTGCCCTAAGGGGGGGCGTTTAATCCCTTAAGGGCTAAAACCTCCACTCACCACCCCGCTCTTGCTCAATAACGCGCTCGCCCCGCGTACCCTTGACTCGTGTTTTTCTCCGCGATGCGCGGTGGGTGTCCTGACCCTGGGATTGATGTGGTCATATCCTTCCATGTATCGATTTTCGGGTAAGGGGTTAAAGGCTTGCACAGTCATGTGGTTTTCGTTCTTTTATATATATTGGAGCGTGGCCAAGAGGGGCTTCGTTGCATTTTAGAGGCTATCCCCCAGAGATGGGGGTGGAGGGGAAAGGCTCCCTCCCCTCCACTTCCTCCCCTCATCTGGAGCCCTGCGTGGAGGTTCGGAACGTGAACGCAAAAAAATACTTCCTCGAGTTGGGGAAAGAAGGAGACAAATCATGGGAAATGGCGGCGTTGTTGAAAGTTGCAATACTTTTTGGAAAGCTCTTCAGCCATCGAGTTTCCGAAAAAAGTATCACCCCCATGGACGCTTAAAAAATAATAACTTGCAACTTACAAAAAAATAATGTGAATAAGCTACAAATAAAAATAAAATTAATAAAAAAGAATGCTTTCGGTATGGAATGCGTATTTCGTATTTCTAAAGAACTCAACGTTTCTCTCATCCTTCTATTAACGTCTCCCTGATAAGTCAGTTCTCCTGACTGTGTGAGAATCTTCATGCCAATGGTAATATTATTTGTATAAGTTGATAGTTATTGTTCTGGAAAACTAGAGAGTTTTGAGAGAATTCAAATTTGATATTTTTTAACGAACTTCTAATTGTAATATTTTGCTCTACGTTTCATAACGTGTAAAGCATACGTTCCGTGCGATGATCAAGTTTGATTTTAGCATAATGTCAAAAGCTTGGTACATTGAAATGCAAGGCATGCCCTGAAATTTTAAAGAAATGTTCCTATTTCAGTACTAATTTAACTAATGACTAATAATATCATGAACTAGCATAGGCGTTACTTTAACCCAGAGATGGAAAAAAGTAGCAGAATAAGAAAAATGTCTCAGGGAGGGCGTTGTGATATTTTAAAAATTAAGTAAAAGAGTAAATGTAACGCACTACTAATCACCACAAATATTCATTACCCGTGTATTTTTATTTATTTTTTTGATGGTTATTTAGTGCTCAGAAATACCTGGATTAAGATTGAAGTCTTAGTTGTTAATGACAGTGCTCTTCGGAATACGATGTAGAAGCTTCAGTTAAATTTAGTGTCTTGAATTTTTGGCTGGTTGGACGGAAAAGAGTGATTAACACTTATCAGGGAAATGGTTTGGTACTTAATATGCAACGTACGTTTTTAATATTGTTAGACAATTTGCTTGTTTGACACCAGACGGCAGATTGTTTCGAGGAGACTCATGTACGCAATTAATTTAGAGATGCTAACAATTTAGAGAAAAGAGATATTCTAAATAAATGACATAGTACTCACGGCTAATTAGGAAGTAATTGTACCTCAGAAAATTTGCAAGAAATACCTCATCATCACCTACCCGGAACATCAAGAGAAAACTAGCAAACGCCCTCCTACTGTGCTTGCTGCTTGGAGGGTAAGCACTCCTGGAGAAAGAGAATCATTTTAATTTAAGACTTTGTATCTAACTAACAAAGGGAATGAAAATGGGAGCTTTTCGGTACAATACAAGACATAATTAAAAGCGTAAGGAGGAAGAGGGGTTTTCATGCCTAAAAATATGATTTTGAACAAAGACAATTTTTTCTCAACAGAGAAGGCATTTATGGCATTTCAGACGTTATTTCATTCAAATGAGATTCGTGAATTCTTTGAAAACTTTGCATAGGAAAATGCTGTTGTCGGACGGGACAATGATTATTATTTTTTGATAGTCGCCTTAAAATAAGATACAGTTGTTCTCAGCTAATTGTCAGTGATTTATATGCTGTGCTTGTGGGAGTTAATAAGAGTAAGTCTTCACAAAAAGTTCTTAAAGGCCCTCAGTCTGAGCGGATGCTTTTTGATCACGACTGTGCCAGATTATTGAGGGAAACTTGTGATGAAGTATCACATAATCGGGACGCGTGAAAATTTTCATATCTCACTTAAATCTCTTTTTGCGCTCATAGTATTTTTCAGTTTCAAAGCAAAATTCAAACAATTTTTTCATCCAGTAATTTCGCTAATTATTTACCTTCGCAAACTATGAGCACATAATAATGAGAACCGCGACCCTACAAATGCTCCGCAAGCTTACTAATTGGCATCTATACCTTGGAATATATAGGAGTAGTCCACAAAGATGCGCTGATGTATGAATCAATTGGCAACTGAAATCGTTCTTGGCGCCAAGCGCTCATTTTAAATGTCATTTCGGTGTCTTTCTGGAACTCACTTTCAAGCCACACCTGGTGGTTGGGGATACTTAACGATTGAAACAGCGGGCGTCTCGACATTTCCGTTCGTTTCATGCAGCGTTAACGATTGAATGTCAAGGATGCTATCAAAGCACCTCTATACTCTCTTACCCACCACACGAACTGAAATGACAATGGTAGTAAAGAAGTACATTTCCTTAGAGAAGCAGGTTATTAACGACTGAGTCGTGTGTTACGTTCAGTCACACTTCAAATTTGGTTTTCAAAAATGATATATTTCAAAGGTAGTATTTGGTCTGCATGTAAATGGCATTATAACTTCCGCATGTATTGTTGGAGTGCGACAACGAAGAAACGGTCGAAACTAATTCATAACTTGCTCTTAATAGTTTTTTCAGCGTTTTAATTAAGCATATTCTTATTTCCAGAATTTTAATTAAATGTGTCTCGTAATTAATTTCTTGCTGTGGCATTAAGTTTGAGCAGAAACCGACCCGCATATTCTTCAGCGTCTACACAAAGTCCCATTCCCGTGAAGATTTACTCCGGTTGATTTCGTCCATTTTGCACGCCATGCTTTGTTTTTCACTATCGCATTCCCAACAAGGGCACAGCAGTAATTGAATAGCGACGAGCGGGTAAAATTGTTTCATGGAGCCTCTGAAACATATTTTCCGCGATCAGATGAACGGGGGAAATAAATAAAGTGGAATTTCCAGCATAACACTGCTTGAGAGAAGAGGAAGGCGTCCCGGAAAGTACCGTAATGATGCGCTTCTTGACATTGTCTTACTCGTCGTGATCGTTTATAGAGAATTTTTACGTTAAAAGCTAAAGGATATATGCATAGAATGTAGATTGTACCTTTAATATTCAACATAGTCAAGGTTATAATTACGCCACAACGCTGGACACACTTTTTATAACCCAACTTTTTGAAGAATTTATACTTTTGAAAGAGTAGCCCGGACTTAGAAAAGACTGTCCGGCAGAGATTGAAGTTTGTGTTCTGTTATGGTCTCCTTAAGCAGTGGTTAGCTGCTAAAGAGTTGATTCAGATTATTTAGACTTTAACCAGGTGTAAACGCAATGGCCCACAACTGAATCAGAAAAATAGCTTTGTAATTTCCGCAATAGATTTATCCGTTCGTCCTGACACAATTTGTTTCATCACAATATCGGTATTATTAGGTTTGTCCCGGATAAATATACTCACGACACCACAGGTATTTTACCGGTTCACTAATCATGACTTGTCATCATTTTTCATCCTGAGAGTGATGAGTCAATGTTAGATTCCTTTTAAACGCCATATACCTAGTCGTAATTTAGATTATAAATATGAAATACTGAGTTAAATAAAAAATATGAGTGAAACTTTTTTTAGCGTATTAGCGTCATCCATCAGCGAGGCAGTTGTAAATGCACAACAGCCTGAACTATATAAAATGAGTGCTTAGCTGGGTATTACTTAGTGCTTGTTTACAAGATGGAAAACCCGGAGGATAATGAATAATTCAGGGAACATCCGCGAAAGTTAAAGAAAACATAAACATGCCAGCGTGTTTCCTATCCAGAGAGGGCCGTCCAATGTTTTTATAACCATTATTTAGGCAATATAAACGGAGATTTATTAATTATTTAGTCTCATGAAATGACCGTAAAGAAATCAGTTACCAATTTCAGAGAAAATATGATGACATTACCATATGTACCTGATTAGAAAGAAAAAAACCAATACTCACCCTAGAAATTGAAATTTTGGCACTTCTACGGCATGAGTAGCCGGGAATTGATTGACTCTAACTTGGTATACGTTATAATTGTTTTATTAAGAAAATAGTTAAGCTCAAATAATTAGATTAAATTAGAAAAAATAATAAAAAACTGGAAATGTTGGCACACCCTACCAGGCAAACATGCGAAGAAAGAAGATCCTAACAAAACATCATAAAAATGATACGTCCACCTTCTGCTGCGGTGAAACCTGGTGCTGAAGGAGGATACTGAGGATAAAATGGACGGACAAAATAAGAAATGATGAAGTGTACTGAAGAATGGAACGCCATAGAGAAAAGAAGAACCAGATGGATAGGAAATGATGAAGTGAACAGAAGAGTAGAAGAGGAAAGGACCATATGGAACACACCAGATGGATTCGACACACCCTGAAACACAATGGGTTTGTGAAGAACATAATTGAATGTAAAATAGAGGAAAAAGTTCCCATAAGAGCATCCAGGAATAAGTTCATGTACCAAATAAAGAGGAAAGTACAAAGGAAGAGATACCAGGAGGAAAAGGAACTAGCATTAGATAGGGAAGGGTGGATGGCTGCAGTGAACCAATCTTAGGATTGAGCGACCAATGACTGAACATTATGATCTCCATTACACCACCTGCATTCACAGAGATTTCCCAGCCGTTGCTCCCTAATGTCTCCACCTCGTTGTGTTTTTATAATCAGTCACAGTTTTGGAAAAACTCACTCTTGGAAAACAGGTCCTAATGCACCAAATCCAGAAAATTTCTCAACTCAAGTACTGCAAGGACAAAAATATGGCGGGGCTGATTGTTGAAGCAGATGTGCGCTTCGTAAGGTTGAGGAGACACGGAAGCTTTCCGTCAAGGGATTCCGCCAGCCAAAGATTCGGAAGTGACAATTTCCTTCCGCTTGTTTATATTTTTCCTTTTGGCCGGGACGCAACATTTTTCCAGTTCTCTTTTGCGAAGGATATTGATCCAAATTGCGAATCTTAAAGGACCTTGGCAATGCTCCCGACAAACGCAGCAACAGAAGCTGCGACGTAGATTAGGTGGCATTGCGCTTCTGAACGAGGGCAATTGCGTGTGGGCGTCAAGAAGGGAGGGATTCCTCCGAATCCTGTGACGCGATCGCGGCTGACCTCAACTCCCGACCCGCCCGACCTGTCTCCACTATTCTCCACCCTCCTCCCACACCCATATAAATCCTCCCCCTCGCACTTTAGGGGTTCCTGCCAACTTCTTTTACATCAATTCCTACGTCACATATTGCAGAAGAGAATCTAAACCTACATAATATCCTGCGAGCCGCCTCAAGGGTGTGAGTGGCACGGGGTGTGTCATCACCAACAAGTATTATGTTATACCCAAATATAGTTGCTGAGGCTACCACTCTTGGTGATTTAGAAAAACAAACAATCAAATGCTTGTCAGGAGGTGAAATTAAACTTAAAATTAACGCGGCGAGTATCACCACACGGTAAAAAGCCGTGAACTTACTTATGGTAGTTTTCTAGCTGTAAATAAGTACGATCTACACCGGTTAAACCAACAACCATTGGATTCCACCGTCATTATAGACAAGCCAACAATGTTGGGGCAGTTTTGTATTAACCCTTTGAGTGCGGCATGACGTAATATCACGTCATGGTTGTCTTTTCGCTGGTGCTGATGACGTTATATCACGTCAAGGGAACCGTGAGTGTTCCAGCTTTCACTAGGGAACTTTCACTTGGCCCCCTAATGAAAGCTGGAACACTCACGACACCCATGACGTGATATAACGTCATAAGCACCAGCGAAAAGACAACCATGACGTGATATCACGTCATGCCGCACTTAACGGGTGTATTTTTCATTTCCATAAACGCACAGAGATACAAGAGTCATGCAGTAAGCATGCGCAATGTGATGCTAGTAACTACTTCTTTGCAGATTAAGAACTAAGCATCAGGGAGCATATCAGAGAATCAGTAACTCTACCAATCGACAAGCCTGGTAAAAAGTCTAATTGGTAGCCAAAACGGTTTTTTGTTGACCGTGGGAAAAATTCCAATTTTAACCTGTCTGTTCTGCAGTCTATTCCTATATGGATTGTTGCGTCGTTATTTTCATTTCTTTTTTTTCGTTTTAGTAATGACATCAGATGTTTGAGATTTTCTGCATCATTTCTCGATTTGATGAACCTAATCATCGTTTAATGAAAACCTATCGAAAAAAAGGAATTCGATCATTTAATTATAGTAAATTGTTTTTTGAATCGGACTATACTGTGCTCTTTTGCAATGCTAGCAGTACAGTGCATTGATTTTGTGAAGTTTACTCGGGATTTCCACCGAGTCAGGACGGTCGCTGCTACCTCATACACCGAATTAACACCAAATATTTCGGTGCATGTTCTGGCTCTAATTTAAGACAGAAAATTACACGGTGTATTTTAAATATTGTTCATGAGAAAAAACTTAATGGCTAAATGCTCTTTGGTTTCATGCAAATTATTTAAATGGGAAGAAAAAGTTAACTTTGGGCTACTTAAATTTTGGTGCAATGGGAAACTTTGCTGTTTTTTGGCCATTTTTTTCTCACTATATTTGCTGTTCTAAGCTTGATGATTCATAACTCTCATGCGAGACTTCTTTTAATGAACCGTGTGTGTTAAAAATCATTTTAGCAGTATTATGTAACATGTGAAAAAATTTTACCTTTGGAAAACGGTCAATTGATACACTTGTCGAATCAACGTGATTTCCACCGAGTCAGGACGGTCTCTGCTACATCATCCACCGGGTTAAAACCAAATATTTCGGCGCATATTCTGCCTCTAATCTCAGACAGAAAATTACAAGGTGTATTTTAAGTATTGTCCATAAAACTTAAAGACTAAATGCAGATAAAACGTAATGACTAAATGTTCTTTGGTTTGATGCAAATTATTTACATGGGAAAAAAAGTTAACCTTAAGGCTACTTAACATTTTGGTGCAATGGGAAACTTACTGTCATTTTTGCGGTCATTTTTTTCTCACGATATTTGCTGTTCTAAGCTCGATGATTCATAACTCCCAAGCGAGACTTCTTTTCATGAACCGTGTGTGTTAAAAATCATTTTAGCAGTACTATGTAACATGTGAAAAAAAATTTTCTTTGGAAAACGGTCAATGAATACACTTGTCGAATGAACAATACGACTCAATGAAGTCGAAAATTTTCATTAACTTATTCCAGACAGTTACTTCAAAATGTAGTATCTGGAATTATTTGGATGAATGACGAGATCAACCCTCGATCCAGTTGTATGGGTAGTAGTCCATAGTAAAAATAGACTTCAAAGTGAGTCAAGCTGGAATGCAAATCCTCCACTCAGTCTTCTCGTATTCCACCTACGTGGTTCACGGACATGTTAGCCTCTAATCACCCATGGAAATCGTTCCGAAGTCCGTTGATGGAAACGTGTATCTGAGGATTTTGCTGGCACATTACTTATCTCCATGACCACTCCAATTCATTTGATGCCTCGTGGGACTGGCTAAACGGATCACGTCAAAGCTGGATTTGATCGAGGGAGGGGCATGTTGGAATTGACTTGAGCCATGTCGTCATGATAATTTTTCAGCCCGCAAGAGGACGCACCGGAGCGCGGAGATTTCTCATATCCATAATTCGCCATTTCCGATATCCACTTTGCGTAATGCATTTCCTCCAGTATTCCTGGCATTTTCAATTCCGCGTACCAAAATAGCTTGCATTGTTGTGAGAGAGATTATCTGTGAATTATGCAGTTCAGCGGCCTTATCATACTTGAATATTTAATGAGGGTATGTTAACTCGGATGAGATCAAGTGAACTGAACTCGGTCCTCCTTATGTCATCGTTCTCGTAAAGATAAATATTTAGTGAAGGTTGCCCTACTTAGTGTTCTTTAATGCACTGTTCCTCCTTATGTCATCGTTCTCGTAAAGATAAATATTTAGTGAAGGTTGCCCTACATAGTGTTCTTTAATGCACTGGTCGCTAACTTTAAAGATGTGATATCATTCCGTGATTTATATGAAGTAAACATTTTTTACATGTGTTAAAAGTACAAATGGACTTTTAGCACATGTAAAATATGCCAATCTAGATAAAAATTGTAAAAGAGAATTATTTAATTCAAGTTTTCCGATAACTTTCAACTGGGAGGGTGAAAAGAGATAGTTGTTTTATACTTGAAATTGGTAGGGAATTCAATCTGTTTTAGTTAAAGAAGAAGTTCCGGAATTTAAAATCCCCGCTACCTTCGAAAAGCTATGCGTGTATTTATGCCCAAGAGGAGGTATTGTCATTTTGCCCTAAAAACAGTTGAAGGGAAATGAATTATGAATGAAAGTTTTCAACCGTGATCGATGTTAAAAGACTCCGTAAGGAATCGGGGTATGATGGCGCATAGATTTTTACATTATGACAGAAATTTATGACAAAAAAAAGATCCTAAGGGCAGCTGCAGTGTAAGCGGCTGAAACGTTAGTCATGAACCTTCCAACCCGGGTGGAATACCGAGAAGACTTTCCACTTGATCGATGTTTAATAAAACTTTATCGAAGGTGCAACTATGCATGCAATGCAAGTTTATTTCCGTTCGTTGTCGATTTATAGAATTTTGTTGCTTCTCATATGTAAATCATTTCACCTTTAGTTAAACTACAGGGATTTTATTTCATGTTAATATCCATCAGCACGCAGTTCATTGCTGTATATGGCAGAATTCTTTTAGTGAATATTTATGGCAGGCATCCTGAGTTTATAATTTATCGTAAATCACGGTTGAAAATTTGTTTATGGATTTGGCGTAGATTATTCAAAAGATGACATACTGCTATCTGTTGTGAGCATATATGGCAAGGCATCAGGGTAGAATGGCGCGTAGTTTTTTACAACACGACCCGAAATATGATGGATCCAAGATAGAATTCGGTGAATTGTTATTACATCCATCAACAATCAGCTTTCATTGATATCGTATCTCCTACAAGCGCTGAGTCTTTTGCTCTTTTTACATCTTAAGATAGATGCAAATCTCAATATGGCATGAAATTCTCTCTGGATTCCCACCGGGTTAAATTTTGAGCATCAGCCAAAAATTCAACCCGCTGGGAATCCCGAGAGAATTTCACTCATAATATTCGCCGGGAAAGTACAAAATCATTTATTTCTCAGTATGGCATTTTGGCTGAGGGCTTGATATACCGGTAAAGAAAATGAAGCCTGAGAAAAAAAGGATATAAAGGGAAACATACAATAGTGAAACGGTTATTCGTTTCGAGTTAAACTGTTGTCGTAGCCAATGCCGGCCCAAGGCGTGGAAAACGTCAGTAAAAGCCACAGGCCGGCGGTCCCAGGGATGGCCAGTAAGCAGCGTAGTGATGACTGAGAGAAGGGAACTGGGAGTGCGAAGATCAGAAAATGTTTCTAACTCCAGAATTCATATCCATCCAAATTTACCTTCCTTAACATACCATATAAGCCGCTAAAATATCTCCACGATATACGGTTAAAATTCCACATACCCACAGTGCGTAGGGGTGTTGTAAATAGCCTTACGAACACTTTTCTTCGAAAGACCTGAGCCTTATAGATCCCTTGTAGATTGACAAATAAATTTCCGGGGATAGAAAAGGTGACTACAATGTAAAGAAGACTATTCTGAACCCCAGAATATCGTTAAAATCAACTTGCGGTTTAAGAGGTGGCAGTTGGCAAAAAAAAGCTTTACCGATGGAGGCCTATGTTTATATTTCACCTACACTTGTAAAATAGGTTCAGCCGGAACTGGTCGTGAGAGATACATTGGTTAAAACTCATTATTTTATGACTTGGACAGTGTATCCCTTATGGTTTCACTTTTCTCTTACCTGTAGAGGTAGCATGAGGTTAGAATTTGTCAATGTCAAGCTCACAACAGCATTTTTTCTAGCGAATTTAATCTGGCGTGAAATCCTTTTAATGTGGGACCAATCCCTCCATCGATACTTTCACGGGTCGTGGAACCTCAATTAATATCTTGGATGTACATTGAGTTAGGTTTTGTGGCATAGCCTGGGTTTTTTAGTCGGCAGTTGCTCAGATTTTTTAAGAATATTCCATATTAATGAAACTTGGGTCCATATAACTCAAGGAAACGTGGCGCATATTTATTATCGAGACTTCCGTCTCTTTGCTTTCTCCTCTCCATCACATGTCTTTTTTTTTCCGCTGATTTATTATCTATCTATTTAATAATTTATTTTCCGCTGATGGCCCAGCATCCACCTGGTGCTCTCTAGGTCTAAAAAAACAAGTGCAGTCATTATTTCACTTTATTTTTCTTTGTATTTTATTAATTTTTTCGTTAAATCTTTAAGACCAGGATCCTAAATGTTCGCAACGTATTTGAGGTGTGGCCTAACCAGGGCGAAGTTGCACCTCTCTTTTACCTATTCATCCGAGGATCTTCCTATTATGCGCGTAACAAAACTCATTTCCTAAATGCTGGGCCGCATATTTTTTGTGTGTGTGTTCCCCAAGATCTATCAGAAGTTAAGGTAATTCCAAGGTATTGAAATGTATCTGGAGCTTTTATGTTTACACCACCCACAGTGAAGGTATGTCATTCCATCGATTTGCTTGATAAAAACCATACTCTATTTGGAGCTTTGCCGCAAATATTTGTTTTACGAAAGTCATGCGCGCGGAAGACTGTCTGCAGATCGCCATCGCACTAGCATTTAATCCTGTCCTCAGCTCTGGGTTATATATTCCTTTCGTGCTCTTGTGGAGGGAACTTCGACTACAGTGCTCCGTCTGCCGGAAGAGACGTAAAACCGTGGTCCCCTTGGCGACTTTTGTTAAGAGCAGGCTAATGTCGACGCCGGGTTTCTATCCACCCTTCCTCCCTTACCTCTCACTCTATGGCGCAAATAACCTTAGTTGGTCGCCTCCCCAAAATCCAATCCAAATCCTTCGGGGACGAACCATTTCAACTGATATTGCTATAGATCTCTATGATTGTGCAAAGCTCCTATTCAATTTGCTTTCATGTACTCCTTCATATAAATTTAATGAAAAATTACCTTTGGAAGTGAGCTTCTTTCTGTGGATGTCTTTTTTTTAATAAGCTCAGCCTTAGAGTCTTAGTGGGTGCTTTTCCTCTGTTAATCAGGTATTTTAAAACTGGGCCAGATTGTTCAAAGACGCTGTATAATCGACCATAATTCGTTGCGTGATGGTCACATTCTGGTGATTTCCATTATAGGTATTCCCGAATTTCCACGTTCCCTTCATGTCGCGCACAACGGAGGAGGAAGGAAAGCTATTAACGGCAAAAATGAGTTTTCGGACGAGGGAGGTGAGGTTTTAAAGTGAGATGTGATAAATACGACGCGCATGGGAGAATTGCGCCAAAACAAATTTACGGGGTCGTTGGATAATTCCCGTCGGAGTTTTGCGAGGCATCACTGTGAGAGGGAGGGAGGGGGAGAGAGAGAGGCGACAGACGACGCATAAATTAATATTTATAAGCACTCTCAAAGGTGTTTACGAAGCGCACGCTCGGGATTCTGGGGAAGGTTTGAGAGGAGAAGGAGAAGGGAAACCACTGAGTAAAACCTTCCTATTTTACGTTGAAAGCGCGCTAAAACTCGAAGGGAAAACGCTTTAAAGCGAACGAGTGAAAGGTGAGATTGGCGGGTTATTCGCGCTCAGTCTCTCGACACCGCAGCCGTCTCGACGGCGACACTCAAGAGAGTAGGAGAGCATCGCGGTCGGGTCACGCGCTGTTCCCTCTTCGATTTCCGATTACGTTCCGAATATCGCCCATCGGCTCGAGGATGTAACGCAATGGGATGATCAAAGTTTCAAAGATCTCGGTAGGTTATTTTAGGAGCCCATCAACAACTTTTGAGGTCATTTTCCCCTCTCAAAAAAAAGGTGGGTAGGCTGGTTTTTGAAGAGTAATTGTGGGAATAAAACCAGAGTGCAGAGATAAACTTCGGCGTCAGTATTGGACCACTTGTAAAGAAATTATCCTGCCTATTCAAAACATGTGGAGGCTGGAGCGATGTTTACGGGTCATTTAGAGCATATTTTAATGATATATTTTTAAGTAAAACGAAAAAAACTTCTCGGGCCACTTTTCATTTAAATGCATATTTATACATAGGAAATCACCATGCAAGTCTTAATTGAAATGATGTCACAAGAAATACGCCTTGATTTTTTCTCTTCATTAAAACATGTGGTGATTAGAGTTTTCGGCGGGGAATTTGACTCTTAGACGAAATAATATTGATTTGTTTTAAATAATGAGCCGGGCGTGGTATTTCGTTATTCGTTAGCAACAGTTATATTGAAAGGAAATGCATTCTTTTGCGTTTAAGAAAATCTTTTCATGTGTCATCAAATTATTATGAAACTTATCATATGCCATGAAGCTACGTTTTAAATAATATTGAATTACAAAGAAAACTAAACAGAATGGCACATTTTATTTCACCTTTGTCGGTAGATATTTATTATGAGAGTGCGTTTGCAATATTTCTGTCAAACCTGTGTTTAATAAATTAATGTTCCCACTACCTTACGGACGGCCCATCGCGACTGCGCCTGTCAAAATAAATGCTAACAGGTATGTACGAAATGAAAAGCATCACCAGCGAAAGAAACATCATTATCATCATTAGTCAGTCATCAGTCCAAATATTGGTTTTCAGCAGTTCTCCAATCCTCTCTCCTCTCCGCTAACAGCTTCTTTCCGATACAATGGTTCATTTTACGTGGTTCATAATTTGCTATGTGCATTCTATTATCAATCTTCGTCTGTGATGCTTCTATTTAATTCTCCTTCCTGATGGACACGTGAATTTCACGATAGGCATTCTCAAATTTTCACGTTCCCTTCATCATGCACTGTTGGTCCGCAACATGTGCGAAAAATATTTGTCTATAAAGCCTAGCCAATGAAAAAAACAAAACGAAGATATAAAATATGCACTTTATTTAAAAAACGTTTTTTATGCGCATATTTCTTTATGCATACATTTTTTTAGCCTAAGAAGCCGAGTGCAACGCCCACTTCTCAATTCCAATGATTGAGCACCTCACGACCTTCATTTCTGTACATATTTCCTTATACTTTCAAAGTTAAAATGAATTGGTGCATTTATAATATTACTATTCGATTCCTAGCAAAATTTTGCTTTATATTTATATTTTTTGCGAGTTCGGCAGATGATTCGATAGCAAAATTTTCTTATATACCCATGCTTAACCATTCAAGTAACCTATTTAAGTTACGAAAGAAATGGCTTTGAGTGGTAGTATCTGATTGGTTACATTAAGCGTAGGATTGATTTATTTATTATTTTCTATCGGCAGGCACATATTAAAGAGACATGCCTTAGTTTACGGTGGAACCAACCATTCCATTTTTCGCCGATAGTTCTGCAATTAAAGAACCAGCGTAGAAAAGGGGTAGATATTTCCCCAACAAAACTGCCAAATTTTTGGGATTTGAGCCCCGGCCCTTAGTTTGGGGACTGATTCATATCCCAAACAATGAAGAAGTACTACACTTTAAGAGCTACACAATAATGCGGATAAGTTATGATTAAAATACCCTAGTTGCGTAACTCTTGTCACATGAATTGAAGATTATTTTATTCCTTGGAATAACCATTAACCACCCTAAGACTTCGTTTCCATTCTATTGAGATCTAATGGAGAGCAAACAGTCTGAAGGTTGTGACTAAAACAATTTGAGTTCATTCAATGACTTTCTTATCATGTATATTGTTCACTTTTAAAACTTTGATTTTAACGTAATTCTGCTTTTCTATATTGTGTGAGTACCAAAGTTTTATTAAAAAAGTATTGCATTATTCCTTCATTAATGCAAATATATTTGAGAATGTCAGCGTACAATTATTCCCCGACTGTTTGAAAAACCTGTCACCTGAGAAGAATGTATGGTCTTCACTTAACACTTTGAGAGCATGTTCATGATTTATTGAGGTATAAACAGCCATGCTATGAGACTTTCCCCGCAAATTTCCGGCAATATTTCATGCATTAGGCGAATATACCGTTATCAGGCTCTACCTGTTCCTCTCCGGGTAACACAAAAGAAGTCCGCAGCGCCGCAAAAGCGTTCAGAATGGCCTCTCGGCCCGCGGTAACTTAAATGTTTGACATTAACCTCTCTCTCTCTCTTCCCTCTCATCTCCGTGCGCCGCGGAGATCCAAGGCAGAAGCACCAGTCCCCGGCATATTTAGCGAAGTCGCGATTGCCGCGATAAGCGTGGGATGGATAATTAACGCCAGCAATGGTGTACAGCGCGGGAGAGAGGTAATTGAGAGGATAGCGAGGGGAGGTCTTCGTCTCCCATGGGGCGGAAGGGTGGAGAGAGGGTATGGGGGTTGAAAAGGGCATGAAGGGTTTGGGGGATGAAGCCCCACTCCCATCTCCCCGCGGGTGTTCCCCACCTCTGCCATCCCCCGCCGGCGCCGCCACTTAATGCGGGGTGGCGCAGCGGTGGGAATGGGAAATACTTGCGCCCCGAAGCTAACTCGAACGATACGACGATTCTCCCCCAAGTGGGCTGCATATGCATAACTGTATCCACCCATGCACTCTTACTCACGCGAACTCGCACATGAAAGAACGAACTCCCTTCTGCCAGTCAAGTCTTCCCATTTTTGATAAAAACTTCAGCTGTGACCTTTTTTTTCTAGCTTTGGGGGTCGAATTTGAGAATTTTCCTCAAATATATGCACGTGGGTCATGAGGTCAAGTGGGGATGAAATTTCCCGAGTCGAGTTATGATCGTCTCTTTCCTAGGTCTTTCGCTGGTGCGTGCTTGGGCTGTTCAACGAGCGTTTTCCGTGTCTCACACAATCCAATCTACGTTTTTTATAGTAAAAAAATTTCATCTTGACCCAGAAAGGTCTATTATATGTCGTTTGTAATGTCTCTTATATAATTTTCCACGGGTGCTTTATGTTTTTTTAGAAATTGTAATGGTCTTCCTCTTGCAATGTATTTTTATCATAATTATTTATGTATTATTTGGGTGCAATATAATGGTTTTTATTTAATTAATTAATTCAGTCCTGCTTTTTATTTATTTCATTACTTAGTTTCGTATTTAAAATTCGTTTTAGTCCCCATTTTAGTATAAATAGACAATGAAAATAAAATATTATAACATGTTGCAGATTTGTCAATTATTAATGCAATTTAAATGAAATAACAGAATAAAATAATAAGCCATACCGCAAAAAAATTATATCGTGAAGTATCTGGTTGGATGAAAATATTTTCAAAATATTTTAAATATTTCCCTTCGCTTTTTTGTTTGAGCTTCAGAGTAAAATACTACTTGCTCTGATAGCATAGCAACAAAAATAGAGAGAGATTAAATATGCAATACCACGGAAAAGACTAACGGTTAAGTACATTGTTAAGTTCATTGCTCAAATGAAAGGGGCGGTTGATATACGTATTGATCTATGAAGATATAATATAATTCCATTATATGGGCAGGAAAGGGAAACCGTAGGCAATCAATATCATATTTGAACTGGGATGATGGCTTAGTGGTGAACAAGAGTATCTTTGAATACCGGGATTTTTGGATAAATAACGAAGGTCGGCACTTGAGAGTTTCGCTATGCTATATTTCCTGATAATTTTGTAGCGCCGGTCCGCGGTAGAAAGAATTGGTGAATGTAAACAACTTGATAATTCCGATGCGCAAACGAGACTGGGTGATTTTCTTCTTTTACACAGGTTTTACCCATAGAGGTCCACAGCCTCTGTGAGCCCCCCTTCCTCCATTCAAAGGGGAAATTCCCAGGGCTCCAGCTGACTTCGACTCCAGACGTTACAGTAGCTACATCGTCTGCGGTTCAACCTTCAATTACCCGCTCTTGTTGGACGGAGCTCATTAAGTTAAATGGAGTTCCGAGTGTAATAATAAGCGGAGGGATACATATTCAATTGTTTACTGAAAGGCTCGTCCACCATTAAAGTCTAATTGTGAAGGACTATTTGATGCCTGTTCATGTTATATACCTTTACTTGCGATATTGCCACAGCAGACGTTGGCCCGCATCGACACGGGGAACGCGCATTCGCCATATTCTCCTATAAAGGCCGCTTTACACGGTACATTTTATTGTACAAACGATTGTACGAATTCCTTCACGAAGGAGATTGTACCGTGTAAATTGGAAAATTGTTGGATAGTCCGAATAACTTAACGGGAAATAGAACCTGCTCTAATGCCATTCAATTGCTTGTACATTCTATGATACATTCGCTTGCACAATAAAATGGACCGTGTAAAGCGGCCTTAATACAAGTTCTCTAAATGGCTGTGTTCTATTTTCATTATACTCGTCGCTTCGAGAATTTACCCCGTCTTCTAACACACTCTTGTCCCAGAGTATTGCATGAAGACAATTCGATTCACGATGCTCACAGGAGACGTATTGGGAAGAAGGTAACTCTTGAAATTTTCCCAAAAACCAAGAAGTTTTAATGGACATTTCCAAGACGTCTTACTGACGGGAATGAAGAACCAACATCTGTTGTCTACAAAAAGGAGAGAATTATTTCTCTTGGCCAAGGGTTCAATTACAAAAAAGAGAAAAACAATAAGGAGAATATGATGTCCTCCCACTCCTGGGAGTTCACCGCGCGGGTAGTTCTCGTAGACAACAGTTTCGTCCGTAAACCAACGGGCATCTTCAGGTCATTTTGCTTCGATCCTCAAGACGAGTCTCTAAGACCTGATGATGACCATCAAAAAACGGGCGACGCTGTTGTCTACGAGAATAATTAAAACGGTACCGCATGTCCACCTGGGCACCCGAGAATACAGCAACATTGGCTTCAACGCCGCGGAATTTTATGGTCGAAAAAGGGAAATTTGACCTACCGTGATATCGCTTGATGGGCACACATGTGTCTAATACAGATGCGTGGTTCAGAAAAATCTTCATACCCTCCTGCGAGCCCCAGCCGAGGCTGAAGATGTTGGGACACCAGCCCCCGAAAGGGGAGGGAATAAGTAATAAAAGGGAGGAGAGGATAGATTTGAACTGTCTATTATTAGTAGTAGTAGTGGGGTTGATAGGGTGCGTCGACGAAATGGTCATTTTGCACCACTACACGTCATAATTATAAAAAATAAATGTACGCTGTATATTATGGTATTATAATAAAGTACTTGGTATAAACGCTGAGTCAAAATTAAAAATAATTTTACATCCTTAAAATACTATTATATAGGCCAGTTTCATTTAAAAATTCCAAAACGCGGTTGAGAACATCTGCGTCATCGCCTAGAATGTACCCCAGGTCTCCCACTAGCTGCAGCCTGTTACGCACCGCCCGATATCTCTCACACTCCGACAGGATATGTCGAATGCTAAGAGGACAGTCTGTCTATTATTTTTTGTTATTACCAATAGTATTGAGAGAAGAGAGAGAATGGTTGTACCCGTCAGTTTGGCACTGTAAATCTCATATTAGTTATTCCTATCAGTTCTAGGCCTATTTGGGCTCCATTGTCTCCTCGGAAAATGATGAGACATTAGAAATAAAAAACGAATTGGCGCAGGTAACCGCACTCTATTCACCTTACTCCCAATCATGAAGTCTAGAAACGTTAACAGGAAATCCAAGATTCGGCTATATAAAACAGTCATCCGTGAAGTACTGTCTAATGGCCGTGAATCGTAGACAATGACAGTCAAATTTGCGGAGTTGGTGGACAGATTTGAGAAAAAAGAACTGCGGAAAATATGTGGGCCTGTGAAAACAGAAGAAGTATGGAGAATCCATCATAACAACGAAATATACAGTAAGTGCTCGATTTATGTCGGAGATGCATGTTGAAGAAGAGCGACGTACGTCGAAACAGCATAAAACGGATCCAGATATTCTCGACCACTTTAATCCCGCGATACATCAAGGCGTTCATTTCAAAATTCGTTTTTTGCCTTTATCCAGGAAAAGATAACTATTTCAGATATGATGATTATGTCTTCAGTTATAAAAAAACGCAAGCATGTGCGTAACATAGGGTCTAATTTATTAGCATAAAACAAGGAAAATTTTCCGATAATCCTTGTCAGCATGGACGTAACATCAAATCAGACGTAAAGGGAAACGACGAATACAGAGGACTTACTGTATAGCCTATATAAAGAAGCCAGAATTTCCACCTACTACAAACTAATGAGACTCCAATTGACAGGGCATGTCCTGCGGATGCCGGAGGAGAGGGCAGCTAAGAGAGTATTCACTGGACAGATGGGAGAGATGAGACCGGTGGGAAAACTTAGAGCTCGGAGGGGAGATAACGTCAACAAGGATGCACATAATAATAATAATAACAACACCGTTTATGGTCATAGGCTATACTAGCCCAGGAGACGATTTTATGCATTAATAAAGAACCGCAGATTAAAAAGTATAAGAATTTTTCATTTCTATTTTCAATTTTTGCATAGCAGAATTAAACATAAGTTTACAAAAAAATTCGAAAGGAAAAAAAAAGAAAAAAATATGACAAAAGTGCCTACTGACATGGAAATGACATTGTTCAAAATAATAGAATTGTAATAATAAAGCGTTACAGTTGAACATATTCTAAATTATGAAACTTAAACTACATTTTCAATCCACTGCGAATAAATGACAAAAATTTGAGTACTGACTTAAGTACTGAGGTAAGTGAGCACATGAACTGCTTGGGGTGAGGCATTGGAGAAGAGTGGCAGACGATAGAGAGGAATGGAGAAAGAAAATTGAGGAGGCCAAGGCCCGATTTGGGTGCCATCGAATATGAAGGAAATCAGTTATAGAGTTATTTGGAGGGGATAAAATAATAATCTCCGTGTTTTATTGAAACCCGCCAGATCGGAGCTCAGAAACCTGTTCTCTACGGAAAGAGAATAAGAGTAGAGTGAATTCTCATGAAATAGGTAATAGAGGGAAAGTAAAATATTTGAGGAGGAGATAGATATGTAAGGTGTGGAATTCTGGCTGATGAAGGACACTCAAATTTTCTCGGAAAGTGTGCGCTGAAGACATGATGAGGGCCCATAGTATGCTGCAGGGGATAATATAGTGTACAGTTCTGAATTAACGGGGAATTTAAGGTGAAAAATTGGCCTTTGAAATGCTTTAAGAGAGTTAAGAGATAGGAAAATTTTAAAATAGATCTGGTTTCAGAGAAAATACTTAGAAAATTATGAACAGCAGGTACTCCCAGAGGGCATGCTGTTCAAGTACGGGGGAGATTGAAGCTGGTATGGTGTGTGTGCAGTAATTACGCTGAAACAACAATTAAAGTAAAGTTATCCCCGACTTTTTGTGGCATACAATGGGGTGTTTGCATAATGTTTTGAAGGGGATAAAATAATAAAATCCGAGTTTTAAGGAAACTCGCCAGATCGAAGCTCGGAAACCTGTTCTCTGCGGAAAGAAAATGTGGAAAAAATAATAGTTTCTGTGCCGTAGAATGCATAGTAACATTGCAGAATCCAAAACTGCTCATTTCTCGGAACTGTTCTTTTTGAACAGTTCCGAGAAATGAGCTGCTCTGTTAATGAACTGATCACACATACTACCCAATTATTTATTCATTCTTTGGCAATTCGTGGAACGGGTTACGATTCTAAGGAAAATAAAAATACAACAATGTTTTATTTACATGCATTTCTATGGACACGTAACGTTCAGCTATGTGAAAACTTTAGTTCAGCATAGGAAACTCCATCTTAAGTTAAGAGTCGAATAATGAGTAAAACAGCGGACTCTAAATTATTCCACGCTATAGGTACTTTAAGCATGCTTACGTTTTATCATTTATTGAAAGTATCATCCAACCTGGACAAAAAATAATGAAACCCATTTATCGCTGTACTTCTCTAAAAAAGCTATTAATGCATAACTTCTTCTGCATTCTGATACCAAAATTTGCTAAATGGCGGTGATAATAAAAGTCTAAACCAAGTGACTGAGTATTCATACTCGCCGTGATAGCTGCGTGGATTTTGCACCGCGAACGTTCGAGCATCTATATTTTCTCGGTTATAATTGTCTTTACAGCCGCGCCATACTTCATTTGGACGTTTCAGTGAAGATAAAACCACCACAAGTGCTATTTCTGCACATTATAATCTACCGATTTGCGGTAGAAGGGAGTTTTTATAATTTTTCTCACGTTTTGCGTCATTTACTTCTTTACTGATCATTTTTACTTTACTTGGAGCCATTATTTTCTATCTTTTTTCTATTTTGATTTTCAATCATCAAATAAAATGAGGTTGATAAAGAATTTGTGGATTATGAAAGGAATTGGATTTGCTGTTCATGAAATATTATTTTACTTTATAATTGTGTTGTAAACTTTTTTATTTAATTATCGTTACTTTAATTTGCATCCCTACCATTAGTGATCTCATAGAACCTGAAGGAGTTTGAGAGGATGCAAATGTTCATTTGTCCTCATTTAAGAAATGTATAGATGACCTTCATTAACTAGTCTGATAACTAAAACTTAATTAAGCCCACCCTACCTCTCCACAATTTGAATGCAATGATTGTTCTCTTGGATCTGTTCTTTTGAACTGCTCTGACCTCTGAACTGGATCTAAATGAACTGTTCACCAAAAAGAACAGTAATGCACACCTCTAGCTGAAACTATTCATCTGTAGAATAATCACACACCTCATTTCCGGAACAAACTTCATCGAAACAAAGAATTCGTATTTTAAAATTGATTCATTGATCGGATAGGATAGTGTCTAAAAGAAAGAAACTTCAATATCAGCTTATACTGTTGTTAAACAAACTTTATTCTCCTAATTTCAATGCTCCGTTACATTCACTCTTGATATGTTTTAGCACCTTTCAACGGTCGATTATCGCTCCCCATAACCGGTGCGGTGACCCGAGGCATTATCGGTCCACCCGCCCATCGACGGGAAACTTATGACGAGAGCTCGGGTGAGAATACCGTCCGCGAACTTTCACCCGAGTTTTCCGGCAGAGCGAGCGACCAACGGCGTGGCGGAACCGAGATATCATTTACTATGATATTCTTTTATTGTTATTTTTGTTGCGGAGGGTAACGGAGGCCTCAAGGGAAGTTTCTAGAGAAAGGGAATGGTTGTTTGCTGTAGATAGGGATGCGGGGGCCGTCGCTTCTTGCTTCCCATCTCTTCTTTCGCTAGACTCCCAAAACAGTTTT
Organism: Ceriagrion tenellum; assembly: GCA_963169105.1. Classification (NCBI taxonomy): domain Eukaryota; kingdom Metazoa; phylum Arthropoda; class Insecta; order Odonata; family Coenagrionidae; genus Ceriagrion; species Ceriagrion tenellum. Next base: position 108,151,583 of record OY720642.1, on the reverse strand, counting down.
CGCATAAAAAAGTCCCCATTGAGGAGATGAGTTTTTCGTACTATCGACACCTTAATGCAACTTTCACCGCCCGCCTCATGCATATTGTTAGGGATAACAAAATCGGAAGTATTCCAAACTTAAATTTTATTTATTGAGGAATGCTTCGGCAGCTAAAGCGTCACTTTCACTAAACTGTATGGATCTCGAAACTGATGTCGGTTTGCTCAATTCTAATGTTCAAGAAAAATATTCTTATTGTCTCTGCAAGTATTTACATGTATCTTCTCTGCAGTTGTATATGAAGACCACCGTTGATGTCACGAGCCTGAAAGCTTTTATGAATAATATTGGCTAATTAAAATGAATGAATAATAACACGTGATAATGAATGAAATAATGAAAAAATTAATAATAAGAATTGTTGCTAAGACTATCAATAGGATCATTTCAAATTTTTCTGCTAGATAACAATTCCCTCCGTTGTCAGCCACTAATAATCATGCTTTTCTCTTCACGTTGAGCTTCAATAGTTTCCTATGTGAAGTGCAGAGGTATTTGTGTCATTTCTCCAATTTTTAAAACTATATAATGTCTTGTGTTATTATTAAGGGTATAAAAAAGAGGTTGAGACTTGAGAACTGTATGAGAAGAATCGGGACACTCCGCCGTCGTGAATACCATAGGAACGCGGGAATTAAAAATGAGCATAGAAAATTGTTAGTTGTTCCAAGCTAAGACTATTGAATATTAGTCGCAAAGTAGAGTTAGCTGAAATGAAACATTAATATTTTTCATGTTATATGTATTCAAGATCAAATAGCTCAATGTATACAGCCTTTGTGGATGTTTCGTGGTGACTTTAGGAAAATTAATTAACATGTATTGCAGCGAGCATCTCTCTAGGATATTCTAATCATCCTCGTTATTTTTGCCAATCTTCGGAAATGTTGAGTTTCATTAGTGTCCTACCGCATATTTGATTAATAAAGATAAGAAATTCTGTGTTTTATATTACAATAATACAAAATTGCCTTACTGTAAGTGGTCATCTATGTTGATTTCAATACCATTACATCATCAGGTGCTCAATTATCTAATGTACCCAGGTCATTTAGCACCTGATGGCGATGCAAACGCATTGAAATCTGGATCGTACACTTAAATGTTGACCTCTGTGGATCGTAAAAGTAATTTTTTTGTAATAAGAAATGGAATCACTCACAATTGCACTGAATTTTGTTTCCTTGTGAGGTTTCGCTAATCAACAAGTGATGAAGTGATGAAGAAAGTACAAATAAGGATATGATGTTTTACGAATAGCCTCTCTTTCCTATTTGAATTTGAAAACTGTCGATTAGTCCGCTTGCATGGCTTTCTGGGATTCGGAACAGGCTTCTATTATTATTGCGTTATCGTGACTTTTGATGTGGAAGGAGAAGGAGTGTCTAGGGGTTTCCTAGAGAAAGGCAGCGTCGCGTCGGCTGTTGCTTCCACCACCAGTCAGTCTCCCCCCTTTTGGTCTGACCCCTCTACCCTTGTCCCAAAACGGTTTTCCCGGAAAGGTTCCCCTTGAGGGAACGTGGAAGGCAGATGGAGAGAGCAGACCAGATTTCAAGCATTTCCCGAACACAGCCTTACCCTTAACGACGCCAACAAATCTCCCGGCCAAACACACTCAGGGCGAACACGCGAGGGTACACAACAGGCTCGCGCGATATACACGCCCAGAGGTTTTGTCCAAACTAGCCCTCTCCTGCTTTCTCGAAACTTTCGCCACGATTGCCGTTTTACCCTTACAGCACCATAGGGAGACGCGAGGAACAGAAAGGATAAGCTGGCAGTACCTTCTGGTTACGGGAGTAGATCCTGTGATTGTTTACACTTGGCAGGTTGCTGAATGATCGAAAGGACGAGGGGACCTCGAACTTTTTTCGAGTAAACATGTGAATGTTGTGAGTAGAACAGGACCTCCCAAAAGTGAACTTGAACAATGCGAGCCCTTTAAGTTGTTTGCTCACAAAAATACTGGCTAGAATACCATAAGCACTAGAGGACGAACAACGAACGCTGTTACTACGATTAACTAAGTGTTCTACTCTGAAAGGTCATGTCACAGCATGGTTCAATCGTAATCATTGATTTTGAATGTCAAATTCAATGTTTCTATGATGGATATTGATTTTTAAAAGGGCAAACTTTGCTGTTTCTTATTTGTACCTGTGGACATACTATTGAAATAATAATATTTTTCAGTACGTTGTTTTCTCAATGTTAGTCCTGATTCACTAAACACTATTTCTGATGAGACTATGATTTACGTTCAACAGGGAAGATATTTTTAGCTAGTCTAACTACCAGCGAGTACAGGTTTTAATGCAGTGAGACCGTATGGTTTACATAGAACCATATTAAACTGAGACTAGTAAGTACTTTTGAGAAGTAAGAGCCAAATTTGTCCCTTGCAACATTTAATACATATTCGAGGGCCATAAACTTATTTTTACAGATGAGAAAAATTTAAAGAGTTTTAATTTTTCAATTATTAATGAAATAATGCTGCACTTAAGAGGCTGGCCCAGGACCGAAATAAACGGAAGTACTGCTGCAAACCAACCCTAGGGTTTTAACTATAGAAGAAGAATGAAAATAAATTATCCCTATGTAAATAAAACCATTCAGGAATTATGATTTTTTTAACTGTGATATGATTTAATTTTTAATTTAAGAACGTAGTCGAGATATGTCTATAGCCAAATAGCTGCACGCGTGGGGCTCGTTTGCAGCAGTTAATGCCTTGAACCGAAGATAAGCACAGCATCAGTGCGCAAGATGGAATCCGGGGCCTTTGGGTTATATGCTTTTGAGTAACCAACTCTCCATCGCTGACGGAGATGGTACGTATTCCTTTTACACCTCGTCCAGAACTCGATTTCTCACATACGGATACAAAGCTTGCAAGAGCCCCTGGGAGTGGCGTTGCAAAGAGCACTGAAGGAGTGAGAAAGAAGAAACCGCTTAATTTAAACCCGCTCGTTTTAATCCGAAGAGGAATAAATATGGAAATGTCCAGCAAGGGAAATGTTTAGCATTTTCGATGGCAGGCCAAGGGATGAGTGGACACAAGACCCTCATGAATCATTTAATCGGTGAGCCGCCTCCATTGAAGAAAGGCGGAAACACAAAACACAAGGTGTCACAAGGACCGTGGTCCGCATTAATTCATTAACCTTTTAACGGGCCGTGTAATCGTTAAGCAGCGTGCTCAAAGGTTCCCATGAGAGTTAAAAAGCAGGCAGCGGACACTTTGTGCCGCCTCCTGCGCTAACTGTATGATATAGCACTCTTGGAGTTATCGTTTCACTGGGAAATGCCCTTTTCCCACTAATAATCGAAGCTTAGCCTATTTAATTTTTCTTACCTCCAACATATTTCAATGATTTTGAGCGAGCTATTGCTGATAATATTACATCCGTGCATACACATCATGCTTTTCTCTTTCAAAGTAGACAAAGTCTAATGATTTACTTATTGCCATTAAGCCTAGAAAAATGGTTCTCTTTTAACTATTTCCTCCATGATGCTTAGTATTTTCAGTTCAGAGTTCTTAGTTGCTTCTCTTACCCTCAAATAATAATTCATTCCTTCCCACTTGGTAAGGCATTAAGAAATGTTGAAAAAGGAAGCTTCTCACAGCTAAGAAAAAGGAAAATGCTCCTTTTGATGAATAGCAGGAGCTTGATGGGTTAACAACTTCGTAGTTTACAACTAATTGCAAGTGCATGTAGCGGATTAAATATAAAAGGAAATTTAAATATTCTGATTTGTACCTTCGCTTATATTTTTATTCTTGACGCTTTGTGTTCCAGCGCTTAAGAGCACTATAAGATTTCGCCCATAAAAATGAGCTTATAATAATTGTTTTTGTTTAAAAAAATACATTTACTGATATTGGACTTTGACCCTTGTAATATTAACACCAAGCATTTAATTGAGCAACTTGAGAGTACTAAAAAGACATCCATTCAGCAGATACTTTCTTGAGAAGAATTTATATAAAAAATTCACCTGAAATGGCATTTAAATCATGATTCTCTGAATTCGCACCATGTGAATTGAATGCATTATGCGTCTTCCAATGTACCCTCAGTTGGTAACTCTCGCTAGAGCTGATAAATCGGCTTGTACCTCAATGCTATAAATTAATTGTAGAATAATCGCTATCTAAATAAGACCTACGTTAAAAAATGTGGGGGATACCAGAGGTAAACTAATAATTGAGTGGAACACTAAATATATTTTAGTTTACTTTAAATTGAAGCAATGTAGAGATTTATTGAAGGAAAGAAGCTGAAGACTTTTTTAATTTCACATGGTGTCATTCATTTAAATTGCAATACAGTGCAGTTTTCAATTTCGATTTCAGTTATAAGAAATTGTCTCTCTTGGAACTCAACAAGATCTACTGCATATATTTTAATAAAGCAATGGTTCCTCCTATCAGACCCTAACGACTTCAATTGTGTAAAAAGATTCGATGAATTTCCTAAATGCTGTTAGCAGTTTTGGCGCAAAGTGTAATCTATCTTATGAGATTTATTGAAATCATTGAAGCGAAAGAATCCATGCATTGATAATCTCCAAGGATATTCATTGGTTCCACAGCTTATGAATTCTACAAGGTCACGCCAAGAACACATTCTCATTTCGTTAAGGGGAAGCTCATTTAACAAATCTCATGCATGGCAAATGATAGCTCATAATTTTTTTATCTCTGAGCTCATTCACGTTCATGCGCAGGTCGCTTTGGACTATGCGATTAGTTTTTTCGTAGCTTTGCTTGAAAACTTTCCGCCCAATTTATTCTCCCGTAATTAAGGCGTATTTTCCGCTGCGTGACGTACCCAAAGACCCCCTGCGTACCAAAAAATAGTCGAAATTACAAGCGTCCCGACCTTGACTTCCGATCCCCGCGACTTCTCTTCCTTGCCCATTTCCGATGCAGTCGGTTCAACAGCCCGAAAATTTGGTGGGTGGAAAAGAGGGCCGAGGACATTATTCAACAGGAGGAAGAGGAGGGACGGGAAGTGGTCCCAACCGTATTTCCCTAACCGCATTCTCGTATGAGGTGGGAGCGAGAGAGAGAGAGAGAGAAAGGGAAGTTTTCCCAAGGTCACGCTATGTGAAGCAGATAGATGTAGGGGTGGCATATGTGGCGTCCGCAATCCTTCAGTCATTGAGAATGAGGAATATCCAATTGGCTGTGAAATGTGAATGCAATCGATCAAAAAGTCGACCGTGGTGAGAGCTATTGCAATGGATACGTACTTTCCAAAACCGAATCCACCAGCTGTTATGAAATTCACTGCGGAAATTGTTCCGCGGTTCTTTGAACATGAGAATTATCGAGGTGGTGAACGAGCAAAGCCCACGTTTGAGCATTAAATGTCGAAGTGTGTCCAGATTCACCGATCAAAAATCCACATCGAGAGGACATGTTTCGTCGATCCATTATGTTTTCCAGTTCCCTGTTATTTTGGTAATTTTTTTCTGAAGTTGATTGTAGCCAACCCTCGAGAAATGTGAGTAAAAATTGAGTTGGTTCATAGTTACGTATTGCTAGATAGTCGCATAAGGATACATTCTACATATCCTTCGCAGGTGGCAGCAAGACATGGATGAAGGTGCCGCCGTATGATTTCAAACACCATTCCCGACGCCCTCCATTTGAAAGGAAAATGTAAGATTATGAGCGTTCCGATCTACCGCCGTATCATCAATGGAAGAGGAACTGACCACAAGACCGTAACAAGGGGAACATTTGATTGGCGAATCTGGACACACTTCAAAATTTGACGCTGTCACGTGGGCTTGGCTCGTTCACCGCCTTGGTAATTCCCATGTTCAAAGAACCGCGGAACAATTTCCGCAGCGAATATCACACAGGAGGTGGATAATCGCCGTTTAGTTCATCGGTCTTCTGGAAAAACTTTCGCCTTTTTCATTATTAAATCATTTTTCGTTTGACTCGTCCATTCTGGCAAAGCATAAATTAAGAGGGTGTTCAGGCTTCAATAAAATATCAGACCATCAAAAAATAATTCCAGCACAGTAATTGGCATTAATGTTTGAAACCTTATTTTTATTTAAGCGAAGGAGATTGTGTGTTGCATATGGTAGGGAAAAATCAGCTATATTTTAATCGTCAAGTTCGAACTTATTTTTCGTTGCTTATGTTAACAGTTTTCCAATGGGATAAAGAAATACGACTGTAGGACCTCGGTATAACGTCTCATGTGACGACCGGAGTACTGCATTTGATGCGATTTGCTCAAAGGATCCGAGTATGGACCGGGTTACTGTTGAGAAGTTTCCCATCACGCCAGGAATCTGTCCAAACCCCACTCGTGGTTAAGCAGCCCCGAAGGAACCGCGATATTCTGACATCCTAACAACCACTTCATGGCTTGTGACGCATATTATTGGAAAATAAGAGTGCTCTGATTTGTGATTTTGAGATGATTAGTGCCATAATGCTATACTAATTGTTGATAATGATAAATTGGTTATTGATAATGTTTATTGCCCCACATTTGTTTATTTAACGTAATGGTAGGTAACGTAATGGAGAACGCATGGGCAGAGTACGCAAACAGCTCGCTCATATTCGATTACATAATGCTGAAATAGTAGATCGCGCACTTCACTGGAGCAAATTCGACATCGACAGGATTTTTAGTGGGTGTTTTCATTTTATTCAAAATACAGTGTATTTATTTTTCATTCAATTTCAATAATTTACTTTGTATATCAACCACTGAGACGCGCTGTCCCGCCTTAGGACCGTTGTCACGTCTCTCGCAGCTCATCGTATTCGATCCTCGAAAAGAAATACAATTTCATCATTTGAAACTGTTCAATCGTATGAAAGAGTTTTAGTTGTTACTTTATGGATATATTCCATATCTATGATGGTAAGAATAAAACAACTCAATGATAACTCTGAAATTTTGTATATCATTAAAATGTTTATTGCTTCATACAGAGGAAAAGACAAATTTATACAGCGTTTTTTAAACATGAAATGTGGAAGCTTTAGGTAGCCTTAAAAATAATACCTGTGTAAAGACTACCCCCAGTTAACACAAACATGCGTATCCAACAGATTGATAATCAAAAATTGGTCTCACAAAAAATACACCAACAATCTCCAACAGTCTTACTATTCTTACAAACGGAATAAATGCGTCGTCCAAACCAGCCAAAATTTTAAAGATAGAATCAAATAAAATGGACTTAGTTTTATAAAAAGGGATTTTTAATCTTGTTTTTCTCAATATTTGTACAGTTTTAATCATTTTAGCAAGTTTGACGTTGATATTTCACATTTTACTGACAACGGGCCTAACTTGGATTTATATAAGAAATTTGTAATTTTGAATAGCCCGGACTATATTTTTAATGACGTAGTTTTTATGACTCAATCACCTCTTTTAAATACAAGTCTCTCTTCCTGTATTGTGATTCACTAATTTTGCTTTTTTCGACCTTCAACTCCACCTGTTCTTTTCTTTCATCTAGTTACAGATAAAAGAAAAGAACACTGTTCCCCCCTTGCTTGCTTATTGTTGCTCCACCTTGAATTCGCCCCTCCATTTGTATGTCCCCATCTTTTACCCTCTCCTCCGTCGATCCCTATCTCCCCTTTATTTCCTTATGGCTCAGGGGTATATGGATAACCTGATAGGCCTTAATGTACCTTAAAAATGGCAAAGAGTGTCGAAACCATGGTCGGTTTTCATTAAAAAGAGTGTGGAAATCACTACTGAGTTAGTTCAACTGTGTTAACATAAGGATAAAGTTAGTTTAAAATTATATGCAGAATTTATTTACGTTCTCAACGTATTTTTATAGCTTTTTAAAACGTCAGCATATGGACGTTTAATCGCAGAGAAAAAAGACTAGAAAAGAGGAGGACCGCATTCATTCAAAAGGATATTGGAATTGGTGGCTGTAATCGGTCTCCTTTGGCATCACCATAATACCTTCAGTAATTCCAAAAACAAAAGTTTAGATATTCCGATAGAGAAAAGTTAAAGCTATGATATAAGATGGAAAGCATATAGGACGTTGGGAATGGCTGAACTAGGTGGTTCTTCCTTAAGGTATTCCGAGCGAGATAGTTCCCTAGTCATAATAGAGACCATATTTCATGTATACGTTATAATTTCACCAACTGTGAGACACACGAATAAAATATTGCATTATTAATGCTGCAATAAAGTAGTTTTATTTGACAAAAATTGTAAGTAATTAAATGAAAATATCTATATAAGTCTTTAACTTGACTCATTTTTTTCGCGCGGTGCGTTTGAAACCCCTTCAAAACGGAAGTTTTATTGCGATCCCGAAGAATTTACAGCGGTGACAATATGATTAATTTTCAAAAATAGTTGAGAAAACATACAAACTACACGCTATTTGTTTTTTGACGACATCTAAGCGTTAAAAATTTATCATTTTGCAAAAAATGTCTCTCTGGAGTGCATACACGTACAATTTCCCATGTAAAAGGGCTGGTATTTTTTGGCAAACATCTCGGAATGTAATGTGGTAAGGGTGATGATTTTTTATGTCGATGGAAGGGTGATGTATTTTTCTTTAAAATGAGACCAAATTCATTGATTTCTAGGAAAAATGATATTTTGCTCAAACTACATTAAAGGAAACAGCGATCTCCAACATAGCCGGTGGTTACACGCTCGTGACGTCAAACCCTCTAAATCTACCTCAATGGGTCCTATCCCACGTCGCCGGCCGGCCCTCATAACTAACTCCTCGGCCGCCCCTTAACCACCTCGACCGTCTCCCCTCCCCCTCCCAAGGGTCCCTCCGAACCCTTTAGGCTGCGCTCATTAATAAATCCGACGTGACGCCTCGTCGCGCTCGCCTGAGGACTAAAGGCGCCGGCGCCTCCAAGTCTCTCTCTTTCTCCCCCCGTTTATTATCGTACTTTTTAGTTCTTATTTCGGCTGGAAGATGGCTCCTCGAGGACTCCTTTGCTGGCCATGACTCGCATTGCGACGGATGATGCTCTACGCTCTCGCATCTCTCGGAGTCGGGCAGCCGAGACGGTAGAGCGAGCAGCTCGCTCCCGGAGGGGAAATGCCCGAGCGTACGTGCCGCTGGAATTTCTTCGAGGGATGATTAAATATCTCCCTAAATTAGGTCCCACGTGAAGGAAGGCCGGCGAGTTGTGAGTGGCGGGGCTAATTTGAGCGGGGAGAAAACATCACCCGTTTCCCCTTTTTAGAATAACAAATCAGAGAAGCGAAACATAAAATTTTTGGGAAAATATTTGCGCATACGTCAATGCATGAACGATTCTGGAAGCAATTTTCGGTAGCAGTTAGACGCAAATTTGTGCTGGAATAATACTTAAAAAGACTTAAGCTTTGTAAACTATTGGCTTCAATTTTAAACGTTAACTCTAAATTAAAGGCACCCTTACTGTTTCGGATGACTATACCCTGCCAACCGGAACTTGCGTCGACAATGGTTGTTGATCTTCAGTTGCACAGCTTCATGTGAGCTTCCACCGCTGTGGATGTAAGATCAAAGACGGAACACATACTATAGATTACAAAATACGTACATTCCGCAAAGTGGACCGAATTAGTTATTTACATCAATCATATCTCAATATACCACGGAGTAATAATATCAAACAAAAACAGCGAAGAACCCGAGATAGCCAGTAGAATAAAACTAGCCAGCAAAGGTTTGTATGCATGCAACAAGATACTAACTTCAAAGATAATGTCCCACAAGACCAAAAGAAGAATATACTACTCAATAGTTCGCCCTGCGGTCATGTATGGTAAATAAATATGGATATTGAATAAGATCGAAGAAAGAAAACTTATCGTTTTCGAAAAAGAAATCCTAAAAAATAGTCTTTGGCCCCACAAACGAGAATGGGAGTTGGAGAATCAGGCACAACAAGGAAATAAGAGATCTTTACAAGGTCTATAACGTAGTGGATTGCGCTGAAACGAGAAGAATGAGATGGGCTGGCCACGTAATGCGAAGTGAGCAGGGTACACTACTGAAGGAGACAGGCTTGGGAGACCAGAGTGAAGATGACCTCTTGGAAGACCGAGACGAAGATGGTGGGATGGAGTGACGTCAGATGTCAATCGACTGGGGGGAATAATGGAGGAAGCAGCAGATAGAGAGGGATTGAGGTCACTTGTGAGTGAGGCCAAATCCTAGCCTAGGTATAGATGGCCATTAGGGTAATAGAAAGAGAATGTCAATATCAGCCGATTATTACTGTAGCATTGACTGTAAAATGTGTGAAGCACTAGAAGGAAAAACTGATAATCGAAAACATATATGCAAGGCAAGCGATATTCAGGTGCAGGTAATCCATCGTGAACCACCAGCGTTTTTGACAGCGTATGTTTAAGGTTGAAGGCTTTGCACCAGAACATACGCTTCCATAAATACCTTTGCTGAAGTTCAAGTTGACACCTTTCGTGGACCAGACTTCAAGATTGCACGATTTACGGCTTCATAAAAACGGCAGTTTTATACTTTCCTCACAAAAATTTAATACCAACCATGGTTCATAAATTCCTATTCCTCATTAAGGAGTATCGATAGAGATTATAAATCGCTGGAGCAGTAGCTGGTATTAAATGTTAGAGTGTTTGATCCTAAAGTATGGTATCTATTCATATGGCTTGTTTCCACTAAGTCGGACCTGAAACACTGCATTGGCTCAATTGGTTGTCTTGAGCTTTGCCTTATATCCTGATTTGTTGAGACGATTTGTTATTTGGGCCATTTAAGATAAGTGGGCTGGTTAAAGAGGGAATAACGATTGGGGAATGGAAATATATGGAGGAGAGAAATTCATCATCGCCATAACTTACTCTATAGAATGAAACCAAGGGTCAACAGTTTTACGTCCCATTCCGAAGTACGTTGCACTGTCTACGAGATTGCTATTCTGAAGTATATATAGGAATTCAACCCATAAAGCATTTTTAGGAGCAGAAAGAAAAAATAGGCAAAAGCCGAAACTTGTTCGAAGTTAAAAAACTGATGTAGGCATCAGTATATTGGAATGTAAAAATTTGGTACACAACGTATAAATCTCTCCTTTCTTTATATTGTTTGAATTGAATTGTGTGAATCTATGGTATTTCGGATAAAAAAGAGTAGGCACCACATTTTATCAACGTTACTAAGTTTTCAATTTAACAATCAAAGGGATTTCAGTTTAATCGCTTCATTCAATGACAAATGCCAATTCAAGGAGAAATACATGTCTTTCGGTTAAGGGATGCAAACCCGTATTATTTAGAATGGCTGACCAACTCGTCATCAACCTTGCCGTCACTGCTCTTTGACTGACTCCTTGAATGAGTTACTGCTGAGAACGCCTCCAGAGAGGACTGAACTTCGAGAATTTTAATGGTTTGAGGTTTCCCACTCGTCACAGTGTACATATTCTGGTGGCAAGTGAAATTTGTTACTCTCCCTTGTCTTACAGGCCCTCGCTTTTGCCCGTTAGACTTTCTGCCATTGTTAGATTGTTGATGTAATGGCGTCCGTTTGGTGAATTTCAAGCCACCATTCTTGTGGGTGATGTTGCAGCGTAAAGTTGGGCAATATCCCCAGGAATGAAGGTCTCAAGCTGTCTCAAATGAGAAAACATCTCCTGTTTCTCCTCGAGAGGAATACTTAGAGGACCAAACTTTACTCAACGGACATCACTCCTATGAGTGACGGCTTGGAATGAATTTCGTGGACGCCGTACAAACAACAATCGAACAATGGCAAAATTCCAACGGGTTAAAGGAAGAGCGCGCAGGATGAAGCAACGAGTTGTAATTGAAGAAGAGAGCCATTGATATACTAATTTCAATTGAAAATTGATCCAAATTTGCAATTCTTACTGTTTCCATTGTCAATTTGGAGCAGTCTTTATTTCAAGGGTGTGACCCGTTACGGAACTAAACGAAAGTTTCGTACCAGCTCGTTACGGTACTTAAGTATATTGATAAAGTTTCGTACCGCCTCTGCAGGGTACTTTAGTCTGTCAATATACGAAACGTTCCTATTTCGAAAACGTTTCGCACCATTACGAAACTTTACTTTTTCGAAAATGTATCGCACCATTACGAAAATTTTTTTGATAACGTTTTGCACCGGTACCAAACTTCACTTTCTCGAAACATTTCGCTCCAGCACGAAACTTCACTCTTTCTAAAACGTTTAATTTGAACGAGTTATAACGTTAATCAATTTCGTGTGAGTAATTTTCTTCTAATTTCCCATTTGCATTAATAGATTCATACGCCAGTAACTTGAATACTAGGAAGTATTTTGCCGTGTAAACGCAAATTAACACCAAATCTTGAAAATTTGGTTTACCTTGAATAATTACTAGGGTTGGAGCTGGTTGCCGTCATTTAAAATGCAGGTGAAGAGAAGTTGGCTGAAATCGCGATTTAAATAAGGAGGTTCAAGCATTCAGACGGAAGCACTACACTGAAATTGAAGTTCTCGACTATTCCAGCCAACAAATCCCTTCAAAGGCCAACATTCATCACTATTTGCGGCCACCATTATTTATTACCAGTAATAATAATAATTAATTTTTGTATTTAACAGAGAATTGCAAAATTGCCTGCTTGAATGTTTCTCGTGTCAATGTAGGACAACGTTGGCTGTGGTGATATAGCATGGAGGTTATATTTACATGAAGAGGTGCCAAGCAGGCCTCCACAATAAGACATCCTCGGCGGAAAATTACACAAATTGACGATCGGGAAGGTATCCCTTCGTTGATGTCACTCATGAAAATCTTTCAATGTTAAGAACTCCATCTACCATGCACACAGTAGACAGTGTGATCTCAGACATAGGACAATGTAGCTGGCCTGTCGGTACTCGCATTCTGGGTCGTTCGGTATACGGCCACGACCAGCCGTTTATCGTGATCACAACCGCAAGAGTGCACCTGTAGAGTAACAAAGTTCCGTCAGGACTCCGTCTTGATAAATATTGTTATCCATTGTAGCTCAGTTGATCGAAACAAAAATCCTTTAAGCCCGCCATCTTCCCGGTCCCAAACAATGCTTGAAATGGTTTTCAGTGAGCATCGAAGCTTTCACTCTTCTATACTTGGAGAAATTGCAACGCGACACTGTTCCCGTGAATCTGTCTCCTCTCTTCGCTTTTATTGTCCTTGCGCCCCAGTCTTTTTCCTTATACGTGGACTTGGCCTTAATTATTTTTATCTTAGCCAAGAGAATGTTTCCCTTCTATGGTCCCACTTTTCCTTGTGAAGTTTTTCCACCTACTTTTTCTTTTATCTTGACAGCATATTCATCCCTTCCTGCTCCTCTTGACATTAATGTGACGTCCTCCGTTCTCTTTAACCGATTTATTTTCGTAAGAATGGCGTAAGTGTCAAGAGCGGAATATGTTTGATAAAATTGCCATGAGGAAAATTATTTTCACCTGCTAGGTTTCAATATTTTCAAGCGGAATATGTTGTTCTAAAACAGTGAAGAATATTGTTGTATTTCCTACTACGCTCGAGATTAACTAAATGAATAATTTTATCCACAAACGAATCAGATGACAAATAATTTCAACGCTGATGAGTTTAGCAAACTCTCTCCCTCTATGAGTTTGCTTGTACAAAAATTGGAGTATTTTTCAAGTAAGGAAAGTCTTGGAGTATCTTACTCGGAGAAGTCCTGAACTACTTTTACTGGATAGGTCGGTCTTAGGAAACATTGCACTAAAAATATTACATTCGTTATATTATGACCTGTCCACCGGAGTTAATACATTCCGGAGAACCCCCATTTTTTTACCGAAATAAGGATGTTTCCTAGCCTGCTGTGTAATTTTATCCCTATTGAATTAATTCTTAAAATCAAGTGTATCACTGTGCCATTCAAGCATTAAGTACCCGGGATTAATAATTTTCGTACGAAGACTTCATGGGAGAAATTGTCAACTATAGTTGAGTTGGATTTCTATTAGTTTTCCTTCTAACCTAGTTTTTGGCGTCGTGGAAATCCTAGACCCGATTTTATAGTCTCTGGTTAGCGTTAACCACAAATTGATGTAGCATTTTTGCGATCTTGATGTTTGTTGAAAGATCGAGTTTTGTACATTACACCAATTTGCCGGTCAATTGATTTCCCCCGGAATTAACTTAGGTTTACATACCTAGGAAATGTTTTACCCGAAATTATCTAACCGTAACTTTATATACACGGAGGACTATGAATAACCTTAAATCCGGGAGTTCTTTAAACACGGGAATCTGTTAAGTATGGCCTCTCAGGTTCTTCTGTTCATCATACATATGAATCCGAGAGGTTATCTTCAATTTTTCTTCCCATCCTCCAGCTTATTAATCACGTAGGTATTTTTTGCACAAGTGACGCAAGACTCAATGTTCGATCAGCCTCAAACTTCTCAGTTTCTGTCTTCATCGGTTTCGCTATCATTGCATCTCTCTGAAAGTCCGACTTCGGTCTTCCGCTTTCATAGCTATTTTATATACTTTCGTTTAGGCTGTTCTTGGATTTATTTTCTTACATCTTGTTGAGTTCTCCGTTGATGCTGTCGGCTCCACGCACATTGTTATTTTCAAGAAAATACTTATATTCGGAAAAATATCGGTTGCAAATATAGCTCCACAGGTCACTTAAGTAAGCCTCATGTTCCAGTAACGATCATTGACTCCAAAACATTGAACGGAGCTAGTTGTCTTGTTCTTATTAGGATACTGACCGAATCAAACTCAGCGTGAAAAATTTTAACTCTTTTTTTATTATATTTCGGTTCAATGGAATCAATAAGACTTTTTCACCGCAAAAACTTTATTATTGAAAGTGCGCTCAAATCTCGAAGACATAATCTCAGAGATCAATTGACCAAGAGCCATCACTAGATGTAAGGCTCTTTAGATCTGAAATAATTGTGGCTGTATAAGTTAAAACGCGCGTAGCTAGTTAAAGATCTTTTGGCAGAAATGTTGTACGGCCTCTGTTTTTCTATTTAGTATTTAACTTACCTCCATTGGCACTGAAAATTCAGAAAAATTGAGATTCACCGGCAGTAACCCTGTAAAGTTTTGCCATCACCATTCTTTTCATTCGGTAATGACAAAGTATGCAGTACTGTGATAGTCGATTCTAAAATATAATAAAATAATATTGGGTTATATTCTGCGATCATGTCATTATTAAATCCTTTTCAACTGCTGTTTAAAATCTGCGGGTCACGTACCGCAATGGATTCGCGTATCGTAGTAAAGGGGTACGCAAGAAAGTTCCATAATGGCGGAAGAAAGTGGGCTGTAGCGGTCATAATATGTAGGTATATACTTTAAACATTTTTCTTATTCAAGGTAGTACAAGCAATTTTAATAAATGGGTGACCCAGGAGATTACAGCTCAAAAAAGTCTTGGAACCTACGATTTATGAGATCCATAGGAATGGCAATCCTCTTTTTTTATCGCCCCTATGTCGATCAAAGTTTCTTCGGCCATTCATCTGTCCAGCGCGCATGAGATCTACAGATAGGTGGCTTTTTGTCTTCCTCGCTGAGACTTAATCCCCGTCTACGCCGGCTGGCGTTGCGGCGTCAAATAAGGAGACCATCTTAGGGCCTGCTGTTTCCAGAGGGAGCAGTTTTACTTCATTTTCTCCTGAAGCGGGTGGTCCTCCGCTTTTACATTGCCAGCGCAAAGGGTGGGGAAAATTATCCCACGGGCAGATGTGTAATCCATTGATGTGGAAAATTCTCTTTAAATAATTTCACCACTCCTAATATGCTAAGACTTGATTGTAATATTACATTGAACGTCATCCACTTAAATGTTAGATTTATTAGATACATTTATGTTGATTTGCAAACGCCCATTGCAAAACCTAGAAGTTTGAATAAAATTATGCGCCATTTGGTTCCGCTCTAAGTTACTAACATCGAAATCCAGGTCCCTAGTGATGTATCACGCTCACTTATACATTCTCTTGAAACTTTGATAAAATCTGCGGAACTGCTTCGGCTATTGGTGTGATGAGGATTAATTGGGAAGGTCTGTGCATACAAAAATTATGAACAATTTTGAGCGATTTCATTTTTATCACTTTTATTGGAGATGACATTTTCACTCAAATTTCCATCTAACTCATTCAAAAATCGCCACACCGACATTGAAAATAATTTATATGTGGAGCGTATTTCCAGAAAGTTCTTTGTTTGACTCTTTTTTTCCATCTTAACTGTGCATTGTTTTCGATTCCATTCCATAACCATGCATTTTTTTCAATATTCCATGTTAACTATGCAATGTAACTTTACGTTCTATTAGGTTTTAATTGTATACCTGAGGTTTCACCCGGTTTCATCCCGTCTGCAAGACTGGTGAGGGAAATCTGGTCCCAATGGACATTTTTACATGAAGTTGAAATTTATGGAAAAAACGGTGAAGTTCTCGTGCAGAGCTCGGCCTGTTACTCGGCATTTCCAGCACTTGTAGTTCGTTTCGCTGGCAAAGACGCTAACAGGTCACGTAGTTTCTCCTCCTTCTTGGCGAGGTCACGCAATATCCCCGCGGATTCCTTTCGCGGAAGACCCCCCAAGGGTGCCCTTCCCACCCACCTCCCCTCTTCCTCTTGCCGAATCACTCACGAGAGAGGCCGCGATGTGGCGCTTTCAAGGCCAAGGCTGTGAAGGTGCATCATGAATGCTCGCGAGCGATGCAATAAGGGAGGTGAAGAAGGCGCAGGGCAATCATTCCGATTGAGTGCACTGGAAAAGGAGCGATCTCGGTGAAGATAGACTCAACGCGCCCAAAAGAGGAACGTGACCCGGAACAGGAAGTAGCCATAAAAGTGGCGGGACTGGAGTTGGGGGAGAGAAATGGAGACTAAAAAGTTAAACAGCAGTTAAAAAAACGCCTTTTGTTCGGACTTCCTGGAGACTTTCAGCATCTCTGGCATTGTTTTGCCCAGTATATAGACGAATACAGCGATGGAGGATCGAGAGCACAATGGAAGCAAGGTAAAACCCCGACTCTTTTGAATTCAAAGCGGCCAACAGTAGATTTGCTTTGGGAAAACATCATTTCCGGCGCTACCAGGGTATGTTTACACAAGCTTTTGATTTGATTTGATTTGATTTTACTCATTGATGTTTCCCGTTAAAACAATCTGCTTTAAAGAAGACCAATTATGATGCTAACCCGTGGGATCATGAAAGTAATGAGATTAAAAAAATATTATTCACCCAAAATGTCGAGAATATGGGATCCCCGGATAAAAAAATTCTTTCTGTAAGTTAAGCCTCATAAGCCAAAATGTCCTCAAAAGGGATACTCTGGCCCAATCATTCAATACAGGAATGCAAAATTTGAACACTTTGCACTTTTTGAAATCAATTCTTAACTTGCTTACAGCACATATTTTTGTTACTAGTGGACCCATACATCGAACGGGGACTCATCAGGGATGGGGATGGTTGCAATAGGAAGGCCACGCCTACTTTGATCAAAGTATTGAAATCACAGCGGGTTTCAAGGTAGCTTCAACTACTTAGATCGGAGTAAATTTTTACCACGCTTTGGCCCTTTTATTTGACTATTAAAATCGGTATATAGTTATTTTATTATTTTTCAGTAAATCATGCCGGGTTTTTGATGCAAAACATCAAGGAAAACTGTTTCAATTTACTGTTCTATCGCGACTTTTATTATCACAAAGAGAAATTCATAATTAATGATAGTAACTCTGTGAATTCTCGTTTGAACTTGTCCAAAATCGGTTACAGTATATTTGAAGTTTTCAATCCAACATGTTGAAGTAGGCGCAGATCGAATCACATCTGTAAATTTCAGCGCACACAAACGACGATAAATGGAATGATGTATGCAGACCAAACCTTTGGTAACTTACCAATAGGTAGCATTCCATTGGTACATAATATGAAGCATGGAATTCAGCCGCTAGCGAATGTTTTGTTACAAGCTAAAAAAATTCGTTTAGAGTAAATACTGGCGAAACGCTCCGTAATCTACTGGTGGTTATCATTCTATAGGGTCAAAATAGATTGAATTTTTGTCGTGACCGAATATTTTGCTGAAAGTTGACTAAGTCGTTTTAACTAAATAAAAGTTTATATAGAGGCAAAATCTATACCTTCTGCGCATACCATAGAAAAGTTACCCATTTTTGGCAATTTCACGAAAAATCAAAACCAAAAACAGCAATCGCAGATGCAGTTATCGATTTTCCTTAAGCGTACACCAGCGAAAATTTTTAACGCGTATTTTCTTGGACTAAAGAGGTAAATTTCTTGTCGCAGGAAAGTGAAGTGTGTTTTCTGGGAAATGAATTCACCTGCTTTGAACATCGGATAGACTTTCTTAAGGAGCTTTCCTTCGCACGCTACTCTTATTTAGTGCGCTTCCTTGAGCGCAGAATATGGGCCGAATAGAAAGCAAGTGCACTGTTGAGTAGCGCGCTATAACGAGTAGGGCGTATCAACATCGTGTTAATTCAGATGTTTGATGAAAAGTACCTTAGAACAATGTGGACAATGTCTGTTTACCAAAATACCGACTTATGACCACCCGAAAATTTCTTAAACCTCACCAGTCACCAGTGTCTTCTTCATATTTCAACCTCGTCCGGAATCCTCATAAGGAGACAGATGGGAATGGTTGTTCTTTACCTTTTTTTCTGGCAGTCTCTAATTTCAGCCCACTTTAGCTTGTTTATAGAAATGTTGGTGTCTTTATAACAATGGTTTCGGTTCTTGTTCTTATAACGATATTTCTGTTCTCGATTAATAATTGTACGACTGGTTTTCTAAATTTGAGTAGCAATAATATTGTACTGTTCTTTTGTATTGCTTGGTGATATCTATTCTTAGTCAAATTCTGCGGGAAATACCTTTCAATTTTAATAAATAGAATTTACAGTTATACCTATTCTAATAATCGGATCTCTTAGTGTTTTGGTTAAAAAACTTTAGCTTACATGAAACTTAAGAATCCTAGCATAAACTATCACCTTTACCCATACGCCCGTAGAGATTCTCGACGGATATTAGTATGAAATGGTTCATCTGAGAATTTTGACTAGCAATATTATGTGCATTTATGCGATTTTGATTAATGAATGGCACCTTTGTTAAATCGTCCTTTAAAAAGATAGCATTAGTAAACTGCTTCAAGGATGTTATTTGTCGTTCTAATAAGGAAATAGTAGCTGTGCCGTACTCTTAGTATTCTGTTAGGTTGTAGAATTGAAAATCCAAATATCAGTATACTTCGTATTTTTCCGCTTTGAAAGCTGCTCTAGTACAAGTGCTACCAAAAATATCGTCTTATTTGGTTAAAGAAGTCCTAAAGTATCAGCCCCTAACCCAACAATGTGAAAAGTGATCTCTTCCGCCGATTCCTTCTCTTGATGACGATAGTGAGAAATTCCTTAATGGGATGGCATACTCTTACTGTTTGTGAGTATATCATGTATTTTCAGTCACGTTTCACCAGTGACATTGATCTCCTCTGCTTCTCCAGATTTAGACGGTGGTTGTCGATCACGTAGCTTCAAGTGAAATAAAATGTTCAGCAATGTATGAATATTTTTGGTATTTCATTTTATTGTCATATACCTTAAGGTCAAATATAAACTTGCAGCCTAGGAAATATATTGGTAAAAATATCTGAGCTCCTTCACGCCTGCAAACTTCTAGCTTATTTTATAAACCTTTGCTTATGTGATGAGATAATTCATCGAGAATGTTTGAAGCGATTTTTTTCTTCCTACTAAGAAGGTCTCTCCGTCGAAATGCTTTATCAATTCAGAGTTCCTGAGAGTATACGAGCGAAGTCGCCACAAGGAGCTGTAATTGGTTGTTAATGGAAGTTGGACTTCCCGGCTAGCCTGTGGCAGATGGAGTAGGTACTTCTTTTTTTGTTCACTGAGAAAACTTCTCACTTTATGGGGAAAAGTACATAAATTTGACCCCTGTATAAGGCTACTTCATGCTTCGAAGTTGTATGGTTAGGGCATCACATTCTTTTGGAAAATTTGGACATAATTTAAAAAATTTCTGCCGTACTGATGCAAGAGAATTTAACTAGGGAAAAACAGAAACGAAAAAATAGTAGGACAAACATCGATTGTATTCAACCCAAGATCGCGTTTTACTGGCCTTGCTCCCTTAAGGGTAATAATTCCCAACTTGTATCCTCTTTGAAGTCCCGTCTGGAAGTTGGAACTAATTAAGCCTCCCCTGTGCAGGAAATGATTAATAGCGATCTCTCACTTGCGTGAAATGTCTCAGAGGATATTTTCAGTTTCCTGACGCAGGAAAGCCCTACCACTCATATTAGAGAAAGAATGTCCAATCGTGGAAAAATGTGGTTTTTCCATTAAATGAATTTTCTCGATTATTCCCCATACGATAAACTTGTTATTATGTTTTTAAAACTTTTCAAATAGCTTTCTAAGGATATTAAAAATATTATAAACGCGTATTTTCTTGGACTAAAGAGATAAATTTCGTGGCGTAGGAAAGTGAAGTGTGTTTTCCGGGGAAGAAATTCACCTGCCTTGAATATCGGACAGAATTTCTTAATGAGCTTTCCTTCGTAAGCTACATTTTAAGCAAATAATTACCAGTTACCGTCTGTTCAAGTGAATCATCTCGGCAATGTGGCAATTCATCAGGTTATGCTGTATAATTGGCATATCAAGTGCATAACTTCAGTAATCAACTCAGCAATGTCAAGTGCTCAAGTTGATAACTAAATTTTACCTCTGTTCTACACATCATACGGCTCCATCTTCTCTTAGATCTCCGTATACTTTTGTTCCACCGGGTTGGAGGTGTCTGTTGAAGATTTCAAAACGTTGATTGCAGGTACATGCCTTGATCGTGAGAATTGAGATGATGATAACGGATAATTTAGCCAAATCATTGGCGATCTAAACGAACCAATCAAGCCTTGTGCCTTTTTGTCCTCAAAACGATTGCGCATGCATGAAGGATTACAAAATTGGTGATATTTAGCCAAAGCGTAATTCACGAGAGCGCAAATTTGAAGCATTGAGACTTAAAAAGATTCATCATAGAAGGACTTGGCCTCACTATTTTCTGATGTTTTATACGGGAATTCTTTCGAAATAGAAGGCGGTAAACGACAGAAAAAAATGTTAATTTTTTATGCCTTTAATTAAATCAACAAGTAAGGCAACACTAAACATTTCAGAGTGAGATCACATGTGTCGTAAATTTTTTTGACTTAGCTCTAGGGACTTAGCTGTTGCCAAAATAGCCATTTTATAGCCTTAAATTTCATGTCAGGGTAATGTGGGCAATGATATTTTTTTCACGTGGTAGATCAAGAGATAATGCAGCCATTTGGGTATAATTTCCATGCTTTTCATGAGAGCAAAAAATTTTTCTCCCATTCAAATTGCTATTTTATTGTGCATAAAGTTTTTTTTACCAAGCAAATGGCAATGGGGAATTGTACATTACCTATGTAAATCTGATGCCGTAAAATGAATGTAATTCCTAATTTTATACATATCATAATAGGCATAATGCTGTTTAATTCCTACGGGTATTGAATCAAACTTCCGTTTCCTCGGCGTTAAAATGCATTACCTAGTTTTGTTTATTTCAGTTACGTAAACCTAACAATGAGCACTCTTAACTGAGCCACATTTCGTGCGTCATAAGGAAGGAATTTTTTTTTAAACAGGGCATCAACGAAGTGTGACCCACTTCTTCAAATATTGGATAACGAGCGAAAAAGGAGTTGCTGCTTGCATATCGATTCTAATTTTGAGGACCCATTACTTATTTTTGAAGAATTAATTTGACGGAAAATAGCTCGGAATTTGTTACCGAAATTTATTTACGCTTCTTTCTCTAACGAGGGAAATTACTGAATATTTCCACCCAATATAATGGGATTGAAATCCATCAGATGCTCAACTCGATAACTCTATGTGTTTATGACCTTGAATACCATTCGTTTCAATCGTGCAATGGCTTAGCGGATGAAAGTTTACCAGCATTCACGGTACTAATTTCATCATATGGACGGTAAAGTTGTCATTTATCACTCTTGACGTTTATAGTCAGTACATATATGTCTATAAGGCTTTTAGGATGATATTGCATTATTCATCCTCAGTCTTTAAGATATTTTTATTCTAAAAAAATTAACTCCATTTAATTTATGCAACTGGCTAAAAAAGAGATTTCATCACTTCTTTGTCCTCAATTTTCCTGGCTTATAAGGATTGCGGCACATTAAAATCTACAGTTAAAATCGACCCGTTTAGAAGATTCATTTTTCTCTTCCTAAGGTCCTCTAATATGGAAATGCTTTAACAACTAAGGAGTAGAGTCTTTCATTAACAATTTTTCAGTCAATTAATTAGATTATTACAATTATTTCTCATTTATAAACCCTCTCCCTGATGAGATTGTTTTTTTGGTAATTGATGTAAGTATGCATGATATGTGAGTAAAGTCAAAAAAGGAAGTCCATTATCTCTAGGATTATTCTAATCTTACCCTGAGGTAAGATTTACTTTAGCATGGGTGAATGATAATTTTACTCGCCGTAGGCAGTTTCACTTATGCCATAAATGACATTAAAGAGGTTTAATATTTCTTAACATTTGACCAATTCAATGTTGTGAAGATCTAATTTTTCATATTTGGGATCCCTCAGCGTAGATAGTCTACGAGCTTGCTGCTCATTAAAGCCTAACCTATCCTTAACCATGTTTAGTACCTACCTAAATACACCTACACCTACAAGTAATACGTAATAAAATCACTGTATTTCGCGATCTGATTTACATTACCAGCTTCTAATAGTGTGATTTTTGCAAGAAGATAGTGCCCCTTAGTATAACTCTGGGGTATAGAATAAAATGATAAAACAACTACTGCTTTTACTACGGCCCTACTAACGTACTACGTCCTTACGAACGTACTACGTTAAGTTGATGGTGAAATGATCTATTATTCTTTAAAAGTATTTTATAAATCTCGTTTGTTAAAAAGTATTTTAAGAATGTTGCTCCTTCGTTTTGACTGTTTCTTACATCCCCTCCTAAATATATAGCTAAAAGATTTTCTATGACTTTGTTAAAGCTTGTTTATAGAAAGATAGGTGTACCTATCCAGTTCATGAGTGAAATAGGTTATCCATTGCAGTACTAAAATGGAATCGATAAACGGCTAACATCCACCATTACATATGTTGTTATATAAGGTGAAATAAATTCTGCATCAACTAAACGGCTCAATCCTATGCGTTATACCTACTTCCTGTGATAAGTAAACTTCGATTTGATTCTTTGTCATGAAAGGGGAATGTTTTGGTGCATTGAATACCGCTTCATTTCCGTATATGGTGACTGTGGTCAGTGCCTCATCTAGCCGACAATGTGCTTAGGTCAGAGACTATATACATATACATCCTATTGGGAGCCTCGCAATAGGGATCAATCAGTGCTAATGTAGCCCTCCACCCGGAGACGGGAGCCAATCAGACTGACAGGTTGAGTAGACGTTCACTGACAAAGGTGGAGAATAAATCAACTCATTGCAGGAATGGATGATTAGTGGTCAGTATTGGCAATGTCTCTCATGACATGATGCATTTAATTGGAATGACAAAATGCAAGACTTCCACACACGAGACAGAGAAATACCGTCTCATAAATTATTATATGTCACAAATTAATCAACTTAGGTAATTTTTCATAGTGTCTAGTTAAAGCTAACCAAATAACGACATAGTCTTCCTGTTAGCTTGATATTAGCTGAGAGTTCGGGTGTTGAAAATATCTTCAGACTGTTGGCTAGATGACGTGAGATTTATCGATTGGATAACAAGTTAACTTCAGCTTCCATGCCGAGCATATATTTTACCGAAGACTATAAAACTGGACCTTAGTAGATTATTAACAATAATGACCTTCACTACTGGATAACCAATAGTCATTTCAAAACCACGCTTTCATCGTCACGAACCAATAATAAATATACATTTAAATGTATAAAATATTTTGATACAATTGCTGCATAATAATTAACCACTACAAAGTACAAGAGTTGCATTAATACTGCACATAAATAGACGGAAATGAAGACTCCCGCTGAGATTTGAGGGAATGTTAACCATTGCAGATAATTTGTCGGGTTGGATATTGTATTCGTTAGTCTCATACCCTGGCATTGGTACAGGGTTTTCCTCCGATTGATGCTCAGAACGGTGTTTAATCAATTATATGAAAAGCTATTAGAGAAGTATAGGAAAAGAGAATCAGAAGTACAAATTGATTAAAAAATTAGCCAGCTTATTTCGTTTTGCGTCTCATTGAAAAACGTGTTAACTGTATGCGGAAGGCAAAAGAAATGTAGATTTGCACGATTAGTACCCCCAGTAACTCTCAGTATAAGAGAAACTGGTGATAGTGGAGTATGTCACCTACCTCGGAAGCAGAATTTCGTGGGACAGAATGAGAGCCACGAATATCGTGCGAAGAAGGCGTTGATTGTGACGAGGCAATCAATGCGCTAGATAAAGATACGGCTAAAGACGGGAAAAAATTATGTAAAAACATTTTCCTGTGTTTTGGCATTCCATTTACCTGGAAAAGTGAGCCAGGAGAGAAAACAAGTCTTTGAAAGTGGTGCTAGAGCAGGATTCTCAAAGTTAATGTCCCAGAAAAAAGATAAATGAGGGGAAGCATAGAATACCGAAAGCGGGAGCTTTCAAAGGAGCAGCATGCGCTATATAAGAAGAAGAAAATAACTTTTCCGGTGATGATACAACTTCCTGATAGAAATAATCCCATTAAATCCCCTTAAAAGACCAAGTATAGAACCCCTAGAACAAAGAAAGGGGGTAATGAGAAAGGTCTATTTCACTGAAGAAATGTCTATGCCACGGGTTAGGGACTGATCTAAATCTACACCTACGAAATACCGTGCAAGCCACCACTAGGGCGTGTGGCACGGGGTGATTCCACACCAGACATGAAGACCTCATCCCAGCTGAAATCCTAACCGCGCACGTTCCCCCAGAATGCCAGGCGCGGGCCAGAAACAATCAGGATAACAGTGTGCGGTCAGACCAGAATGTAGGAGAGTGATACAAGGACGTATATGAAACCATGCAGTATACTACTTAACATTAGACTACCGGTTATGACTACTGAGATAGAAAAATAGTTAAACAAGGTACTAAATCATGCAAGAGCTATATCATGCCGGAAATTGCATGCGATGTTAGTAACTAACAGTGACGTTAGGATATTTAGCACTAGGTCAAATACCTAGTTTACCTAGTCAGGGTCAAAGTATCATAGAATTGATGTATCGTAACTATTATGGTCCCTTATTATCAGTCCGGCAAAAAATTGTCTACATCAAACTTTCGTAAAAGACTTAGGTAATCTATATTTTTCCCTTCGATCGGTTAGGGGATCCCACCCTGATTCCCTCAAAAAATTATTGATGCAACAACTAATTCCCTCAAAAAATGATGCTTGGTAAGAAACTGCTCTCGCATTGATGTTGCCTAAATGAAAATGTGATTCATATTTGAGACACCTTATGTAACTTTTACAATAATTTCACACAACTACTCGTTCTTCAAGCGCTTCAAACTAAACATTGACTGCTTGGGAGAAACGATCCAGGACCAAGGGATTCAATTAGAGCGTTGACAGTAGAGAGAACACAAAATGGCTCGGGGAAAAAGAAGTGTGTTTAGCAGAGATATCTTTGGCAGCGAAGGTTCATAAAGGGGACGCTTTGAGTCGTGCGGGAGAAGAGAGAAGAACGCTCACAAAGGCGGATGTGAAGGAGAGCGCTGTTGACGACCTGTTGGCTTTTCGGAGTGAAGATGCTCTCTTGTACGACTCGGGAGTGGGCAAACAAACGCTCTGAGGGAACACCCTACCCTCCCCCTTCATCCCCCCGTGCGCTCCGCCGGCAGTGGAGAACAAAAGGCCGCGGAAAGAAAACGTCGTGCACCGTTTTGTTAAGTTTTGAATTGACACCACCAATCCCTTAAGAGTACTACCACATCACTTGGCCTCAATTAAATTAAGAAAATAGTAGCTAGATGGTTGGTTTAAATCGTAGTGAATGGGAAAGGAAGAAAATGACCACTAAGTTAAGTTGACTCACTGGGTGATAAAGAAACTAAAGTTGGTGCAATGTTCCACATACAGATATGATCTTTAATGCGCCACCCGATTTTAGATTTTTTAATCATTTTCAGAGAATTCATGAAGAGTCGACTTAATATGCAAACAAATCACAACCCGGGTCGACCAATTAAGTTTTTCTGTCTGTGGAAAATTGTACTAATACCCGTTACTTATGAATGAAAATTTCCGCGCAATATCGCTTTAATCCATAAAATATATCCTTTGAAGTGAGAGGGAAATACCATTAAGACTCAATGGCTGCTATTTAACTTTATTGAAGTGATTTCTAATGATGCGGGACGAATCAATTTCGTTATTTCCATTGTTATCCTTCGTTAGTAAAAGTTTGAATTCAAAACGTCCATCCAGTCTGTTTACTCTGCTGTACACATATCAGGCAAACCGGTTGTGCGCAATATGAAACAAAACAGGAAACAACAAAGTTGATATTTGCCGCATTATGAGGAACTTTTTCTGGCGGAAGTTGACGGGAACCTGGCGTTGGCATTAACCTAGTCTGAGTGAGAAATGCCATGGAGTCCATAGTAGGAATGAGCATCGTAAAAACCATCGAGAGTTGAGATATAAATACCAGTGAAGCTTGACTATCGATATTGGGAAAACATCAACATCAACTAATCGATTGAATTAATTATTTATGAACTTTAATCATTTTCATAAGCTGTCAACAATATGGCTGCGTGTGTACAATATTTTGAAATAAGTGAGCATTATTCCTTTCTCGCGATACCCTTTTATGAAAACTACTAAAATAGTGGTATTGACTTCCGAGTGTCGCAAACGTCACTTTTTTGCTCACAGCGATGATATTTTTGATGGAGCTCTCCTATAAAAATGTATCTCTCCAACCGACCGGACTCCGGTGTGAGACAGTCACTATCTTTGAATGCCCACCCCTTTCCTCCTTTTGCAGTTCCTATGGGCACGTTTTCTGTCTTCTATGACACATGCACCCTTGTACACTCGCACGTCTCCGATGTCTACTCCCACGAATAACTCCTGGGGTTAATCTCATTATATTTCTGTTTCGATGTAAAAATGTCACATTTCTAAATTATCAGGTACGGAAATTGAACGGCTTGGTGAGCAGAGTTCTCGATCCTTTTTCCTCTTTTACTGCTTTATTGTTCATCTTTTTTCTCCTTATGATGATATATCCCCCTGTAGGTCTTCCGCTACCAATTCTTGAGGTAAGCCCGTTAAGTGGGAGGACATATAAATAGCTCTGTAATATAATGGGTACCTTCTAAGGGCATTTCCATCGCAGTACTATTAATCAATCTGTCGCAGAAATGCTGATTCTGTGCTCTTCCATTATAAGCGTTGGGAACAAAAGTGGAATCTAAAACTCAAATATTTCCAGCAAACTATTTTCGCTCATCGACAATGAATAATACGATCGTAAGTATCAGTAATTTTACGAAGTTTCCGGTGCAGAATCCGAAAACTTCGTAAACCATATGTCAGATAGTATTTATATCGATCTCATCAGGAAATAGTATGACTTTTTTTCATTTTTTTGGCTGTTTTTGTGTACATTCGCCATCAATATTCAGTACATCAATATTCGTTGATAGTGTTTGCAAATGTGTTGGAAAAGCCCAACTGAGAAATCGGGCTAAAAACAGCTGAGAGCTAGGGAGTTTATGTAACAGACAGGGCATTTTCATGCTGGCAAGGGTTAGAGTCCTTGGAAATATTGGTAGTCAATCAGATGGATCCCACTTACAGTCTATGCGTAAGGCCACTTATTTCGGCACATTTTATTGTACAAATGAATGCATCATTGAATGTACAAGAAAATGAATGGAATTAGAGCAGGTTCTATTTCTCGCTCAGTCATTCAAACGATCTTACAAGTTACCGCTTTACACGGTACGGGTTTCCTCATGAAAGAGTTCATATATCTTATTCCACAAACTAATGTATCATAGACAACCAAATACAATGAATGGAATTAGAACAGGTTCTGTTTCCCGTTCAATCATTCAGACAATCATACAATTTGCTACTTTACACGGTACAATTTTCCTCATGAAAGGTTTCATGCATTAGTTTGTACATGTTGTAAATAAAATGTAACCCGTAAAGTGTCCTGTAGCTCACGGACTACTCCACTGTAAATAGGACTTTTGCGCAACTACCGTTATGTTTCGATGCTTCTTAAAATGACGTTTAAGTCACCTCTCCATGGAACAAACTTATAAGTGCTGGGTGGGCATTTTCGCTCATCTTATCCGGCCGGCTAAAGCCTTCCCTTCTGAGGCGTTTCCATCCATCACGTGTCATTTTCAGTTCTCTTTTGTGAGTCAAATATCTTATTCTTTTCCCACCCCCAAGGCATCCTGCTGAATTTCACGCCGCGGCCCAGTTCACGAGCCAGTGCTCCACATAACTTTCATCCCTCTTCCCTTTTTCCAGACCTGACTGGCGTGTCATGCGTCATGAGCCCGAGGCTTCCATAAGAATTACTTGTATTTAAATGAAGGCTTGCACGCCGAAGGCCAAAGCGAGGGCCGGAACCCGGACGTGCCGTGTTTTTCAATGACCCCTTCTTCGCTCCCCTTCCGCAGTCATCAAGGTGAATTGATTTCTTTATTTTTTTCCAACTGCCAACGAAGCACCTCATTTTTCCCCCCGCCCGCCAAGCGTTTTCCTCTGAGCCCGTGGTCTGAGGTTAATTGCTCTCTATCGGGTTAATTTCAAACGCTTGAAGAGTAAAACGGGCGAGGAAATGGTCGGTCCACGAGTCCGATGGCGTTGTGAGGGCGTCGCACGTGCGAAGAAAATTGACGGCGAGCCACCGCAAAAGAATCCTGTCCTGAGCCAACGGGCTTTTTTTTTAATTTTCGGAATAACCCTCTCTGTGCAAGTTGTTGTATTATACCGTGTAGTTTTTCTGTAAACGTTCTGATGGAGTGCGTTTAGCGTTTTCGTTCTATCTGCTGAGGATACGAGGATAATTGACTATTAGGATCGTTCGCCTATGAGCAGCGTCTTGGTAGTTAGAGCGAGATATCACTCGGTCTAAAATTCAATGAATTTAGCCTCGTATGATTTTATTATCATCGGTCGTTCAATCCTAGGATTGGTTGACTGCAGCCCTCCACCCTTCCCTATCCAATGCTAGTTCCTTTACCTCCTGGTAACTCTTCCTACTTACTTTTCTCTTTATTTGGTCCATGAACTTATTCCTTGCTCTTCCTCTGGGGGCTTTTCCCTCTATTTTGCCTTCAATTATGTTCTTCAGAAATCCCGTGTCTCAGGGTGTGTCCAATCCATCTGGTTCCTCTTTTCTGCATGATGCTTTCCTCTTCTACTGTACACTTCATTATTTCGTATTTGACCATCCATTTTATCTCCAGCATTCTCCTCCAGCACCAGATGTCGAAGGCTTCTAGTCAATTTCTGGTCAACTTTTCCAATGATCCATGCTTCCAATCCCCAATCCGTAGAGTGCTTCGCTCCACACATATGTTTTCACATAATGATTCCTGGTTTGTAGTTCGTGTAATTTATGAAACTAAAATATAATTTATCACCATACTTCCTGCATTTTAAGTCATTGACACAAAACAAGAAACCCTTTTCCATTGGGTTGGTTCCGACTGTGCACTACGGCGAGGTATTATAAACATGAAGAAATTCTAACGCACAGATTGCATCATTCATGTGATGCCTTACGGTTTAAGTTTTTTATGAAATTTCACGGTAATAATGTTGAAAAAATTATTTAAAAAATATTTTTGAAGGCGTTTTCATTGTAGGGTGTTAAATAATATAAGCAAGTCAAAACCTGTAATATGAACTATTGAACTTAATGAACTCTTAAGGAGGTCAGACGTGAAACATTTTCGACATTAATTTTGTTATTTGAGCATCATGTCTTTTGCATTATCTTGACATTCAAAGTAAAATTTTAGTATAAATTATTTTTCAAACAGGAAAAAGTCTCATTCAAACTCTCTTGGCGATGCTTCATTGTTCCGTTCAAAATACAAGTTTTTTGTTTTCGGGGAAATATGAACTTTTTCGGATTTGAAGCTTCGTGAAGTAAACATATTTGAAAACGAACACTAGTTCAATTTCCAAACTTTTTGTCACTAACCCTGGGACCTGGGGCATCAGGGACCCTAATAATGGAAAAATGTGCTGAAATCCTGATCGGTGGCGAAAATAAAAGTTTAGAAATGGTACAAGCGGTTATTTTCAAATATAGAAATCCATAGGTTCCACAGAGTTTGTACCAATACGCTCCCTTATGTGAAATAAACTTGATATCTGACGGAAATACTGCGTATTTAAAGTTTCTCTTTAAGTGGATATGTAAGATCCACTGTTAGGCTGAAGCCAGGACCTTTTTAACATGTATTCGTTTCCATAACTGAGAGGGTTGGACATGGAGAAAACATATAATTATTGATCATTTTTGTGCTTATAACATTTCAGGAAGGGATTTGTTTTAGCCGATGAATTATAATATTTTATATTCATTCATTTTTTTATTTTTATATTTATTCATAAATTAACTAAAAATCCGGTCTAGATTGCGCCATGCAACTGTTTAAAGTAAACTTAGACAATTTCGTTATAAGTTTTGTTTTAAATATAACTAACCCATCGGTTTTCACCTTCAGAATTAATTAACTAACTATTTCAAGCCTAAGTGTAAATTATCCTTAAATACATTTTATAGATTCCACGAAAAATAAATTTTGTGTCTATTGTTCGGAAATAAGCATACATTTCCATATGTATTCCCGCTTCACTAATCGAAGGTATTCACGGTTATAAGGCACAGATCCTAAGCCTGAAAAGATTGATTGCCCGCCATGCTTAGAATTTA
Organism: Ceriagrion tenellum; assembly: GCA_963169105.1. Lineage (NCBI taxonomy): Eukaryota > Metazoa > Arthropoda > Insecta > Odonata > Coenagrionidae > Ceriagrion > Ceriagrion tenellum. The sequence goes on along the minus strand of OY720642.1, from coordinate 108,120,424 downwards.
AATCATTTTCAACAGACTTTCCATATTGACAGAGAGAGCGCTTGTTATTTTTTCGAGAAGAAGAGATAAATCTGAAGACATCTAATTTTAAATGCCAAATTCTTCCTGATAGGTTGATATTGACGTATATTTATTTCTCATGAACAATATGAACGCACAGTAAAAATATTTTTTTTTAATGAGCTGCTGGTAGCTTTCAGAAATTTATTGGTAAAAACTGGCGTAATTTTCCTTTCGAATGAATAAATTCCTGATACGTAATCAAAACTTGTTGTTAATTTATCTACTTAATGAAAAATTGCCAACAAAATAAGGTCGTATATCAATCGAAGAAGAGGCGTATCTTAAATTTCTTTAGGAAGGTATAAAGAGGTGACCTTTTAGAGCATGTGTTAGTTTGTTATACAATTTTTGGCCAAAATTTACGAAACACCTTGGAATAACATTAAAGAATGTAAAACTATTCCGTAATCGTAGGAATATGCTGCTGGACTGGCGTCCTCCGAAGGACAACCCCATCGACTAACCCCGGGCATCGTCTCACGCAATATATGCGCAACCGACCATAATGGCCGGCGCACACACTACGCGATTACGACCCGTGAGGGCTCGTCGGTTAGGTTGAGCTACGAGGGGACGTAAGCCTGGGTCACTCCTTGTGACTGCACATCTTTTTCAATTTGCATGTACATAGAAATGAGTTCAACATGTGATCTAAACATAACACCGTTACCCTTTCTTAGGGTACATAAGGCAGCTTGATTGTCAACGAACACTGCTACTTTAAAACAGGTGACATTTAAATCATGAAGATACAAACTGATCTGGTGGAGTCCGTGTAATGCAGCATACATTTCCACGGCGTTTATATGCCAGTCCACTGGCACTTGGAAGGTCCGGGGGATATTCCATAAAATAATCCCTACAGCCCCTTGATAAGGGGTTGCGTCAGTACACATATCAATATTGCCAGTGGCACGTGGGAGAAATAATTGTTTTGCCTAATACACCCTAAGAAAGAGTAACGGTGTTATGTTTAGATCAAATATTGAACTCATATCCATGTGAATCATATCATAATGAAATACTTTCTAGGCTACCTCCGATATACTGTTTGTATTACAAGGCAGTAGTTTTTCAACTTCTCCATAATAACATTCCGAGAAATTTTTTACTTGTATTTGCAATTGCCGCATAGGGAGCGGTTTAAGTTACATTTTTTATACATAAGCTTTAAATTCCTATTTCACTCCGCTTACTTTGTGTGTTCTTTACTCCTATTATGTTTCTATATTGCAAATTTTGGACTAATAGGTGAGGAATGTTAAAGTGATAGAGCGGATTATGACAGAACTTGGAAGATTTATAAGGTAGAAAATCCACAAATAGCTCAATATAACGAGATATCACTCGAAAAAGTTGTGATTAGTGAAACAAACGGATGGGCGTCCTAAAATTCTTTCTCTGTCACCCGCACGAAGGTTGCAAGCCTCAAAAAAAATAGTTATTTTACTCTTCCTGTCTCTCAGTAATTTCGAATTATGAAATATTCTAAATGGCGCTCTTTATAGATTTAATTTCGGAAAAATGCAAGTATACAATAAAATTTTATGCAATAGATTCCAGCCTGTCAAAGAGCAAATACCAATTTTGGTAGCAAAATATGTTTCCCCCTAAAAGAACTCTGGAGAGACTTGGCAACAAACGTGACCTTGCAGTGGATGTAAGTAAGCAAGCAACTATAACTTGAGCTGTAAGATTATAATTTTTGTCATTAACAATTCTTTGAAGAGTTATGAATTCCCATTCATGTCTAAATTATTCCTCAGCAGCATCGACAGACTTAGTTTGTAGCGGTTGAGAAAATTATCTTTCCCTGAGTTCTAATCCTCTTAAATTTCTCCCAAAACTCTCATATCCAGCGTAACATAAACAATAATTATGATAGACTAAATTGTATACAATATTCCCTCAGTTGTATATATACCTCCGTTTTCGCTAAATGCCGTAAAAATAATATTTTCTTTTGTCAATGAAATCAATTCTTACGAATTTTGCGGAGTTTAAGAGTCATATAATAAAAAAGTCTACAAACATACATCATATCCATTCTATTCTCCTCACATTTATAACGCTTTTCCAGAAGAATAACCACAGCCATGACACCTTATATGATTAAAATTTCATGGCCTGTAATCCATAGAAATCTTACTTAAAAGTAATTAATATCGTAAAATTTATCCCATTTTTGCAGCTTGGATGTTACTACATTTACAACAAAATAAAATACCACAGATGTGGAATTTATTTGCTCCAGATTAGAGGAAGATCTCCATAGAAAATAATTCCTGCCACAAAAGAGCTTTTGAGTTTAATAAGGGCAACAATTAATGGAAGAAGGACCCTTCAACTCCAGTCTCTTAGTTTTTTGGAAGAGATTTTTAATTTATTTTCGAGTAAAACGTGATAAAATTAATTTAATATTTTTCACGTTTTCAATTCTCGTATTCGTAATGGTTTGAGTTTTTAATATAAAGAGAGAGGAGTTTAAATTCACAATAAGTTTTATTTTTAAAGTCGTTTATTATGATTTGCTGTTCCTTGAAGCCTTGAATACTAAAGAAGGCGGCTTTTTATAATCGAATCCGTATTTCCGGTGCGGATAGACAAAGTAAAACATTTTGTTTTTCGCGGATTTTATGTTTCAGCATTTTTAATTTGAAGTGTTTTGTATACGAATATTTTTGCAATATCTTTCGAGAGTATCATCAGTTTTAGAAAGCACTTACAAGAATTGAGGAGTATTTGTTGAGACTAAATGAGCCCGAGTTAGTTCATTGAAAAGATTTTTCCTCTGCTTTTCACAATTATACTCTTAAATTTTCAACGAATATGAGTTCAGCTTTTATATTCAATCCAATGCAATTTAATAGTCATTTTCGGCCATTATGTGTGGCCTGACTACAAAAAATACGGCCAATTTTTAAGAGCAAAGATGTATTTGTACAGATGAACATCGCCCGTAGAAAATACGGAGACAGTGGATTGAATATGGCTTGGCAATGAATCCAAGCTTCCATTAGAACCAAATACAGATAAAGCGCGGAGCTCTCTGTCGACCTAAGAACTAAGAGCGTAATTACTATTTACTACGAGTTATCTTCTATCCATTCTGAGTACAGCTGAGAGGCACCTCGCTTTCAGTGACAATGCACTTATCAGGATGATGAATAATGAGAGAGCCATGCGCCGGCATTATCCTTCTACTATCTTACGGAAGGTTCTTCAAGCTCTTTGGTCAAAAGTAGGCTGAAATATTCATTGCTCATTGTTCACATCTTCAATTAGAGATAGAAGAGAACTCCGTATAACTTGACGTTAAGCTGCTGGGTTTAATGGGCATATCTCACGTTAATCAGAGCGTGAAAACCTTCATTAATGGAATCTCTATTTGAATAAAAATTTTATCATTAATAGGAATGGTACACCAACATAAAGCTGAATGCACTTGAATGTCGTATTTCAAAGGCATGTGGATAACTTGCAGGGCTCTTTATTGCTTTCAAAGCTGTTACGCATAAATTCTATCCTCAACGGATGTAATTGTCCTCCAGGGAAATTGAAATAGCTGCGTATCTATCATACAGCAAGGGGTGCTAAGGAGGCGTACATTTTGCAGTATTAAAGCCATTCCTCTCAGCAGCATTGTTGCATGCACGTACTTGATCCCGTTAAAATGAAATTGCCATGGAATAAATTAATGTCATCACAGTCATAAAAAATAGACTTATTTTCTATAAGTAGCAATGCTGAAAATATCTTGAATTTTGCTGAACTCTTGGGAAATCCAGACTGGTCAACAGTTTCGTACCGCTTTGACTAGGTTGTATCTATCGCTATTCCATCATTCCTGGTTTTTTTCCACACAACGGCAATGCATTAATTACGTAGATGAATATTAGGGGAAAAACTAATATAAGTATTCTTGTTAGTGATCTCGCATTATATTTCACCAAATTACGGTCTTGAGACTGGGAACTGATCATTTATTTAAGTTTATTATTCCTAGTTTGCTTTTTTACCGTTATAAATTACATTTTAATTGAGCGTTGAAATGAAAGCGTCATTGTTCATTTATTTTCGGAAAAATGTATCGATTAGGTGACTTATAATAGTGCTGATCAAAATCCTTTGGCGGATTTAAACGTGAAATGTTAAGCTGTTGTGTTCGAATAAGGCAATGAGTGGATACGATAGGGTGAGAATACACGTTTTTATATCAAGAGTTTATTCACATCCATCCCTGGGAGAGTTCTCTAATTAAAAGGTTTTTCACAAAATGTAATTTTTGTACATAAAAGGACGCTATTTATCCTAATTCTCCAGCCAATAAATCCCGTATCTCACAATTGTCTTTGCAAGTTCAATACACGGCGAAAAATAGAGTGGAAAGATGAAAATGATGTTGCCCATGGTAAATTGAGGAGACGTTTTATACAATTATCTTGGATACGAATAAAATCACATTAAATACATTTCACGGTACCAATTGGCGTCTCCAGGTGATGGCCACTTAACTGTATGAAATTAACAGTAAAATATTCTAGTCCAGATTCGCTCTCAGAGAGCGCTAGGCGGGTCCGGTCTCGAATTCCAGTCCGATTTTTTAGTGTGAAATACGGGCATATTTTTTTTTGTTTACAATGCTATCAAATATTCCACTTATTTTTTCGTGAATTGCGCAACACATCCTTATCAAAGTTATTTCCTTGAACCGAAGTAAATATCTCTTGCCCAAGTCAAATGTATCGTGTTCAAGATAGTTTTTTGACTTTTTCACAATTAGTAGTCACCATTGTACAATTATCATGAGCCATTGCCTGGTGAAGTGGCTTTTAGATGGACCTTTATACGTCATTGATGCTCTCATCATTCCTTACTGAAAAACGATTACACTCCTCTAACTTTAACTGTTCAGGCGTGAACCGTAGTGACGCAGTGCATTGCAGATGAAAGGTCCTGTTATTCAATTAGGACAGGGAGACAGGGGTCTAACCACGCCGGACATTTTTTTAAATTTCCACTTTCAGCCTTTAGCTTGAAATCGGTCATTTTTTGTTACTGCTGGATGATGAAAGTATCTTATACTTTAAAAGTAAGATTTCTGAAATTTGTCCCAGGTCAATACAAAAAATTAATGACCCTAAAAATTCTCGTTTTAAAACTAATAATGCTATGGCTATATTGGTATTAAAGTTGTCTCGATCACACGATTTGATATCTTTATATTTTCCGGGAAAGTGTTTTATAATTTTTATTTTGGAATCATTCCTGACGAGACGTTGCAGTAAAGAGATCCCAGATAATTTAACTACGGTTTCAAGGAAATTAAATTCTCCATACCGAACGTCAATGATCACTTCCTCGTAAGTAGATGCATATCTTTCAAAATAAAATATGAATTTAAATCAAAATATTTTAGATTATCTCCTCAATTACCTACCGAATCGCAATCGCAATTCAAAAGTTTTATTCTTTATATAGTATAAAAAAGTCTTGAAATGGTGGGTTGAAGAAACATGTATCTATCCTTATGAAATGAAAATACGAATTCACGAGGCTATTCCTTTCCCATGATTAAAAGATACCACTGAAAACCAAGGCAGCAAAACTAGCCTCGAATCATGAGCTGAATCAAATAAAAGAGAAAATTACGGACGAATATTAGATTTTGAAATGGGTGGCACAAAAAAGCAATTAAAACTTGCAATTGATCCCGTGACCTTATTTTGATATTCTCATGAGTAGCTTGACGACAGAAGGACGGAAATAGTGCTGTTCAAGGAAACAGTAATTACGGAGAAAATTACGAGGCGCAACCTGGAAATGGGTTTCTAAAAAAAAATAAAAAAACTAAAATCTTTTGATTTTTCATGGTAGATAAAAATATCCGAGCAGGTAAATAAGGAAAACGAGGAATGCGTATTTTTTTTAATTCGATGCGATAGCGTGACTGAAAACAGCATGTCCTTTAGGATCAATATAACTCCCTGCGGAGCAGAAGAAAATTAGACGGATATTAAAATGAAGTGCCTCCATACTGCGTGAGACGTGACAGAGAGACGTAATGTATTCGGGGATACACAATCACTTCCCGATATTATAGAGAAGACGCATCCAGAATATGAGCTCGTTTTTAAGGCCCAACGTTTTCCAGAAAGCTTAGTTCACGACCAGTGGGAAGTACGAGGAAAAAACAAACAAGCCGGCGATTCCTACCCGATTGATAAATATCTTGGATATTAAAAGAAATTGGGGGCGTTGGATATACATATGCATGTATGCGGAAGCTTGCGCTCCTTGGCACATATTGGAGAAGCTAACGCAGTTGAGATTCCCATTATGGATTCATGGCGCATGCGGCAGAGTGGTGAGTGAGGACCCGCACGTTCTATTTACGGGAGACAAGGGGAAGGAAAGAAGGGGGAGGGGGAGTAGGAGGAGAAGGAGTGGGGGAAAAGCACGGTGGGTGGAGGGATGAAATGAATGAGAACAGAGGGTCTTGGGTGGCGTTTGGAAGTAAAGGGTGCAAATCTTTACCCTAAGGGTTACCCCATCCTCTTCTCTATAACGCCTACCCGTTTCTCCATTTCCGTTGTACCCTCATACAACACTCCGCCTAAGTGGTTGCCATGCTTCACTAATTTTACCCAAAAGAAAGTATGAAACGTGATTAAAACTTGGTTATTATGCTAAGCATTTATGAAAAATCGTTCTCTTCCAAAAGAAATTTCTAGGAGTAGAGAGTAGGATCAAACGTCACAGTTTAATTCAATTGCACAATTTGCAATTTATCGCATTATTTTTTGCAATTTATCGCATGAATTTAAATTTTTTGTTTTTTGTGTAAATTGTGTATTTTTCGCTTAGTATGTCCGCAAGAAGGAAGCAGAAAAAATATTAGAAAAGTTTATATACCTTAAAGTTTTATGTCACCTCAATTTTTTCCAGAAACAAGTTTAAAGCACTTCATAAAACGAGCTAAAATATGATTGTCACATATAAAAATATTACTGTCACATATATATCACATATAATGCAAACTTTCACTTTTCAAACGTTTGTTTGCATAATAAAGGTTTAAATGTCGCGTCATTTTTGAGATTTCAATCATTTATTTTCACTCATACCTTGATCAAGATCCAAGAAATTTATGTAAAATGTAAATGTCTGTATTTTAGTAATATTATTAAAATTAACTTGTTTCGAAAAGAAAGCCAGCAGGAACGAGGCACAAAGCATTAAAGTTTAAATGGTTATTAAACTTGTTTTAAACTAAAAGAGATTTTGATTGCAGTATTTCTTCTGGTTATTGACGATAGAATATTGAATAACGTTTAAAAATTAATTCTTCTGTAATAGCTTCGATAAATTGGTCAACATAAATTTATTCAAACTTCGTGTCATACCTCATATTTTGCGTGATGTTTCCTAATGGTAAATTAAATTCTCAAAAAATGTCTATGCATATTTAAATCTTTATTATAGCTTTTGTTTTAGAGACACCCTAAAATTTCAAAACATGAGAAATCTTGAACTTGTTCGCCTATTTTTTTGACATTTCAATGTAATAAGATACTTTAACGACTCGAATAGTCATAATTAGATAAAACTTGCAGAACGATAGTTATATAGCATCTGCTACAACGTTTGAAGTATGCATCGAAAAGAGTTCTAAAAATTCTTGAGGTAAAAGTAATTTTTTTCACTCTGCATTCATAAGTCTGCTTCAAATTTTGCTGCCATAAATCACTAATTGGAAACTCTGAGAAACCGTTACGGAAGGGATTTTTTTTAGTCTAGTCAAATGGGCCAGGAGTTGAAATATCGAAAAATGTATACCTTACCTTATGCATCAACACGTGTTCTTAGAGGATCCATATAAATGCCCTTGGGATGATGGCACCTGGGGATATAAAGGTCAGAAAATTAATCACTTCGACTATTGGTAAGGCAAGGGAGAAATGGTGTTGATAAATTAGCCTCTAACATGTAATAAATTTCATTTTGTATCAAGTGAGACTCTTATGCGCTTCCATTTGGTTAATTGTTTGTACAAACGTTGGAATAGTTTACATTATATGTACAACATATATCTTATTTAATATGCACAAAATTATTTTTTTAATTTCGTATTGACGAACGCCATTGCAACATTCTTTGGCTGGTAATTTTTACTGATGAATTTTGTAATATGAGAATCATAAAATGTGCATTCATGTGTCACTTCAATTCTTTGTATTTAATGGACGCTTTCTATTGTTGATCTTCGTCCTTTTCATTATTTCTTGCAATTGCTTTTAGGAACACTATGAACATCGTCGGTCAGAATAATTCCATCTATATGTATCAAAATTATCGGCCTGTGGTCCTCATGATTGTACCTCAAATATGCAGCGCGAACTGCCTTCCCAGAGTGCAGCTGAAAAATAACATTAACCAAAGTAAGTACAGAATAAGAGCTCCATGATGATTTTATTTTTAGTTACATGTATTTTATACTTACTTTGGCAAAAAAAATGCAACAATACAAAGCCACGAATTGAAAAATTCGTAGTTTGGAAAATTTTTGCTCAATCGTTTGATGATATATTACTTAGACTAAATGAATAAATGCGCATCTTATCTTTATCTAAGAGCACCTGTCCGCTGTCTTATATGAACAATATGATGATTTTTTCAATGGTGGTGTTTACATTCATTTTCATCAGCTTACATCCGTTTTCGGCTGTGTTCCTGTATTTTACTCAAAGATTGTTATTCTTTGCGTCGTATTTAACAATGCATTGGCAAAATTGACTGCTGGGTCAAATGCTTTGCAGCACAAATTTTGGCCATGGTGGACTGATCTACATTCAACGCACTCGTTTCATAACCTCAGCGTGTCAGATTCGCACTTAGCGTGAGTAAATGAATTCATGCGTGAAATAATTGTGTGTATTGGAGAAGCAATTTCAGTGATCTTCATTTCTGTCTAGTTTGTCATCAAGATAAGGATGTTCATGAAAATTGCTTTGTCCACTTCGCACTGATTACAAGCTCTAATTATTCCGAACTTAATGTTAGAGGAAACAACTTATCACCACTAGGCACTTCTGATTTCCTGTGGCCCATACGCACCAGAAAATGGCGCCATGGGGCTTCAAGATTTAATGAAAAGTTCCACACAAGTCATTACTACTTGGACTTTAGAGTTTGTTTTCGTCTTAATCGTTAATGTGACTTAATGGAGTCATAAATTGTGCTCCAGGAAAGTTATCTCCAATTTTGATTCCTCTACTTAATTGAAGATTATTCAAAGGGTAACTTAGTATTGAAATAAATTATCATATAGTTTTGACGCTACTCAATACTTGCGTGATCATTTTTTATCGCGGAAATTTTAACTAACATTCATATATAGAGTGTATTTTCAATTATTAAAGTAGATAAATCATCGAGAATCTCAAGTTGTTTCATCAAAACAGGATTAACGGATAAGACCCAGAAAACCCACAGGCTATCCCAGAAACCTATCTTCATCAAGCTACCTCTTAACCCTCACTAAACTTTTCAGAGTAAATAACTTGAAAATATCACATACATCCTAATAGCCATACAATACTCTGGAATAACTGTGGAGTAACCTAAGAGAACTGGTTTCGTAAAATGATATAATTTACTTTACAAAAACACAAGAAAAAGTTTATCAGGCCGGAGAATAAGTGACTTCGGGTGATGTTATCTTTTTTTACTTTTTTAAGAGACATATTGTCACCAAGAGTTGTGAATATTCCTGTATGTCTTTTTATCCATAAACTGCTAATTATTTACCCGTTTTACATACCTACCTGTTTATCGCATCGTTCTTTTGTAGTGTCTCTGTGGTTTGTAGTCATATTTAATGAAGATAGGAATCTAAATTGAATATTCGATATCTATTATTTAATTTCAAGTATTTCTGGGAAGATTCGGCAACTTTCGTACAAAATGTATTTTATTGGCTATTATTTGGACTTTTTCAATCGACAAAATAAAAAATGATTATTCATTTGGCAACGCAATGATATGAATGATATGAAACAGATAAATTTATAGGTCATTATATTTTACCAGAGCCAGAAAGGTCATGAGTAAGGAGACATTGAACTGAAATATTAATTGCTATTATGCGTAAAGAAAAGATTTAATCCTCTCTAATTTAGAAAATAAATTCAGCTCTAATTTGAGATAGGCACTCCTGGGTGGCGTCATAAAATACCTGAAGGCATTAAATTCTGTCTTTCGCTTTGCTAGAGCGTTCCCTGAAAATATAATGCTCTGTTAGCGGAAATATGCATAAAAGGATAACAATTATCATACAAGAAAACTTAAAAATAGTCATATTGATGCTGATTAATACAGATCTGGGTGTGTTTTTAAGGTTTAAATATATTTGAAACATAAAATTTCATTATATAAATTACACTCAGTCATATATAGCTGAGAAATGAAATACATTACGCCTTTCAAAGGCGGATATTATATTCATTATCTGTCTAATTAAGTGCCTATTTGTCCCACATAAATTTTTGTTGCAACAAAAAACGTTTTTCGAATATCTATTACCCCAGTTCATTATTATTGAACAAGTTCATATTCAGAAAACTTTGCTGCTGACTTTTGAGGGCAGAGAATATATTTCCTCGACCTTTGTGTTAATACTCTTTATTTATTGTATAATTAGGCTCTATCATTGGAAAGTCTCCTGGCTTCAATATAAACAGTACGACCAACTTATCAAGCAAACCCAGTAATTTACGCATTCATGAGTTTTATTTGTTTCGTTGAATATTTTTTCTTATACTCTGACCTTTTGTTTTAAAAATTATTCAAGCTTTCATGAAAATTATGGTTTCTATTTATCACCATCCGTTTTAGTGTAAATAATTATCATAATAGGGACCGAAAATTCTACAGCATTCCAAAGTTCCTTCCATACGAGCAGATAAGGCTCCATCCAGCAGAGAGACATCATTTGGCAAGAACACAAAGGCAAGAGAAAGCGTGCCAAATATTATATTTATACGAAATTCTCTTATTCCCCAGGGGGCGGGTGTGTTAGAATGAAATTTTCTCTACATTCGAAGTTTTCGTCCTTGAAACATTACGCCATGTAAATTATCCCATAAACCGTTTACATCCAAAAATAAAGTTTTTACCCTTTCCTAGCCTTTTCTTTTTGCCCCATCTTATAATTTGAAATGACCCAAAATTTTAAGATTATTACTATTTTGAGGCCATCATAACATTTATATAGTTCTCTATGTTGTTGAGCAGTTCAGCTTTATTCTCGATACCCCTTTATTAATTTTTTTATAGATACCCTTCAGTCGCAAACCCAATGAGTCCTTACTACCAAGATCTTCTTTACGCGAGGCATAAAACAGACATTGTCATAAAAATATAGTTTATAGGACATTCATTTCAAAATTGAAAAATGAATCTCAGTTGTCAAATTGTATATAACGTCCATAATAGTCTTATTTTAATACCTTATTACCAACCTATGTTAGGAATCTCTTTGCGGTTAAAAACAGTGAGAGAATATTTAGAAAAGGTGGTAAAGCCGTTTTCATAACAGAGAAACTCTCTTTTTGCGTCGTAAAAAGTGCCCAAGGTCAGCAGAAAGTTAAGTATCTAGCTCCTTGATATCAAAGTAAATTATTACATTACTGAGTCCATTGGCCAGTTACAGGAACGATACATATTTATTCTATAAAGTTATGGGACCCATAAGCCATAGCAACCATCCAATGCAAGTGTTGCAGAAACATAAGATACGTTTATCGGTTTCATAACTTATGGCTTAGAGTTATGAGTTCTGTAAGAAGCCAAAATGACCGGTGCGTAATGAATCCCTTGGAGATTTAATTACTAGATAAAAGAGTTGCTTTGAGACAAATGGCCTGTTAATTTACTCTTATTGACTAACTATTATGTGCATTTGCAATTATTCATAGGCTTAACTTTCATAAATTTTATACGACGGTAGTATTAGATTAATATTCGAAGCTATTGACTTTATGGTGAATAAGCTATGTTACTTGTAAATGTGTTCCTGCTACCCGAATATTTTTATGAGATTATCACTTAATGCATCTTATAACGAATGCATCTTATAACTATTGATTCCATAATTTAATGTCCTTGCAACAGGCCGCAAGTGAATTATAAAATATTAAATATCTTTATTTCAACTTTTAGATGCGCATTCGTCTCTTTCGATTCACGAAGGCATTGCATTCGAGTCAAAAGGGTCGTGTCAGCAAGGAAGAATTATTGCCTCAATCGAAGTTCAACTGGTGGAAATGGAAGGGGCTTGTTGGCTGAACCAATACAATTGACATCAATGAATGGGCTGTTACCAAGTCTCCCGATCACGTTTTCGTTGTGTTACACTGCCTTACGCTCGGAGATTGGAGTCCTCATTCCGGACGTGCCGATGTGTTTCCCGCTCCTACGGAGTCTCTCGAAGGGAGACTATTTGGGTCAAAGCAACAGATTCACGGGCTTTAGTTCGGATTGAATCCCGGCACTTGGCCGATGACTTCACTCCGTCAAAGCAATTCAAAGGGATTGGATGAGAATCGAATTGTAAGGCAAATAAGGAAAGTCTGATAAAGCTCGTAGTGCCCAATGAATAGGTCGTTGTCGTTCATATTATTAGCAGTGCCGTCTCCAACCGAGACAACGCCTATTGCTCGGCACTGGTACTAAATTTAACATGCTTCGAAGTCTAAGGTCATATCGCAGTTACGGTCAGTCACTTGAATACAATGGGCAGGGGCATTCTGTTTCAAATTCTAACGGAGCTAAAAGATTTTTTAACTACTGATTTATCTAGCAGGAACTGGTGGTTCCATTCTGGCTGACAGTAACCTACCCTTTTGTGTTTTTTCTTACTCTAATTTTCTCAAGCTGTTGGACAACTATAATTTATTATCAAAAACAGGGAAAGTAATCTATGTGAAGAGATTCCAACGTCTGATGGATACAATTCCTCTCCTTATTAGTTAAAATTTAAGTGCGCTAATGATGATAATACGTAAAACGTTTCTACTTGAACTGATGACCCAATCACCTAGGTTAGTCGTTTAATTTGAAGTAGGGATTGGGTCAAGCAATTTAACCTTAAAACCACGAATTACATATGAATTTTGAAATTCGTGGGAATAATATAAAGTCCTGCCTCATTTTCCCATGATATCTTGTGTAGTTTGCAATATTTTAAACTCTTACATGAGAATAAATAATTAAGGATATTATTTACCGATAGTACAATGGTAAAGAACGAATCTACTCGCTGAATGTTGAATAATATTTGTATTTTTAATGAATAACGAGGCGAATTTAGAGATGTTATCGGTATGGAGAAAATCGTGTGCCATTGCTGGGAAGCACTCCTAATCAAAAAGTGTAAATAAATAATTAATCCGTGATTATTATCAAATTAATAGGACAATAGCTAGTTAATTAACCGACCCGTTCTAATATGCTCAAATTTGATCTCGGCATGAATCATAGGTAAATGGTAACCCAAATGCCATTTGAAGCATGTCAATAGCGCAGTGTTGAGGAGAATGAACGGCATTTCAAATGGAATAAATTAAAACTCTGTATTGTTTTCTCTGGGTTTAATTCAAATCAACCGTGGTTATTATAACATATAAAAATTACTTTAAGTAGGCATTAAAAGTAAAGGTATGTAGGATAACGTATTGAGAACTTAAGAACTGAAAACGTACTAAGGGTATTGGAAGTGGGAGCATTAGAAGAATTTTTCCGATCGTATTTACTGACATCTGACTCTGGCAACATTTTAACGTTTACGTTTCAATAATTCAGAATTTTGCAAGTATTTACTGATTGACGCCTGTAGTAATTTTGTTTCGCAAGTGTAGCCGCGTTGAGAAAAAATATTCTTTAAATGTTCTGGCAGTCATTAATATTCCAGCATTTACTGAGAAAAATATTTTCCTTGAGACGTTCCCCTTAAAAATATCTTTGGACCTGTTTCTTTCCTCAAGAATGACATATCTGTAGTGTTCAGCATTTGTTTTACATATTTCCGTGTGTAACGCTATTTTATGTCGTTTAATGGTAATTCGACAGATTTAATGATCACTGTTCCCTATATTTCCGTGAAACCTGTCCCAAGGGCTAGGAAAACCTACCCAAAGTAGAGTAATAATCGAGAAAATCTCGCCGGTTTCGGTGAATTCATATTGGTAAGTCCGAATTCACCAAAACATATTTCGAGCGAATTCTCTCTTCCTTGGATTCGTTGGAGACTGATATAAAAACCTTTTTGATTTCACTCAACGGGATAGGATCATTGCTGTCATAAAAATCAGAGTTTTTATTTTCATTTTTAAAATACCGTTGCATGACTTTTATATTTAAAAGTTGAAAGCATCTTGATCGCGCATGCGTTTTCCTTTTGTGACAATTTTGTTTCAGCTGGGGATAGCATGCTAGTAGCATAAAATGAAATAGAATAATGAGGGAGAAATTAAGAAAAGGAAATCATTTGTGATATGGAGTAATTAGGAGAAAACCGCGTGATGAGGTTTCATAGGTTCCCATCTGGGTTAATGGCTTAACCTTTGGACAAACCTGTTGACCTATCGTCCTCAGGGTGATGAGTGACGTTCAAGGAGATTTGTTCACATTATTCTAATAATTTTCTAAGGTCCAGTGTCACCTGGCTGATCCGAGTTTCCGTAATTTCTCATAAGTTCCAAGTATCGATTCCCAGATATTACTGAGGTGATGATTTTGAATATTTCCCTCTTATCTAACCTGATCTCTGTTGCTTCATTGACTCCTCGGGCCCGATATCCGGTAGTCCGAGGAAGTGTTTTTAATTCGTCAAGCTTGATTGCGGGATCGTGAATGAGTCTGTGCTCAGCCACTGCCTACTTCTCTAGTTTTCTCATGCGGATGCATTGTTTATTATCCTTCTGCCTAAATTTAAGCGTTCGCCCTGTTTCACGCTGGATTCATGTCTCTTCGTTCTCCGGACATACTTCTCGAGTCTTCATCTCCAGTGGGTGTTCTACCTTAACTAGAAATGCTTTAGTTGTTAATCGATTTTAGTCAGTGTCTCTTAAGAATTCTGGATATCTATCTGGTTAAAACATTTGGAATATACACGCCTTGGCCCCTGGTTTTTTATGGCCTAATGCCCTCTAAAATGTCATATCTCTAGTGAAGTCACTAAAAATCATCTGAACCATAGTGTATTTGTGTATTTTCTAATTTCATGCTTTCAGAAAAATATATAACGAACGATCTTCGTCTTAACACTCCAAGCTAGGGGATCGGGTTGGTGTGGTGGCTAGAGTACTGAATAACCATACGGACGGGCAGGGTTCAAATCCCTGATGAGGAGGATGTTCTTCAGAGGAAATCCGATCCTTCCTTGAGTATCTTGTGGAGGGCACTTCAAGTACAGTTCACCGTCTGTCGGATGAGACGTTAAACGTGGTCCCCTTGGCGCCGGTCCTCGTTAAGATCAGGCTAATGCCGATGCCGGTTTTCTATCCACCCTTCATTGCTTACCAATCCCCTATGGCGTAAATGGCCTTATCTGTCGATTGCCACCCCAAATATCTACTCCAAAATATATTTTTCAATCTCATTTTATGGAAATGAATAATGGTGTTTCCGTACTCATAGGTTTCTAGTTGAGGTATTCTCTGGATACAAAAGGTTGTAAATGTTTGATAGTATAAAAACGTACACAATACGGCCACACGTGAATTTACACTGTGTGAAAAGGAGCTTTTCAGCAACGAGATAAATACAAAACGGTGATCGAAGCCTTAGCGCTGTAATCGGGACAAAGGAATGGTTCCGCACATTGAAAGCACAAAGGGACCGCTACCAATCGGGCTCGATCAAGATCGATTCAGAAGGAAGCTTTTTTCCTACCCCACCCACAACCTCCCCACCCTTCTTTCCCCCCTCTAGGCTTTCCCCTTCATCATCTCGCTACGGACTCACTTTGCCCATTCATATCTCGAGAATTTACAATGTCGAATTGGCTCATAAATCATGCATTGCCTTCGGAGTTCTACCCCTATGATCGTAAACTGGCACTTGGAAATTGAACGAAACTTTTCCGCTCGGTGTCATCCAAACCAGAGCATAATTGGATGTTTTATGAGTCGGAACTTTTTCATAGAAGGAAGATGAAGTCAAGGTCATGCAGTTGTCATTGATTCAAAAGTATGACGTCCCTTTAAAAGAGTAGACATGATCAAGTTGCATGATAAATGCAAGAAAGTAAAAATGATTTATTCGCCTCTCGGTCCATTTCAAGCTCTAATGAAACGAATGTGATGCAAATTACCTGCAAAAGACCTCTGGGGTCAGTAAACATTTGGCGTGTACAACATATTGAATCATTTTTATTAGTGTTGAACTGAATAACTTAAACAACCCCTCTCCTTGGAAATGAAATAATTCTTACTCCTCATCGTCCTCTTTATTTTTCAATTTCTAAAAGTATTTCGATGTCCTGAATCGTCCTTATAAGGCACACAATTAATGGTTGATACTTGACAAAGGACCGGCTACATTGGCATGTAATGCGCAAGATAGTTCAATGCTCGCTAAGCACCATTCAAACTTTACAGAAATCTTCTCACCGGTCTAAGGCTATAATTGTTTTGAAGTAATATACATAATAGGTGGGCAACTCAATGGAAACTGCGAAGCGTAAAACTAGAAAAATTGTAGCTCAGCTACGTGGTATTGACCAATTTTTATGATCTTTATTTGTATATACTTTGTGTTAATAAACGTTTAGATGATGGAAAGGAGAGTTTTACGGCCTATGCTGAATAATTAATTTATTCACCGGTTTATTAAGTTTGGGCTAGTGTTGCTGGTGACTGACTGACCAACGCTCGTAGTGGTAACTTGGAAGAGTAATACGAAAACTTACGTAGACGGGGAGGTATTAAGGGTAAGAAAGAAAGGAGAAAATGAAAGAACAAAATTGAAGAGATCGATTCATGATGAATTAAAAGACGAACTTGTGCGAATTTGAAACTAAGCCGAGGAAACGTGTTGGAAACGAATATAAATGGAATAGATGAGAGAAAGATGAGCTGGAAATATTTTAAGGTGGCGGAAAAAAATGTCGAAGGACGTATGAAGGGCCGAAGAGTTATCGAAGACTGCAATTTAGAGACAGTGTGGGAGATGAGTGAAGGGCAAGAAAAAAGAGGGAAATAGGCAAATTGGATGACAAGCAGATTAATGTAAATCATTGAGAACTATAGGCGTCAGTGAGGAAATTCAGGAGTGTAAATGAGAATAAATGTAAGGTATAACAAAAAAGGATCTTATTGTTTGAAGAAGACTTACCAAACACCCGCCCATAATAAATGATTCACCTTTGATAACTAGCAAGAACGAAAAGATGCTGGCAATAATTCTCAATGTGTTAGATTGGTGAGGGTATATTGCAGGGACTAAGGACTAAGTTCATGGACCAAATAAGGGCGCATAAAGACGGAAGTATGTAGGGAGAGATACCAGGAGGTAAGGGAAGTAGCATTACATGGGGAAGGGTGGAGGACTGCAGTCAACCAATCTTAGAATTGAACGACCAATGATGATAAATCTCTATTTAATTCGTTTCAACTTCATAGCTCCAAAAATGATGAAAAAGAAAAATCTCTTAGTAAATTCAACACTTAAAATATTTATTCCCGACTTAGGTTTTGATTGTCGGTCGGGAAAAGAAATTTTTATTCGGAATTTACTAAGAGATTTTTCTTTTTCGTCATGTCTGCGGTAACATTCCACAAAGTTACGCCTTCAACCATTAAGTTAATTCATAGCTTCTACGCTCAAGTTCAAAGGCGGAAATAAGGCATACATTTATTTTCTTTAATCGGTCTTTCTCATTGTAAATAAACCAGTTTTATCGATACTGCTTGAGGTTTTCACGATCATAGGTCAGATGACCAGACAGTGTATTTTGGTTTCTTCCTGCATATTGACGGCGAGGATTCCTATGCAAAAAATGAGAGGTCAATTTGGTATCATCATTACTCGTAAGAGTGCTCGAATGATGAAAATTTAGGCCATATTCTTTAGGATAGACGAATGCTGTATTGTTATTTGTAAGTAATTAATAAGATTTAATTTTCATTGCTGAAACTCAGATAAAAAAATCTTCGGCTCTTTTACTTAAAAAGCATCTCAGCGTATTTTATCCTCAATTAACCTGGAATTCATTTTTCTCCAAAATTTTGTCTTACAGGTAAAAAAAAATTTTATTAGTGTTTTATGGTTAAGAGGACTTTTTCTTATGATTTTATCTGCAACAACGTTTTTTCAATGAACTCAATAATATTTTTCTAGCCTTTGGAATTCTATCATCATAATTTACTGACGTGTATGTAGCCAGTCAGTTTTGTGATCGCCTAATGTTTATATTCGAAAAGGGACACAAGCTCCAACACACATATCGTTTTAGACATATTCTCTCCGTAGCTGTGATTACGAAACTGATACAGATGTCTCTTAGAACTTCGCTTGACGCAGAAACTTAGTCCGTGCACAAGGACGTTGGGCCAAGACCTTCGTTTATATTGTCACTCTGAGAACTTCCGCGAGAGTTTATCGCAGTATATTATGGAGGATTACTCTTGCAATTGATATCGTGACTGCTTCCGTCGTAACTGAATATTTATGCTAACATTCTTAGAAGTTGCATCCCAACACAAGTAGGAAATTTCTCATCGACTCGAATGAAAAACTTACCTAACCTACTCGCATGAAAAGATACCTACCCATGCATCCCTGAACGCATTTTTAATAATGCCAAATCTTACTTAAATGTGATATTTATGGGTTTCAAAAATAATGTGAATTACTTGAAGTGAGCGAAAGAAGTTATTTGCGCCAATGAGGATTTTTGGAAAGGTTTTGGAGCATCGAAGAAGGGTGGTGAGAAAACGGCAGCTGCACTGGCCTGCTCCCAAAGAATGGTGCCAAAAGGGTCTATATGTTATTTGATATGAATTGAGTACTTCTTTTGAAGTATCGCATGGCAAACAGCCCTGGAACGGGTTAAAATCATCATATTCAGGCATCATTTCCAGAATTGAAACCGCATGGTCTGAATCCCGCAATTGGGAAATATACCTCGCATCACCAGTTATAGTGGTAGCAGTTGAGTTTATCATGCTTCGGAGATTAAGATCATTTCGCTCATGTCTGTCTATCACTTGCAGATAGGGCATCAGCACCCGAAATCGCGAGCAGGAGATTCACCCCCACGCTAATATGACCCGAGCTAACAGGGCTTAACTTGGGTGACCTGAGGGGCCCTGATCCAATTCCCTGGCAATTGATGATGAATCGCAGAAATTTGACACCAATGAATTCTTTGAACAATGAAATAATTGGTCATGATGAAACAACAGAGATGACTTAAACTTTCCTTGTATGATGTTTAAAAAAAATAATATTTCAATTCCGTTTTCAGATTAGATGACGCGAATATCTCCGCCAACTTTGACTAAAATCATAACCCTCTACATTTGTACTTAATCACTTCAAGTTTTCTTCCTTGAATATGTAGATGACAGATTTGGTAATTTCTCGCCCGTTAGTAATGTTCCGGAATAACTTTGCGGAGAGAATATTTCGGAACAAAGCGGTAATGATCGTGATATGGCCTGAGTACGTTTCTCGAAACTAATTTTTTTGAACGTGTTACCGTTTTTGTTATGAAGTTTTTCAGGCGTAAACGGTCAACAAAATTTTATAGAGGAATTATGTTGCAAAGTGAGGCCTTACGGTTGGGTTTGTGCCTTTTTGGGGAAATGGCCGAAAAACGAGACCATTTGCGACACTTATGAGATGTATTTTTGCAAGGAGATTATCATTGGGGAATGGAAAAAGAATAAATTTGGGGTCGGCGTTACCCTGCTTCTAACAAACTGCTCTAATATGGTCATATTTTAACGTCCCACCTGACTGACAGAATGCTCAAATGGTCTCTACATGATGCCCATCTACACGATGTAGATATCGGGATCCACTAAAAAAATCTCTGCCACCGCCAGGATTCGAACCCAACGTGACACACAACGAGCCTTGTTGAAGGGGAAAGCCATTCCAAGCATTTGAGAAGCAAAAAATAAAAATGTTGGCGTGAGAAACCAGATCATTTGTGGAATTAGAAATATGGAAAGATAACAGAGTAATTGTTAATATTAGTAAATGTACACAGTAATTTTGGATTCGGCAACTATCTTCTATTTTTAAGTCATTGTGGAATGATTCGTCAATCTGAAAAAGTATCTTTGTGACTTTTAAACTTATGGAAAATTAAATTAGTCTTCGTGTAACAATCGCGCATTTCTCATTTTTAATAATTTTTAATTAAAAGAGGTTTCATGCATGTAAATACCATAAAATAGCAACATTTTACGTGCAATGACCGACTTAATGCAGTGATCCTAACTACCAAGGGTTGAAATTCGCCATGAAAAAATCATTTGACTTGACCGAGATTCGAACCCGGTCAAGTCAAATAATTTTTTCATGGCGAATTTCAACCCTCGGTATACATGCACCCGTGCGAGCGACTTCGTACCAAAACATTTGTTAATGCATTGATTGGTGAGTATTTAAAATCACCAGTATTAATTTCTGTGCATATAGGCGCCTGCTTTTTCCGCCGCTTTTTCTCTCTGCGATGACCTGCCAACATCATCACACGATGTAAAAACGTTTCCGAGTCTAAACCAGTTTCGACATTGGATAGCGTGCGTGACTAGCAGTTGTAGTTCCCTGGCCATCAGAGCAATGGACTAGTGCATCTCCATACTCTCAGTCATTTGGGCGGTGCAAAAGGAAAAAATCATGGAGTTTCGGATTCTCAGATCGAGGGGGCCATAGTTCAGTTCCCCCTGAGTCGCAGAACTATCTTTGCCCTCGTTCGAAAAGTGCCTCGGGTATTGGGATAGCAAGTTTACCCGCAGAGGCACTTCCACCTCGGGAAAGATTTCGTCGACGGCATCTGTAAGTACGGGTAGCTTACATTTTGAGACGTGGAAGTACAGTGTCTGAAATGCCTCGCCCTAAAAGTATCTGTACGCTTTTCGTGGCCTCCTGATACCCCAGAAGTTGTTTGAGAGGCTTAGCACAGAGCGAGGGGAGTTTTTTGAAACCTATCGAAGTAGGCCAGTAGTTTGAACGTTAATCTCGAATTGAGTTATTTTATATACATATGGGAAACTCAGTTTTGATACGCGCTGAACTCTGTCGTTAATGGGTGGATATTAAATAGGTGGAATTAAAATTTCTACAATTTATTGCTCTCATCATACTTCATATATATCAAATTGGTGTTATAGCAAATATATTGAGATGAAATAAATCCACTTTGTATAATCCACGCACAACTTTTATGGTATGAGCCCGACCGGTTCCAACACTTTCCCTTGTGTAGTCCCCTGAGAATGACACGAAAGTGTTGAAACCGGTAGGGTCCATACCATTAAAGTTTTTATTTATGATTATGCAAAGTGTATTTATTTCACCTCAATATTAATACAAAATTCCACAAAGTTAGTTCATAAAAAATTGAAGATATTAGAGCAAATATTTCAATTATTTAACCAAATTTCAGCTGAAGTAAATGACAAAATACGAACCGTGAGCCATTTTTAGGACGTTATTATGAATTTGAGTGACCGTGATTCTCCGCTCACGATGAGCTTGCAATGGGTTAAAGATTGACTTTCTTGAGCTCTAATAGGAGCCTAAAATTATTTTTTTCTTTCAAACCTCTGGTGGAAAATTACCCCTGAGGATATCTTGGTGCTATTTTCTTAAACATTTCCCAGTACACTTAACTTTTATAAACAGTAAAAAGGCGCATCTTTTATTTGTGCAGTGTAGATATAAATTTTCGTTTGTTGTTTACGTGATGAGGGATATAAAATGGCTCATGAGGCATAAATCCTCTAATGTCCTTGGTACTTTTCCGTTGGAAGCATGCTAAGCTCCAGATTTAAAAATATCAGCGTGTCCCGGAAGACCTCTCCTCGAAACAAGTGCGCCCTGTTCCTCTCGGTCATTGTCCAAGCGGTCAAAACGTTCCGGGATTTTGTCGGTCGTCTGGCTACTTTTCTTCCATTTACGAGCAAGAGAAAAACCTCACAATATACCTCCTAAAATTTATAGTCTCGGGGACTTCTCTGAAAAGGCTCAAAGCTTTTCAAAAGCAAGGGTCCGAGTTATTTAATTCTTGGGGTGTAGCAGCACCCTTGGATTTCTGAAAAGGACCTCGGTCCGGAGAGGAGTCGACTATCTCGCCTCGCTGTAATCCCTAGAATCGAAATATCTTCCCCTTGAGACCCACCCACCATCCCCTCCCGAGTTTTTGTATCGCATTCTGATATGAATGGTGCATCGAAAAATACGCCGTGTATCGGAGAAAAGATTGTGTCGCATAAAAAAACCCATTGTATTACGTCACACTTCGAACGATGTTTCATATCGTTTACCGTTTGGCATTATCAATGATGATATACAATTCAGATATATGCTACTTTGCGTAATTGGTGGGCTTTTCCTTCTCTCTCATAAACCAGTGCACAATGTATGCCTTGTATGCCGCTAAGTGCAGACATACATTCACAAAGTGCAGACATACGCACGTCGCAAAGTGCGTTAATATTTATCATGAGTTTGTTTAACATTGCAATTTATTTCTACGACATATTTTCCGCTGGCATTAAACGATGTCTCAGATCAATATGTTGCATAGCTCTTAAGAACTTTTTGTTGAATTTAAAATCGCAGCATCATCCAGCAATACTATACCCGTGTAATGTTTCTTTCCAATTTAGGAAGAAGACTGCAGCGTTTCTGCAACGCATTCTGATATAAATGTTACATCGAAAAGTACGATTTTTTTCACTAATAGGAATAAATACCAGGATTTTACGCACACACTACTTTAGGTGATGCACTTACGTGACGTATTTATATCGCATTCTGTTTGGCTAGTAAACGTGTTTGGCATCGTTCATACTAATGTATAAATCTGAAAATATATTACTTTGCTTAGCTGCAGGGTTATGCCATTCATGCCCATAAATTAGCGCAGAAATGTAATCTGAGATTTTCACAATGGTATACATTAAGTATTAAAGCAAAACTCAAGCATTTCTTTAGTCTTGGGTCTTAATTTAAATCATATTCACTTTCAACATCGCATATCATTTTTTCATATAGAAAAATGCAATGATTTCGACTATTCGTACGATATATCGCGAACTATCTTAATGGCGCGTGTTTCTGCTGAAGTTGAACGATATCTAAAAGGTGTAAATGGCTTAGTTCGTAGCCCTTTATCATAGAATTTTCGACGTGATGCATTGCTATCTTCGTGTTGTACCACTTCCCATTAGGCGGAGTTGAAAACTATCGCCGGCTGACGATATACTCCTCTCGTTTCTGGTAAAATATCGCGCATCGCTGTCGACGCATCGCATGAATTGCACAGTCCTACTTTTGGGATCGCCATTTTGCCCTCCCTTGACCTAGGAAATCCCTTAATTCTGTTAT
Organism: Ceriagrion tenellum; assembly: GCA_963169105.1. Lineage (NCBI taxonomy): Eukaryota > Metazoa > Arthropoda > Insecta > Odonata > Coenagrionidae > Ceriagrion > Ceriagrion tenellum. Next base: position 108,096,730 of record OY720642.1, on the reverse strand, counting down.
AGTTCCCTGCGTCCATGGCACCGCTCTCTTCGATTGCCCTGCGAACACAACACGCGGTCTCGGCTGGACTCAAGGAAGTGTCCCTTTCCAGGGCGTGACCCAGTATTATTCCTACCAGAGTCATTGCGCCAGCTACACTATAAAGGTCACTCGTCGCATACACTTCCACAATGAGAATACAGGCACCCGCCATTTTTTTTGCTAAAATCTCCAAATGCATCAGAGGATAAATGGGGTGGAGCCGTGCTTTCTACGAGAATTACATTGGGGAGGAATTACCAAAATTAATGGTAGCTATTGAGTGAATCTTTTACCCCACTGAGAAGGAGTACCACCTCAACAACACAATCGTAGTAAATAAAATTTTCTCTCCTCTATTTACTTAGTACCGTGAGACCGAGCTTTGCTCTGTACACTTTCTATACAATTCTTAATTTATGGAGAACTGACGAGGAAAATCTCCACGTGATTACGATTCTTTCATCATTTCATTATAAACGCTGGAATCATTATTAGAGTTGTTTACATAAGAGCCCGTTGCCATAATAGCCTCGTTGTGATAGTTTGTTGAAATCATAGAAAAAGTTGCAATTTTGTCATTGAAAGCATAATTTTGAGGCGAAAATGAAGTTTAAAACAAAATCGAATACATTAAAACTTCATTCTTATTCCATCAGATAGTGAAAATTTAGACCCTATATCTTGATTGCAATTAATTTAAAACAGAAAAAAAGAAACCTCTGCATTGATTCCGAATAAAATAGGGGTCCATTTTGGGGACCTTGGGGCCCTTGCAGCCCTAAGATCTTTTGTCCAATTGATTCCTCGTACCAGAAAACCCTTACATACCGGACAGTCAGGAGAATCGGTTCGGTTGTTTTCAAGAAAATATTTACATACCTTTATAAATGTAAACATTCGTTCATTCACCCAACCCGCTCAGCGGTAAATACATACGTAATTTCAGACAGATGGACGGAAAGAAAGTGGAAAGGAACACATTAAATTGTCAAACACAATGGTGGTGTGAAAGTGCAAAGAAATAAATATAAACATGGGTACAAGAATTGCTCGTTTAATAGTATACGACATGAAAGTCAATATGTGTAATTATGCATGTTCCAGCATAACCCACGAACGGCCGAAACGCAACTTCAAATTTTGGAATCAAGATCATAATGACACTGGGACAATTTCGGAGAAAAAAATTAGGGCCCGGGGGCCCCACTATGGGTATTGTAAAATTCTGTTATGGTAGATGGTAAGGTACTTTGAATTTGCGTTGGTTGCCATGTAGAGGACTCTGCTTTCTGTTGCCTTCGCTCTCCCCCCGCCGCCACCGTAGATGAGCGCGCCCCAGTGGAGAATGAGAGCCTTGAGAGATCGTTAGAGATAGGCGGAAGAAATATACATGTGGGATATCTAATTTTCAGTATTTCACCGATATTTCAAGTAGAGTGTGGTATTGCAAATATAATTTTCCGATTGGAATTCCATTTTATATGGTAAAATCAGTCTCAGGCTAACATAAGCTAGGGTCCCGCTGGATTAACTGGGTTTTCATACTTTACTACCTATTTTTAAACGAAAACTGTATCGCGCAGACACGGTGTCGGGAATGTGAAAATGGGTTGAGCGGAATTCCAAAAAGAATTTCTCGACAAATTTTACCTCAGGCCTGATTCACTTGGTTATTTTTTTCAGGCATAAGTCCAGAGATCAATTAAATAGCATCTTTACAGCTGTAGGGAAATTTACAGCTTTAGCCATCAATTTCAAATCATCATCGAAGGGCTACGATTCACGTGGCTATTGTTGCTGCAGCTTTGGGAATAATTTCCTTAGTGTTAACAATCCTCATTTGATTGAAATTCACGCGTGGCTCCACATCCCGCCCGATGCCGTGATTTCTGATTTGCAGCTATTCACCTCATGTACGTGCTTAGGGACGGGAAACGGGACGGCCTCAAATGATTGAAAAAAGAATATGGATCCCAATCATTTCCGCTATCCCTTACAATAATGATGTCACAAAGCCATCATTTGAGGCGTCATAGCCACTATTGCAGAAATTGTTCACGGGAAATACCTCGTGATTCAGGCCTTAAGCGCGTAACATAATACTTCATGCCGAGGAATGCTGTATACTTGAACGATTATGGAAACGTATAGGGTAGTAGATGCAGTAGAAGTTTGCATTAATTGGAAAATGAAAAAAGGAACAGGCTAATAGGGAGGAACTTTCGGAAAGGTTATTTAAATCAAACTATTTTATCGAAGTAAAAAAATCTGTATGCAAACTTTTGTCACCGCTATTTGAAATTTCCGAGAAATTCCCTCTATTTTTTTGCCCTTTTAATCATCCGTCCAGTCATCAAATATGATGTCCGTGGTATAACTGACGCCCACTTTCTTTTTTTAAATATCATGCCCTGAATTAAGCGGGAAACTAGCATAGTGGAATATTGGATATTTTTAAAATAAATAGAACCCCATTTTCCATAGAAGAGCACTGTATATCCTAAAACGAGAGATAACACTTGGGGATGTATCCCAAGACTCAGGCGCTCATTATCAAAATGTGATATCTCATGAAAATTGCATTTTTTTAGTCTGCGGATGCGCTCAGTCTTACGTAGAGTGAGGTGGGACGAGGGATTGTGCTCAGTTTGAATTTAAATGCCGTAAAATTGCGATGAAAAGTTTAGCCTCGTGATATACGCTATGTATCCCACAATACATGGTCTTACTAGGTATAAAATTGTACGATTTCGTATACCGAAAACTATGGCTATTTTTCCCAGGGAATTTTATTTCACCAATGGATGTGCAGTGAATATTGAACCTCGAAAATTGGTGACTTGCTAGAATGAATGCGAGATTGCGTGAGTGAAAGACAGTTCCTACTCTAATTATTCCGCACCCCTTCCTCGCAATTTCTGTTCATCGAACTGTGAAAATATAAGCCTCTTGCATAATACGCTTGTAAGATGATTGAATTACATCGCATTTCGTATTGTATGGGCACGCCTTGCATATCAATACCAAAGCGGCATCTTGCGGATATCGTTTGAAATCACATGTCGAAGAATATCGATTCTTGATATACCGCAATTCAAGAAACAACAACTGCTCTTTTCCACAGGATATTTTAATGAGTGCGACGCGTTTCATCTCACAGAACTATCATCTGGTCAGGCTGTGAGCTGAAACGCGTCATGCCCATTAAAATATCCTGGGGAATAGTACAATTGTTGTTTCTGTTATAATGTGACGAACTTCCACTATATCTCGCCTGAATCTGTTGAAAGCAATTGCATATCACTGGAATGCGGCGTATCGCAGACCCCGCATCGCAGTATCGCAAATCCCAAGCGGGTGTCCCCCGCGCTAAAACGAAATGTCCCTTTGTGGACGAGAGGGACGCCGTTGGAAAAATTGAATCCTATTTTTTTTTCGTCAAATGCCGCGCTTGCCCTCGTCGATGGACAGATTCAATTCCGCCTTCCACCCACCCCGAACCCAACTGCCATGATAGGGGGTGTATCGCACGGGACGAGAGGGAACGGGGGGCAGGGATAGGAAGAAGGGACGATCATGGTTGTGCGATGGAGACAGAGAAAATTGGTATGGGGAGAACGGAAACTCAAGTTTTATTTTCAATAAATTCGACAGAAGGCAGTTGTTTTTTTTCGTTACACACATCAACTGGTTCCCATTAATAAAAAAAAGACAAACGGATAAATAAATGAAAATACGTGCGAGACATGCACTCCCTCTTTTGAGAGCAAGCGCCTTAAAGGAATTGTGTGTGAGTGTGGAGGATACAAAAGGGATACGGATGAGGAGCAAAGAGGGAAAAAAAGTCCGCTACATGCACACGTGTGTGTATCACCCGGCTCGCTCCCTTCTTCTTCACCCCCCCCCCTTCTACCACCACTCCTCGTCGACATCGATTTAACCCCCTTCGGCCCTTCCCCTGCAACACTTGTCCTCTCCTTCGCCCCCACACATACCCCTCTCCCTCTCTCTCTGGAGCCTCAAACTTCCTCCCTCTCAACATCCCCTCCCCACGGCGGGAAACCCTGGAGATATCCTCCAAGGGTTAGTGGGGAACGGGGCGTAACAGTGCGGCTTCAGACTTCTCCCTCGTTGAGCCTTCGTCTCGCTCTTCGCCGGAATTAAAATATATGTGTTCGCAAATTAAGGATGTTCCTGGATAAAATGGAATCTGTTTTATTTTATTTAAATTTATACCTACTCGAGTATAGAAACGTATTTCACTTTGTTCAACCGACTGCACAATACGAAGAGGGTTACAAATTGGATAATTCCTCCAGATAGGTCATGTCGTCAGTCCTTGTAATTTAGGATGAGCCAAAAAGTTATTAAAATTTAAAAATTCTCATTTAAGCTATTTATATTTAAAAAGAGTTCCCTGTAAAGTAACGGAGGATAAAATCTTCCTTTTGATGTAATTTTTTCACTTATAAAACTTGAAAATAGTTGGACCTGTGGGCACAAATCTATGTTCGGCAAAAACTGTCATAGGAAGTACTACTTCGAGAATGTACAGTGACATTTTAATGGTTCCAATTTTCCAGAGAATTAGTGACTTCCCAGAAATAAAAGCGAGATTTTTTTGAGTTGCAAGACGTTTGTTCAATATGAGTAGCACTCCTCAGCTTAAATTTTCATATAGTATTTAACAAGGAAAGAGTGGGAGGAAAAATTATTCATCAAAATACCAAGATGTTCTCGGATAAAATTGAATCTGTCTTATTTTTTTTCAATTTATTCCTACTTGAGTATAGAAACGTATTTCACTTTGTTCAACCGACTGCACGAAACGAAGAAGGTTACAAATTGTATAATTCCTCCAGAAAGGTCATGTCACCAGTCCTTGTGACTTAGGATGTGCCAAAAGGTTATTTAAATTTAAAAAATCTTATTTCTGTTTTACATATAAAAATGTTCTCTGAAAAATAACAGTGGATAAAACATACCTTTCAATATATTTGTTTTACTAATGAAACTTGAAAATAGTTGGACCTGAGGGTGAAAATGAATAGAAAATCAGAATTCAGGTATTCTTTCTGCCACACATTCATGTTGAGCAAAAACTGACATGAAAAGTGTTACTTCGAGAATATATATTGACAATTCAAGGGTTCAAATTTTCCAGAGAATTTGAGTGATTTCCCAGAAATTAAAGCGAGATTTTTTTTGAGTTGCAAGACGTTTGGTCAATATGAATTGCAATCCTCAGGCTTAAATCTTCATAGAGTAGTTAAAAAAGTAAGAATGCAAAGAAAAAGTATTCATAAAAAGTTTTTTTTTAGTTGCGATCTCACGTTTGTTCAATACAAGTAGTACTCCTCTGGCTTAAATATTCAAATGTTATTTAACAACATAAGAGTGGGAGGAAAAATTATTTATCAAAATACCAGGATAATCCCGGATAAAATGGAATCTATTTTTTTTCAATTTATTGCTACTCGAATATAGAAACGTATTTCACTTTGTTCAACTAACTGCACAAAGCGTAGAAGGTTACGAATTGGGTAATTCCTCTGGAAAGGTCATGTTGTCAGTCATTATAAATTAGGTATCGCCAAAAAGCTATACAAATTAAAGATATCAGCTATTTATGTAATAATGTTCTCTACAAAATAACGGTCGATAAAACCTACCTTTTTACGCTATACAAGTTAAACTTTAAAATTGTTGCACCTGAGGGAAAACATGATATAACATCGGAATACAAGTATTTTTTCTTCCACTTATTTGTGTTCGGCAAAACTGTCATTGAATTTATTACTTCGAGAATATATTTTGGTATTTAAATGGTTCTAATTTTCCATAGATTAGTCATTTACCAGAAATTAAAGCGAGATTTTGTGAGTTACAAGACGTTTTTTCAATATGTGTAGCACTTCTCAGGCTTAAATCTTCTTATAGGATTTAACAAGGTAAGAGTGGGAAGAAAAAGTATTCATTTAGGCCGCATGCATATTTGGTATTTGACTCCTATCTTCTTGTGTCTGAGGCTGAGTGGAAAGAGTGATGGACTCTTACGAAAACTCTGTGGGATTTGATATTTGATAGGGCCCGCAGACGCAAAGTGACCGGGGTTTGGGTTTGTATGGCGAAAGAGTACTGGCTAACCATTTGGGCGGCCAGAGTAAAAATCCATGCAGAGGAGGATACTTTTAAGAGGAAACCCAATCCCTCCTTGGTTGTATTGTGGAGGGCACCTCAAGTACAGTACCCGTCAAACGTTGAAAGTTAAACGTGAGACTTTAGTGGTCCCCTTGGCGCCTTTCGTTAAGAGCAGGCTAATGCCAACGCCGGGTTTCTATTCGCTCTTCCTCCCTTACTTGTCCCCGATGGCGTAAATGACCTTGGCCCAAAAATCTACCCCAATCCGCGAGATGACTTTATGGCCGGACAATTTTTCCGATGACATTCCAACTTTAACGTCTTCTATGGACTACTAAGGGAGTTGGTTCAAGGAGTTTCACGAAGTCTTGAGAAAAAATCAAACTGACTGAGCGATGAATTCCGACCGCAACCTTGATAGCACAGCAGCTGCAGGCAAGACCTCGAAACTCTTAATCTAATTCAGAATCTATGAAAGAGGGCTCGCCGAAGTTTGATCTACAGAGAGTTCTCATCAGTGCGACGCCCTAAGGTCAAAGAATCTACGCCAGATTTTATATGGAAAGTAGGAAAATTGAACAAAACATTTTTAACTGTAAATAGTCATCATGCGCTGATTGTTGTCTAATGAGGATCACTTCGTGCTCAGTGAGACTGCTATAAAGGTCTCCGCAACTCTAGTTGTGATCAAACCTAATATAGTCTCATTTAAAACTTAAAGCGTGTTATATTCACTTAGGCTTTATGGATGTTTATTAACTGAAATTGTCTTGAGAAAAATTTGTCTGCACCGAACTTGAGGATTGTCGTGGTTTGACCCAGTCCTGGTTGATTTTGATATTGTAACTTTAGCTATGAGGTAGAAAATTTTTCTTATGGCTGAGGTTACTCCTTAAGTTTATTTTAAGTACCTTACTCCGGGACATCGTTGGTTTCCTTAGGGGTTCTGTTAAACGGATGTTTGTGTTCCACTGGTATAATAAGCGAGGCTGTCCTTTATGGATTCACTTGGGTTTAATTGAACTCAGTCATTGTTTGAGTGGTGTGCTAAAAGTGTGTTGATAACTCGATTTTTAATGTCTAATTTCATATTAATAAAATTAATTTCGTACCATATATCATAAAAACTAGAATGGTCTCGTTTAAGTTAATAAGGATCAACTCCTAATCAATCATCAAATATCGGTGTAAGAGAGATATTTCACTTATTAAATCCGTTCGATTTCAAAAATCTTCATCTTTTTTTGTGAACTCGCGTTTAATGATTCTCGTAAAAGGGTTGATTCTTCGATGAACCCAGAACAGTGGAATGGGGCATATTCTAAACAACTTTATCATAGTAAGAAACATTTGTTCACCATGGGGTACGGGCATAAATAAAATTGTAATAAATTAGGCACGCTGTAAACCGAATATTGTGCCGTAAATGAAATCTCCCTTAAGAAGTTATGACTTTCAGTAAAACGCGTGTCGCTTCTCCCTAAAGTTTGAGTGTTTTATTATGGCCATAAATCATTATATTTCTCTTTAAATGCCTGTTAAAATGGCCAACTTGCTAACCCACGCGGTGGTGGCATCCTTAAGGTTGAATTTGACGTCACTTTCCCGGACACCTTTATCTTCGAGGTTATTTCCCTTCCTTCCTTCCTGGCCTCTTCCCTTTACCCCCTCTCAACCCCCTCTTCTACCTATACCTTTCCCACCTCCTCCCTCTCTTTCACGTCACCCCCTTCCTCCTTCAACTCAATCATCAAACCCCTTTCACCGACTTCCTCATCAAACTTCCGAAAATGGTCCTAGCTAAAAATACTTCAATATACCCTTCTATTTTTTTTGGCGAAAAATCGCAAGGAAAAATCAAGTGGGAGTGGGAGTTGACGGCCATTAAATTGGTCCTTCTCGGGTTCAATCTATTCGAGGACCGTGCGACCGGAGGGAGATTTTCTAGCCTCTCAAGCGTCCATTATCGACGGCAAAACACATCGAAGATGTCCGTTTCTCGTTACCCCCCCCCCCCCGCCCTGTTCCTTCTGGAAGCTCCAGTGTTCTCTCCACAACTCTCTGCCCAATATTTTTGAGCGAAATAAATTTGTTCCCTGACTCTTTCGCGTGCTTGAAAGTTACAATCGTTGGACACTCTAATTGTCTCCCTGTGCACAAGCACCCTTCATTTTGAAACACAGCAGTAAGACTATTCCGTCAACTCTTCTGCACTTTGATTGTTAACTCAATTAAGTGTCCTGGGCTTACAATCACATTCCACTCAGACATTGAGTGGAGAAGTTAACGAGTTTTCTTAACTGACATTGTTCTTTTTTTAAACATGACTTAGCACTCGTTGAGTGGTTTTCACGTTAACTAACTCGAGGTAAAAATTATTTAACACCAGTATTCAACATAGAATTCATAACATGAATAAGTTATTAATATTCTAGGCGTCACCTTAAGTCTCAAAAACTAGAAGTAATTATCAATGACAATATAAGTTACTTAACGGAAATGAAAATACTCTTTGTATAGGTGGGTTTATTGAGAACGACCATGGTTTCGTCACATAATGACATCTTCACGTTCATTATATGACGAAACCATGGTCGTTCTCAATAAAACCATCTATTGAACCTATAAAAAGTGTATTTTAATTTCCGTCAAGTATGGAGAGGTTTCAAAAAGTTAAGCCTGAAGTAATTAGTTATATAATATAAGTTATGTGCATTATATTATCAACCACATTTTGTAGATCCAATATTTGAATTTATGCTAAAACCAATATCATATCAACTGAGAAATACATGGATATATTAATCAGCCAATATGCTACAGTAAAATTCAATGAATATAACTGCCTAAATTTTAGTGTACCAACTTTGCGACTATATCCTTCATTTATAACTGGTTACATTTAGTGCATTTATTAACTATCGGCATGTATTCCTTGCGTGAAACGTTGAAATAATGCAACGCAAAGTATTATCTTCACTTTAATGAACTATAATGCTGTAAAACTACTTTTTCTGGGCTCATCAACTTGTTATTCAATACCTCTGAATTTCTCTTTTGCTCCATTTGAACATCACCCACTCCGATCCATTTTGCAAATGGTTTGAGGCACATTGGAGTCCACTTGGATCGTCGACCGCATCTTTGCGCGTGCATTGGCTTAGTAATCGTCCCATTCCTCATGATTGGTCCTCTTTGTATGGACCATCCTCACATGACGGCCATTGAACCGGCACACAAGATACTCCCGCTGACTTCTTCAAGGAAAGCCAAGACTTGGAGGATGTTCATTTCCTCCGATGCAACCCTCTCTCCTTGCTCATTAAAACCCTTGCTATTAAATCGATTCATGTGTAATGAAAGGAGGGTAATGACTATTGATAGAATCTGGCTCCTACTCGGGAGTCAAGGCTCACAACCACAGTGGCTTACAAGGTTAAAGCGAATCTTGTACGGGGGAGAGGAGGGACTCTGAAATCTTGACATCTTGGTCCCTTCGACGTAAATCCGGGTAATCGGATTTTATCGTAAGCCATGCGCCCCTCCACTCCTCCTTGGATACGGCTTAAACAATCCCCTCCCAAGCACCAGCATCACCGGCTCACCCAGACTACTCATCTCCCATACAAAACGCCGTGCGCGCACAATGAGACGAGTCGTGAGGCTCTCAACCAGAGAGGCGCAGAGCGAAAACCCTTGAATATCTCCAGATTCTGGAACTAATTGCGTTAACCCCCCCCCCCCCAGTGGTGTCCTCTGCTAAACCGCTGAAGGTGTCGATCTTCAAGGGAGGTCGATCAGCTGTCGAATATATCAGCCGCAATAACGTCACTCCAATGATAAACGGGTGTGTCACAAAACTTTATACTGTAATGTCGTACAATGCCTTAAGGTAGTATGAGCGAAGTATCAATTTACCTAGAAATCAATGAATTTGGTCTCATTTTAAAGAACAATATCTCACGCGTCTAATGACACCAAAGATTCAACCCCTTACCACATTCTTTCGGAGATATTTGCCAAAAAATACCAGCCCTTTTACATGGGAAATGGTACGTGTATGCACTCCAGATAGACATTATTTACAAAATGAGGAATTTATAATACTTAGATGTCGTAGAAAAACTAACAACGTGTAGTTTCTCTTTTCTTATCTATTTTTTAAAAATTATCATATTATCACCGCAATAGGTTCTTGGGTACCACAAAAAACCTTCCGTTTTGAAGAAGTTTCTAACGCACTGCGCGAAAAAAATGAGTCAAGTTAAAGAATTATTTAGATAGTTTCATTTAATTACTTACCATTTTTGTCATATGCAACTATATTATTGCACCATTAATAATGCAATATTTAATTCATGTGTTCTACAGCTGGTGAAATTAAAACAGGTATAATTCGAATATGGTCTCCATTATGACTAGGGAACTATCTCGCTCGGACTACCTTAATAAAAAAGTGATCGCCTTGATTTTGTTTAATATACGAGGCTTTGTTATTCTTAGTAGTTCTTCATTATTTTGATGGCTGTTTCTTTCTTTTAATTATTTATTATGATTTTCTTGAGATTTTAAAAGAATTTTTTTTTGTTAATTGTTGAATGTTTATTTTTTTGAAATGGGTTGTTAAGATGTTGTTGATTAAAGAAAGAAAAAGGGATTGTTGGGAGAGAGGCTGCCGAGAGAGGATCGCAGATGTATCGTTGTCTGAAACAAAGAAGTGTCTGGAACTTTTGGAATATAAGTAATTAATTGAAAAAAGTTCTAAACATCCCAATACCAATTAGGAATCAGTGATGTGATCCGATTAATTTGAATACTCTAGCTCAAGTGTTATTTTTTTAATAGGCGACACTATGTAAATGTATTCGTTGCGCGTCTCCATCCTCGAAAGAACTTCCCTATTTTCAGAATAAGAGATTATTTCCTCTGTTTTAGGTTTTATTGAACCAACCACATTTATTAGATTTAATACTGACCTCGTGACACAAATAAAACACCCTGAGATTCTGCATAATAAGATAAATCAAAACGACAATGGAGGAAACTGTAGCAGTGGTACGTATCCAAAACCAACTGACAGATGTATTCAAAATCTCGAAGGGTCTGAAGCAACGACATGTTTTGGCTCCTACCCTATTTCATATAGCTCTGGAGTACGTAGTAAGGCAGATGGAGTCAGGAAGAGAAAACTTACTAACCAACAAATTAACGCAACTGGTTGCCTACGCAGATGATATTAATTTTATGAGCCGAAGAGCAGTGGAGGCACAGCAAACCTATTTACAAATAAAAAACCATGCTAAGAGCATTTGCCTTGAGATTAATGGATCAAAAACCAAAATTCTACTACAGAAAAGAGGGAACAGGGGCTCACAGATACTGCTAGATGACCCCATTGAGTCAGTGGACCGATTTATATACTTAGGGGTGGAATTAAATGCAGATGGCACAGAAGAGGAAGAAGTCCGGAGAAGAATAACACTAGTCAATAAAGCGTACTTTGCGATGTCACATGTACTTAGATCAAAAAATGCCCATCGTAATAGTCAGCTAAAAATATGCAAGACAGTTATAAGACCCATTGCAACTTATGGATGTGAAGCATGGAGTGTGACAGAGAAGACGAAAAGCATACTTGATCGATTTGAAAGGAAAGTGCTTAGAAAAATTTTAGGACCCATTCAGGAAAACAATATCTGGAGAATCAGATTCAACCATGAATTATATGGTATTTTTAGAGTACGCCCTCTGTCAAAATACATCCGACTACAGCGATTGCAGTGGGCCGGGCATTTGGCTAGAATGGATGGCAAAAGGATACCAAAGAGAACGTTAGACAGCCGAATGTACGGTAAAAGACTAGTAGAAAGACCACGTAAACGCTGGGAAGATGAAGTACAGGCTGACACACGGAATCTCCTAGGACTACGACTCTGGAGGAGAGCGGCAACTGACAGAAAAGCATGGAGGCAGAAGTTGAAGGAGGCCAGGGCCCAAACTTGGGCTGTAGCGCCATAGGAGAGAGAGAGATAGATTCTGCATACTCTAGATCGCAGTATTTTTGTCTCAATAATCAAAATACTTTCAACATGTCGACGTATTTTATTTTGCTTGTACTTTTTTTTACTAATGATTAGTATTGGTATTTTCTGGCAGTTTCTAGATTTGGACATGTTATGAGCCAGCATTATAGTAAAATTTTGTTGTTTGTATGGACCTTACTTTTTAAGATATCGCCTCCACTGTTTATGTAGAGTTCTTGTGTAATAATATTTCACTTGACATGTGAATTAATGCAACAACTGCATGTAGTTTTCCGCAAATTGCTAGTTTAACACGTCCAAGTAACTTATAAATGAGTTACCTGAATATGTTTATTCTCACCATTTCAAATCTCCTCACACTATTCCTAATCATTCTCATCCTGGTATTCCTTTGCTATTTCGCCTAAGCGGTAAGTTATTTTCTTTTTATTTTATCATTGTTACAACCAATACGTTCCTTATACAAATGATTTGAAATATTATTAGACATTGGAAAATCCTTGCTTGGGCCATATTTTGTAGCTATTAATATCTCATTTGGAGCCTAATATTCATGTGCTCCTGATTTTGCAATAATTAGTTTGAATTTGATCATCTCTAGTCCTGTCAAACAGCGTGAATTTTATCATTCATGCATACTGCACCAATTAACTCTGTTGACGTGACGTTGAAGCCATAGTTGATAAGGTATTTAAATCATAGAAATGCTCCGTCTATATTCAATGCATTTCGCATATTGTCATGGATGCTGGGAAAATCACAATCCCTTCACCCTTAGTCTGAATTCTCGTTGAATGTCCTATATTCCATCATTTTCATTTCATGCTCGATCAGGGTTAAAAGAAATGAGGTTAATTGAAACAGTTAATTTATTTAATATTATCTAGATTCCTCCTGAAATGTTTATTAATCGGAGGTGATATAATGAATAACTCATAATAAAAATGATGTACAGTTCCATCAAGTGTTTAATGCTATCAACCGCTTTCGACGTTCATAGCTTAAATGACCTCCAATTTAACCGCAGTTTTCAAATCTGACTTCTTTCTTACTAACCCTCCCTCCCTCTCTTGATGTCATCATCATTCCTTCCGCTTCCCTCATTCCTTGCCCTTCTCTAAGTCCGTAAACTTCCATTACTCATTCCATCCTCTCCCATGTTTCCCCTTTCCTTCCATCCCCTACTTGATTACTTGTACTTGAGTTACTATAAACGTACTTGAGTTAGTATAAAAGATTCGCATTTGTAATTTTCCTTCTGTTTGCCTTGAAAATGACGCTACAGACGTCGAAACCGTAAGACAGCATTTAAAATATAGTGGAGCTGTACATCGTTTTCATTATGAGTAATTCCTTGTCGTCTTTCCACAATGTAATGCCACAACCAATTGATTTGTTAAAATTAAATGGTAAATGTCTTTTAATGATGGCTCGTAGTCACCTTAAATTACATTACGAGTGTTGTTTTATTCATTTCAAAAGTACTTCAACGTATGCTATGGCCTGGGTGGAATTAAAATTAATTAGGGACCATGAAAATGAAATAAGTGACGAGGAACCTAGAAATATGGTCTTAACATCATTTATAACACGTCATTCAATCTTAATTGTGGTTATTTTTGTATTTTTAGTGTGATTACGTTTAATATATCAAGCGTTCCTTTAACAGTGCATTCTATTCACTATACCTCTTCTCTTCCTATATCTTTTTTGGCCTTTCCATTCTTTCCGCTATTTCTTTCTGGGCGTGGTAGTCGCTGAAGAACAAATTCATCTCCCCTCAACTCTGAGGGCTTCCCCATCCCATGATTTTCAATATTGTATCAATGTGTATCTCCCTTTTCAAAATTTCGTGGAGTATAACGAGTTAAGTATATAGAGATACCTTCTTTTTAACTCATCTAACATTTTATAAATTCCATTTAACAAGAATTCCTCACATTCTAGACATAATTCGTATAATATAATTTTGGTATGTTTACTCCATTGATAAGCTCCCTTTACTTGAGGCGGACCACTGCTATTAATGCTTCACCGGTAGCTGCGACCATTCGGTTTACTAGACTGTAGGTTACTTAACCAGCTCTTAGCAAACCCGTCCAGTTGGTGTGAAAGTAGAATCCACATTAGTGTAGAAAGTGCCTCTCGCTTTCACTTCAAACGGAAACTTAACAAATCTCTCAAGTTTCCCAATGGCTTCTCACATTTCCCTTCTCTTAAAATGTTTTTTTCCGACTGGCCGCTCCCAGCAGAATAGTATCAAAAACTTTTTAAGTGCCTATTGGCTGCTGTTCTCGGAATTTTCTGAAAGCCTAGCGACGTCCAAACTATGTCTCTTTTTTATTTCTTTGAAAGTTTCCACGATTGTAATCTCGCTCGACTTCGTGATTTGAAAGTCTACCTTCCCAATACATTCTTGGTGAAGATTCATAAAACAAACTTACTCAACCCTTTTTTGTCTCTTGACAAGCTAAAGCTCCTCGGATCAACTAAGACAAAATAATGATCGTTTTTGTGCATCCTGCTTAAAAATTGCTAAATTATAATTAATGTAATTCCTAACTTGCATTAAAACACTATATTTGGACACATAATTTGTTAACTTACATTTAATGTAATACCAAACAAACTTTGCTGGAAAGCACAAAAAAAAATTTCATTACCTTCTTTTCAATTGAAAAAACAGCATGAGGTTTGAAAGGTGATCAAATCAGGCCTGATAAGGTAAAAACAATGCATATAAGTGTTTAAAATGACGGCTCTCCGTTCTTTACGCGGTACTCTTAGCTCGAAATATTTATGATGCTCTTTTCCACGCCGAGGAATATCATATGTCAGCACCACTGCCATTTAAACCATCATTATTCAATAAAGATAAAGATTTAAATATTAGTAAAGGTTGAACAATATTTCATAGCGATACGTATATATGAGTGCATAAAGCTGTAAAATATGAGTTAATGATTTTGTATCACAAATACTAAGACTCATTCAACTCTCTTTGGCCCCGAGTAGATATGAATTTTCAGTCCTAGATAATTAGATATTAAAATGAAAAAAAGTATGGTGGACCAAATATCTAGTAAAAAATTCTTGAAATTCCGCATTGTATGCCAAAATGTGAAAACTGCTAAAGATAATTGCGTGGAAATGTATCATGCAATAAGCAAATGATAGGGAGGAAGGTTAGTAACTAAAAATTTACAGCTCAATGAAGATTTATGTATTGCGGAAATTGAGTAAAGATATCAATATTTCAAAGTAATAGATATTTTGTTAAATTTCCGAGCAATTTTATCTTAACACACTGGCATAGGTTTTGACACAACTCATGTGATTCTCAAGATAATTCTTACTTTTACCATTCTCATTCCCAGTTTACCTTGAGAACGACATGAGTTGCGTCAAAACCTTGGTCGGTGTGTTGAGGTAAAATTGCGTGGAAATTGAACAACGTATTTGACATTTTGAGATAATTTGCTATATATACAGTTCAAGTACATATCAAAAGAAAATCGTACGAAAATCGTACGGCAACAGAAAATGTGGAAATTTAACAGCGCATTTGTTATTCTGAGATAATTTGCTATCTATACAGTTCAAGTATACGTCGAAGAGAAAATCGCACGATTACAGAAAAGGGAAATACAGATGGTTTGAAGCACGTTAGCCCCAAAAAAAAACTAAGCCGTGAAAACTATGTGGCACTGTATGAAATTAAGTCGAAACTATTTGAGTTAAAAATGAATATTTGTACTGTGGAAGAGGAAAAAGTGGTGAGAGATATAAGTGCATTCAGGATATTTACAGTTATGAAAGACTTCATGTAGCCGTATTCTCATTAACCTCCAAATAGCTTTTTTTTCAAATTGAGGATGAATATTCTAGACTGAGCTACCAGGGGAATTTAATGGTCAAAATCACCATATTTAATGTATTAAAGTTCGTTTTAAATTCACTAATAGGAAATTAATTTCATCGGGTGACGGTAATTTTGAAAGCTGGATGATATGAACGATAAATGCCATCCCAGTGTGAATACTGTACAAAATGAATGAAGATTTTGATCGCAGTGCTTTTTGTATCGAGGTTTTGCGGCTTTATATGTTACAAATGCGAGTAATTTAATAAACGAGAAATTTAGAGAAATTTGTGAAGAATTCTGCAATGAAAACTCGAGCTTACCCAAGAGTTTCAGAGGAGAGAGATCATGTGCTCAATACCACGCATAATGATATTTTTCATATGAAGATGAGTGGTTTTCGACGAGAAATCACCTTTGAATTTGAAATACCTATGTGCTCAGGTAGAATATTTCAAAGGAGACAAGTATCGCGTAAAAATAAAGGGTGAAGAATTTTCCATTACGATGTTGTGGTACTTCCATATTCTTCGATCCAAAATTTTTGATGACTTATTGAATAGCCATATCAGCGCCGTTCTGACCGTAAGACCTAGAGGCTTGCCTGGCTTCCTGATTACATCGCTACCATTTTACTCTTTCTACTGCGCTTACAATGCCCTAAACATTTTTCGCAGTTGTCATAAGTGTAGACTGAGGCATGGACGTATTTCCAGGGAGGCGAACGGGACCGGACACCCGCGCCCAGAAGCAACTTTGTTTAGGGTTTTCAACTTTGATAAGCAATTAATCAACAATTTTAATTTCTTTACATACCTACTTATAAAAGGGCGAGAAAAATCAGTGTTCTTGTTATTATTTCCAAAATTTTCCTGCCCTTCCATTAGGCTGTGCCTCGTCTTGAGGCTAGATACTGGGGGTTAAGGCCCCCAATACTTCTCCCATCAAAAATATTCTGGAGTCTACGGCATTCATAATCTAGACACCCCATTGGAATGTTATGTTCAATGCCAAAGAATCTAAAAGAAGAGGAGCTCAATTTTTTAAATTTGTGGCTCTACCTCTATTCAATTTGTAAAATTACTGCGTATTCCTGAAAAGTTTATCATGCAATCTATTACTACTACTGAGTAAAATTGAGAAAATTTCTTTGATAATAAGTGAATCTCAAGAAGGCCTAGGTAGCTCCATGTAAATTTTACATTTTCAATAAGATTTTGGTGTTTATGACAATTTAAATCCACGTATTATAGATGGTTAGAACACAGCTTATGAGTAATGTAATACAGCTGGTCTATTGCTCTTTTTAAAGCAGTTTCGCCTTCAAGGTGGATTTTTAATAGTGCAATTATAAAAAGCGTCGTAAAATGATCTCCGCTGTTTCTATATTCGTTCACGGAATCATCTTAGCCTCTTTTGCTAGACCTGGGAACAGGTGTACAGAATTCTGACGTTTTTTCCGAAACCCTCTTTTACAAATATTTTCCAGAATATGGCCTCATAAAATGTTATTATTTAGGGGTTCTCCTGCTACTTGAACACTTTCATTGGGTTTTTGGAATGTCCTGGGTTTTAGGTCACATGCCCAGCAGTTATGGGTTGATGGCCTCAGTTTGGAGTTGAACCCATTAATGCTGGAATTTTTTTTGGCCATCAAATTGAGAATGCCATGTTATAAAAGCATGAGAGAAAATCAAGCAAATTTATAAACTTTTAAATGAGGAAAAATGAAATGATTTTTTCACAAATACCGCATAACCTGAATTTGAAAAATACACAGGTAAGTAGGGAATTTTAGAACAAAATGCTGCGATCATATGACAAAGCAAGTCGTCATCGGAGCTTCAAACTTCAAATGACATTACTCGCAATTTATAATCGGATCCGATTCCAAATGATTATTTTTTTCAGCGGATTACATCAATTATTCCTTGAGTTCATTGCCTGTTCAATCCTAAGATTTGTTGATTGCTGCCCTCCACCCTTCCCTATTTAATGCTAGTTCTCTAACCTCTTGATATCTCTTCCTATGTACTTTCCTCTTTATTTGGTCCATGATCTTATTCCTGGGTCTTCTTCTGGGGACTTTTTTCCCTATTTACCTTCAATCATGTTCTTCACGAACCCATTGTGTCTCTGGGTGTGTTCAATCCATCTTGTTCTTCTTTTCTTTATGGTGATCAAATGGTCCTCTCCTCTTCTACTCTTCTGCACACTTCATCATTTCTTATTTTGTCCGTCCGTTTTATCTTCAGCATCCTCCTCCAGTACCAGGTTTTGAAGGCTTCTAGTCTTTCCTGGTCAGCTTTACCAATAGTCCATGCTTCCGATCTATGAAATTATTGAGTAATGCCCTTATAAGATTAACGCGTGAATTTTGGTTGGCGTACACACCCATTTGTTAAATGGGCTTTAGCCTAGTGGATTGGGGCGCTCTGCCCTTAACTATTGGTTTTTGTGTCTACATTTGCATGGTTCCCAAGATTGACTTTGTTTCTATAAAAATCCTCAGATCGTCGATCGTCTGGAGAGCCTAATTGGTTAAGAACTCTGCCTGAAATCTGTGGATCAGGGTTCGTATCTCAGTCTATGGGAACCATTATTTTCTCTGTGAAATTTATGCAGACCTTCAAGTATTATCAGTAAAACAAAGCTTGGAACAAGTGCCCCGCCGTTCAAGTACCTCATTTCTATCTTACTTTAGCTTCATTCGTTCCCCCGGCAACTTACAGTGCACTTGGTGGATTTTTTACCTTTGAGATCATTTTGATATCTGATGTAGTTCGCTCGCTGTTTTGCTGAGCAGCAACTTTAAATGCACAACTGCGTATCTTATTGCATTCACGAGATAGAATTGCCTTTCCCAAAGCATTTAAGTAGGTCACTCGTAATATACCGCTGAAGATTCGCCAAGATGATAGTTGAAAAATATAGAAAAATGCCAACCAGAATAAAGGTACAACTCTCCGAAAATTGATGGCTAAAGGTTAAAAAAATCCTTCGTAAAGGATTCCTGCGAAGTCCTGGAGATCGCATGGAGTTTTTACCAAGTCTATTGAATACGCTTTAAAGGAAGTTTTTTTTAGAAATATCACTTCAGGGTTCAAAGAAAAAAACTGTGACCTTTGCACTCTACACGAGATGCGTTACAGAAAATACTTTTCCAGCGGTTTTTGGTCTCAAACAGTCATCCAAGTACTTTCTGATGCGGAAAATTTTTAAAAGTTCCACCACAATGTTACGGAATTCTGTCGGTAAAATTCCTCGCAAAGAAAGCATCCTTCCGAAAAAAATCACCCTCACAAGGAAAAATAAAACATTTATAACGGATTCCTTGGTCCTCTTTCAGGTCACTTTGAACTTTTCAGCGAGTTCATTGAATGAGTTTTGATGGAATTTCAAATAAATATCATTTCAGAGCTAAAAGAAAAATTCGTGACCTTTGCATTTGAACCAAGGTAGATTATTAACAGTTTATTCCGGCAGTTTTCAGCCCCGTATTAATATATTTATTTTGATGCTGAAAAGCTCATAAGTCATAGAGAAGTATTCTTGAGTCTTGTTGGGGATTTATCTCACATTTTTCCGGCAACTTTCAGCGAGCGCATAAGCTGCGGCGTGTCTTTTCCATACAACACGGCCGGCGGTTCGTGGCTCACTTGGCGTGTTCACACCCCACCCGCATTGCGCACTAGGCTCCTCGGCGCGCGGAGAAAAAAGTCAGTGGCGATGAATAATCTGTGGCAACGGATAGAGAATTTTTTTTCCGCGCGGCACAGCTCAAACATGTTCCCGCTACAATAGCATAAACCCTGCGACCGTAAACATAATCCTATGGCGATTTTCTTTTTTTTACTGTCCCACTTTTTGTCCCTATATCATCACCGCTGTCCTCACACACCTACCGACAGCGGTCATTCTCGCGTAATAGGCGCTCCCGTTTTGTGTTGAGTGCCGCGTTTCAGACCCAGCATCGTAATATTTATGGAATGTGCTCAATATATACGGGGCTCGGAGTGTTTGAATATGCAGGGCGCGTCGATGAGTATATCACCTCTTGAAAATGAGACGATTTAAAAGCGATATCGGCCTCGAATGTAAAACAATTTATGCGGCCTCTGAAATGCCCTCTGGTCAATAGCTCCGCGATGGTGAATTTCATTGTTTTTGCGTCATCGAGTAACCTATTTAAATTCCGTCAAAGGCATTCCTATGGTTAAAATACTAAATAATACTACCAACATGTGTTGTTTTTATTGTTATCATTTTTTATTATTTTCAATATGTCAGTATTAAATTGGCTGTTTAATTAGACGCAAGAATTTTATGAATGAATCAAAGATTTATGTTATGAACAAGAGCTGCCGCTGAGAATATACACGAAGGTGCATAATTCACAACGAAAATATTCATTCGTTTGGACCAAGAATGAGTCTTTGAATCTGAACTCGAATCCCGGGCAGCTAATACTTACGATAAATTCATGAAAAAGGACGTAAGCGATTCCAAATTGGTAAAAGTAGTCCACACCAATTCGAAAAATCTAGTTTTGAATAGAAGTTCAATTGATTGAATTTTACATTGTGAGTTTTCCATCATTGAGAAAGTGGAAAGCTTTGGGCCTAGTTCCTTGTTATTAAAACAAATTAGCAAATGAGAAAACAAATCGGTTCTTAAAACTACTCCAAATGTAAAGATATTTTCTTTTACGTATTTCATTCCTACCTCTGTATTATTATTATTGCTTTTGTTGGAATGTATTATTCAAACACGGACCATGGCCATGAGCGAACGTAAAATCACGTATCAAAGTCTGCTGATACCAGGGCAAGAGGATTAAGATATTACCACTCGACATTGCAGAACTTCCTACGCGTTCAGGAAAACCTTGACCTATGCAGAGAACACGTATGAAATGGGATATTGTAGGAATATAAATGGAGGAACGCCCTCAATCAGAAACATTTGCCTACGAAGCACGTGCACCGAGGGAAGGATTGAGGAGGCAACGGAAAACTGATCGTTTTCTCGGCAAAGGATCGCTTACTCCTATCGTTTTATTCATCTCGCACGTGGCTTCCCGCGTCTTTATGGATTCCGTGCTCCTTTTCATTTAAATAAGGATGTGATAACGTTTATGCCCTGCACCCCAAGACAGGCTCTTTTACCCGACATTTTATGAGATGAATGGGGTGAGGGTTATGAGGAAAAGAACCCTTTCTTGCCAAGGCCTAGATCCTGAAAACTCCTCAGAGGAAAATCACTTGATTCCAGGATATCTTTCGAGAAGTGATGATCAGCCAAGCGTATAGTGATGCATTTCCAACGGATAATGGAACGCAGTTGGTTCCGGAGCATCTATTACGAGGGAATTTTCGTAGATCCCCCATACAATTTTGTATGTGAGAGAACGGAAATGATATTGAAAAGCTTCAGAAGAGTCAAGAGGTGGTGAATATAATCATTTATTCCACTGTTGACAAAAACTTCTTTTCCTACAATATTTGAATCGTTCAAAGAATTTCCCATTGGTGCTTAATTTGTTACTCAATTGAATATTTAAAGCATGATGGTACTAAGTTAAAACTTTGTATTTGCTGTGTTATTTTCTTGTACTCACTTTATGCTTGATTTTATGCATTTTATTTCCGCCACTGTTTTTATAATTGATTCAATTTATTTCTACCACGCTCGGAGCCCAATGATCGTGATGAAGGATGGGGTCTCTCGTTTTACTTCCATTAGCCAAGAATGACAGAATTTACATAGTACAGTAAAACTTTTAGTTGATTTAGTAATTCAGTAAATTTGACTTTCCAAATGTCTCGAAATAAAGACATTTATTTAATATAATAAAAATATTTATTTAATTAATATAATGGTTTTAAAAACATTTCATAGGCTTCTATAACGTGACATGGAATTATTCCATCCGATGAAGTACTTACATGTGAGTTTCCCGACGTATTAATGCATTGGGAAGCCTAATGGGATGTTTATCCGTAAAAATTAAATATTTAAACTCGCAAAAACTACATATTTCTCTAATAAATTGTTGATTAATTTTAATTTGATTTGTTCAATGGACATTTACTTAATATGTAATTACTATACGAGCCCATAACCAAATAAGGCCATTTACCTAATCTGACATTACTCGATGAAACAATACAATTAACTGTGGATATGTGAGAGTGAAAAACAAAAGGTCCTTTGAAGCCATTTATAAGTTAGTCCCTTTTATACGATACAACCGCATCAACATTAATTTTCCCGCTACCCAAAAGTTAAAGTTGACTAACATTTTTAAAACTGCCGTTTGTAGAAAACTTGGGTGTAATTTTTGACGAAAATTTTCCATGTTTGAATTTCTACATGCAATCTTTATTTCTATTAATTCCTACCTTTGGATAATTCGGTGCGCTGGACATTAACTTTAGCCAACCCTCCTTAGTAAGTAGATGAAAAAATGAAGGAAATGTTATGGAGATCAAGTAGGTGTGGTGGATAGACTACCGGTTTCTCATCCTGAGGGTCAGTAGTTGAATCCTGCCGGGGGTAAAAACTCTTTATTTATTTCCCGAATTTAGCACATCACCCTTCAGATAGGAATTTTAAATATGAATCCATTGGCGCCAATCGTTTATGACGAGTAACTCCCCTACCTTTTTCGTGTTCCCCTATTCCCCTTCAAAATCTCACCGCTCTATCTCAGAGGCGCGAATGATTTCAGTTGTTGGTTGATTCCCCTAATAACCATCCAACGAATACAATGAGCAAAGAACAAAAATACTGAAGGGGAAATAGGAAGAGAGGGGGATAGAAGGATGGAAGGTGAGCTGAAAGGGTGATAAATGTACCTTAAAAGTAGATAGGAAGGTAGGAATGGCATTCTTCGAAGGCAAAATTAAGACCATACTGTGTCGCTACACGTAGCCCGTAATGAATATTTCAAAGCCCTTCCAATGAGACCGACCACCTTTCCCATCGGCGCAGATTCTCTTTGTCGAGGGTTAAAAAGAACAGCCGGCCTGGGGCAAGACTTTTCCCAGCAACATCTCCAACCCTCCCTCCTCCCACTTCACTTTGCTCCCACGCAGAAGGAAGAGCTCCAGATGACGTAAACGAAAGGTTCCAGCACACCTACCTTTCACTTCCTTTCTCTCTCAGCGTCCAATTTATATTCTTCCGCAAAAGTACGAAAGGAAATATTAAAGAAAGAATACTGTTCGAGTCCGGAGAATAAATGAGTGAGAAGTGGGAAGGAGTCAAAGACGACGAGGAAGGAGCAGATAGTTAAGAGGCCAAACGAATTGTGTGAGGAACTATAAGGTCCCAGGTTTCTCTTTCCGAATGCATGCTTTCGCGACAAATAATATTTTAGGACGACCAACGAGGTATTTTATTGGAATGGCGATGTTTTACTTATTTGTCGAAATAATAATTTTTGGCGAACGGACCATTTTACATTTCATGAATATTTGATGAGACAAGAGAAATAACTGGCATTGCAAACAATTTCAGTAAAGAAGGGAAACAGCACTCTACTTTTATTTGGCTTATTTTGGAAGATACCTGCTATAACTCTCACTATTCGACTACTATCAATGAAAACTGTTACACATAAAAGCTGTGTTTTGCTCAGTCCCAGCCTTTTTCAAGAAGGTACCCATACTGCCGTGCCTGAATAGTTATTTTCTTATTTGTAGAACTTTAACATGCGCCATTATGGAAGAAAAAAACTGGATGGGAAAGAAAAAAATCTCAATGGGACGGAACAGATATTTAAGAAGTCATGGAGGTAAACATATCGTAATTGGGCAACTAACACGGAGAGCAATGAAGGCCCGGAATAAAATAATTTATGGAAGCACGGTGAGTCTCAGCTTGCAGATGAATAAGTCCTCAAACAGTGGCTTTCTCGCACGTTTCAATGCATGCTTTTCTGGAAACCAAGCGTTATATTTATGAAAACAACAATTTTTTCCAACTATACTTGCCAAAATGCTCAGAGATGTCAAATATACTAATATTAACCACAAATGACAGGGTAAACATGAAGAAGAGGAGTAAAAGAAATGACCAACCACCCAATCAATGCATTCAAAGAGGAAGATTTTACTTTGCCTTATTTTTTGCAGACGCGGTTTCAATATTCATCTCCAATGTAGTTCAATGGGCAAACTTAGTAAATTTAGCAATGAAGCTCAAATGATTTCGTACTGTCTACTAATTTTATTTCCACCTCTTGCTACACGTGTTTCAGGTGGTTCAGATTTCACAAGAGGTGGAAATAAAATTAGTAGACAGTACGAAATCATTTGAGCTTCATTACTCATTATGCTGTTCTACGATATCTCGCCTGAGAAAGTGGAGTTTAGTAAATTTATACCAGCTATTATTTTCAACCAACCGATTTCCCCGACCGACATCGAGTTAAATCCTCTTGAAAAGGACGCAAATATGTTTGAACCAGTCGATGTATTGTAAACTAATGTGCCTTTTGGATACTGTATATTCTTTTTGCTATGCCTTCCTTTCTCATAGATAATCTACCTATCATTCATCTTCTAAGAATGAAACCGCAGCGTCCATTACCCTTTGAAAGTTCTTATGGTTAGCAGACTATCAGATAATATCATTTTACATTTGAAGATGCCGTCAGTACTTAGAGAAACGTGTAATTTGATTGATTTTCACTATGAATTCATTGATGCAAGATTTGGCGTTGATTTGACCGTAGTATTTTTTTATCAGGTGAGAAATAAGCTCAGAGTTAAAATTATTAAAGAAAAAACCCTATACATGTCAAAGCCTTCAAAAGAAACATTCAAAATTTGTGCCACCAGTACGGAAGGAATTTTTTACTTTTGACCGATCAAGCAGACATAAGTTCAAACAGGCATTAAGGTTCAAAAATACAATTTTCGATAAAAAGCGGAATAATGGTGAGTATTAATGAATAAAACCTCGAAAATTTCTCCAACGCAATATGGGATTGGGAGATTCTCGCAGATAAAACTCAGTAAGAGGAAACTTGCCCGTATAATTGCATTAATCTCTGGAAAATTTCCAAGCCAAGAGCTGGAAACACTAGCAAAATGAAATGAGAAAGGCAGATGAAGACGAGGAAATGATTCTTGATGCTCAATGATAAGCTTCAGGATTGATTGAACGAATCTTTTTCAAACCCGAGGCAGTCTAATACGAATCAAATGGAGGAATGAGTTACGCATTTATTAATTACCCTGCGAGTGCCTGGAAGATTTAACCGCTAAGAATGGTCTTACATGGCCGAGTAACATCCGAGACTTTCTTCTACGAGAGCTTGCGAAGAATTTTACACGAACGAAATAGTCTTTACGTAATTATGTCTAGTCAGATTGTTTGGCATTGGCAACCATACGCTTCTTAAAGTGACTTGCCGAAGCATTTTTAAGTTTTTGAGTGAGATTTCAGAGCCATTTGCCCAGAGCAATTTACGTATAAAGTCGCTTAGTGTAAGTAACTGAGCAATAAACTTGATAGTGTAAACCCACTTTAAGAGTTTCAAGACCATTAAAATTGATGGAAAATGAAAATCGGAAAGAAGGGATGAAAATTTTGAAGTGTTTCGTTGGTTTACTTCTTCCCTTTTTGGAATTGGTGATCGCAGAAATGTGGAAAATAGAATCATTATATCCATCTGATAAACTCTGTATTCTTTTTATTGCATCTCACAATCTATCAGCGTGTATATTCCATGCAAAGTTATCCGTATGGTTGAATTTGGCCTCGGTGGCGGCAGGGTAACGTCCTCGCCTACTCAGTCAATGGTAGCGAGTAGGAGTCCCCCCTGGGTGTGTTTTTCTCCACCGTACGCTAATGTGTGGTAAATGCGTTACATGAAAGATAGGACAACAGTTTTAATCTCGCTCAAACTTTAGGTGTCATTATTATCATTGTTATTATCTGGTCGATTCTTTCATTTATTCTCTCTCATAATTTTATGAACTCTTAGTTATTCTTCACTCTTCGTATGACAAATAGCTTAAAATGTTGCAGTTGCTTCGTATATAAAGTTTAATCAAAAGTAACTGAAGTTAAGAGAGAAACTGAGGTGAATACTCGAGGCTGTTACGAAATTTCGTTATTCTTCTTTGACCACTCTTTGTTTACCTGTTCGCGAGGTCGCCATGGAAATACGTGATTCTTTCGAAGACATGTTGTTAACATTATGAGTGCTTCAATCTTGGGATTTTCTAACTTTATAATGTCATTATCATTTTTTCTTATCCGGTCATTATTCTTTCAAGCCTCATCGATGTAGCAGATATCGATGTTCTTCAATGAGATAGTAAATATAACCTCTGGCAAAGCGGTTTCAATGAAAGTGGTTCACTGATAAGGGTGACCATAAATAAAATGCTACGGTAATCTTCAGTGAAAGGAAAAAAAACAAAGCAGTTGAACAAAGTGCAGGTGAGCTGAAGTGGAAACCGGTCATGGAAGGTGAACAGTGACAGAGGGAGGCACGGATAGAAAATATAGCAATAAAAAAGTTGGAGGGGAGCAGCGACAGGAACGGGCAAAGACAAATGCCTACATCAAGTCAGTAAATCAAACTAAGGCCAGTTTTCATAAAGGGGACCCTAAGTTAAGAAACACATTGCTCAGAATGATATTCTTTACTTCTTACGAACAAATTTTTTCATAAGCATCGACCTGCAACGATGAATATGCTTCATCCAAGAAGTAAAATTATTTTCCTCTAATGTTAATTCCCCACGAATGTTCATTTAAAAACGATGAAGGTTCCAGTGTAGCGTGTCATCACCTGATGATGACATTCTGAATCGAAACCTAATTCGTCTTTAAATAAATTAATGTGGAAGAACTAAATTAGTCTTATCATATACAATGCTATGCAAATTCCATGAAGTCACGCCAGAGACAGTAGAGAATATGCCTCTAAGTGACTTTTCAGGATAGTAAATGCTATCTCATGATATATATTTAGATTATTTAAGAACTACAGATGCCTTGGATAAGTGTATTTTCATCGAAAACTCCTCATCAGTTATTTGTAATTGATTTACGCGATTAAATTTGAACGATCAAGATAAAACTTTGCGCGAGTTGTTTTCCATTATCAGTTGGATAACATAGCTTTATGATACTGCTTGCTCACTTACCTAGAACTTAACGTAGAACCTAGATTTAAATCATGCTTTATAATTCAGAGCCGGCTCTGGTGCTTTTATTCAATTTAAGGGTTAAATTTTTATAACTCCTTCAAAAAAGGTGACCGTGACAATGATGAATCAGTGCCTAAAATAATAGTTTTTACTTCCTGAGACAATCTATAACGTTTCCTATGGATTTTAGCAGATACAATGTCTTAATTAGAAAATAAATTTACATACATATTCGTACTTCAGCTTAGTAAATGCATTTGCTGCAATGTTGACGTAAGTAAAGGGTTAAAGGTGGCTTTTTGCGAGGAATTTTCATCGTAAGCCTCTCAACTTTTGTCACTGGAAATAGATTAGAGCATTTCCAAATTTTTTATTTTCTGGTTTCAACATGCCATAATTTTTAGCGCGTTGTTTCCAAAAGTTTGGGTGTAAGGAGAATAATTAGGAGAAGGGTACAGAGAAGGAGACTTTTCAGAAAGCTCAGGAGATAAATTTTACGGTGAACCCCTAAATTTTGCCACTTAAATATGATTTACGGATTTCAAGTGTATTACTTCTTTTTTCCTTCTCATCTGCTCTCAAACTGGGTGCTATCGTGGCATATGGCCTCCAAAAGTTGAATTTTCCGGAGGCGAACACGAAGATGTACGCGTTGGGGAGTGGACGGTATTTGTGAATATAGTATATATTTTAGTGAAACGGATATCAGAGGCGAGAAAGCTAAGAAGTGGTGAGATTTTGCGAGGGGGAAGGGGATTAATGAAGTGGTTTTCGAAAAGGGAGTGAATGGCTTGGACTGTGGAGTTGGAAATTCAGTGGAGAAATAGCGGGCAGTGAAAAGTGTAAGGGTCGGTCAGGAGGGTTGAAGAGGAGTCTGCTAGTAGAAGGGGCTGGTGGGAGAGGAGTAGGAGAAGGATGAAAGGGTGTGAGAAAGAGAGGGTAGCAATCTCGAAAGAGGGAAAGGATGATAAATCATTTCTCTCGAGTGAAACGAGTCGACTGCTCGAGAAATGAGAAAGAGCGGCCGGCGTAGAGAGAGTGTGGGGAGACTGCCGGTTGCTCCGTGACCGGAGATTACCCGATGGGAGTCGCCGGGAGAGGCAAACATCACACGGCCCCGATCAAAGTTGATTGAGAAATTAAGAGCTCTAGGGTCGCGAAAATGTCATCACCACGACGACGGAAAATCCACTCTTGGGGGAGTTTTGGGACGATTTTTGTAACTTTTGCTGCGAGTACACGGGCTTTCCTCTTTTCATTACGGGGAGGAACTCGTGATCCCCATGTCGATTTCCACATCAGACGATCTCTCGCCCGCTCAAAAAGACCTTAGAAGACGGATTTCTCTAAAGAGAGAAAGGAAGAAAGGGGAAAGAAGAATGAAAGGATGAAAGTAGACGGAAAAAAGATCAAACGACAGTGGGGATGAAAAGACGACAGCGGAGAATGAGCAAAATAATGCGGCCAGTTAAAGTAAGAAGATGGTGACGGAATGAGAAGAGGAGAAAGTATTTTATTCCTAGTTCACGAGCGTTATAATATACTAGGTCATACTCTACACAAGGGGTTCCCAACAGGTTAAAAAATTGAAGCAATTAAACTACCTGATGGCTACATAGGAGCATAAAAGTTCTCAGGTAGAATATTTGCTACGCGGTCGAAAGTTGAAATAGTTAATTTTCTACAAATACTTACATGCAAAAACTTTATTTCATCCCTTTTTAGTTCGGATCTAGATTTCAAAAGACATTTCAATCTAAAGATTAAAGGAATAGTAGTTGATTGTGCCTTTTTTAGTGCCTACATATCTAGATTTCAAAAGAGATCCTAATATCTGGTAAAATAAAATGCCGTTTCTTTTCAACCAATACTTTTGTATCGTAACATCATTTGGCCTCTTTTCAGTAAATGTGGATCTTAAAATGTAGAGCAAAAATTTAGGCTGAATTTAGGTTGAAACTCTGAGCAGTGTATAGACCCCAAAGCAAATGTTTCTCCTCTTTAAATATGCCGAATACTGTTCTGTATTTATAATAAATAAAGCACCAATGGGGATGGTGATGAGGGGAGAATGCATAAAATATGCCAAGGCGAGCGAGATGAGGGACCTTTTGTATGTAACGGAATAGTTTATGTCCACCCAGCTTCCTGTGAACTGAAAATAATGAGTTATGGTCTCTTTATTTACTTAATTTTTCCGAACGACTGAATACTGAAGGGTCGTCATTAGATAATTGAAATATTAACTTCAAATTTCACGTGAAGGCATGATGAAGAATCCTCAAACAGCCACTATCTGCTGATGGCATAATTCTTTTAAACTATTCATAGAATACCAAGAAGGAGGAAAGAAGAGGAGAGACGGCTACGATCGGGAATTTCGAGGAACGACGCGAGTATGAGCATGAATAGAAAACGTGAAAGTCATTCCAGAAGCAATAAATTATGCAAAACGCTTTTTCATAGTACCTGAAGTAGGCACTACTTTGCGTGAAGTTTTGACACTACATCAATAAATGGACACGTATTACCGTCCTGATCAGTCAATACGGAGCGAAACCAAGAAACTTGACGAGCATTCCTCTCATTAAAGAGAATGGAAGCACGCCAGTATACCATTAAAAATGTTTATGTTGCCAGATCAATGAAGAGGGAGAATTTTGTGTCTGCGACATAAAATAAACACTTGTTGGTTACAGAATGTTTCAACCGGCAAATGCGTAGGTATTAGATTCAAATCGTTACCTATCCAATGCCCTGGAAATGAGCCCTGGGTGTTAGGCCAAGGGACATAAGGAGGCCTGCCAGGAAATAGGTTACAAATGAACCTAATTTAACGAGATGTTCGAGAAAATCTTCAGCCTTTAGAATGAAAAAAACATCAGTCGATGAAATTTCATCCAAAATGTACCAAATTTTGACTTCATTTTCTTACACTTTCTCCTTCTTCCGTGGTAAATTTCATGCACGAGATGTTCTCATGATGAGTCTTAAATTAGATTTCACAAAATACTTGTTTTCATGTGCTTCAGGCCCAGAGTTTAAAACAGTCATTTTATGTATGTTATGCTTACCCCAAGCAAAATATTGTGAACTTTGAACATATTTGTGAACATCTTAGAAATCGAGTTGACTGGAGAACTGACTTCCTACCCAAAGGGCTCGGGTTCGAATATCGGCCGTGGTGGAAATTGCGGTGAGATTCCTACTCAGGTGTAATGTGAAGAGTATTATAATTATTCTGTATTGTTTGTCGCATGGGCCGTTGAATCTCTAGACGCATTTCGTTCAGAGTTACAGAGTCCAAGTTAATGTCAGGTTACTCTCCACCCTTCATCGATCCACCTAATTGTCCTTGCTTTTCTCCTCTCCCATTTAGTAATATTAGCATAAATTATCTCAGCCATCGGTCTCCTCCCGATGTAAAAAAAAACAAAGCCAACGTTTACGCTATGGCGTTGACTGCAGTTAATGTCAAGACAAGTCATAATTTCAAAGGAGGTCTTTCGCTTCGCTTAATGTTATCATTTTCTCTGGTGGCCGTAACTCCTGCAAGGAGAATGTAAATCCCACCATCTATTGTTTACACAGTCTCTAAAACTCTACAGCTTTCTTCCCATCTCCCAATCTACAGTGTGGAAGTCATAACTGTATGTAAAAAAATAAAAAGAATATAATTTTTATGGAAATGTATGAAGCTCCCAGAAGCTCCCAGAATGGTTTCAGAATGGGCTCCAGTTTAACACCTTGAAGCAGTTCTGACAACATTGTTGTCAATCCTTTGCTGCAGCTGTAGCTGCATTTATCTATATTTATTTGATCTTGTTTCCTGTTACAACCTATTCTCCCTAAAGAGAAAAGAAAACGCTCCTTTACAGAAAGGCTCCTACAATTTTCACTTGTTTCATTAGTAGAATTCAGATAAATATCAGCCATAAATACGCTTATGCGACCCTTAGTAGAGGTTGAGAGAATGTGAACACGGGTGTGAACATCGATAAGAAAAAGGGAAGTTGGAAACCCTCCAAAATATTTTGACTCACGTCACACTGCATGTGCGGTCTCAATTCAAGCAGAAATTGATTCAAAAGAAACGAAAGATGAAATGATGAGACATAACCCCCGCCGTACACATGAAGGCGGATAAATAATCAGTGATGCATTGGTGTGTATGAATATTAAAACGACCTTAGGTGCCCAAGACAAATTGAGACTCACAATCCTAGCCTGCCGTGTTTGACGTTAAATACCCCGTCATTCTGCTGGCTGGAATTCAGCGGAAGGGTAGGAAACGCTCATGTCGGAAGCGCTTTGAGAAGAAACCCATCAAGAGTCATTTCTATCCCCTAACAGGTCAATAATTCAACTGTCACGAGGAAGCTATATTTTTCCACTCGTGATTGAGCGTCATCCATTGGAGTGAACTCGTTTCACTGTAACACGAAGTTACCAATGGATTCGAGTCGTCTTGGTCTAAGGCGGGTAATATTGGGCCCGAATAGAATAAATTTAGTTGTAATTTGGAAGAAATATTTTATTACAAAACATAATATATATTATTTTAAACAGTTCAAAAAATTTAACTAAGAATTATTTTTATTTTGAACCAAAAAAATCCACGTAAAACACATTGAATTATTTTCTCATTTTAAGCAAAACAATCCAATTAATTATCTCGGCCCTCGATAATCCCTGATTTATCTGATATAATCGAAGATTTTCTATTCCATACAATATGTATTTGATACAAAGTGAACAAAACCTTGACCCTCAAATCCCTGTATTCCCGACCCCTTGGGGTCCTTCGCCTATATTAAAGAAACATTCTTCCCTCTATAACTTTTCCTTTTCTCGTATTATATACTTCATCTTATAAGTCCTGCTTTCGAAGTCCACTGTTATATTGTTCCTCTTGTGGATACATCCTTCACAAATAGGAAAAATCAAGACTGTATTCCAAGAAAACGAGATATTTCCTCGAGCTTCCGTCATATATGTTGAGGGCTGCGGATGGCAAAACTTCAAAAGTAATTTGTGGATGGGAGTTTCATCTTTTGCTGCTTTCTCTCCTCCATTCCATCTCGAGGCATCGTATATTTTCCTTTTTTGCTGAGTCAACGCAGCCCTCTTTCACGCACCTCGACCTTGGGAGCATGTTCGTTTTCCACCGATGAAAAATGACTCGACACTAAAGACAAAAAATCCCACCGGCGTGGAGCGGGTGACTCCCCAGAAACGGGGCGAACTTAACTAGATTGCGGGCGAAGGAGCCGACTACACGAACGGAAGACTTTAAAATCCATCACTGTTGTCATCGATTAAGAAGAGCTTTTCGATTTCGCGTCTAATTCCCTAATTTGCCTCAACCCTTTCTTCCATTATCAGTGGATGAAAGCCACAAGGTGCAAACAAGGGAAAAATCTATTCCCCATGAAAGGATTAGTAATGTATCTGAACGATTTTTGCTTATGTTTATATTTGCGTGAAATTGAACATACGTACCGTAATATGTATATTTATAAAAGTGGGAAAATTGCATGTTACCGATTTGGTTTATTAGCAAATTAATGCTATTTTAACACGTAGGCACTTAATGTGGATTTTTTAAATGATTTGATGAGATATGTATATACGTATTTTCTTCGGTAAACTGCGGCTTCCGGCACACCAGCGAAAAAAAAGATTTTTGCCAACATCTAACTTTTGTATCGCTATGATATTTACGTCGCATAATAAGCAAACCTTGCACATTTGTGAAATAGTTTTATCTGCTAATATCTAAATTCTACTATAAATAGGAAGCATTTAACCTTATTCAAACCTTAAAGGTCATGTTTTAGTGGTGATATCAGTGAGTGTTTCTCTACTGGAGCTTCGTTGAAACTCAAAAAATGGCGTCAAATTCTTCAAAATTGGTCACTTTGGAGCGCAAATATATCAAAAATCACTCGTGTAAGAAGTAAGTTTTTATATTTTCTAAATGCAAATTTATTATGTTACGTAGTACTCTTGCAGTCATTATTATTAAATGCTGGAGTTTCTCACAATAAACTTTTTCACTGGTGATGCACAAAATTGCACATTACCTTGCCTTATAAACGCGAAATTTCATAATAGGTCCTATAAAATATTAAGGTATCATGCCGAATAAAAACACACGTATATACATGCGATTTTTGATCAAATTTTGAATTCCACGCCGTAAATCCAAGTAATAACAATGCTTCAATTGAGGAAAAAGTTCAATGTATTACTCTTGCTTCATTTATATTACGACATGAAAATATTATATTATAAAACAGTAAATTTTTGTTAACTTGGTGGTATTTTTTCCATAGTTACCATTAAATATGAACATAAATGTTTTAAGTTACCATAAAATATGAACGTGAATGGTTGTTTCCAAGGCATGAATAGACATTCCTAAGTGAAGTGTGGTACAAGGATTTATTTCCAACTTTCTCGGAGATTTATTAAAAGGTGCACTCAATGAAAGGCAATTCGCTCTCTGACCACCTTAAAAAGAATAATAAAACGAGGACCACGGGTGAAAAACTTATGCCTCTAAAACGGTGGATTTGGCTATACCGGGAATACAGCCTAAGGTTTTGCGTGAATGCTCCTGGGTTATGAGATATGCTAGCGTCATTTGCGCTGCGCGCTCCGTCGATTTTCCAACGTACTCTCTTACTGGTCCATTCTCTAAGACCCCTTCTAGCACGGAAGGGGGTGGTGCTGAACGTTGTTTGGCTAGATGTCAATTTCTTCGAAATGTGTTGGCTTAATTTTCGTCTTAAGGTTTCATCGGGTTTATTTAAAATTTCATCTCTATTTATAAGGCCAAAATTAGTGTTTATCATTGCATACTTCACAAATGAAAAAACGACTTCGTTTTCTTCCACTGACATAGAGGTCATTTTCAAGTACAAAAAATTTTAAAATTCAAGCAAATATATACCTGGAAGGGTCTTGAGGGAGGTTGGAGAGGAGTGGAAGAATGGGTGTTAGGAGGGGGGGGGAGGGGGAAACCCGGAGAGAGGTGAGGGGTGGCGGTTATGGTGAGAATTAGGGAAAACCCTTAGGAGGACCGCGTTGGTGAGAAAGGTGGGGGCGGGGGATGGAAGGCAGAGGGAGGTGGGTTATCAGCAGGTGTGGAGTTGGGCGGGAGGGATCTGGGTGTTCGTCTTTCAGTGAGGTTTAGAGAGACTTGTAGGAGGAGGGAAATTCTTTCAAAAAGGATGTCGTTTAGTAATTTACATTTACTCATATTCCTCCTTATTTCTAGCTCCTCTTTTTTGTCCATCTTCCTCCCTTTTATCTCAAAGTGTAGTATCTCCGGTATGAAGTCGCTCTCGTGGTTCTCTTCCCAGAGATGTTTGGCGAAATGGGACTGCGACAGATTGCAGTTCCGGTAACATCTCTTATGTTCCTCGATTCTTCTCTCGAATGTAACAAGCATGTGAACATGTCGTACCAAAATAATAAATCAGTGGAAGAAAACGAAGTCGTTTTTTCATTTGTGAATATCAACTTCCACATAGTTGAGCCTGATACCATTGAACGTATTGCATACTTATTTGCTATGTCCTTGTGGAAACTAATTTTTTTCATCTCGCTCATAGCATCAAGATGAATAATACAGCTTGTTCAGAGTTTTTATGTCCATAGATTAAAAATGGCTTAGGAATATTAATAGATTATTACTGTTCATGTTTAGCCTATTTTAATGACTACAATTAATATAGTCATCGTTCTTGCAATTTGATGTGACATTTTTATTCCAACGGAGGGAAGTATTGGGAAGTTTGAAGTTAAACTACACTCCTTATTTAATGAATTGTTGTTAAAATAGGCAGCATTGTTTTGGTGTATTCACAGCGTGGTTGTTTTTAAGTGACAAAAACGCGGTGAATACCCCCAAAAAAATGCTGCCTACATCATCGGAGCACCGCGGAAGCCTTCGCACCAAATCGTTGTTAAAATTTATTTTCAGTTAGAATTGTAAATGAATTGTTCGGGCATTTATAGACTTCGTCTTTGTAACCTCTCATGCCTATTCACTTCATTTGGTACGATGCCTCAACGCTGAAATGAACTTCCATAATTCACCTTGGATCCTCGCAAACAATTCATTTCCCTAGTAGAAAACAACCTAAAACGATATCTCTCATACGCAACGTGCATAATACATTGATATTGAACGAATACGATATGAATATTTAATGTGAAATTAATTTTATATTGAAAATTCTTTCCTCGGTACTCCGGTATAATGACATAGCTTGATGGGAAATGAAATACTCGAACATTAAGCTTTCGAGTAAATCTATATTCATAAGCGATATTCAATCATGGAATTTGATGTTTCAGACCTCAATTGTAGACTCAGTAGGGTATATATCGCTACCAACACCCGATGGTAAATAAAGAAAAAACATAAGGGCCTACTTCTAGTGGAATGTTGTTAAGCGTCTGCATTTAGCCGGAAATTTTTGGTCGCCCTCGATTCCTTGGAGACAGCATCTTCTTTTCCACAAGAAAATAACGCGTACATTGGTGTGTGAATATGTCAAATTGAAACTTACCGTATTGTTTTGACAAGTCTCATGTAGAAATATTATCGGTAAACCTTTTATGTGTCTTCCTCTTAGTCAGATATTACCTAGGTTTTGATGGCTAGCTCTGCCATCGTGCTCAGGGTGTTGGATGCTAAAAAAAAGTCTGCAGTGTTCATGTAACCGCTGTGAACGCTGAAGATATATGAGTACATGAAGAGTAAGAACGCTGCAGGAACTATCTCAGCTTTCTACGCCCATGAAGTAGATAGCAAAGCGAGCCATCGAAACGTCGGCAGCTTAAAATTGTAGTGGATTGAGTTCACTTATGTCATAAGGTGGAAATAAAACTAAATTCTTTATTTCCTGTTATGCTGATTAGCGGAGAATAATATTTCGAATCAAGGAAAAAAACAGGAAAAAGGAAAAAAAAATTGGTATCACGTTAGGCGCCCGGAGATGAGATGGTAGTTTCTCCGACGATGGGTCTGAGAAACCTTTAAATTATACATCAGTCATACGCAGCTTGAATTTTTACTAATAATTTTGAAAAAAAATTACTAGGATAGATTGGTGAAACCCATCCACTCGCTTAAACACACGCAGGCCAAAGAACCGCCCTGCCGAGCACGTGTGGACAAGTAATTAAAATGAAATATCGATTAATTAGATCGACCACGAGCCTTTGAAAAATGATTATTTTTTACCGCGCAATTAATATGGCAACGGCTGGTTTACCGAGCGGCGGTAAACAAAATGAAAGGGCGTGTAAATCACACCGCTGACGCGACAAAAGGAACGCAAAAAAACTTTAAAAATTAATATGGTTTTCCAGTGACCAATATTTACGAGAGGGGCGGAGGTTTATACTTCATCATTCCTGGTGATATGATCCGACTCAGCTAAAAGGCAGAAGGTTCAGAAGGGTCGATTAAAATATTATATTTTTACGTGCGCATAGGCTAACCCTTGATAATACTTTTTATAATCAAATTGATGGAAGATGCCAATGGAGGGATGCAGCATGTTGGACCATAATGTGGTGACTTTTGAAGACAGTAAATTTAATAATTTTCAATTTATAGTTCAGAGAAGCATCACCATAACACTGAAACCAAAATAAAGTTTCTATCACAAGAAAACCTCAAAGGGTAATGTATAGATGAGGTAATTGCCGTTTGTGATTTTAGAATGACATTTGAATGTTCAAATAGATCGGATAGAATTATTCACCCAAGTAGTGAAATTATGGAAAACGAAGAAGTTTCAGCAAAACATGTCAATATTTTTAAGCCTTTGCAGCCCTAAAACATAGGGTTCTTCGTTTTGTAAAGTTGTTGCAAATCAGTTTTGTTTAAAATCTGCTTTCCTACGCGTAAATTCTTCGCGGGAATTCCAACGAGAAATAAACTGTAGCGACGTTTCTACGGGCAACTGGTCCATTGACATCAGGGTTAATATCGTAGAGGGAAAGTATGAATATATGTAAATAATATAAGCTTGCAGCCCTATTGCTGAACGACATTTACCCTGGTAATGATGGACGAGTCGTCCATTGAAACTTCGGTACTGTACACCAATTTACCACGGTGAAATTCTGAAGAGAATTTACGCAAATCATTTTCCGGGAAAGTATTAAATCTTTTTTTGAAATGCTATGATTTAAATCATCTCGCAAAACCTAATTTTAATGAAATATTTTATTGAGTACTGCCGGTTCTATTTCCACAAAGACTACAAATAAAGTTCTAGGAGAACTTTAAAGAAAAATGGACCTTAGGCAAAATTTATTTGGTTATATTGTACAGGTAGATGCAGCATTTGAAGTTACTAACCGTAATATGCTTATTCTACATGTAACGTCTGATCTTTGTTTACTCAATTAATTATTCATTTTCCATATTATAATCTTTTTACATAACTTCTTTTGGAGCGATTGCCTTTACATCTCCAATCTTCTCTCTCAAATTCTCAACAATCACTTCCAAGCAACAACCCCATAACTCCCTCACAAAATATAAACATTAAACAATCGATTAAAATAGAAAGAACCTTTTAAATAGAAAATTATAAAGAAAAATAACCACCATATC
Source organism: Ceriagrion tenellum (assembly GCA_963169105.1). NCBI lineage: Eukaryota > Metazoa > Arthropoda > Insecta > Odonata > Coenagrionidae > Ceriagrion > Ceriagrion tenellum. Next base: position 108,058,837 of record OY720642.1, on the reverse strand, counting down.
AGAATACCGTTAAATGAAACATCATAATAAATGAAACAAGAAAGTATTTAAAAACATATGCTTGATAAAGGGAAAAATACCAAATCTTACGAACCCCAATAAGAAATTCATCCATGCTAGCCGGTAGATAGGACACCCAAAAAATATAATTTTTTGGTGGAAAATCGAAACTGGCCAGCTTTTTTCCTATTTGCCAAGGAGGAGACAGAAAAGGCCCGCGAAAAGGATGAGATAAGAGAAGTGAGTGATAGACGTGAGGCAGATTGTCAGGGTGAGAGGTCTTGAGGTGCTCGGAATGCCTCTTGCTGATTAATGTTTCGGCGAGCGGTGGAAGGAAGAAGTTGGGAGGATTGAAGGGTAGGGTGGGGGATCTCTGTGGCGGAGCGCTACGTGGGAAGAGCGGTGGTTTGAGGGGAGGGCCAAAATAAGTGAGAGTATATTTATATCCGGGAAATGAAAATTATAACGACCTTGAAAGGTTGGGTGAAGGCAGGGAATGGAAGCCATGGCGGATGAAAAGCTTAAGGTGGGATGATCGTTTAGGATTGAGAGCGATGGGAGACAACGAACAGTAGTGGAGAAAAGACGGCGGATTAAAACACAAGACAGATTTTTAAATCTAGGATTAGTTCAATTTTCTTATAAAATTGAATTTATTCTTTCTCCTACGCGTGCGTTTCAGTCATCCAGGTGACCTACGATAGGGAGAGATTATCTTTTTTTATATTCTACCAGTTGAGTGGTATGGAGATATCGATGAAACAGAATTTTATCAAGCTAAATTAAGGATGTATTACATTGAGTCAATTAGGATCGATTTATAAATTTTGAGTCATGAACGAATGATGGGGTTACCTAAGAAGAGAATGAAGTGATGGAGAGTACCAGGATATCAATCTTTGAATTGATAGAAACTGATGAAGGACTAATTACATTGAAGCATAAACAAAGTCTGTACTCACGTAGTCCTTTTCATGTTATTACTATTCTATCTATTCTTAAACTGAGTACCTACTCCTTAGGTCTGTAAAATGGTCCACCTATCAATGATGAGCAATTAATAACGGTGTAGGTACTATTTTTTCACACATTTATACTTACCTTTTCAACACGCACGTGTCCTTATCAAGGTCATTCATTATCAATAGCGGACCGTATTATATGCTATTGCTAATTTATTTACTTGATAATATCACTTCGGTAAATTATAAGTTGACACAGAATTTGGTTATTTGTAAGAAATTTCCCCAAATAAACGCCTCGCTGTATTTTTTGTGTCCATACTCCATTTTACCCTAAGCGTTAATAACTCCCAGCCACACACCCTTGAGGTGGCTTGTAGGATAAAATGTAGAAGAATAAGTGATACATCCAGCCCTTCGACCTTTATACATTCATCCTAGCCCCGTGGCGCCGTCAATGCGCGCTTAATGAAAATGAAGGGCACGCTATTATTTATTCCTGGAATCTCCGAAAGAGGCGATGGGGTCAAAAGATTGCTTAATTGCCCTCTCGACCGATCTCTCCCCACAGTTCTGCCGGAGATGATTGCGTCCCCTTTACCGGAAAGAATAAATGAATGCCTGAACTATTGCTTGAAGGGGTCGTTGGGAGCTCTCGAATCTTTTTCGTCATCCTGTGCCCTCTTTCTGCGAGCTGTTAATTGTGTCCTCCTCCCTCGGGACCGCTCTTCTCCTAATTGCAGTGATGTGTTGAATTTTTGACGGTCGCCTAGTCGTTATTTTGTTCGGATCTCCAGCATTGGATTTAGGGGGCTTGGTTGCGGTGGAATTGCTCATTTCCTATTTCGGTGAAGCGTGCAATATCTCCCCCGAATCGTCCTTTCGCTCGAATTTCCTCCTCCAAATCGACGATCGTTTTGTTTTCTTGGGTAATTAGTGTTTCCAGCTGATTAGTGCCGATTGAAGCAGTATAGAATGGTCAGTAAATCCTTTCCGAAGGACTGAGGGGAAAATTATTGCCTTAATATCGACTGCAAGATAGTATTTCTCGTGATAAATTGGCAGTATTAGCTACGCTGATACGTGCCAACTACAAGTCCTGCCCGGAGGTCTGCGGCCAACAGTCTTTCCTTTTCTAAGGCTCTTTAAATAATTATGTCAGAAAAAGGATGGGGAATGGAGGATATCCAGATTGCGCTACATATGCATGATTTGCAACTCGTTATTGCATAGATCTATCAATGAGGAAACATTTCACGTCATCGTTATACGAGTATTTGGCAAATTCCCCGGAGGCAGTTCCTGAATTTCGACCCTTCGAGACTTCGCGGTCATTTAGGCTATTTATCTCTTACTTTATTACTTCTTGGTTATCTATTGTATATTTATTGTCAAGTAAATATCTTTAATGCTCAATTCATATATATTTATTGATGGCTATTATTTCCAGAAACTATGACGCACTCCCCGATCGCCTAGTATAGGTCGTTAAAATTTTGTTAAGTTCATTTCCTTAGTTATAACATTAGTTAATTTAGAAAATAGAGGATGTGTGCATCGAAAAGAGTACCGACCTGTAATTCACCTTTAGAAATCAAAGCACCTGACTTTTACCTTAATTATTTCTTTGTCAAGTACTTCAATTAGATTCTCTCCTCTGAAAAGTATTAAATATTTGTGTCTCGGAAAACTATTCAGAAATTTTTCGGCGAAGCAACTAAGCTTTGAGAAAGATACGCTTAAAATGAGTACCTGGAGGTTTGTGTTTGAAATTTTCGAGATAACCCCGATCACGTAACTAAGGAGTCACATGGTACAACGACGGTCAGCTCGAGATTTGAGTGAGTGCCAACCACTCATAGGAATAGTTTTAGTTTTTAATACGTTTTTATTGCATTTCTAATAGCAAAATCATTCCAAAATATTCCCGTGATAGAAACTCGATCGGAAAGGCTCCCAGAGGTTCTTACGAGTGGTTTAAGTACACCAAAATCTCGAACCATTCATACTTGTACCACGTGACTCCTTAGTTATGAGATTGAAATTATTTCGAATAGTTCAAACCATGAATATACATAACGGATTGTTGACTCGTCGCAAAAACTGTTGTCTAGAATACCGTAAACAAACAAGTTTTGGATTGTGGCGCCGCCTATTGATGAAAGACGGCAGTTCAAATGTAAATACAGTCAACAGATTGTAAATAAACACATTTTACTGGTTTTACTTACCAGTAATGTCAAGGTAGTGGATAAAAATATAGTGCCATACGCGGGATGTAATTACACTTTCTAGCGTTAACAAAAATTAACAACGACCATTTACGATTCAACTGAAAAGACTTTTTTCTAAGTTGCGTTAAGGACTGGGTGAACTAAATCTGACAATTTAGGCCACTCGTAGCTTAGGCAACAGTTCCAAGCATTTAAATCCATTATGTATATTCGTGGTTCAAACAAAACCCTGGCCAGCAATTCATTCCAAAAAGCAAAAATGTTAGTGTGTGCAATCGTTCTTTTAGGGTCGTGCACTACCTATCGCTATCAGATGCCCTCTGTTGCACGGAGAAAATATAGGTACTCGACTTATCACTTTCTCGAGGGATAATGGTAAACTATCCGTTGCGTTTCAATCGGGCGAGGCATCGAATGTGGATGGAGCCCCGAGACAACCTTTCCCTCGCAGGCCGTCCACCGTAATTGAATCAGAAGGGGCAGGAGAAAATGGACGGAGGAGGAGTGGTCACGATGGAAAAGTGTCCGATCCACTGCGTCGACCGGTCTGTTGTCGAGGGCAGAGGGCGAAGGCGAGGAGGGTGGGCGATTTATACGAGGGAGATACGGAGAGAAGAGGGCGAAACGTAGATGGGGAGGGGGAGGAGAACTGATTTTTGGCGGAAGGGACCGCTCCGAAATGAGGCCACCATCGGACCGCAATAAACGCGCTCCCGCAGGAATTAATAGAGCGGGCCTCTCTACACCCGAATGGCAAATCCGGACTTAAAAGTATAATCCAGTAAAATGTGGGTCAATCCCCAAAGAAGCGAGGGGTCGGAGTCTGCAAAAGAAAGAAAGAAAGAAAAAGATTTATACGGCGCATGAGGTGCCCAAAAGCTTGCAATGGAGATTATGAATTTTTTTCTGCGTGCAGATTGAACGCCGGTGAGTGCAATGAAGTTTCTAAGGATATAGAAAAGGGAAAATGAAAGGAGGTGAGGAAATAGAACTTGCTCCGGCTAGAAAAGGGAGTAATATGGTTGCCGTTCTCCAAGATGGAGGGGAGAGGACCTCGGTTGAGCCGGGAGTTTCCTACTTTACCTCTCTTCAGACTCGTTTCTTCCCGCAGGGAGTATTCGAGAAACAGAAGTTACACCGGTTAGGTGACAAGTGGATTAGATAGCCACGGCCAAAGGAGAGAGGATTAGGAGAGGAATTAGGGGAGCCACAAAGGCACCGTATGAGGGTAGGGTTTAAGACGGGAGGGGCAGCAGGGGAAGGTAGGATAAGAGGGAGACGCTGGGGTGAGGATGCTGGCAAGATAAGAGTAGCGAGCGGGGAAGATGAATGCGTAGAGGAGAAGTAACAGGAAGGAGGAGAACAGGGGGTGAGGGAGTTGGATGGCAGTAGGAGAAGGAAGTTTCCCTGAGAGGGGTCGAAGGTTGAAAGATCGGCACGCTTGGTTGCCGGCATCTCAGGGTTGTGAATAGTGTGATAACGGTAAGGTTGCATTAACAGCAGCCCTCGTGGTTTAAGCACCGAAAAGAAGAAATTTACCATGAAAAATTAAATTTAACTGAACGGTATGTGAATCCGAATCTCTAAATTGAATATCAGATGTGTTCTCCGATTAGACCATCATCAGTCTAAATTTAAAGCGATTTGGGTTCAAATCCTTGTAGAGGAGGATGATTTTCAGAGAAAACCCGATCGCTATTTGAGTATCTTGTGGAGGGAACACCCAAGTGCAGTACTCCGTCTGTCGGATGAAGCGTTAAACTGTGGCCCCTTAGGCGCCTCTCATTAAGAGCAGGCTAATGCCGGGTTTCTATCCACCCTTCCTCCCTTACCTCTCCCCTTTGGCGCAAATGACCTTAGCTGTCGGTCGCTTCCCCAAATATTCAATCCAAATAAAGCGATTTCCCAGAGAGTTTACCATATTACCTTATAAGATGTTCAGGGTCAGACATATCATTACAGTTGCATTTCGTCTTCTCTGTGTTTTTAAAAATTGACATGTAAAATCTAGTATTAAATGGGAAGCCAAACATATTCTTTGGTTTTCCATATAATTTGAGCCATTTTATTAACCAGCCTGGTGTTTTTCTATTTATTTCGATTTTTAGGTGTTTCTTGTTTGTCAAGATATGTTTATTTATAAATTCTGCAACAGTATGATCACGCAGCATTTCTCGGAAGGAATTCTATTAATTGATAAAAAAAAAGCTGCGTAACCCTTCAAAAAATAACAATATGATCATTTTCTACCATCTTTGTTGGAGTCCATAACTAAGATCTAAGGTAAAAGTAACGCAGATTTTGTAAGTGGGTCCTCTGACGTTGCTTAATTTATCCCTGGAAGATGTGACAGGGTTAACAAGAGGAGGCGGCGGACTCATAATTTCGGGATGGGGAATGTTGGAGGTGAACGAGAGTAAGGGATACTGAAAATTTATGATCGGCAACAATTAGTGTCGAAAATGTCATCGCGAGGAAAGTTGCAGTCTATATAGAGTGTTTTAAAATTACATATCTCATTTCACAGCGCGGAAGAAGTATGTTTTTCTGAGAAAGAGATCAGAAAAATTCATCCTTATCTTATTCGAAAAATTTCAAAGTCAGACCTCGCCTGACAAGTACTGTCAATATGATTTCGATGTCACCGTGAAGCCATGCTAAAGCAAAAGTCGGTAAATAATAGCTACTCAAGTTCAGCTCATTGCAATATTTATGCTTAAAAAAAAGGAATGTTTATTTTTTCGATGTCTCTAGCCAAAACCAGGATTAGTCAAATAATCTGAATCGTATCATCGCGAACTCTGGTTCTATCGAAAGCATCACATAGTTTGGATAGTTGCAGAGTGTCAGGTAAAATAGATGACGCAGCCTACTGCGGTGTTCAAGTCTATCACAGCTCATGACTGTTGATTAGAATCTGGAGAGCTGTAAATTTATTGCGATTTAAATTTACCCCTCAAAAAATAAAACAAATAAATGCAGAAAGACAAAATAACAATTAAAAAACAATTACGTTAGTAATAACAATTCTCATTTACTTGTAATATGTTTGGAGGGTTTCGCCGTCACCAGCGGTTACCAATAAATAGATTGAATTGCTGCTACTCTCCGCTTCACTCTACTCTTACAAGTAGTCAGCCGTTTTTATACCGTCATAATTATCCAATTTTATGCCCGTCACAAATTTCCGGGCACATTCCATCTTCGAGCATCCCAAATTTTTTTGCCACTAGTTTCTGTGTTAATTATTATTTTTTAAAAATAATGTTGAACCATAAACTTTTCCATCAGCATTTCTCTTTGTTCTCTTTCATTTTGCCCTAAAAGTCACTACACCTAAACTCTACGTACAGTTTTGTCATTGGCTCGGAACTATCTGCCTTCAATTTCTGTGTATTTCTCTTTATTCCAAGAACTTGAAACCCTGAGCCTCTTGGAACATATCTTCCGATTAGCCTACCTCAAAGTTATCAACTCATTCTGACATACGCAAATAATCTAATTGAGAGAGTCCTCTTCTTCTGCTTATTTGATTTTTATAGTATTTTAGTTTTAATTGGAAGACTAGAGTTTGCAATTTAATGATCTCATACTTGATGAATTTTATTGCTACCAATCTGATATATATGGATTGATCCGTGTAATTGCAAAAAATAGGTAGAAACTTGCACATAAAATGAATAAGCATACCACTATGCCAAAAAGAAGTAATCATATTAAAGACAATGTAATTAAATAAAAGATAATAAATCATGATTGCTGATATTTCAGACACATGGAATATATTTTTGCAAATTACTCTGATCCTCAGAATTTATTGTGCATAGCACTTACCTGTACCAAACTGCTTAAGATACATGATTTTTATATGTAATTTCGTGATTTGCTAGCTATAGAAGTGCTTCTACTTAGTTGGAGGAATTAGAAAACATGTTGATATCCATATTCAAAGAAAAAGGATGTTCCTGAGATATAACTGAATAGTGATTTGGGATTCAATTTCGCCGTCAAAAGAGAATATTTCTCCACGAGTGATAAATAGTCCTTCTTGGCCAGCATGAAGTTGAGTGTTTCCATTTATTAGCGGGTTTGAATGTACCTCTACTTTTCCAATGCAGTAAATCATCGACAACTTTGGTTCAATCAGCAAAAGATGGCGGAATATGGCTAAATCAGCCTTTGAATACTTCAAATTTGCTATGCATGACTGATATAATGCCACCAAGTCGCAATCCATCCCATTGAACTAACTAGTAAACCTCTCCGATCTATCGATCGGTGTGACTTGGCTTTCAGTACTCATCCGCGTATAAATAATCTTGGCGACACGCGTAGAACCAAAATAGGATGCTTTCGGACAGACGGAAATAAATGCATCACTATAATAGTCATAAGGGAGTATGGCGTTGTTAGAGTTATTCACTTCGTTCTGATAATGAACACATTACAAGTTAATAACAGCAAAAATATCAAAATTATATTTATTAAGCGTTTCACGCTAAAAAAAATAATTACCTTTTACAACTTACATAATGGAAAAGTACTGCAGTGATAAAAAAGAAAAATTAGTCGCTATAACCTTTAGCAACTTCGCGTAAATATTTTAGCATTACTTAGAGAAAATGGCAATAGAGAAAATGCTCTACTGCCTCTTTTATTTGCCCTGGAGTTTCGGTAGAAAGTTTGGAACCATGCGATACTTACTCATGAAATGTACATATAATCAGCTTACTCTCATTAAGGCATCATAAAATAGGTCACGTTATAAAGAATAAAAGAGTTGATGGACTGAAAATTATGAAAATAAAATGTCCTGGACCCGGGAAATATTTCCATGGATAACCCTAGGGAGTAGGACCACCCGTTTTCCAGCTTCAGAGTTGCTGTTGACTTTTCAACTCGCGAAAACCGATATTGCGCAAAGGGGTGTAGAGGCCCGCTCATTTAAAAAATCATTCGCACCAAAAAATAGGGTGAATTTTCTGCATTTTATCGTATTTCAAAATTGTAGAAGTTCAAGAAGCAGCTAAACCTGATAAGTAGTTTTGCAAAAACTCGTTAGGAATTTTGCTCAAGTTAAATCGGCTCGAAATTGAATTATAAACTCTTCCAACATACTTTCATTCCCTCTGGCGATTGGAAATAAAACAACTCCTACGTGTGAAGTGAAGTGCATTTGGAAAGATAACTCTTGGGAAATTTATCTCCACATTCCTTGCATCAAGATAGCGTTCCTTTTTTGGCTGCTTCTGTGTTTCGCTACTGATTATCACTTCACTATCATCTCAGGCAACGGCTTATTTCCTCATTAAGTCCTCACTCTGACACCCCACATTATACTCTTGGAGTATTTCATTCTTGGACGTCATTTGTAAATGTTCCCATCCATTTCTCCCTCTATTTTTATTTACTGCAAGCCATCGTGACACTAAACGTCTTATATGTTTGTCAATTTCTCTCTAAGAGTTTTCATCATTCTTCCTAGTGCCCAATGATAGCTCCTTGGCCGTTGAAACACGTATTTCCCGAATTCATAATAAAGCAGATGGTTTAGAAATAATGTTTTTGTCGGTTGTAATTTCTTTTTTCTCCTACCGTTCTTCGGGATCTCTTCATCTACGTTTCTCCGTTCACTTGATCATCACCATTTTTCGATTACGCCACCTCTCTTTTGCTTGTATTTGTATGGTGTTCGGATGAAAAAGTAAAAGATTGGTGCAACTTTGCTCTTGTTAGGTCACATCTCGAATATGTCGCGAGTATTTGGGACCCAGAACAGAAAGATTTATTAAAAATAATACAGAGAAAATCTACGCAGTACGTTGAAAACTGCTACGAGCGAACATATTGTGTTCCGCAACTTTTAGAGGGATTAAGTTGGGAGCCACCAGAGATTCGGAGTCTACACGCAAGACTTAGCTTGCAAGAGGGATTCAGAAAAGGTGTGTATCTGAGTGGCACAGAGAATATTATTTTGACATCACACTACACCTCCAGGGCTGACAGAAGCGATATAATTAGAGAGATACATTGCCGAACAAATAGGTACAAATATTCGTTCTTTCATCTACATCGACGAAATGCCATGAAAACCACCGGGGTATGTGGCACGGAGTAATTCCACACCAGGCATGAAGCACTCATCCCAGTTCAAATCGGATCCACGCACGCTCGCCCCAAAGCCAGGGGCACGCCATAAGCAGTCAGGATGACAATGCGCGGTCAGAGTTGACAATAGGAGAGTCCTAGTAAACGAACATGCTACCATGCAGTATAGTATTTAAGATGGAACTACAGGTTAACTTTATTAATGCTACTCATTAATAGTAATATAGGGTATAAAATCATGCAGGAGCTATATTTTGTTGGAAATATCATGCTAGGCTAATTGGCAATTATACTGTTAAGGTATTTAGCACAAGTGGCAAACCTACTTTATCTATTGAGGTTCAAAGTTTCCCAGAACTAATATAACGCAAGTTTTATGGTCAATTATTGTATATGACAAAATTAAATTTATAATCTATTGGTTCTACAGTCTATTTCCTTGACTTTATGCATGTGATCATTTCTGCCATAAAAGTTTGACTCTAGCAGAATATGTTGAATGTCCTGCAAAAATAGTCTACATCAAAAAGTCGAAAGAGAGAATTTATATTTTTTCCTTCGATTAAATTTCCTTCCCGTGCGCTGTAAGTGACCACAATAAAAACTGAGCTTCACTAATTACATTCCCATAATATACGTTACAATTTCACCTTCCAAAACCTTATCCCTTACATCTTTATCAGCTGGTGTACTAACACATCCTGCCACACGCCCATGTGGAGGCTCGGATGAAATAGTCAAAGAGAGATGCTACTTCACTCTGGTTAGGTCACACCTGAAATACGCCGTGAGCATTTCGGACCCTAGTCATAAAGATTTAACCAAAATAATTAATAAAATACAAAGAAAGGCTGAACCCTACGTAAAAAACTTCTACGAGCAAGCCTAGTGTCTCACTACTTTTAGAGGGATTAAGGTGGGAGTCCCAAGAGACTCGGAGACTACACGCTAGGCTTAGCTTGCTTGAAAAATCCAGAACTGGTTTGTTTCAGAGCGACAATATATTAATATAATATTATCATGTTATTATAATATTAACATCACGCCTCACAACATCTCTAGGTCTGACAGAAGCGATAAAATAAGAGAGATGCATTGCCAAACAGATAGGTACACATTTTTTTTTCACGCACAGTAAGCGACCACATTAAAAACTGAGCTCCACTAAATACACTCCTATAATACAAGTCACCATTTCACCTCCCAATATCTTATCTCTTTACACGACTGGTGTCCTAACACCCCCTGCCCTCTGCCACACGCCCATGCGGCGGCTCGCAGGGTAGTACGTAGATGTAGAAACTTTGGTAAAAGATTTAGTCTATATTTTCCCTTCAATCAGATTTCCTTTCCACGCACAATAAGTGACAATAATAAAAACTGAGCTTCTCTCAATACATTCCAATAATACGTGTCACCACTTCACCTTTCGAAACCATATCCCTCACGTCTTTAAACAGTTGGTATCCTAAAACCCCCTGCCACAGGCCCATATGGTGGCTCGTATGGTAGTGTGTAGATGTAGGTGTGCTCCCATTTACTCTGTTACTATCATTGCCCAGACTCTACTGCCATTTGAGATTATGCTTCAAGTGCATTTCTTTAGAATGTACGCTGATAATTGTATTTGTATCGCATTTGCCGCCTTACTCTTTCCTTCACCAGTCCTAGAGCGTATCCTTGGAGATAGTGAGTAGGTACGCGAAGACGGAGGGAATCACAATGCACAGGGACCTCGGAAGCGAGGATGAGCCAAGTCGTAATTCACATGTCGCTTATCTTAATATTCCTTCGGGGCGTCGAACACCTTGATACCAGTACGCGACTCCTCCCTACTAAATTCAGCCAGTCGTTACGACACAGCAAGGCGGGGAAATTGGAGGGAGGGGCGGTATCGAGGGGTGGATGGGGGAAAGGAAGAGAAAGGACAAGAGATGGAGAGAGAGGGATGCACGAGACGGGATGTGAGTAGGAAGGGGTGGGGATTATGTGGGAGGCGCAGGGAAGGGAAAGGTTGAGTAGGCAGGGTGTGGATGAAGGAAGGCGTGACAAGGATATTAGGGAGCGGCAACCTCTTGATACAAGAAGATTGCGAACGAGGCTTTGACGCACCGGGAATATACGGGATAATTCGAGTTTCAAAAAATAAACAGGGGGCGGGGGATTGACAAGCCACAGTACTATGGAAAGGAAGATTACTCCAGCGAAAACTTATTTCAGAAGGGTTTTACCTCAAATGTGTGTTTCAAAATACACCGAATTAATCCATTTTGTTTTCATCATTTAAATAAATACTGCTTTTACTGATGACTAGGATCAGTCAGATAAGGTAAGAATAGTTTTCATCATTGAAATAAATGCTGCTTTTACTGATGGCTGGGAACATTCAGGTAAGGTAAGAATAGTCATCACTAAAATCAGTATTTATATAAATGATGAAAATAAAATGGATGAATTCAGTGTATTTGAAACATATATGCGCGGTAAAATGCTTCTCAAATAAGTTTGGCTGGTATAATTTTCCTTTCCACAATATTGTGGTTTATGAGCTGTTTCATTAAAACTCGAAATATCGTGTATATTACCGGGGCGTCAAAGCCTGGCGTGACAATGAGGTACCTAATGAGGCAGGTTATTCGACGAAGTTGTTTTAAATGAACACTTTTACCATTCATAAAGGCAGAGTGGTAAAAATATCTAATGAACTCACGCTTTTTAACTTGTTAGTTATTTGCTAATAACGCCATAACATAGATGTTCTGATACCTTAATGTTATCTTCATTTATTTCCTTGGAAGATTATGCGTCTATAAAATAGTTTTTGTGCAAAATTGGCTTTTATATTAGTTCAAAATATATTATTATTCTTTGTACTTGATCCATTTTTTATTTAATTAAAGTTCAAGTTTCATTTGCGAAAAGAAGTTGAAAGTCAGGTTTTTTTGTTAACATAAATATAGGATTCCTTTTTTCCAAAAGTATACAAAATGTGAATAATTCATTTTAAATCGGGACCACGGTGAGTATTTTTGCTGCGTAAACAAGTCGTGACAACCCCGAAATTACCTACCGTCCTTCCCCGGCTGCTACTACTCATTCGTTAATGATGGAAAAGCAAGTACTTGACTGGCAGAGATGAAGATACAGTGGGGTAGGTGCAAGTAGTCACCTAAAACAATAGGATGTTTTTCAATACGCCAGCAAGATGAAAAAGGGCAGGTTTTCTGATCCGAAGGGAACATGGAGAGGACTAAATGACAAATTTTCGATCTTTCCTACTTAATGTCGTTTTGGTAGAGGCAAAACTCTTGAATCAAGAATTTTGCACACGTGTCTTTGATATGTTAGATAACTCGAATTTAAATCCACAGACGGGTATTATCAACCCCCACATAATGTTAGTTGTGGATATGATACTCGCTAAAAACTCAAAGATCACAATTATCTCACGAATCATCGAGTGATTATGCTGGTCCTACCGGTTATATTAATTAACACCGGCCTTGACAAGCTAAAAGTCTCCGGTTAAGATTTGACGTTGTGTTTTTGTCCAAGGATAAAGATCCAGAACTCGAATGTGCGATATAACCTTATAAACTGAAACGCACGAGGCTCACGTTGACCACAGTTACTACACATTCTGTATTTCGTAAATTGATGGGGAAGTTACGCAGCAAAAGATTTATAATCCAACAAAAATATTTTCTCTATATTCGTCAATACGTTATTCTATTCTTACATGTTTTTCTCGCTACGAGGGGAAACTTCAACCTCATGAAAGCTTCAGAGGCATGACGTTGTCGAAATATTACGAGATACTTTGAATTTATAAATAGATAGCAAAGAGTTTCATAATCCGCATTACGATGAAGGGGAATATTTGCATACATTATTTATTCTTGTTTCATTTTTATTGCGCGAGCAGTTTGCGATCGTACCCTCTCTGTTTGCTAAGTAGGTAGCGCGCCGGCCTTGGAACGCAAAGGTCACGAGTTAGGATTTCGCCCATAGCCCTGGCGTGCATTGATAGGTGCAGTGATTTAGCACGGCGTAGCAAATCGTCTTTGAACTAAGGGTCGGCCGCAAATGGGACACCCGTTCCCTTTCAGTCGACTAAGTTAAACACCATTGGGCTTCACTCGAATTTGCTGAGGTTATCGTCCCATTCATCCAATTTCTGTTGTCCCCACTCACAAGGGAATGGCTGACTGTAAGCGCGGAATGACCTCTTGCGTCGAAGCACGTTAAACTGAAGAGCGAATTATTCAACTGATTTTCATCGATATTCCGTCCATTAACGTACTTTAAAGTACAAATTACAAGATGCTTTATATCGGGTGTTTTTTTTAGTAACAGTTGACAATAACGGTGATTAAATATGTAAGTATGTTATACTTGAATTTATTACTGTTTACCCATGGATTTATAGTTGACATAATACTAAACAAAGAAAACTGGAATATTAAAAGACCGATTAGTCCTCTCGTCAATCCAATTCACTTCATTTGAGTGATCAAACCTACCGATTTGTGGGAGCTTAAAGATCCTGTCAGTGTCAGCATTTCTTTAAGTCTTAATATAGTTTCTTTCTTTCGTGTTTGGCGAGACTCCCATCTTCCGCCCTATAGATCGTTCCCCGTTTCCATCTTATCTTGGGATTTTATGGCGTCTCCCGTCCTATGCATAGGCACATGGTTTCACCGGAGCAGCGTTGCCAAATGTTCGATGACATTAAGTCAACACGAAAAGAATGAGCACATGACGATATGTTAGTGGATCATACCTCTAGTCGGTGAGTCGATTTTAGGCGTAATAAAACCAGAAAATGTTCGCAAATGCTTTATTGAAAATATTTTCATTTTTGTGGCTTGAAGCGCCCGAATGTTTTGGTCTGTACTTTCATATTATAAGCATTAGTCATTCAATTAGAATTGGCTTCAAAGATTAGTCTTAATTAATAGTTTATAACAGAATAATAAGGTTAATAGAATTAGTTGACTACAGCCCTTCAATCTAACCTGTACCTCTCACACCCTTTCGTCCTTTTAACTTCTTACCTTGTACCTTTCGTTCAGGCAAAGTTTTCGACGCGTAATCATCCCTTGGTGTTTCTCGATGTGCTTTTCCTTCTTATATGTACCTTACAAATTAGTTCTGCCACACTGTGTGGCCATTCCATCTGAATCATTTCCATTATCCATTTCTACATTCTATTTCTACTTAATAGTGCTTCACATGGTTATCGCCTCTTCTAATCTTCCCTATACCTCTTCGTTTCTGATCCTATCCGTCCATTTGATCATTACCATCTGCCTTCTGCACCAAGTTTCAAAAGTATGATTAGCTTCTTTAATTCTCATATACCTTTTCTTACGAGGCTTGTGAATCTTCAAGAAACTTTACCTAGTTGCTATATCTCATCTAATGGTTGTACATCAAGGCCCCAAGTGCTCGGCGCCCAGTACGCAGGCAGTCTTTCCCGAACGCATCTCCAACGGCTTGCAGGTAACGAGTTAGTCTCCTAGGGCGCGGAATGAAGGCGAATTAGGGATTGTCTAGCGCGGGGAGAGGAGCGGGGGAAATAGGGTCGTAGGGGGAGGGTGGTTGCGAGGGGAAGGAGGGAAAGGGGTCGTTGGGAAGCGGAATGAAGGCCGGCCAAAGAAAGAGTAGGAAGAAGGACGCGTTGGGGAGAATACAATTTGGACCAAAACATTTATAGACTCAATAGCCGCCCGTGGCATGTCTCCTCGTCGCCTCCGCTGGCAATATTCCCGCGCCTATCCTCCAACCCTCTCCCTCCTTGCTCCCTCCATTTACCTCTCTTCCTCTCCCCCTCCCCACCCACTCCTGTTCTCTCTAACACCGCAACCCCCACCCCTCCTCCTCCACCCTCATTTCCCCCCTCCCTTCTTTCATCCTCCCCACCCTCTCGCCCCTCCCTCCCAACCCCCTCCGACACATCTCACTTCTCCTATCTAGAGGAGAGCCCTGATCTCTTTCCCCCTTGGAGACACAGGGAAAGGAAATGTGTTCCAATTCAAGTACGCCACCACAGTGTGTCCCATATACCACGATTAATGTGCATGCGTTCGTCTCATGCATTGAAAGCCAAGTGGAATACAGCTGCGAGTACAAAGATGCGCTCGAAGAAGACGTAAAACAAATGAGTGATGGCGACTTTGGAAGTTGCGGCGAGGAAACGGGCGAAGCTGAAATTTAATCAGTCAAAGATAAGGTATCTTGATAGTTTCCGCGACGTGTTTTCGGTGGTTCCTTCTTCTTCCTCCGCGATTAACATCGCGTTGCTGTTTTCCACAGACAGCTTTTCTCCTCCAATCCTGGATGGTTCTTCTAGTCTAAGACGAGCGAGATTACATCAAAAGAATGTAGGGTCCGAAAACATACGATTCCCATCCAAAAACTGCGTGAGACTTCTTCCCGTCTTGGCTGGGTAATGTGAGGCAATATACCGAAAAGGGTTACCCCGCACCCGTGTTGCCATCTGCAACCTGAAAAATCCATCTGGATGGGAGAAGAAACGTTGTGTGTAAATAGCAACAACATCACGAGAATTGCAGAAGATGAATATCGAACAAGCCTATCAACAATTTATCGAAAAATGTAAGAATGTTACAGCATTAAGCATTTGATAGAGAATAATTTCAACAGATTCAGGCCAAATATCGTGGAAGTTCGTCATATTAAAACAGAAACAATAATTGCAGTATACCAAAAGGTATTTTAATGCGTACGACGCGTTTCAGATCACAGAGCCTTCATCAGGTGCAAAACCTGATGTACAAGTCTTGTACCTGATGATGGCTCTGTGATCTGAAACGCGTCGTACGCATTAAAATACCTTGTGGGATAGTGCAATTGTTGTTTCTGTTTTAATTTGATAGAGGAATAATTTACGTCATCAGAAATTGTGTAATCTAGCTTATTTCACCCCTCTTATCTTTCCATGCATGTTGATTTCTATTAGCCCGAAAAATTATTCTGTTCCATTTTCCAGTTACTCGGGCCAAAGTTTCTTCCCTCTCCTCCTGCGTTCTTCGCGGGACTTTGACTTGTATTTCCCATTCTATCACGATAAAAACGAGTTCACTGCTTCTCTTGGCGAGACTTATTCATTTAGTAGTCCTATTCCTTTGAGTGAGCTGTATGGTTTTTAGAAAGATTATATTATTATCAAATTTATCTGCGCGACAATACTTCACCCTACCATCTCTGACGTCAAAGCATATCACAAAGACTGATATGGTCATTTCGATTCCCGCGATCCTTTAGCTGCTCCAGAGGATAATACAGTGAGGATACTTTTTGCAATCTTCAGGAAAAATAAGTACGCCTACATGTCGTCCCCAATAGAATATTTTCCTGGGTTTTAATGGTGTTTTCTCGTCCATAATTTGGCACTGAACGAAGCAATCACAGTGTTGCCATAAACAGTGTCGTCTAAAATTCATGAAAAGATGAAAAAATGAGAAATCGCGTATTTATTCAATAAAAAACTACAATTTTTCAATTTTACTGCGTTTATTTAATATCTTAATCTGTTACAAATAAAATTATTTGTCCGATATATTCAATGCTTTGGCTGCTATTTCGTTTCATTAAAAATCAGCAACATTTATCGACTTCTCAGGAATACACTCCAACGCGCAGAAATGTGAGATAGAGCAGGGAACGCCCGGCAACCATTAGCGCTATTTTAAGTGATAATATGGATCACACTTTATTGTGACTTAACGTATATTGTAACTTGAACTAAGAGAGTGAGATGCGGTCGATAATTCGATAAACCATAGATCATTAACGTTGGGAACGCTGTTAACTATAATCATTCAGGTGAAATGAAAATATGGGTCGCACTATAGTTTGCCTGAACATGAATTGGATCTCGGCCTGTGAGAGGGAAATGGACAAGACGTCCAGCAGAACTATCGGTGGTTAGAGCTGGCAGCAATGTCGACTCTGAAGTCTTGCAGAGAAGTGCTAAGTGGAAGTAAGGATCGGACGGTAAAGGGGCCGATACGGAGATAAAAACTCGGACTGATTGAGATAGATGGAGAAGGCTTTTGGCAGAATTATATATAGAGCAGGCAACGCTGTCGACTATAAATGGGGGATCGGGTTGGTGTGGTGGCTAGAGTACTGGATAACCATACGGACGGCCGGGGTTCAAATCCCTGCAGAGGAGGATGTATTTCAGTGGAAACCCTATGCCTACTTGGGTGTCTTGTGGAGGGCACTTCAAGTGCAGTATTCCGTCTGTCGGATGAGACGTTAAACCGTGGTCCACTTAGCTCCTTTCGTTAAGAGCAGGCTAATTCCGACGCTAGGTTTCTATCCACCCTTCATCCCATCCCTTACCTATCCCCTATGGCGCAAATGGCCTTAGCTGTCGGTCGCCTCCCCAAATATCCAATCGACCATAAAAACTATCATCATCATCGGCGCTACAGCCCATGTAGGGCCCTGGCCTTCTTCACAACTTTCTTCCATTCTTCTTTGTCCTCCGCTACTTCTCTCCACCTCCGGACCCCCAGCTTCCTCAAATCCTCTTCTACATTCTCCACCCATCTTTTCCTGGGTCTTTCTCTACTTCTTCTTACTTCTGGTTTTCCTTCTAAAACTTTTTTCACTACTCTTTCCCCACCCATTCTTTGTACATGTCCTGCCCATCAAATTCTCGATTTCTTAATCTCTGTTAATATTTCATCTTCCCCATAAAGCTGCTGCAATTCCTCATTCCTTCTAATCCTCCATTGTCCTTCTTCATTTACTGGTCCATATATCTTCCGAGGAATTTTTCTTTCCCACCTCTGTGACAAACTCTCTTCTCTCACCGTCAAAGTTTATGCCTCCGAACCATAGGTGACTATTCTTTTCTTTGTATTTCTGCCAACGGTTTTTGCTTTGAATACTATGGTGAAGTGAAAACGTGGTACGGTATATAGAATGCCTTAGCGTAGAATGGCACACAACCTGAGTGAGAGAGAGAGAGAGGTGCACCCGGCGCTCGGTAACACGTTTCCCGTCTTCCTCCTTCCCGCTACTCTCCAACTCCCAACTCATGTAGGATCTGAGTCTTTCCCGGTCAAAGACAACCTGCATCTTAAGACGCCAGGAGTATACAGCATTCCTTGTGAATGCGGCAAGGTATACATCGGTGAGACTGGACGCACGGTGGAAACACACCTGACAGAACATGCTAGGTGCATCAGGCTCTTCCATCCAGAAAAATCTACGGTGGCAGAGCACAGCCTGGAAAATGGCCATATAATTTACTTTGCCAGCACAGAGTCCTGTGTAAAACAAAGGATTACTGGGATCGCTTTGTAAAGGAAGCCGTGGAGATCAGGCTGGAGAAAAATAATTTCAACCGAGACAAAGGTTTCCAAATCAGCAACGCTTGGAAACCTGCTCTGAGAATGCTGGAAAAACGACGGGAAAAATCCGACCAGTCGGAGCCAACCTGACAAAAATGGCGGGAAAATGACCAAATGTCACTATATAAATATCGGGCTATTCTGGCGAAAAATCATTCACCCTGAAGACGATGGCAGACTGCGTCATCGAAACGCCGGTGCAGTTTAACACCATTACCCGGCTGGAAACCCGAGAACTCTTCATTCCCAACTCATCCCCATGGAAACCCCCCGCCGTCGACGCCGCCCCCGTTCCGTTGATGGACGCACTGGATGAGACGACAGCGGGTGAGATAGAGGGGAGCAGAGCAGCGGCGCGGCGTCTTCTGCTCCTTCTCCTCTCCGCCTCCGACCCCCCCCCCCTTTCACTCTTCTCTCCCCCCTCCCTCTCCTTAACCCTCCTCTCGTATCACCGATCCCATCGCATTAACGCCTTCCCTCTGTTCCGAGCGACTCTTCATATGTGGGCCACCCTCACTCCAACATATGTTTTCCATTAAGCTTCCCCCGCGTTAAAGGAAAAAAAAAGAGTTGCATGAGGAGGAGGGGTCTATCACTTAACGTCTGCGCTATAACATTGCCTAATTGCCCTTCTGGTCTTCGAATAACAATGGATGCATATTCATTACCTTTGGATTCATCGATCCCCAAAGGGAAGGAGAGAACATTTAAAACGGACAGGGGAACAGGACATTTCACAAACATGTCGAACGGAAAGGTTCAACTTATACTTGATTAAAGTTTAGTGGCATGAGTGATAAATAATTACAATACTTGCTAGAATAAGAGAATTTTGCAAGAGTGGCCTCCTGAAATAATAGAATTTTACTGCGAACAATTTGTGCTAGACGATTAGTTACAAATTTTATCTCATACGTATTGCACCTAATCACCATCAATTTTTAATATCTCCTATCGGAAATGTTTGGCAGAGTTACAGAATGGCCATTTAAGTCAGGATAACTCTATAGTCAACCTTTATCAACCTACCATAGCCACTACCATATTACTCGCTTTTTTATGTAGTTTCTGAAAAACGAATACGTTAACCGTATCTATCGATGGTTTTTAGACACTTTAGGCGATGTTTTCTTTGAAGCTGCATTTAATTCTCATGTCTGGTGCATAAAGGTTAACTGCAATATATGCTAATAGGATCAGTTTTTATGTTTTAACTTATAAATTAACGTCTACTCCTATGTTTTCCATAATATTCTAATAGGAGAATAAAGTGACATCTAGCACCGTAGTATGAAAGCTAATTAGACTTTTAGCTTAGCTATTTTCTCTGATAACAGTGAAATCGGAAAAATCTCCGGATGTGATGCTGAGAATTGAAACGTTTACTAGGTCACATATTCTCCTTTGATCTTTGAGGCTGTCTATGAATTTTGTAACGCTCTTTGGCTAATTTTAGATCCTTCCGCATCCCCGGCTCAGCACATCAAAACATTCCTCGGTTCGAATTTTCCTCACCTAGGTTACGTTACCCTGAAGAGTCTCAGCTGTCATTTGGTCAAATCCATTCTAGGCAATGAAGAACACATGGTATTCTACGTAAAATTAACTGTCCGATAACTCTGACGTATTAAAATACGCACCTGTATGTATTGAAAACCCAATGTATTTTTGCAAATTTCGAAATATTTTAGACATATTATTCTTTTTCAGTCAATGTGGGTCATCATTGAATAGTAAGATAGGTCACAAATGTGAAATTATAGCAGTTTGCGGTTATAGAATGGAATAATGAAGTTTACTTCTGCGGCTGTAATTATCCTTTCAAAATTCGATATCGGGACATCCAGATTTCTATTTTATAGCTGTTAACGATCTAGAAGGTCGATTTATTTACCCGGGAAAACTTAGAAAACTGATTATTTTTTCTTCAGCGTTTTACTTTAGATTTCCTGAGGGTGGTTGTGTGGTTTGAAATCAAAGTAACAAAATAGGAAAGGTTTGTGTGAATAATCAAATACTTGTCGACAACTACCTTGTTGCCTTACGTGACATTTTATTCCAGTTTTTTCCAAGACGTAAGTATTGCGAATGCAGAAATGAAGAAAATTAATACGTACATATTTAGATAATAATTAAAGGAAGGCAGTCCCTAAGGTGCATATCCAATACACGGCGCGTACATTTGAAAGAGGAATCAAATTAAATGCCATTGGGAATTACTGAAAAAAATGTCCAATGCGGAGAAAAGCATACCTCCCAAAAATGCTAGCGGCGATCGATCTCGTCTCAGTCGATTCGACTGGTTGGAATCAGACTCCAACCCTCAGGGAATGCCCTCATTTTTTCATCTCCTCGTCTCCTCTCTCGATCCATTCCCAATAATTTTTATCCGTGTCTCATTATCTTTCACTTTATCTCCTCCAATTTGTGTCCCCACTACTTTCTCTGCGTTATAGCCTGCTCCAGACTGCAGGAGTTACTCGATTGGTCCAGAAAATTCCCTGAATCTTCCTAGTGACCTACTTATTTGATATACACTACCACCACCGTACTATTTATCCCTAATATGTTAAAGTAGTTATTTTTTCCCCATTTCATTTCGGAACACATTCATTGGTTCTTTATTCCAGTATTGATTACATAATTTTCTAATTATTTTCTTCTAGTTAGTAGACAATGAATCGCAAATTCAAAGTCAAATCTTGTGAACCTTTTTAAAGTTGACAGCAATTAGTGAATACGATACGTTTACCCCTTGTATCACCATGGAAACCTCAAGACATTTGGGGAACCTTATTAAATAATAAGTAGTACCATAACAGCTGTTTTTACCCGGTACTTTTTACTAACTCCTGGTTCTGGGCGTAATATACTATTTGCCTAAATCCTTCCTACCTCCATCCAACGTAAAAATACGAGCTTGGAGAGACCTTCCCCAGTCTCTCCCCTTTCATTTAGATAGCCTCTTTACTTCTATCGAATTTGTATGGTGGCAAGAAAACTGACTTTCCATCTTCAAGACCTGGATTTAAATCCTGTTTCGTAAATTATTCAGCTGAATCTCGAAAAATCATTTCAAGTGCGGTACTTAGTCAGTCGGATGAGACATGAAGTTATGGACTTCTTGACGAAAATTAAAGCCGACGCCGGGTTTCCTTCTGTCCTTCCTCCTCTCCTAATATTATTTGTCCTCTACCAACCACACATCTTTCCTAAAAGGTGCAAACGCCTCAGCTGTTAAACCCTCCATCTGTTAAACTATTTACTTCCTATTTACGATTTTACATCATTACTATTCACCACTGTTAGTCATCGATTGGGATCAAATGGGTTAAGAGAGGAAAAAATGGAGTCCCATGATTGGCAGAAGACAAAAGAAGTTTAATACATACTCAGTAATGCATATGGATCAAACTTGTGGGACGTGTTTGGAGGCAGAATATCTCCTTGCAAACTTTTTGGTACGGGGATATACACGGAAAAAACAATAGCAGAAGGTCACAGATGGAATACATAAGGCATGTTATGAGGGACTTCACGATGTAGGACTATGAAGGGATGAAACAGCTGACTGGAGAGTGCAGTGGAGAGATTCTCCCAATTAATCTTCGGGTTGATGACATCTGGAAACGATACTTCATATTTTGCTATTTAATGCCCCATATCAAAAATATAAAATTTATTCTGCTATTTTGCTAAAATTATGGAATAAAGTGAGAGCTACGTTGGAGATCCCGTCGGTTTGTGTAGAGGGCGATGGGGTTTATCATAGAATAACAAGTATTTTTCAGCCGATCGTATCATTGAGCACATCTCTTATGGACGTGGTCATTACACTAAAGATTTTAATCCCAATTAATTATATTCTGACAAATATCAAAAATGGGATGTGGGAGAATAGCATTTTTGTTTCGATTAATCATCATTTGCGCGAAAAATTGTTAATTACTAATGAGCACCAACAGATACTTAAGTGGAAATAAAATTTATATTGCTATTCAATTTATTTTTTGAGTTATTAGAATATCACTGCCATTCTTTAAGGAAAAATTCAGCCGCTTAGCTATCTGCACCTGTTTCTGGAAGAGGTATTGACTAAGCAATATATAGGTAGGATAATTTTCGCATTTTATTCTTAAATTCTGTACCTAAGTAGCTTAATTATCTCATCAACTAAGAGAGTTTTTGATAAGATAAAAGCGAAATGATTGATTCCAAGACCCGCAGGACGGTGCGCGCGGTAACTTCAGCGGTTTCGACCACTGGTGGTCACTCAATCGTGTGAAATTCACAATGGAAAAGGTTATTCGCCTGGGGCGAGATTGAAACCTAGAACCCTTCATTTCGCGCCTAAGGCTCCAACCAATGGACCACTTGCTCCTAGAAAGCTATCATGAAATGGACAGTGAAAGAGGACAGAAGGTAGCTCAATTGGTGAGGGTACTTGATGTGAAAATGAGGGGTCTCGGTTCAAAACTCAGGGTTGCTTGAATGTTTAGAGTATTCGTCGCGAAATTGAGGGGTCTGGATTCCAAACCCCGTCCAGGCGAATTGTTTATTTCGAAATGAATTTCTCAAAATTGAAATGATTGAACTGAGACTCTCGTAGTCAAAGAGGAGCCTCTTTAAGGAAGGGATGTGAGATTTAAATTAGGGTTGAATCTTCATTCCTACTTTTACCATCGTCCCCCCCACTTCAAGCCACGCCCCTTTTAACAATTTCCCAACAAACTTCATCGAAAAGTTTGTTTCTCCTCTCCCCACTTAGCATTCAAGGCTCCAAACAATGGAGAATTCGAAGCGAATCTCGGCATAATATATTATGCGCGATCTTGAACACAGGCGGAAATGTGCGGTTTCCTTTCTTCCTTCCTTATCGAGAGCTTCCCCCAACCATTTCTTCCTCTCTCCTTTTGGAGACGTGCATCTAGATTGGAGCAAGTGGTGGACTCATTAAGTGGGCCGTTATTTCGTTCATCATCCGACCTTTTGAGTGCACGCATTAGTCGGTTCGATTTTCTCATGAAATGAGGATCGCTCGCTTCACCACCAAAACTTCATATTTCCGAATTCCCTTCGTTGTGTTCGCGAACTTAATTAAGGGAAGATGACTGGGGAGGGGATCGCGAATCTTTTTGATGTAATTTCCTGCAACTCTTTGCACATCTTTGCTTTGAACCTTTCTCGGCCAGTTTTTTAACGGTTATTGATGTAGGAGTCTCAAGAATCTGCGTTCAGATGAGGTCACTTCTCGTTGTTAATTCCACTCCGTAAGAACCCATCAAAATTACGAATGGCTTCCTATTTTCAAGCCACTGATTCTACATTATCCGGTATGGTGAGTGTAATATCTCAAACAAGACGCATCGTCTTTAACTCTTATTCTTCACCAAGATCTGTGAAAGTTCATTTGTTGCATAGCTTGCCATCAAAGGCTCATTGCTAGGAGGCTCACAAAGCATTATGTACATTACATTGTTGGTATGTGCGCGCAATACTTAATCCATAAAGTCGACATTTAATCATAGTTCATGAAGAGAACGAGCGGAAATTAAGAATGCATGTGAAGAGTACTTTGCTTACCCATGTAGCTTAATATACAACGCACGTGTGCCAGAATGATCACATTTTTCACTGTTAGAAAAATCTTCACCTTGCCTTGGGACATTACATCGCATCAGACAGAGCATAAACATGAGCTATGTTGGAATTCAGAATATTAATTAACTATATGTCTATAGTATGCATGATGAGCTCATTAATTTTCTAACTAAGAAATTAATACTCGGAAATTATATTTTCATATATCTCATACGTACAATTAGCTCTACCCTATCCAAGAAGCGGCAGGTAATGAATATTTCCAATATCCTCAATGTTCAAATTTATTCTATAAATAATAGCTAAAGGATAGACCATGAAAGATGAATATGATGCGTTATTAGTTTTGATGATTATTCCAGTACATAACTACTCAATCGTACAACCCTAGGCAACACTTGATAATTTCATTCCCTTCCTACTTGAATAAATAAGACTGAAACTAATATATTTATTGATGACTCCCTTGTATAAGCCAGTTATTATCTCAACAAAATCTCCATAATTGAATGATTAAGGTAGACTTTGATTATTTTAAAGTTATTTACCTTGGTTCTTCAACTTTTCGATCAATTTGATTAATCAGTGGAGATTTGAGCTTTATCATTAACCCTCAGTGTGTTTTTTACCCAATTCCTTCTAGTTTGTAATAATCATGTCAAGTTCATGCATCAGAACAATTCTTTCACGACCTGACAATTTGCCGTCTTTATTTTTTATGCTATACGTGACATGAATGTAGTATTTTCTTATGTATTACCCACATCTTGGCGAGTTGTTCCTCCTACCCGAAACTTCTTTGATCTTAAGTGTGTTTATTTTCATCCGACTCGAGCTCCTGCCCCAGAAACTTCTCACAATTATGTATTCACGTCACGATGTTTTAACATACAATTCCACTGCTGCTCTTTGGTGCTTTTGTGTCCAAGGCGATGGAATAAACCACTCTATTCTAGAGCTAAGACAATTCACTCAAGATACGCGTTTCTGACATTATCGTCTAAACATTTATCACCCGGGGGTGAACTAACTCATCTGATAACTCGCTAACCTCTTTCGTCCTCAGCCCTCCCTTCGCCTCTTCCCTCCCCTAACCCTCCTCCAGCCTCTTATCCCTCCTCTTCCCTTTCATCCCTACATTCCTCGGTGGTCCAAAAGTTTCCCATTTCGCTTCGGGTCGTCTCTTTGCTTCCTATTCCTGTCGTTTTCCCTTCCCACTTCTTCCCCACTCCCCCTAACCTCTTCGAAACGCCCCCGTCAACCATAAAAACCCTCTCTTTCTATCCCCTCGCGTTGCTTCCGTCAACGCTCATCCTCCTGATCCTGAAATGTGGCATACTTCCCCACAGGTTATCCTTCGTGGTTATGGGAATTTAGCAGTGACTATAGGGTTGAATTTCACCAAACTCGAAAAAATTTCTCAGTATGGATAGCAATGTTGCGAACATCTGTAAGCATGAATTTCATCCCGTTTCTTTTTAACTTTTGTTTCTTTAATACTCTTTTTAACTTTTATTTCTTAATTTTATGGTTCAGTCTGGGGTAACTCACGCGATATGAAAATTTTATGGCAATCTATAATGCAGCATATATGGCAAGAAATTTCATAGGTTACGACCCTACAAGTTGCTTCAATGAAATTCGTTAAATATATATAAACGCTATTTCTAAAAAAACTTTGAGCTAGTCAGTGACTTAAAGAACAGTAACTTGCATTACTATTTGTACTCTCCGTTTGCGTTACTATTTGTACCAGAGTAATATACTGGTAGATAAATGTTTTTGAAACAATATAATTTGTTCACTAAATATTCATTCATTCAGGAATAGAAAAAAGTTGAAAACGTTTATGAAAAGTAGAGAGTGCTTATAGAATGGCATATAACTCAAACATTTCAAAAGAAAGTTTGAAATCAAGTAATCAATAACTTTCAAGTATTTTATATGTATCAATACGATATAAAGTTTATTGGTAAGACTACCAACATACTATTAATGGCTACCAGCCAATATAAGTCCTGCTACTTTTCATTTTATTCAAAAAATAATTAGTTTCATCCTCATCTACGTTGATGGCGCAATAATATAATTAGTTCCTTAGATTAGATAGTGATGGCACCGCGTCACAAACATGCAACGCCATATCGGATATATTGACTCCATTTACCGTTGTATTTCTGGTGGCATCGGCGTGTTGAACGACCAACCATCCTGGACTGCCTTAAATGTTGATGTTGCAGATAGTATGTAACTTTGCTTGAGGGTGGACTAAATGATAAAATGGACAAGGAAACTTGTGGATATTAATTTCAGAGGAACATTAATAACGCTTTTGTGCCGCCATGCTATGCTTTTCTGCGCATAGGTAAGCATGAGCACAGGTAAATTTATGCGTAGCAACTACCGGAGACGAGGTCACCATGAAGCAATGTTAATCTTGAAAAAAATAGATTTTTTCACCATACCAAGTATGGCTGACAGAGAATTTCTCTTAAGACGGAAGAGCAACGCGTGCTTTAATGGTAAAAGTAGTAGCCACCATACAGCCTCCATGATTTATCCTCTTTTTTTGCGCTAATGAAGCAGGTAAACTCTATACACTTGCACTTTTCGCCCATTCTCATTAATGGTATAAATATCGTCCGCGAGTTTACACTTCCTTTTAAGTAACGAAAAATTTATGAATGTTGTATCATGCTGTTATTAAGTAGTATTATCGAACTAACTATATTATTTTAATAACTTCACATTAGAGTATTCAACAGTATTAATTGGTTTTTAATAACTATTACAGCGCTTTAAAAATTATACTGATGCATTTAGTTTATTAGTTATTATCATCTAGCTTATTATATCATTACAAGGGTCATTTTACGTAAAAGAGAGCCACATGAGATGGGGTCGTCGGAAAACGGCGAATTGACTCTCGCGTTTGATCATCCATGCATCCATTTTTGGCCTTATCCCGGGAGAGCACTGTCGTTACTTATCTAATCAATTGATTGTGGCGTTACATTGTGAAATGACGAGAAGGAATAACTCGCAATAAAGACGATGTACAGTTCCGTGTCTTTTTTCCGTATCTCAAACTTGTAAGTCTTGAAAATGGCGTTTTAGACGTTGAAACCAGCAGACAGCGTTAAAAAATAGTGTAATTGCGCATCGTCTATATTATGAGTTATTCCACTTTCATTTTTTTTTCATCATGTACAGTTTAAATTTTTTATTCCATCGCTTAGAAATTGAACCCTTCACTGAGTTAACGGATGGCCATTTAGTCTGAATATTCAAGTCCATTTTTTGTCAATACCATTTATTTGCTGAAAATAGAGTCAAACTACTACGAAGTATCTTTTGTTCTCAAAAGAAAATAAGAGGAATCTTCTGAGTTTATTAATTTAAGCTTAGCCATGATATAATTTTTAAGCTAAATTGTACCACTATTTGTCATATTTTTTTTAGAAATTTAGATTCGGGAAAACTCATACTTTCTCTATTAATGGCAGTTTTGAAGCTTATGTAGTATCCGTCAAAGGTAAAAATCAGTAGGTTTTTTTTAAATTTGCAGTTGCATTTAATTGATGGAGTTAGACGTTACTGTGTGGAAATTTACAGCTTTAACCATGATGAACTAACTCATTTTGTGCAATTCCACCTTTGTCTTTCTTATTTGATTTTATCACGACTGACCCTGAATGTGATTTCAAATTTTATATCGTACTTTGCGACGCCTTGCAAAGTAAAAAAATAGAGGCAATTGGTGTCGGCTAGCTCCGGCACTAGCTCAATTCAATTAAATAACATTAGGGCTGATCCCAGTTAGAGTAGGGGTTGGTAAGGTTCAACGGGAAAATTTTTAAGAGGGCGACAGGCGCACAGGGAGTACGCCACCAAAGTAAATCTTCGCCCCACATCTTACTTGAGATAGTTTACAAAGATCTCATGAACAAACCAACTTTTAGCTGGGGATAATTAGGACAATAAATAAAAATAGAAAATTACTCTACGTTTCCCTGAAAATTCGAAAAACTAATTCAAATGTCTCTTCTATACTGTGCATAAGACTTCACAAATATTTTGGCTGTGGCGCGTGTCAACTTTACAGTTAAATTTCACCATTTCTCACTGATGATGTGAGGCAGGTAGACTGCCATAAATCAAACACATGCTGCTCTGCTCCTCTTCTGGATCTGGGTTAGAGGTGGCTTAAAGCCATGACAACCGGCGTGACATGTCGGGTGGACAATTCCCCAACATAGACACTGCTTATATCTCGTCCAAATGGAAGCCCAAAAAAAACCACGGTGAGGATGGATAGATTTACTAGAAGGCAGCCAAAGAGAAGATCCCAATAAAGAATATAAATCACTTTCGGATTGAATCAAGCTATCCTGAATTTACGCTCAAGAACGACCAAAATTCGTAGTAAGGAGATGTCTTCACAGATCCGAGCGTCGAAAGAGAGCCGGCACCTGGCCTGATTATCCACGAAAATTCCGTGTCCGGTAAAGGGGAGTAGGGAAGTGAAGGGGAAAGGATGGAAGGGTAGGGTATATGTTACGTATTCGCCAAGCCATTTGAGGTCCACTGACGTAACTAATATCGTATGCCACTGAGCGCAGCAAGATTACTTACAAAAACCCTGCACAAACCCATTTCATAGTTTACTTGTTTCTGATAGCAGTGACTTATAAGGTTTTTTAGAGATATGTAGTTATTTGACTATCATCGTCACCAAATGTGATAATTTTAAACGATTTGATGGAATTTTAAGGCTCAGAAATATTTTTCTCGGTTTATTTTAAACTCCATCCATTGCTTGCTTGTCATTCCTAGCTTGTTTGAGATGCTCGCGTGCCAAGACTCATTTGTTAAAACTACACACGCTTCTTCTATTTTGCAATGGATTTTATAATTCAGAAACAAGATTTTTAATGATTGATAAATTATTTAAATTATTTTCCAAATTACGTGAAAATTACGAATACGTCTACAAAACTATGGAATACCCATTACATATCAGCATTAATCGTTGCATATTTAATGCATTCAGTAGACAGAAGAGATTCTGTATGCATAACAAAGCCTACCTCCATCATTCTATTTATGGTTCTAAAATGACTAGAGGACAGTTTTGGTAAGAAAAAAATACAACCCCGAGGCACTGATGATATGTTATACATACATCCGTAACACACGGATTGCCTGAGCAGCAATTTTTGATAAGTCTAGATTTCACATGTCATTGTATGGTTATGAAATACGAAAGGTTCGTTCTCCTGAGAAAATATGATCGAATTCAGTGATGGACGGCTATGACTCACACTTGTTGCTAGCTTTTTACCTCGGCAATCTTTCAAAAGGCTATAAATTAGCAATGCAAATTTCCAGTGGGCCCCAACCGTAGTGAATTCGTCTACCCAAGAAATCTACCCCGGCTATCTATCTATAATAGTTGTTTTCTGCCATCCAAAAGCACATTGCTCAAAAATTTCAAGTGATACTTCGTCATCATCTTCAAGAAACTGGTAGGTAATGATGAATATCGCTCATGTCAATGGAAGCAAACATTAGTTGCACCGTGGCAATTAAAGACAAGTGTCAATGAGGGATGCAATTAACAAGTTTTTTGCAAAAGTAAGAAGCTAGTGATGCGATCGGGATATTAATCTGCAACATTTTGCATGGCATATTTAATGTTTACTTTATTTGTAGTGAATATTGTCTATTTAATCTAATCAAAGAGACGCAATCACTGCCCATAAAAATATACCCCTTTCTTTCTCTAAATGGTTCTTCAATGACTTCAATACTATTTACGAAAGAAAAAATTCACAAGAGTTTAAATATCAATCTAAATAGTCAGTTAAAGCAAATAAAGTGTAGCTTCTATGCAGTACTGTCATCCAGATGACCACCTACAGGGAACTTTAAAAATATCTTAAATATTACCGAAATGTATGCATAGAAGGAGAATTTCCTTTTAGTTTATTGACTATTTGGATTGATCTTGAATTTAAATTCT
The DNA here is from genome assembly GCA_963169105.1 of Ceriagrion tenellum. Lineage (NCBI taxonomy): Eukaryota > Metazoa > Arthropoda > Insecta > Odonata > Coenagrionidae > Ceriagrion > Ceriagrion tenellum. The sequence goes on along the minus strand of OY720642.1, from coordinate 108,028,512 downwards.
GTTTTCAATTGCTGTGTTCCTAAATTCAGAGAGAGATTCTAAATTCAGAGAGTGAAGATGTAACATTTGCTACATGTGGCTATCAAGCATTTTTTATTAATTTATACTTAATATATATTATCTTTTCATTCTTAGAAAAATCGAGGAATACGCCCTCCTGATATAAAGAGGCCGGCTATAGCGTTGGACGATTATAGCGAAGTAAATTTCATTTTTCGTCATCTCCCTCCCCTCTTCCCTCACCTCTTACGCCGCCTACTCTCCCAAACCTCCTCGTTCTGGACCCCAAAATACAGGCATTCATATTTCGATAGGTCAATACAAAAGCGTCTGCTCGAGATCGCAACAGAAGAAGACACGAGCACTCCCCGGCCACATCGTCGGTTCGATCTATTTCGTCGATATGCCTTCCTATCGCGAAGATGTGCCTACCCGATTGCCCTCAAACCAAGGAAGCGATGAGTAGGACCCATATCTTTGAACGCGAGGGAAGGGAGAGAATGAGGCTATTTGTCGTCGGTGGATGAAATATGGGCTTTCTAAAGTGTAGCGAGCTCCAGAAGGGCTACCCGAGTACCAAGTCGAACCATGAGCATTGACTAAGTGTGACGTGAGTGAAGGATGAGTCTTGGAAAAGCGTGACATCATAATTAAACCATTAAAATCTATGTTAACACACAGGATTTTAGCTAAGTAAATAAAGTAGGCAATTCACTTAATTAGTCAACTTCATAGTGTAATTATCTGAAGAATGTGACTGATTTCGTCATTCTGTTATAAGATATCGGGGTTCAGCTTTACATCCTATTCATAATTGTAAACATATCATAATGATAGACTATTTAGATTCAAAATATTTGGCAGGATATCGTTTTTTATAACTCTAAAATCGTAACAAAACCGTTGAGTTACCTTATGTAGATTCATAGAAGTATGTCACCTCATATTGTTGGTGAACTGTCTGCTGGTAAAAATTTTCAAGACGTGAAACTTGGTGATTGCTGCACATGTGCCTCTGCATTAAGATAAAAGTTTCACTCCATAGGAATAGAGGGTCAGTACTTCGAAAGGTGTCTTAAAAATGTTATCTTCTGTAAAACTGCTACTCATTTTTTGTGAATATAGAACAGTTTCTTAAAGTCATACTGCAGGCTGTGTCAACTTTAATTCATGCTATACTGGCACAAGTTTGAACATTTGAGAAAATAAAGGTAAGGTGAGTAGTAATGTTAGAAATGGGCGAAATTCATGAAAATGTGATATGAGAGGAGGAAATGGTCATAAAATGTCGCGAGACACTTGACGCCCCTCGACCGCCTCTCACGTCATAGGTTTCATAGCCTTTTCTGAGTACGTTCAAAATACGGGCGCTCTCTGTATAGGACCTTACTTCCTGTAACTCATATCTCTCATACCATCATTCGTAGCCTTATGGTGTTGAGCACTCTCCCCGATGATAGCAGATGTGATACATGAACGGCTATTAAACAGCAGACGTGTTTCTGACCCTCTTGGCATTATGTTTCAACAAAAGTTAAGGCTGCTCGATTTTTGCGAACTCAGGCTCTTCAAAAATAAATACAAATAAGAAGAAGGCTATTTTCCTTAAAAAAATAATCTGAAGTAGACTAATGCGATCGATATTACTGATGATAACTTGGATTTCGAGTCGTATTTAATAAAATATTGGATACTGTAGTCCAACCTAATTATACTGCCCTATTGTTGCCTATATTGTCATCTTTCATTCAACACCATTCCACGTCTCTGTTTTTCCTGGGAATGTCTCAAATTTGTTTTCCTTTGCTAAGGTTATGCTTAACAAATGGAAAAGCTACTTACGTTGTTACAAAAATATAGACGACTTTGAAAGGAAAATGAATTTTGATATAAAGACTAAGGGTATTTATGATATTTTCTTACACTTGGCGTTCTCGCCTTTGTACAATCGGTATTTTAAATTTAAATATGCAAAAGAATAGACTGCAAACGAACATGCGATATTATAACCACGTGAAGTACGGCTATTGTGTACGGGTAGAGCGTGACTCATTCAAAAGCTATTGCGAGTTTCTGCATTTTTCTCCATGCAAAATGTGTTTGGTCAGGCCCCGCTGTAGAACTTTTCATATCAAAAAGGTAATTAATAAAAAGAACCTCAAGTAACGTTTTATGAAGTAATGATAGTTTTCACCCCATTATGAGGAGCATAATGCAGGACAACAATGCACAAGGACTTTCTGCGATCAATCAGAGGCTATATAGCTGAAGGAATACATATGTAAAAACTTGGTGTACAACCTATTACAAATTAAATGAGGGAATGCAGAGCACGATGGACCGAATATTTAACATGGATGCCTAGAAAGAGACTTCCAAGGTGAGCTATATAAAATAATCCACCAGGAACGGTATTAAAAACATTTTTTTTTCATTTCGCTAATATTTAATCCTTTGTACTTTTGAAAACGCGACAGTACACCTTGCGTAATAAAAAAAGAACATCAATCCCGCTCTTTGGTTTCATCCAATATGCCTTTACCTCTCAAAGAGGTGTCCTCTTCCGTCTATTTGACTATATTTCCTACTTTACTCTTGTATGTGTGACCATCGCGTTGAAGTACAAATAACTAAAATCACTATGTCATTCTTTCTGGATGTTTCGTTGACACCAAAATCCTTTCAACTACGCGACAAAGCCTCCCTTTTTCCATCCCTGACTCAATCGACATATAATCTGACTTTTATGCATCAAATAGGAAGAAAAATATCCCCACGGGCGTAACATCTACGTCCCTTTCGATATAACTTTCCAATCCTGGGGTTAAGGTTAACTGGATCACGTTGAAAATCGCCCAAATCCTCTTCGGGCCACGGACGGCATTTATTCGGGCTTAAAATAGTTCACCCCGCCCTATGGACGTTCTCGAGTCAATCCATCGTGTCATGGCTCTATCTCCTCCGTCGAGCGCATTTATGTCTACGATTTCTTACTGCTTCTCCCCAGAATATGTTACGCCCTCTCGCCGGAAAATTTTGAAGGAAGTGCTGGCAACGATTTACTTGAGTGACACAAAAATAAAAACAAACTTTACGTCCTTCATTCACAGGCCTTTCGATGGAACGAAGTTGTTAAAAGGAAAAAGCATGGTGAAAAAATGTGCGACGATGAATGAACTTCCATGCATCAGAAGAAGCCACCACCACTTCATTAATCTGCATTTCTGATCTCAGTGCGCCCCTCATGGACCCTCAGGGTATTCCGTAAAAGGAAACATCGGCGTGTAAATTTGTAAACACGTGCGAGCATAGGCATCTAATATCAAAGGAGCATGACGTGTGGAGTTATTCATAGAAAGAATTTCCCCTTTGAACCTGCTCGAATACGGTAGGGAAAAGCTCCATTGCCGTGTTGCATTTGGCTACAACTCTGTCAATAGCACGGATACTTGATTTTTTGCGATCCGATTGATCCGATTTTTTTTCAAATTAAAAGCCTCTGTGTATTATTATTTTGGGAGGCTCGGGTTTAAGTAGTGGCCAAGCGTTTGGTTTCCCATCCCTACAAGCCATGTAAAGTGTGTGGCAAGGGGTAGGTTTTCACGAACATGCGCTTAAGTATGTAAAAAACTTAATGAAACTCCGACTTTCGATTAATAAATGTATATGTAGTAATTCCTATCACAAGGTGAAACATGCACGTCACTAAATATTACCAATGTTCTTAAAATTTGATCAATATATTTTGCAACAAAAAACCTGCTTAGCATACATGAGTCAGACAGGAAGAATAAGAGACGTGACGTGAGTACTTGGTAGAAAATTAAGACGAAAGCAATGCTCCTCACACTTTAAGTACAGGACTCCTTTCCATTGAGCTCGCAACGTTTAGCAATGTCCCAATGCCGACGACTCCTGATCTAATTCCGGTAGTTGAGACTTTTTGTCAGCGGAATCCTGTTCTCTACTTGGGAGCTATGTGGTGAGCACTTAGCGTACAGAACTCTTTTAATCGGATTGGACATTAAACTGTGATCTCCTTGGTGCCCTTCATTGGTAGTAGCCTAATGTCAACGTGGGGCCTCTCTCCACCATTCCTTCAATCCACTGATAATCCCTCAACCTACCAGCCCTCAATGATACAAATAACCACAGTCGTGGCCCACCTCCCCAAAATAATCAGGACTTTATTAGACTGAGACCTACCTACCCTTCACGGGGTGGATATTATATATACCGGTAGCCTCCCCCAATAAAAAATCAGTAAACACTCTGGGTAGTCGTTCATTCGACAGGCCATATGAGTGTTTCCCTAGAAACTTTTTCTTTGTACTTTTTAAGCAGTTCTTCCCAGCATAAATAACTTATACCGTTGCTTGTTTCCTTCCACGGCCTATCCTACTTTCTACAGCTTTCATATTGTGGATGCCTATTATTTTTCTGCCTCTTTCCCGTTTATCAAACATTCTTCCTCATATCTCTACTTTTTATGTCCAAAAACCCCTCGCTCTCCCTCGTTCAATTTTTCTGCTTCGTTCGAGTTGGCCAACTACTTTCTCTGCCCTATCTAAAACTTCCTCGTTTATCTTTACCTCTCTTTCGCCTCTTTTCTTCATATCCAGCGCGCAAAAGTTTCCGATCTAGGCTCGTCGTCTCTCCGGGAGGACCAAGTTTTGGGCCCACTCGATGCAACTTTCCGTGTCAGTCTCCACTGGCCTTTTATTTACGTCATTTTAAAAGTTTCTCCTATCAAAGTCGATGCGTATGATTTATTTTCAACCCATGCTTTCTACGTCGGTCCTGCAATTCGTTCAACAGTTTTATTTCCTGACCCTCTGTCAAGATAAACCTTGAACTCGAATCTAACTGTTTTAATCAGCTTGCACCCACTCTTTTTCCCTTACTCCAGTTCATATCCCTGCTTGCTCATGCGTTTCCAACTTTAATCTTGACGACTGGTTTTAACATCACGACTGATAACAGTGAAGTCACTTTCTCAAGGATATTGTTCCCTTCTCCTATTTCTGTATTTTCGTCTCTTTTTGGCTAAATTTCTTCTCTGATTCACCTGAAATTTGCACCTAGTCCTTTGGCTCTGTTCTAGGTGCTTAAGGACGGATATGGCACTATACAATCCCGTCGCCCTCTAAAATTGCTATTATTTCTGAAATCACAAAAATATTTTACTGGCAAATCTCTTAACTTATAAGTTTTATTTTAATTAAGTTCTTAATTTTGAGTTTTCTAAGTTTCATTAATAACTTCACTTATAATACAAAAAAAAATAATAAAACAATAAAAATACTAACAAAAAATACAGCTAGAGCTTGTGTATATTTTTGATCTTTCTTGTGCATTTTTCTCGACATCCTATTTATCATTTAGTTATCATTGTCCTAAATTCATTTAAATAATCGCATTGTTCCCAATTTATTTTTTTTTATTTTGAACTTACACTATTATTTAATTTTGTCGTAATTTAATATATCGCTCAAAATCCCTCTTCTTCCCAATTTACTTTTTAGAATATTAATGAAGTTTGGAATATACAATGTATGTACTATCCTTCTTGTTGATCATTTCAAGCACATGATTCATTTTCTACTCTTAACTTTTCCGTAGTATCAGCTCTAAACTTCTTTCCTTATACCACCTTCCTTCGACTGGTGTTGCACTGCCTTTTGTGAGTTTTTGGAGTGGATGCAGAAGTAATGAGATCTAAACAAGTCTTCAGAGTTCTTACCTAAGAGCTTTTTTTTATTTATTTTCCAGCTTTGAAGTACCAGCTCTCTATTCCACTGCTGTTAAGAATCTGGAAATATGTAAACGTTAAATAAAATAGTTGCCGGGTCATGAGTACATTTTATTGTGTGTTCAGCAAGTTTGGTGGCTCTCCTTGCAACCTACGAGCCGATGATGCAATAAAATGAAATGTTCAATCATAAGGTCGTCCTTTTATCAAGTAACTTCATCTCTCAGCATAGTCTTAGTTATCTAACACGCTTTATTGGATGTTACACAATACATGCCCAAACTATTTTTTCATCTTCTCCTTTCCTTTTTTGGCTACCTAAACTCTCCTACGAAGTTATTTTCCAACATCTGCAGCAGATACGCTCTGATCCTTCTTAGTTTATAGAATAATTACTGAGCAGAAGCTTTTCTAATTCATTCTTCTAGATATTATGGATCTAAATCTTCCTCCTCCTTCAATGCAGTTGATATAACTTTACCTTGCTTAGAAAAGTTCTTCGCTCTTAATAATTTCATATTTATGCTTGTTTGGATAAATAGCATTTTTATTAAAATGGGTCTAATTAGTTTACTTTAAGCGCACACAAATTGTCTCACCAACGATAAAAATATAGCCTGTAGTAATGACAGAAATTTAAACATGCAAACCATGGAATTACGCTCATTTAGAAGCTTTAAGCATTATACGTACGTTAGCCTCATTACTATCGCTGTGATGGCAAAAAGTTTTCGAAGATGACGAGTAAGAGATAGAATTCGGAAAAATAAAGACAGAAATCACGTCGCCTCCGGTGGCGGCGGTGTAAAGTCCTCGCCTGCTAACCCGAGGGTCGCGGGTTCGAGTCCCGCCTGGGTAGAATATTAGCTGGCCAGGACATAGGTGTCTGTGTCTCGTCCGTTGTTACTGTTGGTCACCCGACGTAAAATGGCTTAATGTGCTGTATTCGAGGCAGTGAAAATAAATAAAGAAATAAATAAAACCTACTAGGCAAGAAATAAAGAGCTTATCCACGTTCCAGCCACAGTGATGAAAGAAATGCCTCCCTCATGACGATATTAGTATATAACAAGGTTATGGAGAGGCATAAGAAAAATTGGGGTCGCTCAAAATTTACCCTGTAAATGAATTAGGGAGTCGTTTCCTGTCCTAAATTATCACTTAATCACGTACATTATCATTGCTGTCCCGTTCAATTCCGTACGGCCTCCGCAGTAATAATTTCCCCCGTCGTCGATGCGAGCACATGAGGGATGGGCCCCAGAGGGGCGCCCCCCGGTCGGTGTGAGCGTCCGAGACAGAAATGTGCAATAAATGAGCTAGACTGAAGGAAACTATTATTCACCACGCCGACCATCTATCTCTTGGGGAGCATTGCGATCCCAAGGACTTTTATATCCTCAAGTTGTAAAATTTATTTCCCTTCCCCATTCCTGGTCCCGTAACCCTGTGGCACCCCCTTTCTCTCCGACTGTTTCTCTTGCCCTCCCTTCACCCTAACCCTTGATATCTTTCCCACTCTCCTCACTTTCCCCATTTGCCACCTTCGCTATAAATCACCTCCTTCACTCCATTCCTTCACCCTCCCCTCTCTCCCTCTCTTAACCCTCGTTCTTTCCTCCGAAATCCACCACCTCATGTCCACTAACACATTTTACCACGCCCTCGTTAAAAAGGAGTTATTCATTAAAGAACTCTTAATCCACTCCATCGCTCTCCCTCTTCCTCCCTTTCTCCATTTGGTGCCAGGTCTGCCCTCGTTTAATTTTGGTCGTATGAGTAATTTTTTACGTTTAGCCTCCATTTCAAGTCTTCGTTTTGTTCACGAACGATTGGATTTGTATTGCGGCTGAAATATTTCTTTCAAAAATTTGGAGTAAGAATGGTTTATATAAAAATCCGAATTGATTATCCCGAAACACATGAATGTAAACGATTTTTGAGAGCGATTTGAAACATGAGTGTTTCACCTCTCATTTCATTTTGATGTGATTTCCCTCCGTTTGGCCGTTCGGTAAAACACGTCCCGATAGTTCGCAGTTCGATTTTTGCCTTTTTTCCTCTCAAGCAGAGAAATGTGAGGGAGAATTTTCCGTAAAAATAGGCAAAATATTAAATTCTGAGTCAACATTGATGAACTTGAGCGGTAAAAATACAATTAATGTCAGCCGTTATTCTAAAATATTCGAAGATTTTGAATTGCTGAGATTCAAGTTTCGATTCGCGGAATTTTCTAAAAAAATGCACCCCTTATAATATATTAAATATGTATAATTAAATGATCGTTACAAAATTAAGAGAATTATTTGCCTTTTTCCATGAGATAGATCCTGGATAGCTTCGTCATTCGTCTTGTTTGATAATTTTCGCACTCAGTGATAACCGCATGAGAATATTTATAAAGTTTTTTCACGAGTTTTCATCGTTCAAATGAATTGTCGGGTTGATTCTGTCATGATATTGTAAAACTGAACTACAATCTAGGAATTTTATTGTTTATTCTGGAAAGAAATACTTCTACTCTATGTCATCATCATCTGGTGTTCTGCCTGCTGACATGTCCCGTACACCACTGTCGTCTCCATCCGCTTCTGTCCCGAGCTTCCTTCTTTGTTTCATCGTAGCTGATGTACTTCACCTGATCCACCAATTTAATTCTTCTCCTTCCTCTCTTTTTCTTTCCTTCAATTGAACCTTCAAGTGCCAGGGTTATAATACTTTTCCCTCTCATCACATGGCCCAGCCAGTTTCCTTTCCTTTTCCTAATTTCCTTTAGGAGCGATCTTCCTTCTTCTACTTTGCTCATAACCTCTTCATTTCTCATCTTATCTACCCATCTTACTTTTTCCATCCTTCTCCACACCCACATTGCATAAGCTTCTATTCTATTCCTTTTCCTCTTACCTAATGTCCACGCTTCACATCCATACATAAAAACGCTCCATGAATAACATTTAGCTAGTCTTTTTATCAGCTCCAGATCCAGACTTTTATTGCATAGCAAGTTTTTCTTCTGGCTGAAGGCCTCTTTTGCCATTGCTATCCTTGCTTTTCTTTCTGCAATACTTCTCCAGTCGTCTGTCACCATCGTTCCTAGGTACCGGTAGCTTTTCACTTTTCCTATTACACCTTCATTTATTTTCACACTCATATAATTTTCACAATTTACTGGCTACTCTATGTAATGGAAGAAAATAATTATTCTTTCTTATGAAATCCTGAGCCCGTACTACACCATACTAGTTTCTGAATAAGGTCTTGTATCCAGTGCTTGGAATTTAGGCTGGAAGTTAAAGGAAAATAGAGCTGTATTAAGTTTTTAACCTAAAACTAGCGTTGTAACTATTGTTTTAAAACGTCTGACCGGTTTCTGTAAGTCTTACATCATAATTGTGTGGAAAATTACAATGTTATATTTCTTAACTACGTCGAACTTCCGCGCAGATTGTACGTTAACCATCATGTTTATTTTGGATGGAATATAGTAATATTTGAGCAGTCTAGGGTTTCAAAACCTTCAATAAACACTGGCTGACGAGATAGCAGTATTTACATTTATATAGAAATGGCATGTCATCTGTAATTCGTAAGTAGCGATCCACAGAAGGAGTCGATCAAAACAACCGTCGGAACGTTTTTACCTAATGATCATTTCACTGCAAAGAAACTAATGGTCGTCAATAGGAATAAAACCTGCCGATTTCAAAAAGTAAAGGTCGCACAGGGACTGAAAAAGCTAATGTTGTAGTTTGACAGCTATACTAGATTTTAGTAGAAAGGAGTAGCAAACTATTATTTCATCAATTATCAAATCATGAAGTCCATTGAGTATTATAGTTATCAAGTTAGCTAGCTATCTCATCAGTTAATCCAGCGATCTGGTTCAGCATTACATAATACGAGAAATCTGTCACAGCAGCAAACATTTTCAAGATTGTACCCGTACAAGTGCCGTAAGAAGTGGGCTTTAGCATATCACTTCCATTCCTGTCATTGCTTTTATAGTTGTCTCCTTGGCAACTACCTTATCTACTCACTGCTTCCTTGCGTCACCTTTGTCCACCCAAAAGCTTTCTGTTGCATCTCACCAAGCCTGTCCTGGGGCTCGTTCCTCGTCTTCTTCATTCGTACATTTACCCCCTCTGCTCCATTTCCATCTCTTCATCCGACCTTATCTCTTGCACGAAAACTCCCATCTGCCCATCAATCATCCGTCGTTCGCATTTCAAACACAATCTCTTCACACTATGGACATATTTTTTGCTCCACAATCTTACTGCCCTTTTCAGGCGCCAACTTGCGTATATTGGCGACTCCCCAACTGATTACCATAGAAACCAACAGAATAGTTTTATGAATCGCTTATCTCATTTCGCTGGAATTTTGAGAAAAAATGGTTGTGTTTAGTGTCTCAGTAAGTGTTCCGTTAAGCCTACTAATGCGTTAGATATTTTTTTACGCTAGAAAAAAATTGAAAGCTTGCAAAAAACAGTTGACTGATTGATGACGTCACTACGCCGCAGCGCGTATGTGTTTTTATTTAAACAAATATGAATCCATCGTTCAAAATACTTTGAATTATCCTCAACAAAACCAACACTTGCAAAAGGCAAGTAATCTGGTAAGAACTTCATCAAACAAAGAGAACTGTGCCTGGAAAAAGATCAATTCTAATAGTATTTTAAATTTAGAAACATGGAATTGGAGCTTCCAAACTCGGGCGAAAGATAGAGCGGTGTCGAGTACAGGCATGAAGGCAAGCGTGCCAGTAATAAATAGTTAATACATCCCGTGGGCTTTTAGAAGTTACATAGTTCACTAGTGATCTATATCAATCTAGTACTAGTTGAGTTGCCTCATTAAAACCAAAGCCAACATGGTGGCGTGCTTCTTGTTCTCCTCGGCGACAAAATATAAAGCTAACTCGACGATTTAAATAATACCCCTGATTACTATCAGCATTATTTTTAACGTGAGTTTAATATAATAAAAATACAACTCTCTTGAATTCTTCTTTGTTAGATTTGTCGAAGAAATTGCGTGCTGTAATCATATTCAAGCATAAATTACGTAGCAGTCTGAAACTTTGACCAGCAGCGATTTGGATATTCTTATGAGAATGGTACTTAAAGAAGAAAATGATCTTGTTAAACGTCCGCCTCCGTCACTCCACTGAAAAGACATGGCATTTGGGATAATATCTGTGAAACTCTAAATTAAGCAGTATCATTTAGGATGGAGAAAGTATTTAGAGAGACACAAAAGTGAAGAATATATAAGTTCATTTTCATTTACGACAATTGGAATTAACAATAAATCTGCAAAGCATATTTAAGGCTAGATCATTTTAATTGGCGCGATGAATTCCATCAGCAACATTTTTTTAACTGTAGTATACTGCCGAATGTGATAGAAAAATCAGTTTTAAATGTTTTTTGAAAATTTTTTATTTTTAGTTCCCTTCCGGTATTTTAATTTAAAAAAAATAGTTGGTACATATTTTGTGTCAATTCATAGCCTTAAGTAGCTTCTCATTACTAGTACTCATATTTAGATTTTGTACTGAGTACTCATTTTCTGAACGCAATGCGGAAATCAAGATTGATAGTGAAATGTAGAACTTCCCGTAGTACCTGAGGAATTCCTTTTCCAATAATGAAACATTACGGATGGAAGAGTGCCAGCGAAATGTTAATGTCTTAGAAAAAGTTAATGAATAAGAAATAATTTTGCGTTTTTTTGGAGATATTTAAGATCCATATTCTATCGTACACAAAATCTTTATGTCATAATGAGACTATCCTGTTTACACGGAACTTGTTTTCCACAGAAACGATTATCATACTAAAATGTCATAAACTGTCATGTCTGAACCTTGATTTCTCCAATTCCATTGCCGAATTAAGTCCTAAAACTGTGTATATATCAGCTATAAACTCATAGATATTCCATTGTTTGACAACGAAAGGGCAAGCAGCGGGGGTGACAACTAGATAAAATTTTCCAAAAGTCGGACGGAAGTGAGGATTTTTATTCGCGACACAAGTCGTTATCTGACAAGCAAGATAAGAAGCACGACGCAATACAAAGTAAATAACACATCAAGAGGGAAAATATAGATTGACGTCGAACATCGAATAGTACGGAATGAGTGCAATAAATGCGGAGGTCCGCATTTTCCTGAAAATGTCACTAGTGTTTGGAAAGTGTCCGTCATTTTTGCTTTGAAGGCTCTCTAACTTCTGCGGACGATAATGGGGACTTTAGGGATCGAGTGGGCTCTATTTCCTTGTCTTCTGTCACAGATTCCGTCCACCGAAAACGAAATGACTCCTTTTCCCTCACTCTTTCCGCTTCCTATCCCTTTCCCCTTTTCTTATATTCAACGTCTGTCTGCCATGTGTTTCATATGTATCGTATCCTGACAAGGAACTCATCAGTAGTGATAACACTTTCGAAACGGTTGAAAATCAAGGGCTTGCTCTCCGAGCGCTCCAGACAGCCTAAATCTTTAAATTAAAAAAATTTAAAATAAATTTGATAAAAATACTAATTCTATGGCCCTTTGATGGTGGAAATCAGGCATTTTGTGAAATCGCTAAAGTCGCTGCTCAGATCACTTCGCTTGAGCATGAGTGCTTACTTCAAAAGCGTTTGTAATTTTTCCAGGTATAACACATCATATTCTCTTTACAATACGCAGCGAAATGTGAGGTTGAAATGTACCTACTCCCTGCGTTTCATTCATGAGTATTTATCTAATTCCAATGAGGTTTTCAGGTAATGAAGTTAAAAATTCGAAAAACATCGAATAGTAGGAGAATAGACACAAATATAAATGGAATGTGATGTTTACTTAACATTTCAAAGTTTCTCCTTTTACTGCCATTTAATCTGCACTTTTGAAACCGCTATAATTATGACGTAAAAAAAGTTTAACCGTGTACATTTTCACCTCAAATTGTAATTATCTGCGTTTGTGGTAGTATTTATTAATATTCAGCATGAAAAAGAGCATTTGTTCCGAAAATAAAGCACGCGTTCATATCTTGCTTGTCCAACATGAGTATTATTAACTGCCCCTTAGCATCAGACTTCACAAATGAAAACTAGGACGAATTTATTTACTCATTCATTTTTTCTGTCTTTAAATAAAAATTATCACGTGCCAGGTATAAATTAATAATGTTTCAATGAATTTATTTGGAAAACTGAGAGACTTTTAACATTTTTTTTCTTTATTCGATATGGTATGTTTGGATTTTATGGGCCACGGTTGAAGAATGATTCAATTATCAGTTCTACTCCTAGATCTTTGAAATTAGAGCACTCGTGCTTTGGTTATCATCGTTGTATTGTGTAGTTATTCAATGATTCAAAACCTAAAGGCAATTATAATAATACTCTTATCTCCTTCCGGAATCGTATGGCTGGATCTAACGGGGTCAGTGTGCAATTTAAGGAGGAAAAAAATTGAACCCCGCGTCCACATTTCTTTTTAGTCGCAGATGTGGGCTAATTAACCCACTTCATTGCTCACCCCTTCCCTTGTCCCGCGTCTTTTGTTACGTACTCGGAAATGTGCCAGCGTTTTAATTGGCGATGACGTATGGCGAGAAATAGCGCAAGTAAGATGCGAGATACATTTTCTGTGGAAAATTACCCAAATTTTCATTTAATCCTTGATTCTGGTTTTCGGAAGCTGGTGTACTCAAGGACGGAGGGAGTGGGTTTTCATAAGAGCAAAACATGTTCCCAGGGTGCGTCGAACAAGGGCGTAATGAACAATTCGTTGCCGCCAGCGCGAGGTGGAGATGGCTATGTGCGACGGATATATAGGTGGAAACGTTCTCTTACCGGCTCGGTAAGCCGCGAAAGTGCGCAGATGAGGACGGGCTGGCGGTGAACGTGTGCGAGTGTGGTGGGAACTTCTCCTAGTTGGCGCTAGGAAAGGAAGATGGTGGGGAACGGAGGTTGTTGCCCTCAGGATAGACAATAAGGAAGAGTGCTAGAAAGTTCTAGCCCTCTGCTCCGCGTAGAATCCATGCCATCGACCTGTGTTCAAAGATGTACCCATCGTGTAAAGGATGCGTCTGTATATGTACCCCTTAACCCCTTGTGAGATAATTCTATCGATAATGAACTTTATGCTGTAGAAATTATATTGCTTATCGGAGGAGTCAAATATAATTGCATCATAGGCTCGTCGAATACATTTGAATCAATTTGTTGATTACCAAGCAATAGGTAATGGATTAGTGTTACTGATTATTTATATTTTGGCTACCCAAACTTCAAGCCTAAAACGATATAGTAATTATAATGAGTAGATAGCAAGTAAGCTTTTGAAAGCTTTAACAAAGCTATTAAATTAGCCGAAATTCATACAATTACCCATCGCTTTAAACCACATGATGGTCGTACTGGCTTTGATTTTGACTTCATATTGCTGTTAGTATCGTAGCGTATGATTCTTGGCCTAGCTTTCGAGCAAGAATATCAACTAAAAAATAATTTTCGTTGCGAGGAAAGACACGGACCTAGGGTGTCTACTAACAATCACAACTGATTATTTTACGGCAAGTTTGAATTCCCTCCTCCTACCTCTGCTACGTACAGAAAATCGCCTTATTTTAGGAAATTCGAAACCATACATGTATCTAAATCTTAAAGATTCTTATTTTATTGGCATTTTCCCATCCATAGTTCACTTTTCTTGACGCTATTAAGTTCTTGCGACTTCATTCACATTGCCCTTGTGTGCGCATGTATAGCTCCATATAGACGCAATACTTTCAAATAACGTCACCATTCTTGGCAGCCGGTTTTTATAAATTTCGAATTCTTTGGAATTTACTTGTTTTTTCTGGCAAAAAGGTGTTTCAGTCATTTGAAATTACTTTTTTCTGAGTAACCATTCGCTGAATTTAGTTTATAGCCAATATTTACAGCAACATAATAACTTAAATCACCACCATATTGCCATTTGTTAGCTTGCCAATGGAGTATTTTTCAGTCCAAAGTGTAAAAAATAAGCATGGGTGACAACCATGAGGTAGAAAAAAGGAATTAAACTTCACTGAGCACCCCATGTAGAATTCATGTCGCCAATGCGCATTATGCGGTGTTCCCGTAGTCTAGTAGTAGGTGTCATTTTCCTCTTAATCCCTGCGCGAATGAAGTAAATGTATAATTAATTTGATCAAATTCATATTAAGCTGCGAAATAATTGATCGGAATTGAGTCATAGCACATAAACAATGAGTTTAGTTTATTTTCTACCTTTAGTCTCTGTAGTATGTGATTTGGAGTTATTGGAGTGGAATTATTAAAGATATCCTGTTTTAAGTAAGTGCTCCTTATAGTAACTTTTACTTTGTAAGTTTGTACTAACTCCCTATCGCAATATTAATCACTTATTTGCTTATTACCCTCTATTGTAACTGATTAGTAAGTAGATAGTGCATGTAGCTCGGTTCTCAATCATCATTATACTCATATGCGATGGGCCGTGCATTCATACATCACGTAAATTATTTTATTAAAGTTATTTAATTTAAATTTATTTGTTATTTTATCAATTAATTAAATTTCTGCCATATTTACGAAAATCCCCATAATCCTAATACTCATATGCGATGGCCTGTGCATTCATACATCACGTTAATTATCATTTTTTTTTGCTTGCTGGACGACTCTGTTGGCCCGTATGTCCCCGGAATCCCGATAAGCTGCTGAGCCTGTCATCAGGTTTTCCAGGGACCGGACCAACAGAACTTGACACACATTCATGCCCTGGGTGGTGAAAAACCCACCCAGGCGGGACTCGAACCCGCGACCCTCGGATTAGCAGACGAGGACTTTACCCCGACGCCACCGGGGCCGGCTAATTTTATTAAAGTTATTTAATTTAAAGATATTTAGTTATTTGATCAGTTAATTAAAGTTCGGCCATATTTACGGAAATCCCCCGGCCATGTCTCCCAAGCAATCACCGCCGATTTTTTGTTTTATTTCTTTTCTCTATAAGTGAGATTCCAACTTAAAGTGACGTAAATGTTATTTTATTCATAAGTTGGCTCAATGTGGAATAATGTGTCTTCTTATTGATTTGAACAACACAATTGTATCTTTTTCTCGCTCATCTTTTCATAAACTGAACTTGTATACCTATTGTGTTCAATATGAGAATCGGCAAAACATAAGGAAATTTTGTATTTTTGCAGATAGCATGAGATCGATAAGATTCTCGCGACAAACTTCACAACAAGGAAAAAAAGTTAGAAAATTGAAAAAAAAACAATGTTTTGGCATCTTGTCTGATTATTTAATTAGCCATCAGCAAATTACTGCAACAAGTGAAGTCAAACTGCTGAAGTTCAATGGAATTGATTCAGGAGTCGGCCCCTTTGCCAGCAAAAGGTGTTTAATTATATATATTCGGTTAATCATCTGCATTTTTTCTACCTTAACAATTAGCATAAAAGTAAAACAAAAAAATATTTTTTTTTAGCTATTCAAACACCACAATGGAATTCATTATTTGTTTCGACTACCAGCATCACGGTGAAACCTCCTTTAATAAGAAAACTGCGCTTCGAAGTACTGTTTTCTTAATATGTACAAAACTTATTGTTATGAGTAAATTTAGGCTTAAGACTGCCTTTTATATTTTTTAATTTAATAATAAATAATAAAAACGTTTGTTTATTTGTCCGATAGAGAATGCGTACAACATAATATATTTAGTTAAATCGGGGAGTAACTTTAGGTAGCCGTGAAGGTAAACCTGAATTATGGCCACCATCGTTTACAAAATAGGTTATACATACATAGGAATTACATCATTTTGAAATTGCAGTACATGTCTCAGATAATATTGCAGTTACAAGAATATATCCTCTAGAATTTCTTTATTGAATAACCAAGATCGTATGTTCTTAAGTTGTGCTTTCAATTTTTGAATTGAAACAATAAACAGGTAATAAATTATACATTTTAGGTCCTATATGCAAGAAACATCGTTTTAATAATGTCGCGTTTGGCTTAGGCAAAGAAATACGTGCCCTACGTAGGGTGTAGGAAGAAGAATGTTACAATAATAAACCAGTATTACCACTTCTAAGGTAATAACGACGTCAAACTTTATAAACAAATAAATGTCTTAAGGGGAGCAAACCAAGACAACAAAATGGAGGAAATGAACGGTCAAAACTAGTCTTTTTTAAGATCACTCTAACTATCCTTTTTTGTAGAAAATTTCATGTAAATACTCTTACGGGTAAAACCAATCAGGACAAAACGTAAAAACCAAAGCTTTATAAATGTCACGAAAACCATACTAACTCCAGCTTCCATTGCTGTTTCGGTAGCATTTGATATCATCAATTTTTAGCGAACTGAGGGAAGGATATGTCCTATTATTATTTTTATAATTTGCTGCAGCATCAGTGCTGCAAAATCACGGGAACTTACTGTTTGTTTGCCTTGTGGTGGAACAGGAAGGCTTCTGACAAATTTCCAGCGCTCTGTTTACTTGTTGAAATTTTTATTCTTTTAGTATTTCCCATATTCCACCGAAAAAACTCCATCGGGTGGACTCAAGAGAGGGCAGAACGGTAACAAAGATTTAAATACACAACAGGTAGGACATTAATCGAGCAAGATGATATTCGAGATAGGTGAAAAGAATGTGTGGAGGAGCTATATGACAGCGATAGTAGACCGACTAATTTAGATATATATGACTGAAAAGCCTACTCAGGTCCACCGGAAGCTAGATCTCCCTCTCACTTACTCATAATCGCTGATTAAGTCTTTTTGTTCAGTCTTCTTTAGCGATTAAATTAAAAATATATATTAAATACCTAATTATGATATTCATTAATAAAGAGATTTGGCCAACAAGGAAAACGGCAGATGTTTACCTTGGCAACGTTGCCACGTACATCTCAATATGTCGGCTCTGTGTTCCGACGATAATTGGATGTATGTTATTTAATACAAATTTCGTCTTATATTATCGATTACCCGAGCTGAAAAAATATGTCAGGTGTCTTAATATGCAGTGCATGCAATTCAAGTTTTTCAACAATATTCTCGGGCAAAAATTGAGATAAGAAAGGCATTTGAAGAGATACCATTACACTATCATTAAGTCAATGTATTGGCTTGGATATTTGGAAGGGAAGGGTGGATAGAAACCCGGCATCGGCATTAGCCTGCTCTTAACGAAAGGCGCCAAGGGGACCACGGTTTAACGTCTCATCCGACAGACGGAGTACTATACTTGAAGTGTGGTCTCCACAAGACACTCAAGTAGGGATCGGGTTTCCTCTGAAAAACATCCGCCTCTGCAGGCATTTGAACCCTGGCCGCCGGTGTGGTAGGCGAGTACTCTAGCCACCACACCAACCTGATTCCCTCGGATGTCTGTTATTTAACCCGAAATTTCGTCTTATAATATCGATTACCTGAGCTGAACAAAATATATCAATGTCTCAATATGCAGTGCATGCAATTCAAGTTTTTTAACAATAATATTCGGGCAAAAATTGAGATTAAAAAAGGCATTTGAAGAGATGCCATTACACTTTCATTAAGGCAATGTATTTCAGCTTTAAAATTTTCATCATTTTTAAACCAATATACCTTTGTTAAGGTAGTTTGAGCGATATAGTTCCCTAGTTATATTGGAGACCATATTCGAAAAATAAATATTAATTTAAGCAGCTGTAGGAAGCATGAATAAGATCTGCATATATAATTGTGCAATAATACAATTTTTATGACTATTATATCCTAGGTAATTAAATAAAAATATCTACATGAGTCTTTGATTTGACTTATTTTTTCACGCGGTACGTTTAAAAATCCTTGACAATTATAGGTTTCTTGTGATTTTGCCCAAATTAGTGAGGTGATAATATGATTTATTGTCAAAAAAGTCGTAAAAACATACAAACTACACACTTTTAATTTTTTGACGAGATTTTAGTGTAAGTAATGCCTCATTTTCTAAATAAGGTCTCTCTGGAGTGCGTACGCCTACCATTTCCCATGCAGAAGGGCTGGTATTTTACATCAACAATTTCGGAAAGTAGTTCGGTAAGGGGCGGATATTTTGGTATCTTTGGAATAGTAAGATATTTTTCTTTAAAATGAGACCAAATTCACTGATTACTAGGTTAAATGATAATTTTCTCAAACTTCTAAAAATGACATATAACCTACAGTTATTTTTACACCATTCGGTATAAGAATTCTTATGCTATATCATATGTTAAAATCTAGGCAGGTTATGGGGATGCTTAAAATAAAGGTATATTTAATGAATTTTGCATGAATACGTTACCTTTACATGTTTTTTTTATTTGCCGGCCTTATTTTATATTTCACGTCATTCGCGGGATGCCAGCGATGGAGAAAGTCATTGAACTCACAGCCGGACACTTTGGTATAAGTGTTTCGCGAGTTCACCGGAATCCCCAGTCTTTGCGCTTTGGTGGATCTGCAGCATTTGGTGACCGTTTGAGCCTCGTTTCTCCGGCCGTTCTCTTTTCACTCCCCTCGGGCGCATGCAACCCGAGAGTCCCATTCCCTGCCTGCCTCAGTGGGCGCTTTCAGAGATTTTCTGGAGTGGCGGAAACACCGAGAAGTTTCCCCTTGGTTTCAGCCAAGCGGACACCAGGAAGAACGCTTCAATCTCGTGCAAACCGGGGGAAGGCGCTGCAAAACCACGGGAACTTGCTGTTCGCTCTCTTTGTGGCGGGACTGAAAGGCTCCTGACAAATGTTCAGCGCTCTGGTTACTTGCTGAAATTCGATTCGCTTAGTATTTCACATATTCCACCAAAAAAACTCCATCAGGCCCAACGGAAGACTCAGATTCCCCGTTTACTCACTCATAATCGCTAATTTAGTCTTTTTGTTCAGTCTTCTTCCCCAAAAAGTCTGAGCTATTGAATCCGAATTATGAATTTAGGTAATAATTCTAGCCTCTGTTCAGGTGAGAGTCATGGGATCAATCGTCAAACTGACTATATCTTTGATTATCGCGAATGGATGAGCGCTGATGGTTTTTCATTCGCTATTTTTTTTTTACTTCCGATCAACACCTTCGCCTAGTGTTGAATAGATTTATAAATCCATTGCAGCTTTTTCCATTAAATAGAAAGCTGTGTAAACGAAATCAATCAATAAATAAGGTGTAATTTCCGATCTTACTATGATCAGTTTAAATTATATCGCTATTCATGCACAATATCTAGCTTGATATTTAATCATTTACCAAAGAAAATTAGTACAGTCGTTATGAGACTAATGAAAAAGGATAAGAACTATCAAATGGATAAAATTAAAAATCATTAGGTATTTCTCTTTCTCCTATCTGCTACTGCGAAATGGATCTCACATCAAACAATATATTTGAACTCCAAAATCGAACACAAAGTAAATTATGTACAAGAATATCTTGCAGGAGTATTTTGGTGTCGAAGTCCGCGATTGATTATATTAGAGGAATGTGTCTTGGCAACCAGTTTCTATACGATAAGTAAACTATTATATCAAAAAGGTCGATAAATCATTTAAACAATGTGACTATATTGAATTTTTTTTATTATTATTTGTTCCCCTGAAGCACTTTTTTCCAGTATAATTCCTGTAGAGTATATTGAGCAGTTGTATCCCGACAACGCCATAGAATGAGGATAGCAGTAAAATTCTCGCAGGGAAACGTGTCTTCTTTTTATAAGCGCCGTGTCCTCAGCACCTGTGTCTCCGACCTTGTGGTACGCCCTCTTTTTCTGCTCCTCCTCCCTCCTTTCCTCCCTCCCGAACCCTAATTTCGCCTCCCTTTCCCTCTCGTCCCACGGACCCTTCACGGGTTTCTCGAAGACTGCCTTGCTTTCCCTCACGTCTCATAGGGATCCTCGGCTCCTCACTTTGATCTCAGATTTCGCAACAGGTTAACTTTTTATTTTGGGAGCCGCGATGATACTCAAGAAGAAAGAGGCTCGTGTTCTAAGTTTTATCCTTGAGATCATTAGGAGTCATCGGTGGGTGAGGCCTACTTTCCCTCCTCTTAACCCTCTCCTCACTTCCATAATGTGGCCTCTGCTCCTTCCATTACTGCCGAACCCAAATTATATAAAAACTGTCTTGTTCATCGTATTCTTTAGGTTAGATCATAGAAAGTGCAGAAATATGAATTAAATGTTACATCACTTAAGAATAAAGCTTTAGCTAAATATCCAGTGGGATGTCTTAATTCTGTAATGTTCGATGCCAAAAACTAGCAAAAATGTCCTTGAGCTCGTTTAAATTTTTAATGACGAATTTACAATATTTACTGTCTCGTGACGTCACAATCAAAGCAACCATAGCTGCAGGATTTTTTCAGCGTAGCGTAAAAATTTGCCCCTCAAAATTGTTTTATAGCCAATTATATGCTTTGTGCATTTTCACTGATTATATCAGCATAATTTTTTTGGCAAAAATTTACCGAAAAACAGATAATAGAACGACAATAGTTTTTGGCAACAAATATTATGAAACTAAGACATCCACGGGATATCCACAGAATATGCATGGCAGCCTAAATTTTATGTCAAAAAAATTATAATGCTATAATCATTGAACATATACAAACCTTATAATTGGCTATAAAACGCTTTTGAAGGGCACATTTTCACACTACACTGAAAAGCCTATGATTGTGTTTGCTTTGATTATGGCGCCAAGAGATAGTAAACATCGTACTTTCGTCTTTAAAATCGTAAACGAGCTCGAGGACGAGATGCTATCCAGAGGGACATTGTAGACGAGAAGTTTAGTCAGACACGTTAATACAAAGAAACTTTTTTGCGGTTATAAAATTTTTGCAAAATTCTTTTACTCGTCCTTGAGTGATAAATGTTTCTCGCATCTTAAAGTACGAATATTTGTTGAAACTTAATAGTTTATTGAAACGCGACATTATAATTTACAGCCTAAATTTTCATCTAAATTATAGGTGTTTCATAAATGAACACGTTCAAAAATCAACTTTTATTTCGGATAATATGACATTTCAACTGCTTTCACTGAAAGTCTTTCCGACGCAAGTGTATCGCACTTGAGCTCATTATTCGCGAACCGCCTCAACTAGAAGGGACTCTGTCGTACCTGACTTGAATGATGATTATCATCATAAAAGAGAAACGGCATTTAAATTATTAATTCCTGTGAAGAAATAAAAACTACACAAAGGTTCATAGTTTGATACCCAGTAACAGGGATTAATTAATTTGTATGTGAACTCATACTCTGTATGTTTGCTCACGCAAAATCAAAACCACATCATATAGTAAAATCAACAACTCCGATCCAAGAGTAATTTTTCTTGCGACAACTTCCGCGCATGCTGCCGCTGATGACACAAGTCGTTAAATAGAAATCTGGGGTCGGAAGATCATGACGGATGCGACCGATCGATCGGGTTTGATGTATCGCCTAAAGAATAATTATACGTTGCCAGACGTTGCACATGGCTGCTTTGAGATTACGTCTTATAGATCGGGACTTCATTGAAGTGTTCCTCTCCGTAGCGTTACCAACCCTGATTTTTCATGAGTGTAAACTATTTAGTTTACTTATATACCACAAAAAATTGCCACAGGCCTTATTCATTTATTTATTTTTACGTTGACCTGTACACGGTATCAAGGGCATCTTTTGTGAGGTACTTTAACAGGAAACAATGGATAAAAACGCCAAATCCTGCTCCGGAAGGTGAAAAATCTACCCTAACTTGATTCGAACCCTTTGCCCTGGAGACAGGTGGCTATTATGAATTTTGGTGCACCATTCAGAAGGAACTCAGAGTTCAATACCTTCGGCTATGACGGAATTTTGGTTTCACAACTATGAAATTTTAAAATTATTCTTTTTATAGTCGATAAATAGCTAAGAGACTTACGACATGTTCACAACATTTTCAAGGGTGAGTCCTTCCTGATTTATTAGGAAATGGTCTGCGCTTGGCCAGGCCACCTCAAAGTCCTAGGTTTAATTCCTTGATCTGATGCATTATTGAGATGGCTAGTTCTGCATACACACTTTGCTAGTGTTTGCTTCTGCGTTTCACTTTCTCATCACTGTTGGCTCGCATTCACTCGACGAAGAAGCAGCAGATTGGCCAACTTCAAAATCACTTTTCCTCGTGATCGGGCATCTTCACAATGTGATTCACAAACTGAAGGAGAGACACATTCTTCGATATGTAATTACAGTGAGCTGCTATTACTGTTTATTTTGATCGCATGGTTGGGCTCAACCATAGTAGCCTATACTTATAACATATATTCTTACGTTTTATGTGAACACGCTTTTTCACTTTGATTTTCGTCTTCGTATTTGCTTACTTTTGGTTACCATCGACGATCATTTGCAAAATTATAGAAAGAATGGTAAGTTGTTAAAGCGAGAATTACATAGAGAATGGAGGATTTACGAAAATAGAGACACCTGGCGTCGGCACTAACATCCCTAAACTGAAGGAGTCAGGAGGTCTGTAGTTTTACACTCCATCCGATGGACGAAGTTATGTGAGGGCAAATGGTGAAAACTCTCCACATTGAACCCATTGATCGACCTGCGTTCTGCTAAAATTTCTCCATTACTGCCGGCACTTGAACCCGAGATTGAAAACTAATCCTATAGCCAATGCATCAACTTCATTACATTTCTACTTCAGGTTATTCTACCAATCATTACTTTTGGTTCAAGGATTGCGTCTTCCTTGCTTCGAACACTCAGGCTCGGTTTTATAATCAGTGGTTAACTATTTTCTTCGAATGGAAATCGAAGTTAATGCGCTTAGATAAGGCTCAAGGTTTCCAACTGGCAATTTTATGTAACTCACCAAACCCAAACACTCAGTTCACATCACGTTTATGAAATGGATTCGTCATCTTGCTGCTGGCATCATTAAACATAAACCCAAGCCTTATAGTCATTGGCTCTGTCACGGGTTATATTCAAACATATGTCCCACATCATTCCAACCCTGAACTCCTCATGCCCCCTGCTTTTCTTCACGACGTTCAAATTCTTTATGTTGCTTTACCTCTTTCTATCTTTCTCAAAATCCTCCCCTCTGTCTCCCTCATCACCAACCCATTGCCCCTCTTAACACACTAACTTTTTCTACCGCCTTCCTTTCCTTCTCCACATATTCAGCTCGTCGGAATTCGTCCTCTCTGTCTATCTTATCCTATTCATACATTTTCAACCAAATTTTACAAACTACAACGTTTATCCCGATCAATGGATTACGGGAATGCTATCAGTTTTCCCACCGCGTCCAGTCGCTGTTGGTCATTCGGAGTGTTGGGTAACAGCCAACATCTGGATCCTCAGGAAAACCCGAGAACTCTCTCAACAACATCTCGTAAACCTCCAGTCTATGATCATCTTCCTTCGTAACGATCATGTTTCGGAACCATAAAATGCTACACCCACTTAAGAGTCTTCAATAGTCTTTTTCTCACGTTTCTGCTGAGAGCGCCTTTCACCAATGCCGTGCTCAAGGTAAACCTAGCCCGAAGTAATATTCTCCTTTTACTACTACGCCGCTAAATCCAGTATCCCCTACTCGTTGTATATCCTCTTTGGTCCTGGTATCTTCATATATAAACATACGGTTTAAGGGTTCGTAAGAGCGCAGCTATTTGTAGTCGAATATTGTCCTGGTGTACTCATCTTTGTACATATCTTCTTTTCAATTTCCCGCGAAGACAGTGCCACTCTGAGCGGAAGAAAGCCTAGTGAATCCATTTGTTTTCAAAAATCAACATGGCGGCGGAAAAATAGGTATGGAAGTTGAGAAAGCAAAATTTTCTGTTATTATCACCTAATTAAGGTGAATTTTTTTGTGATCTACGGATATTATCTATTTAATTTATATTTTACTATATTTAACTAGCGTTGCTCTTTTGTTATCTTACAATGAGTCAAAATACTCGCATTTGGATATCAGGTTTCTCTTACCAGTAATTCTTGCTTTAGATCAGTCTGCGGATGCAAATTTAGATATGCTACAGGAAAGGTATATGCATATTCCAGGCTAATTATCGAGTAACGAGGAGTAAGAAGCGAGCTAAGACGAAGATGTTGGTGAAATTTCAAGTAAACATGATGTATCAATATCTGAACTACTTGCTACAAGTTCAAAAATTATACCTTTGCAGGATAAAACATGGGTCGAGACTTTCGGAATCAGAATCATTATTAGAATAGAAGTTTTATAATTCATTTGACAATATTAACAAATTCAATATTTTTAATAGTATTTGACAATAAAACTTCAATCATACATTGAAATTTAAGCAAAAAAATCAAATTCAGAACTAAGATCACTTTTCCTTTAAATTTGAGATGGATTTATTCATTTAGTTGCTGAAAAATAAGTATTTCACGTTGATAAGGAAACCAAAGTTTTTATTCTGACTAATCTAAATAATCTTGGTGCCCACATGCGTGGACATGCAATATTTCAACAGCTACGTTAAACAATATAATATATTCTCTATGCATGACTTCATGGTCTATATGATTGTAAAATAATTGTGAAAAAATGTAATTAGAGCAAGGTAATTTTCAGGACCGAAGAGAATATACACGCGCCAGATATATCCAAATATCTCCTGAAAAACTAGTAGGTATGTAGTTATTACATTTGTATTTCTCCTCGATATCTTACATGTAGGGTTTACTGCCGTTTCTTTAACTTGACCTTCTTCCGATATTTCTCTATTTAACTTGAAACGCGTTCGTCAATGGCCATATTTTCTCCGCCTCTTGACCCACCTCTTAAAAGTCTCCGTTTTTTTCATTTTTATATTCACGATTTTTTATTTTCTTCATTTTTTTACACAACGTCCTTATCTATCCTTGCTGTCATAGTGACCTCAAAAATGCCTTATATTTGAGATTCATTATATATAAATATATTCTTATATGTATATTTTATTTATTTTTTTCTTCACATACAAGCTTTTACAATACCGACGAGCTGGTTATGCGTAAGAGGATCTGTCATTGTATCGAGAAATATTTATATTTTGACCAAATATTCTTATTTATACAGTTTTTTTATGTAATTTAATTTATTTGTGCCCTTGCAAAATGCTTCATCTTTAGATATTTAATGTCAACAGGAGTTGTTTTTATCTGCTTGATATATAACTAGTCTTTCATCGAAAAAGCAACAGTTTTTAGGGTTATTTTTCCTCTCTCCCACAGCCATGTCAAAAGTGCCCAATTAGACCTTTTGGGGTGGGAGGGAGTGAAGGAATTTGAGAAAGAAAAAATAAGCCGCGAGTAATTGACCCAACTTGTCGACTCCGTTCGAACGAATAAGTAAAGGCATTGAGTGGCCGTCGAAATGTGCGACTCTGACTCTACGGGTCCTACGCTCGTGGATGTCGATTGCGTCTGGCGTCTGACACTGTGAGAATCGTTTATTTCTCTCCCTCCACCTCTCTCTCTTTCTCTCCCCCTCCTTCCTTTCTTGTATACTTCCTTCATTTAGACCGATTCCTGCGGGTACCCGGGCGCAAAGAGACTGCCATATTTTTTCCGGGAAACTCCAATGAAGCATGCTTGATTTCCACTCCACTACTATGCCAATGGGGGCGGGAAGACTTTCTTTTTACCGAATACGTGATTGCTTTACAAACTTTGGAATTTCAATTTGAAATCTTCAACTTAAGGGCGTTCAACTGCTCTCAAATCCCATAATTTTTCACGACTCCGTGAAAAAGTTATCGAAACATTTGACACTTTTCATCGCCAGTGCACTCGCTGTTGCATCAAGATTCGTCAACTCCCTTATTGAGTCTCCCGAAATCGGATGATAATTTTTTTAATTCTCCTTGCGTCCTGGTTTGAGGTTTTTTCCTCCATTTTTATGTTGAATATAAAAAATAATAGACATTATCATAAAAATAACATAAATTTATTACTTTCATGTTATGATACTAAAGAGTTTTAGGCTTAACACTGTAGAAACTCATTTTTTAAGTGAAAGAGAAAAGCTTATTTCTTACCTGCCATGTTTTTAATTGTAGAAAGCACAAAGCAACTATTTACTACGTAAAGTCAAAAGATATTTGCGTAGAAACAAGTTGTGCTTTGTACCTGCTATGATTAGAAACAAGTATAACAATCCAGCATTATTTTTCACTCTCACCTGTGTGAAGTTCCCTGCAATATATTTTCCCATGCATTGGGACATAGCAAACAAAATTTTGATCAGATATATGTCGATAAAAATATATCTTCTGTATCCTATTTGTAGGTTGCCTACTTAAAGCTTACTCACTAAGGAATTTTGTTTTCTTTCCTCGAAGGGAAAAGTCTCAAACTAAAAGTATATACTTAAGAGTGCCTCATTGGGGTCAACCTTAGTTTTGTGGAGTTTACCAACGATTCTTTTTTACACTTACTCTGATGGCAGTAGATTTAACCGTATCAAACTATGTTCCTCATCCCGCATCTATACTATAACTTAACTTTTATTGAACAAGTATAAAACGTCAAAAGGCTTAGTAATGTGCATTTATTGAAAATATCATCACATTTATGATAATTTTCAATTTAATTTTTAGTATTCTTTCCATTATAGCTGATTGATGTGAATTATTTATTTTCTGTAAGTGCTTAGTTCCTCAAGTGTCACAGAATATGTAGATGTACCCCATCATCTCGTCATTTGATTGATAGATCCTGGTGGTAAATGGTACAATTTCAATAGAATGAACTACCGTCACGAAGGGCTATTTTCTTCATGATAAAATTATAAATATTGTTCATCAGATTAGTAATTCCGTTAATTCGTTAATAAAATAAATCAACGGGATGTTAAAGGGTGCTTTTTGTGAAATGTACCGGAATGTCTTACTCAATAGATATCTCTCGAAATGACTCTATAGAATTAGGCAATCCCAGTTTTAGTCCTATGGTTTGTCTCCAATAAAATGCTCGGTTTTGTGGCCATTCTACAAAACATCCAACTTGATGTTATTTTCAAATGCCTCTGCTTCTGATTATGTAAAAGCCCATAGATTAATTTTATTCGTGTATCTTATACTTTCTGACCTTTCATTTCTTCCAAAATTCCTCTTCTCATTCTACCTCTACCACGTTCACTCAACATTCTCCTCTGTACCTTCTTCAAGACGCTATTCCCTCTCATCACGTCCTTAATCCACTTTTGTTGCCTTTTCCGTGTCTCAACAATCAATCTTCGCTTTTCCTAACACTTTCTCACTCAAACCAAACAGTTTCAGGTTATACTTTAGGGAATTGGTTCATTTTGAGCAAAAAACTCGACCAAGTAACCCAGGATACCTTGAAAATAACAGCAACCCTTTGAAACATGGATTGGTTCGTTAAAACCTGAGAACGGCTGATTGCTGCTCACAAGTATTTTTAGTCCGTTGCACACGATACTTGATCCACCACAAGTTCAGAGATACCCACAAGCATGATAGCCTTCCAGTATTGGGTGACATAGAACAAGCATGCTGGCTAACAAATGTAATCGCCATCGTACTGACTGAGCTGCTTGATTCCATCATTGATTCGATCCTAGTTTCATACTAGCTCCCAGCATGCCTTAGTAGCCTTTGACCAATTATACTAGCTTATACGGACGCTGTACGATGTTCTTTTTCTGAGTTTTCGTCATGTATACATTCTTTTGGCTATCAAAAATTGTAAAACTATGTAATCAACAATGAATGCATATATCCCGACATCTATTTTGGTCGTCTGCTGTCAATTATTGGTTAGTTCTTTGAGGTAGATGGAGTGGACATTAAGTCAGAAAACTGTAACCTGGTAACCAAGTTAACAACCATATTGGCTATCCCTGCTCTTCCCTTATATTCCTTTGGATAGCACGATGGAACAACAACTTAGCGGATGTAAAGTAAGAATATAAACCATGTGTTTGAAATATAAGGCAAGTAACTCTTGAAACATATATTTCTACTTATTGCTATGGATTTTACTCGAGTTTATCATAGTTTTCACAGGGGATGAGGATCATAATTAATTTCAATTAATAATATATGTAAGATGAAAGCGGTTTAAAGAAGTAATTCACACTGGTTTCTTCTTATTTGTCAATGGAAAAAATCGTTCAATTGCAAAAATAACAAAGATGGTGGTCAGGCACCCCCAGATTACAGATTCTAGAGATGGCCGCAGTAGTAAGCGCCTTCATAATTTATTTTAGCGGTTAATTTAGTATTTTAGTCGACATGCGTTAAGATATGAATAAAAATACCGTTTCCTCACCGTTATTAGGTCAATGTTCGTGTGAAACCCTGTGGAATGGCACCAATCATACTAAAGTAAACATAAACCAGAGCTGAGGAAGATAGCATCAGCCAAACCCTGCCTTTAACTCAAGCAACACATTGAAACCAGCCATACAAATGGTGCTTAAAGGCCCCATCAACCATGGGCACGCTACTATTTGATAAATTCGTCAATTCCGCTCCGCAAAGGCTATCCCTGATGATGATGGCTGAGTTTGATGCTGAAACTTTAGCTCCTAATAATCTAAACACGTGTAAAACCCATAAAAACTCCAAAAAAACTATTAAGAAGTGTTTCTTTTGCTGTCGAGAGTTGTCCTCGTTTGTCTCCTCTTTTATAGCTTACCCTGTGTATTCTTCCCTAAACTTACGTCCCTGATGCCTCCAATCTACTTACAGAATGTATGAAATACTGTGCTGAAAAATAAATTGTCAATCTCTTCACCATTCAAACTTTCATAGTTGAAATTATAGCATATTCAAACTTGGCAGCTGCATAATAGCCTCCCATAGTGAAAAATTCCATACTCGTGCAAAAATGTTGCAATAAATAACTTATTTAATGGAAGAGACTACATGGCGTGAAAAATAACCTTGCACATAATGCACACTATGGAGGAGAATATGACGGCTGGAGTGTAATTCTAGCAATTGCTGTTCATTTGCGATGATCTCTTAAGGGAAACATTCCTCTTTAAAATCATTTGCATTGCAAAGAACATAAAATTGCAAAATTTTTATAATTGAATAAATGAGAGCTTTGATATTTGGCTTAAACATCACAATTTCAAAGCTAAAATTATCTCGTTCTTCATTTATTCGGACAAGCGAATTGCTGTTTGTTGATGTTTCCTACAACTTTGTGCTCACGGGGCAGGAAGCTTTGTTATCCTACCCGTCCGCTTCTTAGGACATTAAAAATACAATTTTGCATGAGAAAATAGTAGAACAACCTCTGTGTATGGTAAAGTCAGCGGTTACAACCTGCAAATACATGTTATGTTAACTTTCCAATGACCAAGAGACCGTTCCGGTAATCATCTGCATGACAGGAGGTGAATTCACTTGCCTAATTAGTCCTGAATGCGTTAACTCGATGGCATTAATAATGCATGATGAGGAAGCACAATCACAAAAATCATGAGGACTTAAATTTCAATGGAATTCATTTAGCTGGAATTCCTTTGGCAATGAATTCCAGCTAATCCTTTTGGCACCACAAAAGTTCAGAACACGCCGAACGGCACAATGCACATGTAATTACCACATTTCTACAACTTCTGGATCACTTTTATGTATTGGTAGAGAGAATGAATTCTCAGCATGAAGTGTAAATAAAGAATATAAAGTCGAAAACCGTAATCTAATGGAGCACAACAAATGAAAAGAAGAAAAACGGAAAGTAAAATTGGGAATATACATAGTTTTTTCCTATATATGTCCTCAATTCCTCAGCCTCCTACTTTTTAATTACTTGTCACTCCTAGGAGTTATGCTGTAGATATTTTATTCTTTGATTTTTTCATATACTATATTCATACTTTTCATATTTTGAAACTCAAGGAGTTTTTTAAGCTGAAGTTGTCAGAAATTCGCAGTTAATGTCTATTTCTTATGCAAAATGTCCACTGTCAATCATTATCCTGGCACAAAAATCTCCAAAACATTGGCTGTTTGATTTTTAAAAAATATTATCTTCTAAAGAATGCCTACTTTCTGGTTTAAAACATTATTCCAGTTTTGTGAAAATAAACTAGTGGCATTGTGACTGATTAATGCCACGCAAAATAAAGGTCAGGGATTTTTAAATATTCCGGCTTAGCGCAGTTCACTCTTTGACAGCCTTATCAATCATTTGGCTTGAACCTGATTTGCGATCTTACGTGGTCATTGTTTTCTCGTTTGTTATCTCTGGAAGCGAATCGTGGCAGAAAAGAGGTCCAGCATATCCAATAAGTTGCCTTGTTGCGGCAGGTAGAACTCTAGTCGCACTTGACCTTAATTTTCCGGGGTATTGAATCGCACATATCTACTGTTTTCGCTACTGTTGGTCATCACTATCAGTGCTGCTTACATTCCCTAGTATATACAAAATCCTGAATGGCATAGAGTATATTGGTCTCGATGACTTTTTTAATAAATCCGTTATTATTTCTAGCACTCAGTGAAATAAATGTTGTATAAACTATATTTTTGCCAGCTATTTTGAATATAATGATTACCAAAAATGATCACCAACAATTTAATTCTAGCAAACCAAGCATTGAACATCTTGGGTTTACATCAATATGTTAGGCGTAACGTTTGGAAATATATAAATAGGATTGGATTGTCTTATTATTTTCCTCTGATAATGGTGAGATGTTTCTCAATTTTACATAAGATCACCAGATATCTTGATAATATTGATAAGAAATGTGAGGATACTCAATGATGAGTATTGTTAACTTTAAAACCATTATTAAATGGCAACATAATCGTCGTTATTCAGTCAGAAAATAATAATATTTAATAAATGGGATGTGAGAAAATTGAAATCTGAAGAAAAAGCATTCACGACAACACTGAAGGTGAAATCGCAAGCCTCAGTTAGGAAATTCTGTCCCAAGTAAGACTGGAATGATATGGAGAATAGTACTTTAGGGGTCCTGGAATAAGAGGTAGCAATATTAAGAGTTTGCAGAAATAATAAAAAACTGTGTCACTAGAGGAATAATTGAGAAGATGGCAGAAAAATTAAGTGGAAAAGTGATGGCACAGTTTATGGGAGACGTCATTACAGGGAGTTAAGTCTTAGAGATTGGCCACGGCGAAAGATGGAGAAGATACGATGGATAGATAAGGTTAAAAATGAGGAGATACTGAGAAGGGTTGGAGAGCTAACTGTATTGAAAAGTGAAAAGAAGAAAAAGGAAAATTGCATAGGCCACATAATACGGAGAGATCGTGAGGAGAAATTAGTTAATGGAAGGAAAATTAATAGAGAGATAGGAAGGAGAAGGAAGAGATTTGGTGAGATGACAGATATGATTGAAGGATGGGTGAGCAGGGCTATGAAGAACCTCATCCAAAACAAAAATGCCTGGAGACTACAGTTCCAATGTCCTGTCTATAGACCTTTTAATATACAGAATACAAGAATACCAGAATATACACAAACATAAGAAGTTTCGGATATAATTTACTTCTAAAAATAAAAACGATTAATTATTTTGTGACGCC
The DNA here is from genome assembly GCA_963169105.1 of Ceriagrion tenellum. Lineage (NCBI taxonomy): Eukaryota > Metazoa > Arthropoda > Insecta > Odonata > Coenagrionidae > Ceriagrion > Ceriagrion tenellum. Next base: position 107,996,167 of record OY720642.1, on the reverse strand, counting down.
ACATGTTATTTACGGAATTCGCAGAACACTTTTGTGAGATTAACAAGTCAGCAAAGAGTAACTTCACGATTTGAATGAAATGGATAGCAAATATAAGGCTATTCAGCTGGGGTATGTGATGAGTTGTTTAGTATTTTACCTAGGTATAATGCTGATAAATACTGTGCTAATTGGATAAGAGAATTTTCAATAATTTAAAAAATTCACAGCTTAGCTCATCTCTACCTGTTGAAGGATTTTAAAAAAATATTTTTACCAAAAAATGATGTGAACTAATTTTTTCTAGCCTCAGGAAAATATATATTCGATTCGCGTCGCATGACTGACTGTGGGATTTAGAGGCGGCGGATGGTGTTAATTGGGCACAATGCCTGGATACTCGCATGTAACTTGTTAAGCATAGCGCTCATTTGTTCAGGTCGTCAATCACTAGTACTAACTTGCGCTGACTATGGGCGGAGTTACTCCCGTCACACCAGATGTGCTTTCCACATCGATTCGGCTGGACGCTCATTGGCGGGACGAATGTCAACTCTCGACCACTGTTAGTAGTTGAAAGTTGACATTCCCTTCGAGAAGTGCGTTTTATTCGAGCAAATGTGGGAACAAGACACTGTATGGGGAACTGAGGGGGGATGGAGAATTGGCATGCGGGCATATCCGAGGCAGGCGCCCGCCGATGCGACCTCACCATGGCCCCGTTAAGAGGTCGCTCGGATTTGGGACAAGAGTGCCGAGTGCTCCCGCAGAGCAAGGGCAGTGAAAAAGGGTCGTGCGATCCCTTTGCAAATGGCCCGCGTAATGGCTTGACCCCTCCGAGTTTGTCAGATCTGGGTGGCCATGCATTACTGCATTGCGGAGGTTTATGACCGCGTAAAATTTGAAACTTTGTGGAGCATGAAGCACTAAGCTTGATGTATTGTGCTCGTTTCAACGCAACATGATCTCAGAAACATGGTCTGTGCCAAAAGAGGGTGTGCGTAGATGTTTTTGCGTTGGGTGTGAGTTCGTATAGAATTTAAATAACATAGGAAGGATGCAAAGATGTTTTGGGATGGTGGGGGAAGATGTGGTCGGTGTGTAGAGTTTCTATTTAGAGGGACGGTATGCTGAAAGAGGGAGAATGATGGGAACGCGCTAAAGAGAGACGAATAGAACAGAAATATCGAACAAAATAAAAGGTATCAGGTTTTAAGAGATAAGAACGGTCTTAATTGTAGTAAAACAGAAACCAGATGAAAGAACATTTGGAGGCGATGAAAGTGAAAGAGATAAAATTGTACTTAATCATTCCACTGGTTTAAATTCATTGCCACTAATTTCACTGCACCGTAGCATTTTTGGTCACTAGTTACCTAATGATGATTATAAAATGGCATGTAAATTAACAGAACCGTTCCTAAAAGTACTTAATTTCCCTGAAATTGGTCGTTGTTAATTTTAAACAATGATCTGATAAATTCTATTTGCTCCGCTGCACTTTCATGATAAAATTCATCCTAGTGTCGGCTAACTCATCGCATGCCTTTGAAATGGCCCCAATTGGGTAATCTAAGTAAGGCAATGTCACAAGACTTAGGAATCGATTGGAAATATGCCACATTCACTAATGAATCGTCATGTGAAATCGGCACAAGCAACCTACGTGCATTGTATAGCGGGAAATATATCGACTTATTTTCTCAACATATTTTTTTTTCAGCAGGAAAGCATGGATGGAAGATATTGGAAAGGGATAGACATTACTCTCGGTATTGCCATTTCGAACTCAGTTCCACCGATTTCCGATCATGGGAACGTCCTCCGCTCATGAAGAATTTTAGTGGATTTGCATCGGAAAATTCCTTCATAGGCTTTATTCAGAAATTTTTTAATTCCTCGGGCATAGGAGACATAAAGTATGGAATGCATACCCAAAGAGATTACCCAAGATCGATAAAAGTTTTGGTTAAAATTAAATAAAGCATTTTTCCAAAGCTCCTTTGATTCTACTCATTATTAGGCTCATGAAGCAGAGGAATGAAGTTCTAGTCTACCCACGCTTTCATAAGGTTCTAAATCTTATAACTAAACCGCTGCAACGACCTGTCAATCGTAAAAACTCATGGAAATAATGAAGTTTTTCCGGGGAGAATAAAAGGAATGAACTAATGAGGGCTTCTCTAACTAATCCACTATAAAATTTCTAAGATAGTTTTGTGCTCTAAACACCTTGAATAGCGAGAGAAAAAAGTAGTGCTAAAATTTTTCAAAACTCCCGCAGCGAGGCTTTGTTGCTAAATTTTTTATTTTGGGTTCGTTTAAATTTTATGCGACGCTAGTTTCCACGGTTAAATATCGCGGACTGCTGGAAAAGTTTCGAGGCTAATGACGCGCATTCATATTTTTCAGAAAGTTGGTCGTTCAAACATTTGGACAAAGTTATTTTTGGCTCTGTGGCTAGGAGAGCGGTTTCGAAAATATATTTCAGTGTATACCCAATTGTGGTCCAGTTTCATTATTATTTATCTAGGCTTAGATCCAAGGCCTAGAGTACACTATTTAGGGCATACATTTTTTTAAACTTCAGTTCTAGTAGTTTAATTCAAAGTAGATTCAAAATTTTGAAGCGGATCATGCCAAGTTATTAGAAAAATTGTGAAATGGATAAGGGACTTTCTCAGTGATCGAAAACAAAAAGTGATTATTGATGGTATTACCTCTGATATGATTGGAATCACATCCAAAGTTCTTCAAGGAAGCATGATCGGCCCTGTTTTATTCATTATTAATATTAATTAATTACCAAAGTGCTCGAGTTAGCAGCAAATTAAGATTATTTGCAGACGATACAGTTATCTACAGTGAAGTGAGCGAAGACGCGGACTGAGAATTTCTGTCATCGGACCTTAACAACGTTCAGTCGTAATGCTAGGATTAAAGTCAAGAATTAAATCTCAGTTAATGCACCACAGTTCATTACCTGCGCAAGTCAGATCAAAAATGTCATATCTATACTGTGGGTGGATTACACGTAAAATCTTCAGATACAGTTAAATACCATCCAATTACCTTAACTTCTCATATATTGTTGGGAACACACATACAAAACATATGCGGCACAGCATTATAAAAGCTAGGATTTATCAAGCGTATAATAGGAAGCTTCATGGATAAGAAAGTAAAAAAAAGGTGCTATTCGCTCTAGTTAGCCCACACCTCGAAGATGCCGGCTGCATTTAGGACCCTGGTCATAAAGATTCAACCAAAAAATAAATAAAATTCAACGAAAAGCTGCACACTTCGTAAAAAACTGCTACAAGCGTACATATAGTGTCTCACAACTTTTAAAGGGATTAAGGTGGGAGCCGGTAAGTTTTATTTACATATATTGAGGGAATCGAACCGCTTTAACACTCATGCATTATACGCAGCTCAAGGTAATCCCCTCACCTAATATTCTAGATATAACCGTTCAAAGTGCCTCTACAATTGGTTTTTTACCACCAAGAGAATGGCTGTATACTATGTGGCTAGTGTTTTTCACGCATCTGTGGACATTTATTGATTCAAAGGACATAGATTCCACTTTCTCATGCGAGATGTTGTAGAAAAACATTTTAATGATGCACAAAGGATATTGTACTGTCTACTTTAATAAATAAAGCAGACAGTACGATATCCTTTGTGTATCATTCAAAGGACATAGGTTTAAAGACAAGGAAAATCGTGAGCGAAATACAATTCTTGGAAAGAGCTTTGTAAGAATGAAAACGATATGTTACTACACTGAAGGAAATGCTGTACATATTTGATCGAGCTTCATAAAATCAACATTTGGAAAACATAACCCTGTGTCTCCAGTTCATGAAGTGTTCATGGCTGAATATATTATGGACTCTTGGATGAAAATAATCTTATTTATTAGTTTTAAATGCTAAATAATTTTTCTAAATAGCTTGTAATTTAGATCTTTTTATTCCGAGTCAGTTAAGCTTCCTATAAATGCTCAAATTTGATCATGATACTCATGGTTCGTAAAATCAGATAAAATTGGTGATGAATTAACATGGTATGATGAGCCACTTGTCATTCTAAAGTTTCATAAACGGAACATAAGAATAATAACTATAGCCTAAAACACTGAACTATGCTAGTGACCTCATTTTGATTCTATTACTTATGGCATGAAGACTTTAAATAGTTTCTCGGAGAAGGAAACACTATTCACATGGAAAATTTGTATGCAAATTGGGCTTTCTCAAGTCCAACAAATTGGGAATTCAGCATATTTTCATATTGGCTCAAAGTTATTTTATGAGCTAAAAATATAAATTTTTCATGCAAATCAAATCTAGGCATTAACTTTTTTCTAATATGAAGTGCTACAATTCGAAATTTTTATTTGCAGCTCACAAACTCACTGATATTGTGAATATGTACTATTCAAATTATTTCTGGGTATTATCTCATGCATTTGAAAGACTTTCGGATGTGCATCCCAAATTTCAATTACAAGAACTCACAACAGATGAATATTGATCATGTAAAACTTTCACCCAACCATTTTATCTAGTGAACGAAACGGTAACAAATGTGGCCTCGGCGAAGGCAAATCAAGCTTACAAATGCAAGGTATGAGACCAAAGGGTAGAATTTAAGCATTTTATTACAATTTGCTAAGATATTATTTCATGAATTTTGCATGCACCCGATTCCATATGTATGTGGAGTTGGTTAAGTAAGAAGGTTTCAACATTTCTCAAATTTATTTAGTACAGCATTGACGCAATGCTCGTTACAATCTCCGTCCAACTCCTTAGTTATATCAACATCCTATTTATCTATACATCAACAGACCTCCTTGGCAACAGCATAAAATGATGGCACCATATATGTCGCCACATATGTAAATGCATGTACAATTTTTTCTTGGAGCGAGGGTGACTTATCGATTCTTTTGCTAACCTCCTGGAGATGTATGTTGATCTGAAAAAGGGTTTTACTCAAGCATTTTAGCTAATAAGTGAAACGGATTTTCCAGTGGAAGAGTTGACTTCTTGGGATATGCATTCATGGAGCCCCCCTTCTTTTCTCTTACACTGAGTCATCCCACTGTTCACCCTCGACAGTTTCTCTCTCGAGAAAGACGCTTCTTTACTGCTTCGAAGAGTTGCGTGGAAAATCCCAAAAAGCACGAAATAACTAATAATTCCCCTCCTAATGGGAGTTCATTTCGACGAAATTTTACTTGCCGCCACTGAGCAGGCAATCGACTGTCACTGATGCGATGATAGGTGTCACTCCATCTCAAAGGGAGTAAGGAGGGAGGATGAGAGAGAGAGAAGGGAGAATATTTTCCAGAAAATCGCTCCAGAAAAGGCGGACGGGACGAGTTCGCAGAATTACGGATCGTCTTTCGACTCGGGTGTGACTCGGTCGTGGTGGAGGAGGGTCGAAGGGTGGAAAAAGTGTCACCCAAAACGGATCTGCATGTCGAAAGAGCCCCTTCGCAAATTGGAGGACAGAAAAAAGAGGAGGAGGAGATGGAGGGATATACTCCGACGGAAAAAGTTCCCCTTCTTTCTCCCAAGCTGGGATAGCGCGGAGTCGCAAAAGAATGCGAACGAGTGCAAAACCTCGTTTCTTTTGGTGGTGTGAGAAAGTGATGGTGTAGGGGATATGGGGTCGTCGTGGGGCGGAGGGCGGGGTTGAGAACTGTTGGGATAGTGGGAAGAATATTTGGAGGAAAGGGATGCAAAGGATGATCCTCGGCCACGTCAAGGAGAAAGGAAGATGCTACGTGAGAGACGGCATTCAGATGACAGGGCGAAGGTGGGCGAGAAGGTCGCTCTTGTAACCTCAGTCCCTTGGATCTCATTATACCCCCATTATGGCAAGGGCGGCTACAAAGGGAGAGACTTTATCTCCCCAAAAGGCTGCCCTGATAAAACGTTGTCATTAACTAAGAACCTTGAAATGTTGATCAATATCACCCCAAGGATGAAAACGTCACGGTTTAAAATGGCTAGATTAACGCAATTCTAAGGTAAAAGTACTCATGATGAACGATAAATTAGATGCTTAAAAGTAAAAATGATTAACTTCAAGGAACTCTTAACCATATGCCACGTAAGGCCGGTGATAGAAGTCTTCCACATTGTTTCTCAATTGCAGATACATGAAATCGATTTTTAAATGGCTGCCTTCTGATAAAATGGTTAAATTTAGCAACGTATTTCCTGACGTAGTAGCCATCTGATGCCCTCGCGACATCAACCAGAAACTGCTGAGGACACAACTGATCCCACGCGGCTCTCGCTCTTAAAATGCTTAATGTTTGAATTCCTGTTGCCCCATATATCTCTCTGTTTTCAGATAATTTTGGTATTGGTATCATTCTTCAATTAATCTCTTTTAAAATAAACCTCTTATTGAAAAGCTTCCATATCCCTTACTCGCATTAATTGTATGCCAGCTGGAGATATTACGCCATTGACGCTTGCATTCGTTTTTTAAACACTTCATTAAATTAAGTTGGTACTTTATTATATGCGCTGAACTGAGCCCTGGAAATAATTTTCCCCTCACTTTCTCGCCGATTGCGTTACAAAATGCTTCCACTCTATCTGTCAGGCTTTCGTAATAATTTTAGCGCACCGTCTGCACTTTTGAATGATTAATGTACATGATTTATTGCTGCAACTAGACATCATGTTGGCATGACAACAGATATGAAAAAGTAACCATCGTCGCAGGATTTTATCGATTCGTGAATGGTTCCTTTCTTTTCATATTCTTATCACTTATTTTACAGCGTAGCGAACTTAACCCTCTATGGACGGAATTATGAAACAATAGCATGAAGAAAATACTTCTACTATATTAGTTTTTTAAAAGTGCTATTCAACCATTTAAAAATACAATTTATTTGATAATGACATTTATTTTTAAATGTAATGTATTCATTGTTATTGACGGACCTTATTTTAAACTTTCTAAATTTTTTCTTCATATGACAGCTGAAACTATTTATTTCAGAGCTCTGCCAGGTTCGCCATCGTCAGTGAATAGCGTCACACATTCATCTATTCCAATTGTTTGACAAACCACCGAAAGATACGTAACTTTCCACACACTTAACCCGAAGCGTGATAATTCTGTCTCGTACATACATACATACATACATACCCATCACGCCGTTCCCTTCCGGGGTAGGCATAGTCAAAATGTTTCACTCATTAATACATAGGTGTACACCTAACTCTGCTTCAATAATTTTCTCCATACTGACCTATCCTTGCAAACCTCTTTTGCCTCATTTACCCCCATACACTGTTTCATACACGCCCTCCTGTTTTTAAGACTCCTACATCTACATCTACGTAATACCCTGCGAGCCACCACGAGGGTGTGTGGCAGGGGGTGAAGATCACCAAACATGCACTATTGCCATGTAAGTAGGATATATAATGTAGACATGCTAGAAAATAGGGTCATAGTTTATTAGTTACTACAGTAGATTATTAGTTATTGCAAGTAATTGCAGTAGTTATTACAATAGAATATTAGTTACTACGGTATAGTACAGGTTAAAATCTACATAATAAGGAAGGGATTATTGGTAGTTATTACATGCATCATGCACTACATACTATTCTAACTATGTTTCACCTACCTATCCCTTTTGCTACGTTGCCTTTTGTTCTCTCTTATGGTACGCGGGAAAAATGACATTTTAATGACTCCTAATATTCCTCCCCCTAAGAATTTCCTCAACTATGCTTTGGTTTCTCTTGTGGCATACTGGCGAAAATGTGTCAAAACTGACTGGTAGAGCGCCATAACCGTTAGCAGAGAAAGCTGCACGTGGTGCGGGTACTGCGAAGGCTGGTAACCTTGCATACTCTATTACAACTTACTGCTAAACGTCAAAATGTTGCCTCGGACAGCCGAAGCCACGATGGGCGACTGAAGCTGAATAAGGTTGGCCCATCAAGATACGGACTGGAAACAAACTGAACTCTCGGTACTTGGAATGTTAGAGGAGTGTATGGAAAGGAGCATGAGTTGCTGAATGAAATGAAAGTGAGACGAATGGATGTTTTGTGTGTATGTGAAACTAAGCGTAAGGGGCGGGATGCTGTTACATTAGATGGCGGTAGTCTGGCATTGTGGTCAGGAGTTGAAGAAAATGTACACGGCAGTCAAGGTGTAGGTATCATTCTTAATGAGAGAGCTAAGTTGCTAGTAAGGAAGTACGAGTTAGTATCCCCTAGATTGCTCCGGGTTCGCATGAAAGTAGGTATTAGGAGAGTTGTGATTGTGGCGTGATATGTACCAGTGGATGGAGAGAGTGACTGTGTGAAAATGAGTTTTGGGAAAAACTGAGAGAGGCTTTGAATGAATGTGATCCTGGTGAGAGAATAATTTTACTAGGTAACATGAATGGGTGGGTTGGTGTGAGGCGGGATGCATCTGAGAGTGGTTGGGGCTTTTGGTGACCCCCGAGTGAATGATAATGGTGAAAACTCGGTGAGTGTGTGCTAGGAAAAAGAATTGTTTGAGTCGAATACATGGATTAAACATAAGAGAATACATATGTATACTTGGAAAAGAGGTTATTGTAAATGCATGATTGATTTCATTGTGTATGATGAGAGATTGAGAGAGTTAATGTGGGACACGCGAGTGATGAGGGGTGCTGAATGTGGAACAGACCACTATTTGGTACTCTCCAAAGTGAATCTGGGCAGAAAGTAGGTACCAAGGAAGAATGTTGCGCGTAAGCAGTTGAGAGTAAAAGTGGAAAAGTTGCTAGACAGCGAGGTAAGAATGCGGTATGGTTGCATGAAAGAAAAAGAATGAATGCAAAATCGTTGTGAAAGAGAGGAAAGAAAGAATGCGTGCGGATGAAGCTAACAAAATGCAGTGATTTTGGAGGTAATAAAAAGCTGTTTTGGAAGTGGGTAAAAAGGGCTAAGATTGGTGAAGGTAGGGGAATGAATGCGGTAAAGAACAAAAGTGGAAAGATCATGTGGGACGAGAGCAATATCAGGGACTGCTGGAGGTAGTATTTTGAAGGATTGTTTAATAATATTGCAGGCGTTGAGGATGAGCCTTGTGAAGTGGTATGTGAGAATGTGATGATGGAAAAGGATACCAGTGAGAAGGAGGTCACAACGTCTGTGGGAATATTGAAAAATGGGAAGGCTGCAGGCATAGATGGGATACCCAGTGAAATTTTGAAGTGTGGGTGTAAATTAATAATTTGTAGGCTGCGTGAACTATACAATTTAAGCTTACAGGTTTCTGTTGTTCTAGCGGATTGGAAGAATACTATCATCGTTACGTTGTACTAAAGGGAAGAGAGGAAAGACCGAATGTAATAACTATCGGGCCATTAGTTTATTGAGTATCCCAGGAAAAGTGTTCAGTAAAATATTAATCGAAAGAGTGAGGAATATTACTTCCGACAGAATATGGGGTGCGCAGTGTGGGTTTATACCTGGGAGAGGATGTAGTGACCAGCTTTTTGCACTTCAGCAAGTGATAGAAAAATGTATGAGTGTCCGAAAGAAAGTGTACTGTGCGTTTGACTATTTAGAGAAGGCATATGACAGAGTAAATAGAAAGAAGTTGTGGAAGGTTTTGAGAGAATATGGAGTGAATGGGCAGTTATTGAATGTAATGATGGCGATGTATGACAATAGTAAGGCAAGTGTAAGAGTTAACGGGGTTCTGAGTGATTGGCTTATAATAAATCGGGGTGTAAAGCAAGGATACGTAATATCTCCATGGCTGTTTAATGTATTTATGGATAAATGTGTTAGAGACGCATGTGGTGATAACGACGGTGTTTTGATTGGAAATGTAAACGTGCGAGTTCTTCTATATGCGGATGATGCTGTTTTGGTCTCAGACAGTCAACAGGGATTGTAGAAGCTCCTATATAGGTTTTGTGAATCAACGGAGAAAATAGAATTGAAGGTAAATGCGTGCAAGACTAAAGTAGTAGTTTTTGATAAGGAAAATGGGGAGAATAACTGTATGATGAGGGCGAATGGTGAAGTAATTGAACAGGTGGATGATTTTGTGTACTTAGGTAAGATGTATGCGAAATATGGAAGAATAGATGAGGAGATAAAAGAGACGTGCGAATGCTGGAAGGAAATTGGGAGGTAGCATGTGGAGCATATCAAGGAATGAGTGTTTGTCTAAGGAAGCGAAAATTGCCGTTTACAAAAGTGTACTTCTTCCCACTTTGCTATATGGTAGTGAAACATGGGTATATCAGGATAGACATAAGAGTAGACTAAACGCCGTGGGTATGAGTTATCTGAGGAGTATTTGCGGCAAAAGTAGGATGTATAGGGTCAGGAATGAGTGGGTCATGAATGAATGTGGGTTAAATGCTCCAGTAATGGACGTATATGAAAAGAGTGTGCTTCGTTGGTTTGGCCACGTTGAGAGAATGGATGAGAGTCGAATAACGAAACAGATATATGAGTAGAATGAATGGTGTGAGAGGTAGAGGTAGGCCGAGAAAGTTGTGGTTGAATGTGGTTGAGGAAATTCTGTCTAGTGCTGCAAGTAAATGGAAAAGCCTCTTAGAAATCAGATATTTCAATGATTTTGAAACGTAACAAATTTGACTCGCTCGTCCATAGAGGGTTAAGGCTTAAATAAATAGAATTCTGACTTACGACTTGCGCCTATCTTTTTTATACTAAACTGTAGTAAATGAAATATGATGAATATAATGAAACTTGTGGACTAGCAGAAGTCAATATAACTTGTGCAATGCGTAGCTGATGGTGTTAGTTCTCTGTGCACGTAATTTTTGCACATTATAGATGAATACTGGTCATTTTGTAAAATATTGGCGAGTTCATGTCGTTCTCTTCACTTCACTGATTTTTCTGTCCTGCAACGGCACTTTTGGTCGGGGATTCCACGATGCAGGTTCTGTTGCACTTTCACGATTTAGATTACAAATTAATTTTGATCATATCCCAGCCATTATCTATTAAAAAATGCGTCACGTGCGTGTACATTGCTTTAGAGGCATGAATTACATGTAAAATTAGGTAATAGCAGGGATATAATCTGGGAAATCGCTTTTTCTAAATTTATCAGCGCCGCCCTGTATTCAATGCGGTTAGCGATCCACAGGTGCTTTGATCTCTTTAAAAATTGATTAATTTGTGTTCAGCAAACATTCGCAATGAAATAGGCAACTGTTGCAATTATTAGCCACCCAATATGGATTACTTGATCAATTTCACATTCACATAGTGCGATCCTCTCCACTGTCAGCAAGTTATTTCCTACATTGTAATCACTTAAAGAAAAGTCAGCGGAGCGCTGTGAACCAGCGTGAGTTTGCAACCTATTTTTAAGTGGCAGACGGAGTAGCCTTGTTATATATCGGAAATGCAACTTTGTCATGTCTGGAAACCGATCTTTGGTCCGATCATAGCTTTAAGCTAACTGATAAGATAACCAATCATACTGAGCAAATACATTTGTGGATCCACGTTGGAAATCACAATGCCACATGAACTCCAATTTTCTTTATACTCATTATTTCATTACCAATACCCACTGTAACTTTATTATGTAATTAGAAAAACATTCAACTTTTTGTACGATGAAAGGTACCCTATTGTTCATTATTTGATTTTTCTACCCATGGCCGAAGATAATGTATACATGTAGTACCAACCAACATTATTCATCATTGATCGATGTCTTGATTGCAAATACAACTTTCCACGATGAAACCAAGATCTATTAATCGATGCACCAGCTTCAACGATAGAGCACCCTAGATGAAGTCTAAGGCAATAAATTGATTGATAACAATAATCCTTTGCAGAAATCACAATGTTATCGCATGGTTTCGTCATGTCAATATTGTTGAGTTGTCTCATTGTATTCGAACATAAAAATATTCAGCATGAAAAATATCAAGTCCTGAATTATCTTGCGATATTACTACGAGAAATAAGATATTCTACTATTTATCATTGCGATAATCATATTAACCCTTCCAGAAATGACCTTCAGAGTGCGAGCAATAACATCAACCCGCCACCCAGAGGCGTTTGTTGAGATACGTCTTTTGTGTAAATATTATTTTTTTTAACGCTCCGTTTAGGTCAAAACTGATTCTCCATTCTCTGCAAATCATTTTCCTGGTTAGATAGAGCGAGGTGTTCAAGACCCTACTCTACGGAATAAAAGAACTTTCGGACACCACCTGCCGGCCAGTTGGCAAAGATTAGCCAAAGTTTCGGGAAAGACGATAAAAAAGAGGTGTCAGCCTGAAAGGCCTTTTTATTCCATTCTCGAGCCGCCATAAGAAAACTCTTTTCCCCATTTGGAGAAGAACTCCAAAGAACAAGAGCTGTTATATAAGAATATAGTGGGACTTAACACAAAAGGGATGTTGGGTGGTTAACGAGTACTTTAAAAGAGGAGAGAGGAGGTATAGTTCCTGAGAATGTAACTTCCAGAATTGTAAGACCAAGCGACAACTATTCACGAGGATTCTTGTGGTTAAAGGAGGTATTTCTTAATTAAACACATTTATTTTCATTTTAGTGGTATTACTGAAAGTTCAAGCCTCGTGTGAAACCGCTAAAGGAAGGAAGCCGGAAGTAAAATGAATTCTACTCAGACTACGCGCAAGAAAGTTCGCTGGATTTCCGCAACACGTCGTAAAACCATTACGTAAATATTTTCATTCATATGGGTCCAAGGGATCTGGGTCCGATTCGATTCCCAGTCCAGGTGAATGATTTTTCCACTGTAAATTTCACACAATTGAGTAATCACTAGCGGGTGACTTCGTTCAAGTTTCTGCGCGACTAGTTCCGCAGTTCTTTGATAATGAAAAATACCATCCGTTTTACATGGGATATGGTACGTGTATGCACTACAGAGAGACGATATTTAAAAAATGAGGAAATTCTAACACCTATATCTCGTCAAAAAAATTAAAAGAGAGTAGGTTGTATGTTTTCTCAGCTATTTTTGAAAATAAATTATATCGTCTCCGGAGTTTTTTCCATAATCGCAAAAAAAACTTTCCATTTTGAAGGAGTTTTAAACGTACCATGCGATAAAAATGAGTCGAGTTAAAAACTTTAGTACATATTTTTCTTTAATTATTAAGAATTTTAGTCATAAAAAAGTATTTTATTGCACCATTTATAATGTAGTATTTAATTTATGCTTCCTACAGCTGCTTAAATTAAGACGTATTATTTGAATATGATTTTCACTATCACTAGGGAACTATCTCGCTCAAATTACCTTAAGGTATCAACCAAATTTTTATTTTCATCCGAGACTACAGGGTAGCTTGCACTCGTGACTCAAGACTTGATAGCAACGTATTATGAACATTACGGTTCTCTAATTGCCCTATTTCATCCATCATAGAAATAGGGTATGAATTTCAAATTGCAATTAGTGCGGATCGCCGAATGCTGACCTAGCATGGAGATGTATTTCTAATTTTGGCGCAATTTGGTAGTTTCCAATCCGTTAGCAGAAACGTAATTCTGGGTATATAAGACACTAGAGCTGTATCGATCATGAGTGATTCGTTCAATTTGAACGATTCATTGGCATGAACCAAATGAATTGAATCACGTTCGGTTTGTGAAGAATCACACGATTCACGTGATCGGGAACAACTTGATTTGTTTCAAATTGAATCAAGTTTTTCTCGATCACTTACATCACGCTGTTCATGAATGGAGAGCAACATGATTGGGACAAACCACATTCCATAGTCTTTAGGTCGCATTTAGAATTTACTGGTAAGGAATAATTTCATAGAGGCGCTCATATTAAGTCGATTGACTATGACGCCGAACACAACCATATGCACCCGAACATCAGATTTTCTTAATACATAGTCTCCACTCGTCTTGGCATTATGGGCGAGTTTTAAGGCTCACATCTTAAGACATCATGGTTCAAGCTGTTCTAAAGATAGGCATTTTCAGGTTCCTCAATTCTCCCAATATTTTGACAATAAAACTAATTAATCTGAAAATCAGATTTCATATCATGCAATATCTCCGCATTGTCAGCTTCCCAATGGTACGAAGTGTTTGGATTTGCCTCTTCGCCTTAGTTTGGTTCCTCGCTTATATTGGATTCTTCGTAGTGAAATCATTCATCGTTGTGAAATCACTCATCGCAGTCATTTGGTTCTTCCATGGTTCATTTTGTTCATTATGAACGATTTAAAAGAACAAATATTTGACATGAATAAGATCGCATGAATCGAATTTTCGAAATGAACTGAAATTTCCACCTCTATTAGACACTGAGCCAACAAAAACCTAAACAATAGGTTAGACGTTTCGATAGAAAAAACAGCGCTCATAATACCTAAATTTGATAGAAAATGACTTAAATACTACTCACCATACCATCTTTAATGGCTTAGAATTGAAGTTTGCAAAAGACAGAAAACCTATAGGTCTAACTTTTTTCTTAGAGATTTATTTTAATTAAAAATCACAAAACAAAGCTACTCATTTTAACCCTCTATCACGCTGAATGAACTAGTGGTAAAATATATGTTGTATTTCTGTCTTTTATTAGGATTATTTACGTATATATGTCTTTGTGACATCGATTGTAAAGCTGGGCAACTAAAATATCATCCCCATTCGTAACTTTTAGTTACTGATTCTCCTACGAGTGGGGAAATAAGTGAAGTTGCTGCACATGGTGGGCGAAGAAATTGGTGTATAAAGAGTTAAGCTGAGCATATTTACGATGAATCTAGTATAATACCGCAAAGCAAAAAGCAAAAGCAAGTTGCAAAATAGGAATCAAAGCAGCCTATACTCAGAATATACTGACCTTGACCTTGCCAGTTGTCCTCTCGTACACATTTCTTGGTCACATATACTGCACGCTAGTAACTTGGACGGTTATAACTCAATAGTAAATATTTTTCCTATACTTTAATTGAGCACATGCTATTTTACCACCTGAGACTTCAAGAGCGCCGCCTCATAATGGCAACGGAATATTGAAGACATTACACAGGAAGAACGATTGAACTTGGCACGCTTTGGCTAATGCTTAAGCAGTCGTTCTCAGAAACGTCGAACACATGTTCCATTCCCTTTGCGCTCGAGACGAGCGTTTCGCAACCAACCTGTTTCATGGCCTTTCCGATCGCCTCGGCCTCGATGCTCTACGTTTCCCTACTCGACAGACATGCTAAATAGAGCGCTTTGATGGCACTCGCTCGCGTCCACCGCCGACCATAAATAACCCACGTTAAGTGCACCAACACATTCAACGAGTCGAGTCAGCTGGGAGAATCACCGCCGCGGATACTTGGGTGAAAGCGTCGATATGGTGAGTATATGGGCAGAGCGCAGTTCCAGACAGATGCCTAGTCGCTCCCGCTGCTGTTGCTGGGGGGGGGGAGGTAGGGAGAGCACCAAGGATTGCAGATCGAAGCCTCGGCACACCCCCGCTCCCTCTATTTTCGTCCCGCACCGCTGTCATTATGATGCAGCCTTCCGTTCGTTCCAAGCCGTCGCCGCTCTCCCATCCCTTCCCCTCGCCGTTTCTCATTCATGCATCCACACGCGCTGCTGCGCGGCCGGCACCTTTCGTCGGAATCCGAGGTGATAACGAGAGCTGCTTTATGCGACATTCGGGGCGAAATAAAGTACATCACCCAATGGCGCGCAGGGGTAGTAGAGGATCGGACGCTGCTCGCCATAAAAAAGACCCGTCATGATGACATGTTGTGCCACTCATTCTCTGCGAAATGAGTCCGTAATTGTCGAAGCATAAATAACTATGTAATATTCTACACTATTTCAAAATATCTGATCGTATCTCATATTAGAACATCAGTATCAGAGACGGAATGCTTGTTTAATTGAAGACGACGTTTTAATTCGTATTATGATGATTCTCAAACATCGGTACAAGTCAATTACTAATAATAATATAGTGCAAAAATTAACATGAGATTTATTCTCCAACTATGCCATGATTCCTCCAAGTTCCTTTGGTCTTCATCATGTTTATATTCATAAGCGATCTTTTCTCAATAAAGGAAAGATGACAGCTTATCTTTGTGGAAATGTTACGCGTCAAAAATAAATATAGCGCTAGTTAGCAATTTCGGAACATTTTAATGGGTGGACCTTCCCATTCTAGGCGTTGAAGTTTACGCAGTATGTATCACATTAACGCACATTAACGCACATGAACGACGATAAGTTGAACAATGTAAACAGAGGAAAAATGTGCTATCTACGGTTACGGTACATAGGTTTTTAAAAATCAGGATTTAATTTTTTTGGCTATTTCCACATTTGTTCACACTGCATGCTTAAAAGGGAAATCCTTTCATCATGATGTCGTTTAAAGCGTTATATTTTTTAGATCCGGTTATTTTTCGAAATTTTGACGTAAATTTAAAAAAGATGCTAATACCCGGTGACCGGTCTTTTGGAACCTCATTTGATTTTTATTTCGATCCGGTTATATTTAGATCCTATTTAGATCCGGTGTCACATTTAACATCTCTTCTGAAATTCTAAATTCAAACAGTGATCATGTATTTGAGCATAGCAGGTCTTTTTTCTCAAGCATTCATCAGGGTACATGAAAAATGCTCCCTAATAATGTTTGAAGTTCGTTCCCTAATGCACAGGGACTGAAACCAATAAAAAGCTACTGCATTAGTGTGTTGCTTTGAGAGCAGCGTACTAAAGATAATGGAAAGCGTCTTTTATCGGATATGATTTCCATATTTTATCATTCAACAGGTTGGTTTTACAATTCCAAGTTGAACATTATCTTGGTATTATATCAAGCGTAAATTCATTTTATTATGCCTTGCTAAGCTAAAAGAATGCATGATGGTTGTTTCTAAGCAATTTCATGCTAAAGTTTGCATTTTTGAGTCTTCATTTCTTCATTGTCGGCCCCGGTGTCGGCAGGGTAAATTCCTCGCCTTCCAACCCGAGGGTCGCGGTTTCGAGTCCCGCCTGAGTAATATTATTCACTGCCCAGGATATGGGTGTTTGTGTTCGTCTCATGATAAATTAAAACTCTTGTAATTGAGGAAACCTGTAAGTGTTAAATAAATTATTATTATTATCTAGTGTACCTTTAAAGGGATTACAAGCTCTGATGCATAGATTGTCAGTGCGGGAAATATGGAATAAATTTTAATCATTAGGGAACAAAAGCAATGAGATTCTCTTGGAGAAAGACTTGTAGCTGCTGTTATCCTGTCTAGAAAAGTAAAATGTATGCTGTAGATACAGTGAAAGCAGAACGTGATATCAGGCAAATCGCTACTGATACGGGTTTTTTTGTTTGGTTTTTGGAAATCCTCAGGGTTTAAAATAACAAAATCAACTCAAATCTCAAAATTTGTAGTTTTGTCAGTTACTGAATGACTGGCTTATCAGGGCAGTATTGTTGTCATTGCTCGCGTTAACCAACCGATTTCCTTGTGTGATTTAAAAAACCCGTATTCTTATTTACCATCACTTGAAAGTTGAGACGAGGTTTTTTCACTGTTTATATCAATCAGACATTATTAAATCTTGCGTACTACTTCCTTGGAAACGGCCTAATACGGCATGGTCAGTAAACTGCGAAGTAACTATTATTTGGTGATGGTAGTTCTAGAATTTCCCCCACGTTTTGGGTATTTTTAACGTGGGGCATATAAAATTAAATTTATTCGTAAAGAGAATAGCCTAATCACCCATACTTGCAGGCGGCCTTCACGGCAATTTGTCCAACCAAATAGCACAATTGGCCTCATTCATCAGTTCTCGCTTATTTGGCCTCCCACGGTTCTCTCCGATGTTGCCTATTTGGTACTGGTGCCTCGAATATAAAACTCCTCGTGTCGTAACGTGTGTCCAACCTTGGTCTCCTGGAGCATTTCGTAAAGAGCGGGCTATTTCCCGCGTAATTGGTGTCAGCAATAGCCGAATGAAATGAGGTTCCAAAAGACCGATCACTGGGTATTGACATTTTTTTAATTTATACCAAAATTTTGAGAAATCTAAAAATATTCATGGTAATAGAGAGTGCTAAAACATGTCAACGATATAAATCTAGATTTGGCAGCACTTTGAGACTGAAAAATGAGCATAAACAGAATTTTTCATAACTCCAGAAAAATCAGTAACAATGGAAATATAAAAATTCTACATTCTCTAAGTATATAATATCTATTGAAATTCACAACTTCAAAGAATTTCATTGTTAATGTAATGAGAAAAACGGTTAAACATATAAACACTCTTTTTGGGTTTATGCTCGCCATGGAAACCAAAAATTAGGTTGGCTGAGTTTTCTTGAATACCAATCATAGAATCTCGGCTCGAAACCGTTGGGAAAATTTTTGACTGCCTTAGTCGGCTATACCCTTCAACACATTTCCACTTGCTCGACGCGCCGATACATCCAGCGAAGACGGTAATTGTGTGGCATGTGCCATGTGGTGTTTATCTAAATGTTTCCACGTATCATCAGATGTTCTCATTGTATTAAAATTGTGAATTCGTGCAGAAAAAGAGATCCGGTGACAGTAAATAAGAATGCGGGTTGAAAATATGTCAATAATGACTTCTATACTGAGTAGATAGTAATGGGAGGTTGACTCGGCAGAGAGTGAGAGAATTGAATGCCGGCGTTGGATTTGTGGGCGAGGAGAAAAAAGAAGAAAATAATGAAAACAGACTTCGTAATGTACTCTTCATTTGTTCAATAAAAGCATGGGTTCCAGTAATTTTTATAGGTTCGCAATATCACATTATTTTATGCACCGTATAATGCATTATTTTACACTGTATATTTAACTCTAAAAGCGGTGACGGATTAAGCTACCAAGTTACCGTAATTTCAAGTATAATTGGTACGAAATCCAAGTAAACTTCCAGAAAATCTTCTTTGATTTGTTATTAAGTGATGAAGAATGAATGACATTTGAAAGACATACTTTTTGAAAAGTACTCGAAGAAAAATTCTCCTTCGGATATTCATGACTTTAGGCTGAACCCCTATTAATCTTAAAGGTAGGCAACGAGAACATTTCAATGGTAACCAAAGTGAGCGTTAGATTTTTTTGAAGCTGAAAATCAAAGGAGTATTTTTGGAATCACAAAGACGATTCCGTGGCCGTTGGGAAGTCCATGAAAAGGCTAGTAAAGGTCAGAGAAAGTATCAGGAAGGAACCCAAAATGGATTTGTTCGCCTTCCTTAACTATTGGCATCAGACATTTCATGTCGTATTTCTGCATTGGTGGGTCCGAAAAGAGGCATTAAGGAGTTATTTACTCACCACTTGAGCGCAGTGAACCGTTTCCCTTCAGAGATCTTATGAATGGCGAAGAATGGAACCTTTGCGGCCACAAGACCAAAAAATCGATTTCCATTTCAAAGGGGGCCCCCAGAAGAAGGAAACGGAATGTATAATAAAGACGCAAAATGAGTAAAAACAAAGAGGTATGGGATGAGTTCCTTCAAATTATAAATTAAAATCGGAGAAGAAAATCGTGGGTCCTTCCGAAATTTTGAAGTTCCACTTTATATTCAAGGGGATTACGAAGTTGCTTGCGAAGGATTACGGTGTAAAATACCCCAACTCGTAAAGTTTCTTATTTTTATCAAATCTTAGCCAAGTCGAGTTGGCAGGAACCTGTGGATGGCGATGCGGGAAACCGAACGATAATTAATATGCCGCCAAGTATAAATAAAGAAACGGTTTTTCTCGTGTTGTTGCCAGTAGTTGAATTGGTTGGATTTAAATTTTCCCTTGTGACTTGCTTTTCCTCTTTTCTTCCGGGGTGGTCGCGTGTTAAGTTTGAGAAGAATCGAAGATACAGAATCGAAATTTGGGCTCTTCCAATCTTTGCCAAGAAAATATGTTTAGCATGCTCAAGAGGTATTCCACAATTTATTAAATTTAATTCAAATGGAATTTATTATCGACATAAATTCCCAGTTAGTTGATTGTGGGCAAAATCCTTTCGGAAAACTAGATTTTAGTGGCCCTCAGTTTCAACGTATGTGTGGTGGAGAGGAGAGATGTGACCAATAACCTTTCTCAGAGGCTTAAAAGCATACCATGTTGGCGTGTAAACAACTTTTTTTCCAAACATTTCTTCGGCAAAAATCCCATAGCTATGTCATTGTGAGTTTTCTGGCGTGGAATGGGAAAGAAATTGTACACACTTTGTTTGGAATATTTTGGAGTACGGAGAAGCCAATTAAGCTGTACATAATGATTATATATAATTTGTAGCAATAATTAATCCAGTCTGAAAATTAAATTCCGTCTATAAGTACAATTCTTGAAATGATTGCATTATGTATGAACAAATTGCATTTATTAAAAAAAAACAGAATTTTTTATTCACAATTTTATTATTCGCGATTCCGGATAGCCTGAACAAATTTTCTGTCCTCAGTAGGAGGGCCAATGAGCGAAAATGAAATGGATATAAATCGTAAGGGATGTTTTAATAAACTTCACTCCAGGGAGATAAAGTCATTCACAGAGTAAGTAATTTACATACTACGATTCCATCCTGATTTTTCACGCGTCCAAGTCCCTTTATTGCCAAAGGTTCACCACAATTCATACCAATGCGGCTGACTGGAACTCTGTGCTGCGTCATTAGAGCATAAGACAGCTGAATTTACTCATTAAAGCTTTTTTATTATTGTTACTTTATTTCTATCAAAAATTATATGTTATAAAGTATATTATGAAGGCAAAGCAATAGGTCTCAGGTTTAAATAGTTAAGTTCGAAAATATTTTCCTCACGTAATGTAATAGTCGTCCATAAGTGAAGTTTCCCAACGTACCATAATTGGTGTATATTTGTGAGAAAAAAACTTTTGATTAAATTATAAGCGATACTTTTCGAACGACTAGCATTTCACATTTATATTTTGGTAATGTAACGTTACTATGCATGCATTTTCACATGCAAGCATTATAAACAGTTGACGACCTTAAGTCTGAAACCCTTCATAGCATTTATCAAGGTAAATTTGGAATAAAATATTAGCAATCTACGTGTAATTTTTTTATTTATGGAGAGAAACTGTAATAATACGGTACTATTTCAAGGTTATAATTGATGGATGTAGACACAAATGAATTGTCATCGTCGTCCGAACTATTGTTGGATATTAAATGATAATTATAAGAATAGTACCAAGCTAGTCAAATTCTGCATCGTGATTAACCACTTGTCTAACACTCTCGGTGTGTCTTGCTGGGTGCAGCAGCTAGGTTTAATCCTTGTGCCTCCGTCCTCTTGGGGAGCATCAGGTGTGCTATGGAATCCAAGTCGAAGCCGATACTCTCCGTGACTAGTGTTCAGCAGTGCATAAAGCTTCAAGCCGCTGTCTAACTTCCCTTTATTTTTGCGGCGAATTGAGTACGGCATTCAATGCAAAACCGATATCGGAAAAATTATAACAGTGTTATCACATTACCAAGTAAGTCTGTTGTTTTCATCTTATGCTCACCGCCTGTCGAATACAATTAAATTGAATCAAATTATATCGGCGGAGATGCCGTGTTGCTACATTTTTAAATTGAAATAAAATTTTAGTCCTGACTTATGGGCTTCTATTGTATAAAAGCTCAGATAACACTCGAGGTGAAAAAACCATCAGTAAGAAAAATCACATCATTTATACGAGAGGGGAGAAGGTGAGGGAGGTCATGGAAGAAAGTTGGTGCATTGACAAATAAGGTGTTCTTCCTTTTCTTTTTTTTCCGTCTTTGTCCTTCGTGATCTAACTTTTTTCCTGGGCTTTCCCTTTCTCCCCTCTCACGAAAATGGTGTATAAATACTGTGATTTTCTTTCACTGACGTTTTCATACCTGATGATGACGTTGAGGAGTTGAAACGCATTGCATAATGTACGCTCAAGCGGAAAGTACATAGTTTTCATTCCCTTTAAACTCTTGAGGCATCTTGCTGGTTACTCTGGGGAGTTAGATGCAATACCTAATCCTCCGCCAAAGGAGAGGCTCCAGTTGCTCTGAATGTACCATGTTACTCCCCGCAGCACGTGTTCGTGTAGAATAGAGAGGAGGGGCACTCACCATTCCTCGTCTGCGCCGACCCTTCTCTGCCGTGGAGACAACAACTCCGACTCTTACTCCTCCTCCTGCCGGCAGTTGAGAGCGCCTCTTGCACACCACACAATCAATCCCCGAGCAGTGAGGATCTCGTCCAATCCGCTCGTATTCCGGCCCGCACGAGGCGGCCCCCCTCCTAATTGGCCCGCAGGGCGCACTCGAGGAGTCCGTCCTTGGGTTGACCTTGTGGCGCCCTTCTCGGAGAATCCCTCCTTCTCTAGGGAACTCCTTTCGGCGACCGAGCTTGGGCGGCCTCCTCCTCTCCTTCCCTCCCCGTCTCACTTCAGCCCCGCGAAAACCACTATCCACCCCCCCTCTGTCAACACTCTTTTCCACACCCTTTCTGCACACCACTACCGTGTCAGGGTGTTTCGCACTACCCTCACTAATCAACCCCTTAAAGCACTCGCCAACACGAATCACACTCGTTGCGGGACACTCCGCGATATTTGTTATTTGGTCACGCCGTGTCTCCCTTAATACAGATACAGCGTTGGTAGTGGTTGTCCACTCGATTGATTTAAATTATGAATCGATCAATTTCCTCAAAAGCATCATCTTGATTTATCAACTTGATAAACCTTTTCTAATATTTTTTTGCGTCTTTTTTCTCTATAAAACTGTTTCACTGCATACACACCCTCCAGCAAACCTCTCTCGCAACTATCCACCCTTCTCTGAATCAACACGCCCGCATCCTTCCTTCCTGGTGCTTTCACTAACCACACAATAAAAACCCCAGGAGCACAAACGAGCACCACTCACTCTTGCTTTTAGTACAATCTGCTTGTTTGCTTAGGTAAACATGCCGCGTTACTCAAAAATCATTGTGAAAAGTACTTTTCCAATCGGTAAACTAATTTGTGAGTGGTTCTACCTCTTTATGGTGTGTCTAACCCACCTCGCGAACCTATGAAAATGTAAAATTTTCTCTGGATCTTTGGATTCTAAGCGTGCAATATCTTCGATACGCACCCTCGTCACAGCACTCGTCTTCTTCTCGACCATCTACCCCTCTCTTCGGCAAACACCCGCGCCCTTTTCTCCGCGCCACTTCCGTCCGTCAGGGGGCTGGATCCTTCCCTCCAAACGCACACAGCACACCAAAAACGCTCCCTCAAACACAAAACACACTCTGGTCCGACACAAGCTGCGAGAGGCAGAGGAGGGAGGGTTGGAGCGAGAAAGACTCCTCGAAGACCCTCAAAGATCAATGGAAGACGCACACGGTTTTTTGAGGATCGGGCAGAAGATGAGAAACAGAGCAAGGAGGGCGGTTTCTGTGGAGGGTTGAAAATAACGAGGCCACTGGAGCTGGTGGAGTTCTCGTATTCGAGAACGCGTACCGTTTTAGACTTTCTAATCGAGGATCAGTGCAAGAGTTTGCTTTTGAGGGGGAGTTAGTTGCTGTCGAATAGAACAAGAAAATTGGTACATGTGAAAGGGTGAAAATAAATGCTAAAATTTTAAGCTTGAGAAGACTATGCTGTGTTTTTATTTAACTCTTCTCCTCACAACACTAAGGAATTTTTAATTATTTTGTCACTTTCTTGCTGAGAAAAGTTGTACAATCACTGTAAACACTCGCTCTCATGGAAAGGAAAGAAGATGAGGGAAAGAGCAGGGAAATATTTTTCGCGGAGAAATAGAAAAAGAAAGGTTACCCTCGACAGCTCGAGATGGCGAAAAAGTGTTTCGATGTCACACGTCCAAACGGAGGAAAGATCCGCTGACGTGACCGGGATACTATTCTGAGGTGTTGGAAGACGAGGGTGGACAGAGCAGGAGATTTGGTTTTGCTTGGAGAATAGAATGGATAGGTAAGGCTATTTAGTATAGCGTATATTTAATAAACTTTTTCTTAGTCACTCCATCCAGTCAAGGAAAGAAGCATAATTACTTTTATGGTATCTATAATCCATAGTCCCCCACTCAATCACTACAAGTCCGTTTCATCAAAGTTCCTCGATGCTGAGTTTCACTGAGGTGAGGGAAATTCGAGAGGCGGAAGTCTTGTTCCGACATTTCCCTAGCCACTAGGGGAGTGCACACCACTTCTGGCCACTCATGGTTGTAAGATGGCACACTGCTGGGAGCAGTCTCCACAAGTCGATCGGTGTAAACCTGTGGGTTTGTTCACTCAAACAGGGATATCGACTGCGGTGGGAAACTTCGAAGCGGTGCAGATTTGGGAAAGGGAGATGTGGCGGTTAGGATATTGGTGAAAATCCCACCACCTACAAGGAAGGTTGCCGAGACGAACTTTTTGGCTCCGCTCCGAGCTAAAACTCGAGCGGAAGGGAATGGGAAACTGGTCGTAACTTCCCGGGTCTCTGCTGAATGATATTGCGACCTCGAGAAATTCGCTTGTGAGAAATGAGGGAGAACTTTCTAGGTCCTCGGGGCTAAAAGACTTTGTCTCCTCCCTCCAAACCACTCACTTTCTTTACGCCTCTCCTCGGGGATTCGGCCAAAGACATCGCAGAGATTCGGGGAGCGTCTTTCACCACCCAGTGGTCGTCGCAAGAGTTTAATCAAACTGATTTCCCGCCCGCGAGTGGTCAGACCCAGCTCCGTTAGTGATTCGTCCCGTGGGAGGAAGCGGGCATCAACAGGTGTAACGTGGAAGCGACCTTTTCCCCTTTATAGGTCTCTCACTCCTCCGCTCAGCCAACACTCTCCAAACACTCACACGAATGCACTTCAGGCCCCTTTGATAGTCCACCCCTGCCGTCCCTGGATCCACTTTCGCCCCAGGCGGGACCCTGAGGACCTCACTTGATCCTAGAAGTGACCCTCCCTAAGAGACATGCTACCCACGATACATAAAAGAATTGCGGGTTTGCGTCCCCATCAGCAGCGGGCTCTGAGTGGTTTCGTAAAATGAAACGATGATAACCTTTATGGAACCTTAAACGAAAAATCCGGAATATAATATACAATTATTGTGTATTGATTTTTATTTCACTCACTTCAGTGGTTCCCCTTTACAGAACAAATTCATATCCTCAGATCTATCGATGAACTATTTCCACAAGTAGCCGTCAAACCATCATTGATTATCATTAAAATAAAACACCAAACACGAGACAAATACTGTGGTAACATGGACTTACACTTGTTTAAAGTTATTCTCACAATTTCTCTCCTTCAATATGTCACACCACTTGAATATTTTGACACCTCCCTACTGTCCTTTCTCACGGTACGGGATATTTCTCACTATTTATGTGCCGAGAAAGGCATCGCCACTTGAAAAGTCTAGCCGACATCCCTACCTTCCTGCAATTCACCGTAGTATTTTCTCCAACATTCATGTGCGAAAGATTTTTCCACCTTCACGCTTTTACCACACAAAAGTATTTTTTCTTCGTTGGGATCACTTTCTGTTCTTATTTTTGCTCATGCGAAAGGTTTAGGCATCATGCTCACGACACCACCCTTTTCAACACTGAGGGAGCGTCACTCCTGATTTGAGTCCGTGCCGCGTGGATCGAAAACCTTCGAGATATTACACAGGCGTGCCACCAATCTCCCTCCTTAGCTTCAATATGCGATCACGTCAATTGGCCTTCCGCAAGCCTTAGAAAGCCTTCTCTTGAGTGACGGGACCGTATAGGGAGGGAAAAAGGCTTATCTTTTTTTATTCGTTTTATTTTCCGTAGCATTACGCATCTAGAATTTTTCCACCCCTTTCCGCCCGTCGAAACTAAATTTCGTCCCGCACCGCAATAAATCCGAGCGTCTCGCTCTCAATTATTTATTGCATTACGATCTCGTTCGATGAAGGGAAACTCTGCCGACGCACTCCTTGGCTTGTGAATTCCTCGACGAAAGGGGTGACGTCGAAGGAAAGGGCTCCAAGGAGGTAATCCAATCGCCAGGATGCTGCTGCCGCCCGATGTTGGACCCAACAATGGATCGAGATTCGTCTCCAGGCCGCCCAATAGATGTCCTCTCTCCTTTCTTTTCAGGTCACATCCCGTTTCGCTCCCCGTGTGCGGGTCGTCAAGGATGACTCAGCTATCGGTCAACAGTGTCCACTCCAATCTCGCAGGGAAGAGGCTGAAAGGAGGTCAGGGACCGCGAATCCCTCCGAAGGAAAACTCCTGTAAGTAGGAAAACAAACATATGTATTCAAATCAGTATTATAATTATGGCATCACCTGCCCAGATGGTATATTGTAAGTTACGATGAAAAAATACGCCAGAAATGGGATTCAAGCTCATATCGCTCGAATTTACATGGTTTCATAGATTGCGTGGTTGAAGCCTTTTTTAAACATGTGAGTATTTTACGAGGGTTGCCTAAAACGTAATTCCTCACATTTTTCAAACTCCCTTATAACAAAATGAGTGGTTTGAGAAGGACATCGAGGGACACATCTCCATTGATTGCAAAGCCTTATTAGGATATAAAGACGCTACTGTATCTTACATCTGAGTGCTTTGACGAATATTTTGAACTCTGCAGTGGACAGATTGCAAGATTAGGATCGCCAAAACCATTCTGGCACTATCTAAATACGTGAAAGAATTTAAATTGCTTCTTAATTTCTCTTCTTTTCCAATCCATTTTGAACTATGAGACTAAGTAATTTTCCATACTAATACTTTGCACGACGATGAGATGATTATTGTAGTGAAAACCTCTGTAACCAGTGCGAGGACTGGTATTTACAGGGCACATGTACCCAAGTGAATCGCTTGAGCAAGGCAATAGATCTTGAAGGCCGTTGAGTGGAAGAGTAGAGTGAGTAGATAAACATCATTATTTTATAGGTGTTCATTTCGTTTTTGTAGAATAAATATATTCTGAGAAACGAATATGGGGCATTACTTTTTGAGAAATTACTTGGACAAATTCTACGTTTCTTGCAGAGGAGAAACGCAAGGTTGATGTTAACAAACATTGAATTAATCTTTCTCACCATGCATCTGCGGCACATTTCACGACTACAAAGCCGCTTTGAACAAGTATGTTCATCTGAGAGAAACTTTAAAAAATTATTCTCATTTTTCTATCCGCTTTTATCCCTTTTGTATCATTATCTTCTCACCTAAGTGAATTATTAGGAGAATAGAAGTTACTAGTGCAAATACCCTGTTGCCGCCGACAAAAATAACTTTTCCGCCTGGGTAAAATTACCATGAATTCCTAAATGAAGGCCATGGGAAACGAATATGACGCTCGGTACGCGTAATAAATTATCAAATTGCTTTTGCAATTGAAGATAGGCTTGAATGGGGGTTGAAGTAACTAATGGTCTTTGCCAAGGTAAAAAATTGTCAAGAGTTCTCAAAACGTAGCCATCCCGCTCACTCGTATTTCTTGGTTCCTTTCACAAAATTACCTCAGCGACCAAAGTTAATTTAATTTGTCCAGTAAATATTTGGCCTTGCCCAAATTGATTCTGGAATTTGAACTCCTTAATTTGTTCCTTTCAGCGGCTCGCCCATTTAATAACTTAAATGGCAATGTAAATCATCACGCCATGTCCCGTTTTGTATAATATGTTCTGAGCGTTAACCGCAAGATGACGAGGCCTATTCATGAAGTTGGGGTTAATTGAGAGTGCAGGGTTCGTATATTGTATCAGGCTATCGGTTTGTTGACGTGAGGATTATTGATAGGAGAGCACATAAATTTCGGTTATAATCCTGAGGAAATATTTAACCAGAGATCATAAAACCGGGTCTCGGTCAAGTCGGTTTTTAAATACATGAATGTTTGAGCGGTTAGTGGTTCACGTGGAATGTATTGAAGGCGCAATAGAAACATAGCACTTATTTACTTTCAATTGATCTCTCCATCTTGCAAACGGGGTATATGGGGATATATATACACGACTCTGCGATATTTAAAATAAAAATTACCATCCGTCCGGACATGGTATCCAACCAAGGTCCCACGAATCCACGCAAGCTTTACAGTACATACAGTTATGCTGCCCAAACGTTTTCTTCTTCACTAGAAATAGGCGAACCCGTTCTTTTTTGGGAATTCGTTCGCTATGGACAAGTCATTTTTGGGATCCGTTCCATTTCACTCGTCTACCGTTCCTTTTATTGTTGGCCTGGTATTTTCATTTTTATCATGTTTTTAGCGTTTAAAAATATCTAGATATACTTAGTATACCGCAAGGATGGCATTTTAGAATGTTGGATGAAATAAAAGATGACAAGTTATATTACCAACTTTATACATGGTTTCGTGAATAGGTTTAATTTATATAAAGAAAAATATTACTGCTAATTTCACCTCTAGTATCAGCAGATTTATTTTTGGGGTATTATAAAGAAAATTCTAACTCACTAAGATAGGGTTAAGGACCAAAAGGACCGACTTACTGAAAGGAACGAAGGATCAAAAGGAACGGTCGTTCCTTTAAAGCCGGTCTTCGGTCCTCCCGTTCAAGCCATGGACCTATTCCTTTGGTCCCGTTCGTTTGCGAATAACCCACCTTTACTCTACATGCACTGAGATATTTTTTCTCTGTTAAATTGATACAATTGTGTGATTTGGAATGACGCGTGGATGACGGCTAGCTTTCGCCGGGAGGTAACGTGATGCACGATTCCCGGCATCTGCGGCCGCGTCGTGCGGGACTGTGGTGAACTCCCATCCGCCACTCGCGAGGCGGTTTGGCGTTCTTTGGATTCCCCGGTCTACACGTGATGAAACAAGACTTCCAGCTACACGAGGAGGGTCGAAGAAATATCCCATGCATCCACGGAATGCTCCCTCCAGCGAGTTTTCTCTCCCCCTTCCCTCCCCCTAATACCCTACCCCCCCCCGGCCCGTCCCTACCCGTCTCTTCACTGGGTTTTCCCTTTCCCTTCTCATTCATGAGGATATTGAGGTAGAAGACAAGAGGCGGAATACCAGAGTGAGGTAGAGGAAGGTAGACACGCGCGGAGGCTATCTAACATTGCGGGAGTTATTAAAAAAAATAAAAAGCATGTATTCCCGGGTGAACATCCTGTTTCTTCGTACCCGAGGTTTCTCTCACTGGCTAGGGATCGGTTTCTATATGGGTAGCTTTGGTGAATTTGAAAGGAAAGCGTTATGTACTCTATGTTTACCCGTAATTGTCACAATGAAGGTGCACTTCTCTCAAAAGGAGAAAAAGTTATTTCATTTAGTTATACTTGATAAATGAAGTTTAGGGTACTTCAACCAATGGTTCGCTGCCTGGTGATGTTTTCGACAATTTTCCTGACGTTGCGAGGTATCCACTTGTGCATAACATTCTAGCAAAGAAACAGGAATGGTGGTGGCACTATATATTAAATAATGGAAGCGATGGACCCGCACGTTACAATACTATATGGATATATTGAAGTTTATTGAGAATAAAATATTGGAAAGGAAATTTTAAATGCACAATAAGCTATTTTGAATTCATCAGTCTCATAGTTAAAATTAGGGATGGACGATTACGATATCGATTAATTGAATAATCGTTTCTTTTTTATAATTAATCGAAAATTTGGAATCGATTAATTCAGCAGCCGTAGCAGCCGATATCGATTATATACACCCGATTTATTCGGCCGATCATCTATTATTTCTGAATATTGTGTCGGGTAAACTGTGATGGCTAGGGCGGCTAACGTTTGTCTTCAATTCGAATGTTCCACTGTCGCCGAACTTTGCGCGACGACGCCATACAATTATCAGAAACTAGAATGCGCATGACGTCACCCTACTCGGCACCACCTTTTGCCGGCTGCTCGTGTCGTGTGTCAGATGTTGCTTCACCAGGCATTGTCTTGTGTTATTTGCACTTGTTATTTTGCTAATAAAATTGGTTACAATGAGAATTTATTTCTTTTTACCGGTACAGTGTGTTTCTTGGTATCCTCTCCAAACTATCAATAATGCTTTTACAAAGGTCGCTACAAAGAAATTCGTTGTCCACACTGTTGTGGCTTTCCGCAAAACGTTACTTTGTACTGCGTTCTGTGCTTAACGATCAGCCCACATGGTGAAAAACCGACCTGGGGGTCTATTCTGTATATCCTCGGAGTTTTCGAGTCTCGACAGTGACGAAATTTTGACGTCAGAGCCACGTAAAATTCAAAGGGGAGCATTCGAAAGTTGAGATTTGTCGGGGAATTTGACGTCACATCTACGGATTTACCGAGGCTCGACCGCGTCGATTCCTTACTGAATAAGGCCCCTGGTACCCTAGTCAAGCTCGCTACACTGAGCAATGCGCGCCAGCTGATACATGTTCGATCGCATTGTGGTACAATTTGATCAGCAATTTGTTTTTACGCTGTGGCGAGGAGCTGTGACGAGGGTAGGCAAGGTGATTAGATTCAGTATCATTTCTCCTTTGGCTCAAGTTAGATATCGGCTATAATACCAGGTGGAAGGAGCAGCTGCATATTGACACACGTTTTCACACGCTGAGCGTGATGCAGCAGCACCAGATGACCTCTGGAGCTTTAATGACACTGAAGCAGGATCACAGAGGTCCCTGTATACTGAAGATATCGCCGGTGGGGCACCATTTGAGTTAAGACGATTCCTCAACCGACCCGTCGTCGACCGCCTTTTGAATCCTTTTTCAGTGTGGGAGTCAATGAAAACTGAATACCCTCACTTATACCAGGTATCCAGGAAGTACCTGCCAGGAGTAGCAACAATAGTTCCATCAAAGATACTCTTTTCCGAGATGAGACTAATTTAATCTGATCTGAGAAGCCACCTTACCAGTACCCACTTATCAAAATTGCATTTTTTATCTTCAGTTCCTGTAAAAATTTGGCAATCGTCCAAAATTTAAATTGAATTAAGAAATTGTTTCCACCTCAGTACCCTGACACGCCTCCTGGATGTTACAATTTTAAATGTACAATTTAACCTCATAAAATTTAAAAGAAATTGTTTTACTTTATTTATGGATAGACCATAAGCTCGCAAGCTAGGTTTTGCATGCTATAATAATCGAATCGATTAATCGATGCATCGATTAATAAAAGCAATAAATCGGGCGCGATTAATCGGCTGCTTGCAATTAATCGATTTACAAAATATCGATTATTTTTCGGTAATCGCCCATCCCAAGTGAAAATGTCGGAGAAATGGGTGTTAACTGCGGAGATGCCGCTCTACAGTTATGATTTAGTAAAATAAATTAATAAAATAAAATTATTACCAGAAAAGGAATGAAATAACATATTTTTTACCATGGCCATGTTAGGTGGATTGTTTTTAAGTAAAAACAGACTTCTTTTCGCGAGTCAAGACACCATAAAATTTTCCCTTTTTTCTGTGAGTTAATGATTTTTCTATAGCATCTGATTACATAATTATCATGTTAACTACATTGGTTCTTGCACCTGTCTCGCATGTCGGCTGGTGCACGAAATATGTCACCAACAGTCGAGAGCCCGCAGGTGAAAAAAGGTTGAAAAACTCTGGTGTGACTGGCAAAACATTTTTCAAAGCAAGAAATCCAACTGTACTCCAGTCAACCGCAGATGTTTATATTTGCCTTTAAAATGTGCCAAGGAAAAGCCATGTGACCCGAAACGGCGTCTCAGTGGTTTGACATCGTCTCATTGTGCCGCTTCTCTTCTCCACGTGTATTCCAACCAAAGGTAACGCTCATGCAACTTCATTTTGTGTATAAAAATGTTAATGTGAAATATTTGCATCAAGCGTTCAATTTTGACCAAATTTTTAGTAGTTTTAACTGCAGTTGTATGCTATTTATAATAAAATACATTCCGTATCCTCGGTACAAAAGTATAAAATGCTAGTTATATACCGAGCTCACCGCAAATCACCGTGCAGCGTTCAAAGTTTTGTCGGATTGTTGAATTCGTGTTTTCAAACTAGCAAACTTTTATTAAGTTACCTGTGCTAAAATGGATTGGAATCAGCATGCATGAAGTTAAGACTATTTTGAGAAAATTTAAACAAACACTTCTTGTTTTACGTTAATCGTGACAATCGCAAATCTAAGTACAAAAAATTAAAACTATTTGGCAATAAAACCACTTAGAGATGTATTTAATTAGCTTAATGAGGACTTTGGAACGCTTTCCTTGGATTCAGTCAATGTCGCATGCTTTGAATACTGTTGGAGTGGCACCTTAATTCTTTCACCGCCTTTTAAAGCTTGTGAGGTACTTAAATGAGCCTGTAGCGGTGATCGTGAGTCATTCACTGTATATTTTTAAAAAATTTTAAAGTAAGTCGAAATCAAAGTATTTGTCCGCATATAACTTAATTTGTAGTTTTTATACGTTGAAACTCGCCATGCATACAGTAATGCAAATGATACAAGAAATATATTTCAATTTTATTACTTGATTAAAACGTTATTACTCGATTTTTCGTCGCAATATTCAAGATTTAGCTGTACTTGGATCGAAACCTCTATATTTTAGCGAAAATTATAATATTAATTAACATATTTTTCGCAAATATTCAAATATAGCTATATGTGAATTTCAGCGTCTCTCGCTTATTGCTATTCTTGTTATTGAAATTGCCACGGAAAAAGTTCATTTGCAGCGGAAATTGAACCGCGGAATTTTGGTTTGCTACTATGCTATGCAAGGTTCTTATTTCTCGCGGAAACTTTAGCGGATACAAGGCATCTAGTTTTTATGCCCTTGCGGTCCATCCAAGAAATGGCTTTAATCCAAGAACGCGGTTCTTGGAAGGACCGCAAGGGTCTAAGATCTAGTTCCCCTGCATTCGCCAAAATTTTCACGAGAATTGAGAACCCTGGTTAGCATAGTGGTCTGCGAATTGTTCCGGCAAACCAAAGGTCCGTGAATCAATTGGCAGTCCAGGCCAAACTTTCTCGTGGTAATTTCAACATATTATTTCGCGTTTGGAAGAACATCTGTACACATGTAATCGAATGATTACAAAATTCGGGCCATATACCTTACGCCTACGTTTTCAGATAAAATCAATTGCCGAAGAACCCAATCGTTATTACGCTATTTATTCACGTGTATGTAAAGATATAATTAATGAGAACACATATGCAAAGTTTATTGCGAATAAGTGCATAAACAGACTGGACGCGGCATAAATTCTCTAAACACCTTAAAGCTGAGTTGTCGCTCTGGCAGGGGAATGGACAGCGGGTAATCGAGATTCATGCGCCAGTAATCTGGGGCAGGAATTCCTCATTCCCCAGCGAAGGCATACCTATTATGGTGCCCACGGGGGAAAAATAATTAAATCGTTCCTCTTTTTTCTGCCGTGCTTCCTGCCAGCGTATGCGGTCAAATACACCCGTGCGCGTTATATTACGCGCGGAATGTAATTTGGTGAACGCTTAACGCCTCGTGGAATACTACGAGTCCTCAACTCGCTTGGTTCTCACGCTTGTCCGAAAAGGATTTCCCCCTCTTGTATGCAGTCCTCCGCAACGATCCGTGCCCTCAAAAATGCGACTCTATTAGGTCTTCATAGAGCAGACTTTTTCAGTAATCTCAGCTCCGTCAATGGCTTGAATTCCATTCGCCCTCCTGAGCTATCCTATCTCTGTGATACTTAACGGCTGCTTTACGATTGACCCGTACATTATACTTTAATCATGTGCTGAATCATGTTGACGGCATTAGTTTGCGATTTGCTGTCTGCTGGAATGTACTTCGGCCTTCACCGTCCATCTTCCTTAATATACAATGGTTAGCGAATTTTAACAAGATTGAGAATTCCTCCATTGGATGGCGTAATTATGGGAAAGGAAAACGAATAACTGCGGTGATTAAAACGGATAGCAAAAGATATTTTTGTATTAACTCTCTCGGTAGTTCTTAGGTTCCCATCAGCAGAAATCCATTATAGATTTTTCTTGAAAACGTTTTCCAGTCTACCGCTCAGTACATGAATCTCCGTCTGCAAGTAGTGAGAGAAATAATGCGCAAGACGTGCAATCTGCAAGTACCGGCGCCAGCAAAAAATTAAAATAGCTGAACTTTGAATTTAATGGTTGACATTAATGGATGACGCAATAACGCCATCATAAAGGCCTCCATAAACACCTATGTATCGATCTTGCGAACATCTTTGAGGTTAACGTTGACGCCGGTTGTAAAGTCCGTGTTTTAATTCTCCTTCTTCTTGGCATACTTTGCCCTAGACCATAAAGCTCACTGAATAATTATTCTTCCCCGCTTTAATATTTTTTCTTATTTAAATATTTTACATGTGTAAATGTAGCATATAAATAGTCTTCCCCTAAGCATAAGTTCCATGTTCATATCTTGCATTTGTCCTTCCTGACTGATGTATAATATGCACGAACAAAATAAGAAATGATGAAGTGTACAGAAAAGTAGAAGAGAAAATGGCCAAATGGAACACCATACAGAAAATAAGGACCAGATGGATTGGACACAACCTGAGACGCAATGGGTTTGTGAAGAACGTAATTGAAGGTAATATGGAGGGAGAAGTCCCCAGAGGAAGTCCCAGGAATAAGTTCATGGACCAAATAAAGAAGACAGTACATAGGGAAAGATTCCTGGAGGTAAGGGAACTACTATTAGAAGGAAGGGTGGAGGGCTGCAGCCAACCAATCGTAGGATTGAACGACCAATGATGAAGATGATGAAGCATAAGAACCGATTTTGCCAATCGCTGCTGCTAGTTTCTTGCACAGCTATATTTGCATGATTTTCCCACGACGTTGAATCTTGTGCAGATATTCTCACCCCACGCTTAAAATTTGTTTCCTAAGTTCATAGAAAATCTCTGTATGAGTACGTTTATGCATTCATATGTTTTAATATTGAACCGATTTTCCCACCTTTTGGAAGCTGAATTAAAGGCATGAATTTCGAATGATTTTTCTTTTCTTTCATGTCACTCCGCGCGGAAAAAACCTCCCCTCTTCACATTGAAATTTTACCCTGTAAATCCGTCATAAACATCTAAAACAGTTTATTTATGCAATCAGAAGTACGAATTTTACCGATATGTCCCAGTATTGCGCCGTGGTTTATCGCATAAAATTCGAACGCATTTCCTGTTACGTCAAAATGCGTGTAGCTATTTCTATCCCTCGAATAAAAATTTTTACGTATACATCCATCCTAAAAGAAACTTCAATAAGGGTGACACTTTAATGTATACATATATGCGCCGTTCGGAGACGCTGTGAGCCCAAGGAAAAGAGAAGATGAAGCCATCCCTCTTAGTGTTGGCATGCACACGCAGAAGTCGCCACCTCCTTCCACCCCTGAAGTCCCGTTTTTTTCCGGTCCGGAAACCGTTCTTCGTCCGGAGAAGAGGGACCAAAATGAGGAAGGGGAGAAGTAGGATGTCGAGAGGAAGGGGAAAAAGGACGAGGGCGGAAGGGACAAGGGGTGGAGGAGAATGCAGAAAAGCGTGGGGGATGATGGGAAGGAAAGGACGACCTGGGCCAGTTCACAACACGCTGGAATTCGAGCCACTCGCCAAAATAAATAGAAAATAAAAATTTCCCCTTGGATGCAGCAACACCTATGGTAGAGAAGGTTTAGGAAGAGGAAAGAAACGGGGAGATTAAGGAGTAGCTGAGGGCCAGAGGAACAATGCAAGGAAGCCGACACTATGGAAGCGGGGCAGCCATCGTCGTGAAATTCCGTTGGACCATCTTGTTTTGCGAACTAATCTCCAGTAATGCGTTTCTAGGGCGCTCGCCGTATCGGCGTACTTTGAAAAAATATATCTAAAGAACCAGCTTCTCCACCGCGTGCGTCTTCTCATGGATCGATAGTTTCAAACTCGGACAGAAATGCTTCATTGGCACTTGCATCATTTAAAGGGGCAGGACCCAATTCATTAAAGGGTAATTTCACAACACAGAGCAATATAATTTGATGGCGAGGGAAGTATTATGTAGTTTCCATCGATAAGAGGCAATGACAGAGACTGCTACAGTCTAGAGAAGACGATGGAGACCTACGACAATCCGGTGAGACAATCTATATAAGGATTTAAGTAGAAAAGGCCTTACGTAAGATGATTTTATGGCTTAAGATTGGTTTGGAGGAGACTACTGTAAAACAGTGACCTCATATCAAAACTAATAATGTGAAGAAGACTACGAAGACGGAAATATTCCAGCATAACTTTGGTTGACTCATGGTTCTGTCATAACCCGGAAAGATGTCAAATTGAAAGCGGGAGAAATGATTTTACCTGCGCTCTGTGCAGATCGATTGATAAGTTCAAGTCATATAATGAGTGAGAACTATTTCATATTATCATTTATGGCTATTAACTTGGACAATCCACACAATATTCTTTGATCTTGATCTTTTCACTATGCTTCTAAAACTATTCTTAACGTTTTATTTGCTCTTGCATTGTTTAAAATGAAAGCTTATAATTACAGAAGGGAGCTGTTATTATACAAAAAGACACCATGTAGAAAGCAAATGGAAAAAAATTAAATGCATTTCAATAGTTATCGTGACTATTTATCAAACAAGTTAGTGATAAATACTTTTTAATAACGTATTGGTATTGATTCATATATTCCACTTAAA
This sequence comes from Ceriagrion tenellum, assembly GCA_963169105.1. NCBI lineage: Eukaryota > Metazoa > Arthropoda > Insecta > Odonata > Coenagrionidae > Ceriagrion > Ceriagrion tenellum. The sequence goes on along the minus strand of OY720642.1, from coordinate 107,959,466 downwards.
TTTTTATGATGGCCGCTCCGTAATCCTTCGGAAAAGTTGCCAGGAATCGTTCAGAGCTATTTCTAAACCTTGTAGTATTCAGGTATTGAAGAATACTATTTGATAACTATTTTGGTTGTGGCTGCACATTGAAGCTAGCTAAATAGCATGAGCAAAATGCAATATTTCATTCCAGTTTTGAATTCCATTTATTTTTACCAACAGCAGATGTTAAGGACGAGAGTTCAAGATCATCCGACCGAAAGGTATTCTTTCAAATCTCTTAATAATATTAGTAATATGATTGTGTATAGTTTTGGCTGTGCACTTTACATGATTGGTTTCTGATAGTTGTCACTATTTCATGTTAACTTTCTACAGCGAGAGCTGATCGAAAGCTTGTATAAATTGCTTCCATTAGTGCTCGCGAATTAACTAAAGCGGACTTTATGAATTCAGAGCCATTCGAAGAAAAGCGGGAAAGAGCTAATCATCCATTCTACATGCGCTAGAACACTGGAAAATCAGACAACAAAAACAACTCGAACTTAATTCGGAAGAGTTGCGTTGCGTTGCGCCTTGAAGGTAGCAGTGATTGTAAAGAACTCGAGTGATTGGGAAGAAGAACTTTTTTCCGAAATTGTGGCGCCAATTTTGTAGCAATCCATTTAACCTTCACCAAATTTCGCTTGATTGAATAAAATCTCCCAAATGTGGAGGAGAAACTCTTCCACTGTATCGAATCCATTTGTCCCCAATCACAATATTTCAATTCTGTGCTTCCATTCACCGAACAAACCTAAAATGAAAATTGTATAAGCCATGAGAAGAAACTGAAGAAAAATAAGAAAAATCAATCAAAAATCGAATTCCATTATTCCCTCGAGCAGAACATCCCCAACTCGGGAAAATTTGCACAATCGAGCGTTATTCCTTCTTTTTTCATCACCATCACCACTTTTTTGGGGGAGATGATCCCATGTTTCGACCCTTTGACTTTCCGAGGGGGCGGAAATAGTTGTTCCTGCTCCTTTCCATCCCTCTGAAAAAATTGAAGGAAAAAAAGCCTCTCTCCACGGGGTATTGATGGCTTCCAATATGTGCGCGAAGTATTAATGGCTGCGAGAAGTCGGGCCACTCTCCTCGTCACTCGTAGGGAAAAAAATAACAAAAGAAATGCGAGAAACATGGTGGAAAAAAATGAAGCGAATTAATGGTAGTGAAGACGCGGAGCGTACCGAGGAAATGGGGGCGCGACTGCGGCCTGGTGGAAGGATAGAAGAGGAAAGACAGGCATAAAGTGCTTGTGACGAAGCACGCGGCGGCCATTACTAAGCTAAGCAGGTCTGCAGGCGCTCACCGTACGTTGGTTGTTCTAAGAAATTTCCTTTATTTTTTCTCTTCTCTTGCTTCTGATTATTCAAGACGTATTTGGCGGGTGGCTTTGTGAAAAAAACCAATTTTAAAAACATTTCTCTTGATAGAAAACTATGACGAAATACGGGTCCATAAATGCATTTTGCTGTGAGAAAATCATATTCAAAATAATCTTGACATAATGCCAGCATATGAACTACGAACCCCGTGGGCAGAAGAAGACAAACATAAAATAAACGCCTCAAGGCTGATCACTGAAAATACCGGAAAATACAAAATTTGGAGTTATTAATTAGGCTTGTGATGCAGTTATCGTCTTTCTGGAAACTATGGCTGAAAATAGAAGTTTTTTGTATGATTACTCTAGTAGGCGTGATTGCAAATGATCAAAACACTTCATACTTGCTGCAGAAAAATATAAAAATTTCATTCATAAAACATGGGTGTTCTGACACTTGACAATATCTTTTCTCGGTGTGGATTTACATTAATTTCCAAGACTTAAGTCGACTCAAAATAAGGCAAATATTTTTAAAAATTTAGTTATGTCCTCCATAAATGTCAGGTATAGTCAGTAAAAGTTCAATTATAATTATATTAGCTAAGATACCTTGGTCGTCTTGGGAGGATAAACGGTTGAACGGTACTTTTCGGGCAAGTAGTCGATAATTTAGTGCGTATCACGTTGTATTCCGGGGCAGAAACTACGACGTAAGAAATATTTGGTAAGGTTTTTTGGAAATCATCTTCCTATAATCTTTTAAAAGTAATTAATTATCTCCAGAGTTGAATAAGTCGTAAGATATGTGATTATTTAAATTTTTTGTAATGAAACTTCAAAAACTAAATAGATACGACTTTTTGGGGGCGAAGGAGCGACCTTGATGCTAATTGAAGCTGTGCATCACCCACGACTGGTAAAAATAAACTGCAGGATGTTCATTCGAGCGATAACATATTTACAAAATAAATCAAATATGTCAAATGAAAAAGACATTTTTGCCCCTCACTAGAAAGGGGAGAATGGCAATACTCAGCGGACGGCGACACGATCATCCTGCATGGGAAGGAAAATAGGGAGGAAAAAATTGTTGTTTTATGACCTAGGCTACGCGGAGGTACGAGAAAATCCCATCTAGGAAGCGGTTGGAGATCACCATTCTTTCTCCTCTACAGCCCCTCTCACCTCGACCGCGCGTAACTGCCTGAAAAAACCTTTCCTTCCACCAACCAGGCACCATAACAACAACCAGAGTGGAAAACGATATCCATGACCCCTTACACGGTCCCCTCATAACCACAAGCACGGAGAATCTGCAAAGATGGAATAGCTGGAGAGAGAGAGAGAGAGAGAGAATGAGTGGGAAGAAGTTTGGGGAATGGTATTCTTCTGAAGCCTTCCACGACGTTTGGGGCGATAGGTTCATCTACTTTCAGCATATACGTAGGTTCCTTCCTGCTGACAACAGCTTCTTTTCTCGTTCTACGATCGAATTGCATTCTATCCCATTAGCTAAGCTTCACATTCGAGGTGCTGATGTTAGCGTGGTTCGAAAAACATGTCGTACTTCACCTATAAAGATGTACTTAGTGACTCATACCAACGCACAACAACGGTGGTAAATGTAACGATGTGTACAACCAAGACATGTAAATGTTTAGATAAACTTGCCGGCAGGAAGTATCATTTTAGACGCACAATTGTCACGATCAAAGTTTTTGCATATAGGTGATACAATCGTTCAAGCTAGATATGTACCTAAAGTAAAAAGCGTGTTAGCTCATAATATTAATGAAAAGTTACACAATTGAAGTTTGACGTCTCATTAAGTGTTATCGACCAACTACCGTTCATTGACCTAACCCTCGCAGTAAACCAGCTTTTCGCCAACGATTGGGCCGGCATATAAGTTCTTTTCTGACCAAATATTCTCCAGTATTATCACCAATACTTCCAGTCTGTTTTATTCATGTGCTGTGAGTCTGAAACGAATGGAAGGCAACTTTTTAGTTGCGCTGCGAGGTTAGAAGCTCACTAAAGCAAACGGAAAGCGCCCTAATGTAAGGAATGTAGTTAAACACCACATTATCTGATTGGTGGCCAATCGGTGTTACTCCCATATTATACTGTTTCGTTTAACTCTCTTTCCACTGAAGACGTAAGAGTCGAATAGACTTCCTTGTTAAGGTTTTCTGGGATCTATGGTCTCGACCGCTTCCCGGGTAATTCTTAGGAACTGGAGATTTTCCCCCTCCAAAACATCTCTTCATCTATGTACCACCCTGCGATCCGCTGTTGGAGCGTGCGGCATGGGATTTAGGAATACCAGCAAATAAAACATAAAGGAGTGGGAAAAAGTAATATGGAAATGGAGGGTATGAAAGCGAATTTAATATTATTGGAATATCTTTGTGTCTTGCTGATTTCGTTCTAAACATTGCTGTTTTGCGTTAATTTATGTTCTTGATAGTGCTTGGGAATACGCGATATCTTTACAGGAAGTGAAACCGTGTATCGCATCTTGTATTTTCTCTCAGCTTTTGAGATATATTGTGGAGCTGAAGTAGTATCCTCCACGTCATTAAATTTTGGAGATCGCCTCCGATAGCTCACCTGAGGAGATTTATTTCAAGTAATCTAATCGTTAGGCTGCGAGTGTCCATCAGCTCCCAGTGTAGTACGTCCATCAGCGATTCACTCCAAGCAGTTTTTTTAACAAAACGTGTGGCTTTCTTTGAGCTTTGTTTATTTCCCCGAGTAAATGTTTCTCAGCAGGTTCCGTAATTCTCTTGTCCTATACAAATTGTGGCCTAAGGAGAGCAAAGTGGCGTCTACCCAAGGAACTACCGACATCCATTGATAACTATTAATCTCACGGATACGTGCCCCATCGATGGAAATTTTCTGGCCTTTTTGAGGCCGTGTTCCAATCTACGTCAAAACGTACCATATTCCATAAAATTTCCTCAAATTTCACAAATTTTGCATAAATTGATGAAATGGTAAAGCCTTTTCATCTTTTTAGGCCTTGAGGATCTCTTTGAATTTTACGGCCAAAAAAGAGCTGTTACGGGCTAATAAGAGAAATGCCGACCATACCAGTTGTACTTATTAATCATGGTGTTCATTTGTGGCAAGGGTTGTGTAAGATGTAAAAAGTAGTAAAAGAAATGTATATACTACTCAAATCCATATACTAATTAACCTGTCAGTATTAAGTTTTATAACTGCTTTTATATTTCTCCGTGACCTGATAAATTTTCCTTTTGAGATTAAAATTTCCTATCTTAGCGTTTTCCCGAGATATAATAAGATGACGGCTACCGTCATTATGTTTTTGACGTATTTTTTTACCTCATGCACACAAAAGCGCTAATAGTCAGTTTCATTATGCAAGTATGGCCCAGGATTGTACTTAAAATAGTTCAAGGCACAAATTAATTGAGTGAAGCATTGGCAAAAAAAGTCATTAATTTGTCATAACTAGGTGTTATGTTCGCAAAAAAACAGTCGTTGAATTCTGGATTTTTCTTTCAATAATGTAATAATTGCTCTGATATTAATTCATTGGGTTTATACCGGTTTTCATTGGAGGCAAAAATTACCTATTAAGGTAGTTTGAGCGAAATATCATTTTTCTTAGAAATCGATGGATTTGGTCTCATTTTAAAGAAAAATATCTCACCCTTCCAATTACACTAAATTCAACCCCTTACCATATTACTTTCGGAGATATTTGTCAAAAAATACCAGCTCTTTTACATGGGAAATGGTACGTGTATGCACTCCAGAGAGACATTATTTACAAAATGAGGTATTCATAACACGTAGATGTCGTAAAAAAAACTAACAGCGTGTAGTTTGTATTTATCCTCAACTACTTTTGAAAATAAATCATATTGTCACCACAGTAGGCTCTTGGGTATCACAAAAAAACTTCTGTTTTGAAGGAGTTTCAAACGCACCACGCGAAAAAATTGAGTCAAGTTAAAGACTTATTTAGATATTTTCAATTAATTACTTAGAGTTTCTATCACATAGTTGCACTTTATTTATATTAGTTATTAGTGCAATATTTAATTAATGTGTCCTACAGCTGGTGAAATTAAAACGTATAATTCGAATATGGTCTCTATTATGACTAGGGAACTATCTCGCTCGGACTACCTTAAGGGAGTACCCCTGAATTTAACCACAGAGTCATACACAGTCTCAGACCTTGAATATATAGATAGACAGAACTGTTTCGATGCATGGGATGAAGGGAGGTGGTTTGGTGAAATGGTGTCCCCGAAATGGCTGCAGTGGTTTTGTGGGAGGCAGAGGTGGTGGCGGCATTGAGAGGTTGTGACCACCTCAGTCTTCTCGGCTGTAGGCCCAGCGGTGGAGGGCCGCCCCTCTCCAACCGGAAGGGACTCCCTGGGGAGAGGTAGGCAATTTTGGGGTCGCGTGTATATCCTTCTGGCCTGACGATGGGGGTTCCCAGGGTGGAGAGGTAGCGCTTGGAGTGAGTGCTTTAGAGACGGAAGACCTTCCATGGACCCTTGGGCTTTGGAGAGTGTAAAGGCCATACGCCACGGCACAAGTTTGCTCTTATATTTTCTCCACATCAATATATCGCACTCAGTTTCTTGCGCGATGAATCCTGCCGTGCGGATCCGCCATTGATTAAAGGTGAAATAGATAGAAACACGATGGGGTAGGGGAGTATTTAATCAATAAAAACGTGCAATCGATCGTATTCCGTGGATCAGCTATTTACCTATGCAGTTCATGTGTTGAAAATTGAGCCATATCTGGGAGAATAGGCGCGCTAACCATTTAAACACAAGAGAATCGATAACTATTTAGAATCTTTTGTATTTTAGGTGACATTCGTGAAAAATTTCCCTCGATGGCCATATTTTTTTGATCAGTGATTACGAAAAAGAACTCTTTAGCTAAGGCGTCGTGTATTTTCTCCACTCAGTTCTTTTGAGCCCAAAGAATAGCGCGGAAAGGTAGAATTTGGTGAATTATTTCAATGGAGGACATATTTTTCCCACAAATATGAGAAGAACAAAAATTGGCAGTCATTGAGCTCTATAATTGGACTATCTTAAGCTTACGTCAAATTGCAAGAGCTTCTAAGAGATTTTCTCTTACATATGAGGCACTTTTAGTACTAAACGTGGGATACTAAAATCTCGATTTCTCGTACAGATCAATCTCCCAACCCATCAATTGTACCTACTATATTTTTTCTGTAGAGTTTTTGTCAACTACCCGGAATAAATAATAAAATATAACCATCACTAATTCTATGAAGAAATTGAACTATTAGGATCAAAATTCTGCCAATTATACCTCTTGTACAGATCAACGAACTTACGTTATGAATTCTGTGTTCCTTTGGTAGCACTAACATGTATTATGCGGAGCAAGGAACAAACGAGTGTCTTACACTGCAAGTTGCCTAGAAAACGCCATTGAAAGACCTGGAAAATATCCTCCATTATTACTTCGGACAGATTAATGGAGAAAATATTGCATTGGTAAAAAATTCATCAATATGTCGTAACTAGGTTTTATGTTCGCGAAAAAGTCATTGAATGCTAACTTTTTCTTGTAATAATGCAGTATAACAATTGCTCTGAATTTAATTCATTTTATTGTTGCAAACATTAGAAAATTCCTGTTATTATTGAAGGCGAAAAGCATAAAGTCAAAAACAATAGTGATCATATTCTCATTCTGTAGATAGTATTAAATGAAAATTTACTCTCATCCTATTCCTCGTATCTTGCATGTAACGTCCGTTTTCTAACATCAGATGCTTTTTATCAGGAAAAGGAGATTACATTCAAAGATGCAAGTGAAAAGGCAGCATTTTTCATTCGCGTTGACTCACATAGTCTCGATGAAACAACTTTAAGGAGCAAGAGGGGACGGAATGGGTTTCGCTCAGCTCACATGGGCAGGGGAAGAAAGAAATTGGGAGGGGAAATGGCGGGAGGAGGATTTATGTAAGGGACAGGGATGGTGGAAGAAATAGAGAAACAGGCGGAATGAACGAATGAGATAAGAGGAGGGCCTGAGAAGAGGAAAAGGAAAAGATAAGGAGGTAATGGGAAGTATATCCAGGGAAGTTAGGAGAAGTACCCTTTTGATTATATAAGATCATACACTAGGAGCTAAAACAGCGCTAGTGAAGCGTCTGCACACTGAATCAAGTTCTGTAATAGCCAAGAATAAGTCTCCAAATTTGTGATAATGGCATAAAAAAGGCAAACAAGATGGATGCGGTAATTAATTTAATGGATCCTGTCCATTTACTTAATTTAAAGCCAAGAAATGTGAACTAGGAAGGCCAAATTTCGTTTGAATATGTGTAAACATGTATTTTCCTTCGATAAAGAAGTCATACAATGGCATTGGAGCATCAAATTGGCGCCGTGTGATTAAAAATCAGTTGTTATGGTCACCAAAAAATAACGTACATCGCAACTGTCATACTTGTTACTCATATAGTAATGTCAAATTCTGGCGTTCTGAGTGTTAAATCAGACTTACTTATGTTACAAGTTAAGTCGTCATAGTACACCTCTTAAGAAGGAACACACATAAATGTAACGGAATAAGACAAACACCTGGGACTCATAATCTCTTCAGACGTAGCGTGGAGAAAACACTTACAAAACAATTTTGGCGTTGCTGTAATGACACCAAAATTACGAAGAAAAGGAGGGTGAATAAGTAACTGTGGAATGCTCACTCGCTCTTCTGTTTGATCTCATATTTAACACGCCACGAGCAAATGGAAATCTGCACAGAAAGATTTTTAACCGGAAATTAACGAAATAAGTATTAAGGAAAGCCACACACATCGTTCAAAACTATTACTTGCGAGCGAGGAGTATAACTCATCCCTTGGAAGTACCGGTTTAGGTGCCTCAGGAGACTCAGAAGCTACACGCTTGGCTAAGACTACCTACTTGAATATGTTGAATCAGAAATGTTGAGTTTCAATTTGACACGTTGCTAGTTAGTTAAAGTCGCGTTGCATCTTTAGAACTGATATAAACGCAAAATTAGGGAATAAAGTACGAAAATCTCATCTTCCAACGTAACGTTCACGGCTACAACAACGACAGCGAAACACTCCGTCCACACACCTCAGTTTTCATCCTTTTCCTTTCCCAATTTATTTTCTCTATTCCTCTGCTTCTCCATGTATTCTTAAATCCCTTGCCTTACCCTCTTGCGATGGTTCTAACGGCATTATGTGGATATAAATGTATCCAGTGGATCCCTACTTCTTACGGTCAGGTTGTACCAATTCAAGTGAGTTAAATTTAATTTAACCTAGGCTTCTGGATAGATTTCACAGGCTTATGACTAGGCCCTTACCGTCTGGTAGGAGTCTGAGAGGGGCTGGCTTGGGGAGGGAAAGAAGAGGATTGGAAGGTTGGTTTCAAGAATTTAATTGGAGGGAGATCCGAGGGATTTATTCTGACCCAAGGACACTTCGTTGCACTGAGCTGGCATAAGTTATTGCGACCCCCTTGCCATGTGGATGGAGGGTATGGAGAAGAGAAATCGATCTGAGGCCAGGGTAAATGGCCGTGTAAGAAGGACGACAAGGTCAATGAGACCCTGAGTTCTGCCGAGGACGTCGGCCTTCGTATCCCGAATCGAAATTGGAAAGAACTTTGTGAAAATTTTGATGAAACGGCGACCACTTGAAACCTCTCATTCAGATGATACACAAAATATATCGTACTTTCTACTTTACTCGTACTACACGTACTTCAACTAACTAGCAGTCATCATCAATAATATCTTTTGTGAATCATTTGAAGATACTGCTCTACAACATCTCGCCGAAAAAAGTGGAATTTACTCTTATTCAAAGTTAATTCAATACAACCTTCGGAATATCTTGCATTCGTTTCGGTACTTTTTATCTTGCCACATTTTGAAGAATAATTTATGTAGATGAAAATTTGGTAAAGGATAAACTAAGATTTAAGTCCATCATAAAGAAGGTGAGTTTGATTCAGGCACCGACTACACTATCATTAGTTATTATCAGAATATATATGGGAAAAAATGAAGGAAACATACGCTTGGACTAATTAGCTTAAACGCCTTCCTATTCCTCTTGTAAAATAATGCCCACGAAAGTGCTTCTAACGTTCCCTGCCACTAGCCCTTTTGGGAAGTCAAGCGGAGAGATACTGAGTATTTTACGCTGCACGGGGCAACGCTCGATTTTCATTGCATTCATCTGCAAACTCTCTCGATGTTCTCGAATCTCTCGGTAGACCCGAATGTTAAATAAATGAGATTAGGGCCAAGACTGGTACTTCTTTCGCCTTTACACTTCTCATTACCGTAGCAGCACGTTAGCAAAACAAAGATAAATTCATACCCAGCATTTTTACAAATAATGCATTTTGTAGCATTCATTAATATGTAGAAAATCTCACAATATTTGCATCAAATACTAGTTAATTTGCTCAAAAAGTCCTGTGTTCGGAAACTCTCCTCCTCACTTCCTGGTGGCAGCTTGGGAATACATCATAGATGTACCTATAATTTGTTGTAGGAAGCAATTTCATGAATATGATGAGATTGGGCTGGATTTTGGTTGCTACGATGTGCTATTGGATCTTAATAAAGCAATCCCAAAAGATCTCACTGCCAAAGGGCAGAAGTATCGTCTCCATGGAATATCAATACGTGATCAATTCGCATGAGGAAGCAATTGGGATTGGTGGAGCCGGGTGGGCGGTTGAAAGAAGTGACGAACGGAAGAAGAGAAGCCACTTCCAACGGTCAAAGCTTTAAAAAAACAACAGGGGAGTGGAGTCGATGAGAAGAAAACAAATGAATCACCCTGCGCGGAGGCGTCAGGGGAGGGAGAGTATATTCGCTCTCCGGATGAGGAAAGCGCCTCGAAATTGAGAATCAGCGGGTGGCCCAAAACCGCGGTGGAATTCGTTCATCACTCGCTTTTCTTCGATTTGAAGGAAAATCAGTGCTAATATGTACATATGACGACTCGATTAATAATAGAGTCAAACATTCTCGTCATTTCGATGACTAAATATTGAGAAAGAACATTCTTTAGAGTCAAAAAATAACATTTTCCTCGATAATTAACCTATCAATTAATTTTTTATTCCATATTAAAACAATCCTTGTAGTTTTCCTCTAATATTTAATAAAATTGGATTCAAGTGTAAAAGACTTCCACGAATTGATGCCTGTGGGTGTAAAGTCTATTAATTAGATTTTAATGCCTTATGTCCGCTATACTCTTTACACCCCAGCTATAATTAACCTGTGAACTATTCATTCCGTATGGTAACCTGTCTGATTGTGATATTATCAATCAGAGGAGTCGGCCGACTAATGCTGTCATTTTTCACTGATGTAAATTGCTGAGTTGGTAGGTAGGGAAGTTATTTTTGGGGTGCGGATAAAGAGTGAAGAGAAATTCAGGATTCAAACCCAAGTCCTCAAAAAGGGAAGTCATTTCTTCAGTCGCCGCACCCATTCTTGTGACGAATACACTTCTTTATGCTCAAATTAAAGCAGCCCTCTATGATTTTGTGTGAAAGAGGAGCTCAGCGGATGTGGTTTCAGAACGCGTTAAAATTAGTTCACGGCAGAGATGAAGATTTCTTGGTGTCTATCGGGCCTGAAGAAGGTGGAGGAAGGGTAGGAAGGTGTAGATGGAACCGCCAAAATGTCAGCAGAATAGCATAACCAGACCCAGGAGAGATCAAGAGAAATATTCGTCAAATATAATGCCGGGAAAGCTCTAGATCCTATGTCAGTTCACGGAACCCGATGCGGTGTTCCTAGTATTCGCTCTCTATATTCGAAGCACAAGGACTAATGGGCGTGATGTTTGTCCAGATCTCAGTACAGGTGAGGAATATATATGAATAACGAAGCGGAAAGATGTAATTCAAGGGAATGGTATTTCAAGGAAATGTGAACGACTGCTATCTCGATGAAAGTGAAAACGAAAGAGGAGTCGTACTTGAAGTCTGGATGATACTAAAATAGAATGCATGCCGTAAAGGCTATGGTTGGAAAGCGTAAAAAATCGGTTAACTGAGCTAAATTTTTCTAGGTCTTTGAAAATAAAATTGGTAAACTTAACGTTTAAAGGAGTTTTTTTTACTCTAAGCAAGTCTTGAAAGGTCTTTATGCATGCTAATTCCATCCACGATGCTACTTCCACTAAGTAATTATGCTGCCAAGGGCTAAAACTGCCCGTGGAGCGTGAAAGAAGCCTAATTCAAACTCTTGCGCGCAAGAAGTAGGGATACAAAAGATTCCCCAAGGAAAAGCAGCTAATCGTGAGGAGGAGCAAGTCAGGAAGAATCATGCTTTCTGAAAAAATCTTAGAAACAACTTAAAGGCATTTAAAACGCTGATGTATATTAGTGCTGACTCAACTGACTTCATGTGCTCTATGTAATGAAAGTATACCTCGACAGGTAGTTCTTTCGTATGTCAGTAATTAAGTTCAATTTCAAATGACAATTTGTTCCACTTCGCAATTAAAAGGACCTGTCATTTGCAAACAAGAACCACAGGCTTGATGAAGTTGATTGATTTGGCTTCAATTTGTGAAATTTTATCTTGAACGAAAACGCGCTCACACACACTGTTCAAAAAGTTCTACTTGGTATAAACGTTTACAATGCAGCGTTCTAACCAGTTTGACTTAACATCAGTTAAAAACTTCTTTTTAAATCGAAAGTTGGTGGGTATCGTCATTCAGGATACACTATGGGATCTACAGTATACGGAAACTACAGTAACTACAAAACCCCACCAAACTGTAGCAGAGCCCCGAAGGGTCCTGCTTGAGTGAGCGTATTGAAACCGGTGCCATTATTGTGGTAGGCCTTTTCCTATTATTATTCTAGGATTTTTTAGGTGTTCATTTCACAAAGGTAGCCTCTTGAAGGGCAATTGTGTGTGTGTACTAGTTTTCCAACGACGACGCCGATTTCTTGAGCTCAGAGATTATGCCGCAGAGAGCATTTAAAAAAGTGTTGGTGGACGCTTTGCGCGTGGAGGAATCTCAGAATTAACTCTTTCGGACGCGGAAGAAGGAAGTTAAAGATTCCCTTAGGCCACGCGAATAATTTTGAGAATGAAGCAGGGAAGAAGAGGAGTGCTCGGAGGTACTCATGAAGATGACTCTAGTTAAGCGAGAACACTAGAGAAGATGAACATTTATGTGGACCATGCTATGCATTTCATTTCATCTTAAAGTAGTGAGGATTACTTTTTAGATCACAAAAAGAAACGTCTTGAAGAGTCTGGGTTTATTTTATTCCACCCGTGACACCAGTTCCTAGATCTAATTATGATGGTCAATGCTTTTAACTGCCACTGGACAATCGAACTTGGAGAAATATTAGCACCAACTCCTTCTGAGGTAAGCGAAAGACTCCCTAAGGCACCCCTAAGGACACTCAGCTGTGAGAGCTTAAGAGTAAGGCAGAGGTTTGGCAAACCCTGAAAAGCGGTATAATGGCAGGGTTGGTAGGAATTTTAAAGTGAACTATAGTCAGTTTTTAATATACTCATCGTCATTTAGACGATCTGAGAATGAATTTTGTGGAATCTTATGGTCATGACAAACAAACTTGAGGATTCTTTAATAGATTTGTTAAAGCAGACAACTGGGTTTGTCGCATACATGGCATACTAATAAGTTTCATGTTCTCTGTGTGCATGGCTTTAAAACAGTTTTTGTATTTCAAGATTAATGTCGAGATTTGACGCGAGACCGAAACGGCGTAAGGTAGACTAGGTTTTGTACACGTATTTAACGGCCTATCTATACTAACATACTATTCAGATTGAAATGTCCCGCATGAATAAGTGTCATGCAGAACCCACAAATAAACTGCTTAATCCGTGCACTTCTAGTTAGCGTTTTTTTTTGACGCAGCCTCTTCAGGTACTTTTTGAAAAATACGGAGGCGTTCAAAGGCACGTACTTACAAAATTACGGCTTACCGGCGCCCACCTTCAAGGCGGCTTTACTCATGCAATTTTTCTAGTCTTTCGGAGTGGTGACAGTAGAGTTTTTTCGATTGGTATCACCACTTTCAGGAAATCGTGCTTCTTTCTCGCAATTGCTGTTTTTTCCCTTTTAAAAAATGAAAGATTGGTTTAAACAATAAATATGGTAATTTCAAAAAACGCCAAAATTTAGGTAACAGTGCATTTATCTATCGTACACTTCGAGTGTCGCAGGCATATGTTGCAGTCGTAAATCCCATAAATATATATATACCTATGCGTCTATTGAGTGTATTCAGTTGAAGAATTTCTTTATTTCTCATTATTCAATTCCAGAGCACTTCTAATAAATTCCTTAAATAATATCAAACTACAAATAACATTTAAAAAATAATTAATTGCTTTTAAAATATGATTCTTCCTTTGGCAATTTAAAGCGGTGTTAGATAGAGACCCTAGAGCCTCAACTAGAGGGGCTTTGGTGCTAGCATTCTCATTCCCCGCTCGCGGTGACAAAATCTCGATGTCTCGAACCTAGGAAAAATAAGCCAATCTTCTTTCCATTCTAGTACATGGTCGATAGTGTGCCAATTATTGCCCCATTGTCCATAACTGCCATCGATAACCGTGCCTATACTTCGATGTGTTACTCACAGGCGAGTTATAAATGTACTTCTAGAGAAGTAACTTCCATGAATAAAGATGCCTTGCGATGAAATGACCCTCGTCTACGTCACGCAACTGATTATTTCAATTTTTTCCGTAAAAAACCTGCACGTGGTTCTCGCCCATAGTTGATTGATTGGGCTAAAGTGGGAGTGTAGCTTTATTTAAAAAAATAAACTTAACAGTATTATGGCTTTGTATATACTTGCTTCCGCAACAAAGGAAGAGGCAGGAGACGGGATGATGAGAGGAAATCCTGGCAGCTTATGTCGAGGTCAGTTATAACTTTTTTTTAAGTCAAAAGGTCTATTTAACACTAACATGATTTTCTTGTCCTAATTATTGCGTCTTGGATCTTTTTAATGTATGTATATATGCTAATTCGGTACGCGACATTAATTCTCTATGGATGTAATTATGCCGCAAAGGGCTTAAACTGCCGGTGGATGTTATAGCGTTGGAAAATCTCAGTGCAAACTCTTGCGTACAAGAATTTTGGTTACGAAAGACTCCCGAAGGCATTTCAGCTAATTGTGACGAGGAACCTCAAAGGCATAGAAGACATTCGAGAGAATGAACAAGAATGAATCTAATTAAAAGGTAGACTTTAACATTTATACATGAGGACGGCTTTGCATCCGAAACCGTTTGTTTGCCAATAAATTTTTACAGGTTTTTACGGTCAAAAAGTATCTGCTTTATCAATAATAATGAAAATTACGGTGTGATAGATTATATTTGGTTCAAGAATGACTATTGCCGGGACAATACCATTTTTTATTATATCTTTACATGCATGTAATACCACCAAGGACGTATGTTTCACTGCCTAACAATTCTGAAAGTGCTTGGCCAGTGGACCTTCGATATTGGAAGATCCACGGCTCATGCTCTTGCTCTAGAAAGCGGAATACGGAAAAAAGATCTTAAAATGTAGTTAAGATAGGAGTAAAAGAGAAAAGAGGCATTCTTCGGGAAAATGAGATTAGATAACTTCGTGAGTTGCTATCGGGGCGGAATTAAAGTTATCTGAAACGCTAATCTTTTATCTGAAAACAAATGCAATTTTTAAATCAATATTTGCTCTATCTATCTCGAAAAGAAACTTCTTGAGGGAAATTCGTATTTGTATACGTGCCAAACCCACTCTTAAGATAACCACGCCAACAATTTATGCTACATCATGGCTTGAAAATGTGCAGGAATCTTGGCAGAAGATGTTATAGACATGAATGAGGTGAAAGAAAGAGTCCCAAAAGGAACAAGATTAATCGCGAAATATAATGGTGGAAGGCAGAAATGGGCGTGAAAAAGGGGAGAAAAAGTGATTCTATGACACTTAAAATCGAGGTCGGCGTTAAATTTAGCGCGTGATATACACTTTTTATTTAATCCATCCAAAACCAACTCGCATTCTCTCACTTTGCCAAACCGGAGAGGGAACATCTTGAAGGGTATTTATCGCGCTTATGCATGCTAAATCCCACCCACAAAGCAAAGTCCAACAACTAATTATGCTGCACACGGCTTAAAACTGACGGTGGATTCTCGAGCGTCGAGGAATCTTAGCGTAAAACTCGTGCGAAGGAGGCAAGAGAAAGGCTCTCAAATACCACACAAAGAGCATCAAAATAAAAATAAGTAAAGAAAGAGGTGGTGGCCGAAAAAATTCGAGAAAATGTCTATTTGACGGTTATAACCCGGATCGGTTTTACTTTTATTTTGGACTCTGTTTGAATAACACAGTCCTGCAAATATTAGAGTCTCGAATGCTTTTATGAAGAACCTTTTTCAACGTAAGTTATTGCGCTAAATCTGAATCTATTCACAAAAATAGACTATCACATCTGGATTTGAGGAATTCTAACCTTAAAGGCTCAAAATGTCGATTTTTAGGTCTTTTTGAGCTTTAATATTTCCGAAACCAAAGGTGATGGAGGAGTTCTGAAAAACAGATTCGAATTCTGCGTTTAAAATGTATAGAATGCATATATGAAGCCTAGGGAACCTATGGTTACCATAACCTGAATTAACTTGGCAGATATCAACAACTTTATTTATATTCAAGTATTCTATAAATTTGAGAGCACAAATTTGAAATATAAGATACAGATTATGGAAAAAAATAGCTTTTCCAGGCGTCACAGCTTCAAACTATAAATTTTTTAACGTAGACTTCGAATCTTTTTGCAGAATTACTCTATCACCTTTGGTTTCTGAAATTTTCAAGCTCAAAAAGATTAAAAAATTGCCATTTTGATCCTTTAAGGTTAGAATATCTCATTATCCTCACATGATAGCCAATTTTTATGAGTCAATCCGGATTCAGCGTACAACATTACGTTGAAAATGGCCCTTAATAAAAGCATACTCTAGTTAGTCTGTGTAATTTAAAACTCTCTGACCACTCCACTACGAGGAATCTCATGATTTTACACCCAAAACAAGTGTAGAAGATTGTTGATGAAAAGTTATTTACTCAGGACTTTCTTCAGATTTTTTATTTACTGGCCAAATGCAAGCTTTTAATAACCATTTTCAGGTTTACCTTAGGTAAATATTCATGTATAAGATTTCAAGTGTCAACTTCAAGTGTTTAAACCTCGTATAAAAAATAAAAAAGAGAGGAAATTGTACTCGGTTGATACATGGTAATCATGAATGTTAGGCATTTTCGCAAAGTGACGCCTCTAGTTACTTCTTCCTCAAAAAATTCCTACAAATTTTATAGTTGTACTGGTGGTTACCTAACAAAGAAGGCATCTTCAGGCAAAAACTATTGAACAGTAAATAGAGATATATGTGGTGGAGAAGGATCATTTTTACCATAGTGGTGATCAGGATGTGATTAGCTTCATCACGTTTGATCAAGCTGTAATTCGTCTCTCTCTCTCGCTAAGCTCGTTTGATCATTAGATCAAGTTTGAATATATATCCAGAGCGAATGTGGAAAAACAAGTGAAGCTTTATCTGAGACTATCGGTGAAGTTCAAAATCGCCAGTTTAAACATCTGCTTTAACAGCCGGTGCCTAAAGTTAGGAGTGATTCCGAACTACGTGGGCATCACGACAAAATCCCAATCTGAAGGATCAAATACATGTATTTTGATTTATTTTTATTCAGCATACCTGATGATGGCGTAGCTACCGAAACCGGTTGTGCTTGTAATAATAAATTTGTGGAGGACACAAATTTTACTACAATGTCAGCCTTCCACCACGTGAAAACTTCACAGTTTGAATCTGTTCTAACTAGGATTATTAAACTGCACTGATCTCGATAGGAAACATCTTGAAGGGTATTTATGCATTTACGCGGGTCAGTTACACCCATGACACCAATTAAAGGAACTACGAGGCATATCCAGAATGTAAGTGTACTAGGGCACTTACGGGCAGAGGGATTTTGTTTTTTCTATATTGGCCAAACCACCGTGTAGGTCAGCTCCTCCCCTTTCCAACGAAACCATTCGGGCATCAGTACGTTCAGAACTGTCGACGTGGCATCATTTTGCGTAAACAATGTCATTGTTTCCTTCCGCCAGATGCGAAATTTGAAGCGTCCTCTGCCATCTCGTTGTGAAGGGAAAATCTCCGTCCCAAATTTTTAATGAGATTAAAACGGTTTATGGAGAAGGAGTTATGAATCGTATGAGTGTGTTTAAATGGTGTCATGAATTTAAAAACGGCCGCACTGACATTCACGACGAGCAGAGGAGTGGAGGACCATCGAGTGTGACTGATGAGCTTGTTGAAAAAAATTGATAGAGCTGTTCGTGGCGACCGCAGATTGACTTTGGATGAACTTTCGGGGACGTTTCCACAAATTTCCAGATCTTTGCCGCACGAAATAATCACGGAAACACTTGGATTTCATAAGCTGTGTGCAAGGTTGGTCCCGAAGCACCTGACTGAGCAGTACAAAGTGAATCGATTGACATCCTCCAGAGAGTTTTTGGAGTGGTATGAACTTGGATATTTGGGGAGGCGACCGACAGCTATGGTCATTTGCGCCATAGGGGATAGATAAGGGAGTAAGAGTGGATGGAAACCCGGCGTCGGCATTAGCCTGCTCTTAACGAAAGGCGCCAAGGGGCAAACGGTTTAACGTCTCATCTGACAGACGGAGTACTGTACTTGAAGTGCCCTCCACAAGACACTCAAGTAGGGATCGGGTTTCCTCTGAAAAACATCCACCTTTTCAGGGATTTGATCCCTGGCCGCCCGTGTTGTAGGCGAGTAGTCTAGCCACCACACCAACCCGATCCCCGTGGTATGAACTTGATGGTGATGATTTTCTTCACTCTATTGTAACTGGAGACGAAACTTGGGTTGCCCACTATACTCTTGAAACCAAGAGACAATCCTCTCAAAGGCGTCACTCCTCATCACCTACGCTGCGTGTAGTTACGCTGCATGCACTTATAAACTGCTCGTTGGACGCTCAATCTTGGAGTGGCGGAGGTAAACAATAGACTCCAACACGACTGATTGCGAAATTGTGAGGAGGATGCGGCAAGGAAGAGACGGGAGCCGGGAGGCTGTGAGAAGACGAGGTGGAGGAGAAAATTCCGAGGAGAAGAAGGCAGATGAGAATTGGGGAAGAAAGGGAAGAATCATGGCCAGGGGGTGGTAGGGTGGGGGAAAGGGAAGTGGGCGAAGATGAGCTCAGGAAAATTGGAGAAGGGAAAGAAAGAGAAGGAGAAAGAGGGAGAGGATGGAAAGGGCCGTGCCTGTGAGTCCCTAGGGTGCGATTCTCGATGAAGGGGAGCCACCCTTAAGGCGGCTTTACTCATGAACGTTACTTTTATAGCAGTAGCCTTATGAGTAGCTCACATATAGTAATCGATGCATAAGCACTGACTCCAGTGACATAGCATTGTGTATCGACAGGGGTTGTAGTCTGCACACGATCGACCCCCAGTAGTGATCGACCCCGACTTAAAATCTTCAGATACATTAAAATATCTTGGAATTACCTTAACTTCTGATTATGACTAACTATATCGTGAGGAACACACATACAAAACATATGCGGCATGTCATTAAAGAAACTAGGTTTTGTTAAGCATGTAATAGGAAGGTCCTCAGATGAAAAAGTAAAAGAGAGATGCTACTTCGCTATGATTATGCAACACCTCAAATACGTCGCGAGCATTAGGGACCCTGTTCATAAAGATTTATCCAAAAAAAATAATAAAAAACAATTAAAAGCAGCACGCTTCGTGAGAAACTGCTACAAGCAAACTTATAGTGTCTCACAACTTCTAGAGGGTTTAAGGTGGGAGCCACTAGAGACTCGGAGGCTACACGCTAGGCTTGCTTGAAAAATCCTGAACTGGTTTTTTTTTCAGAGCGACACAGATAATATTATCATGACGCCTCACTATATCTCTAGGTCAGACAGAAGTGATAAAATAAGAGAGATACACTGCTGAACAGATTGGTACAAAAACTCGTTCCTCCCGTACACAATAAGCTGCCACAGTAAAACTGACTTCTTCTTCACTAAATACTCTCCCATAATACTCGTCACCATTTCACCTCCCAAAAACATATCCCTTACATATTTACTCGACTGGTGTCCTAACACCTAACATGCCCTTTCGTGGCTCGAAGGCTAGTATGTAGATTCTCTGTTGGAATAAACTACAGTCTTCTATTTTGATTGCAAGTATTGTTTTGTTTATGTATTTACATCTAAAAAATATCGGGAGAAATCATGATCAAAACACCTCAAAGAGGGGATCAAAAATGTAAGAAACAAATATATTGGCTAGAGAGCTGATTTTTTTAAATGTTAGTACTTATTTTTATCTGATATTGTTATTTTCCTTTATAATTTGGCTTAATGTAATTCTTGCGACTGCTCTTGTACTGAATAATAATAAATATGACAATTCTCACAATTAATACGCTTTAGTAACGTATGCACATGCATTTAATATAATTTATTTTATACAAATATAAAATCCTGTGGAAATGCGTTAAGAATGTTTTGCTACAATGGGCGATTGGTGAAAGAAAAACCGTACTTCTAAAGCGCATATCACGTCTTTAATTGACCACAACAATTGTTGGACCAATAACAAGACTGTAACCGTAGTCACATAGGTTACAATTCAGATAAAAACAAAAGAATAATTATTTTTAAAAAAATATAATTTCTTGTGACATTCAACAAAATCCAGTCAACTCGCAGTGTGCGACGTATGTTCAAACACGCTGATTGATTAACTTCAGCAATATCCGGCGTCGCCACATTCACTGTTTACCTCCCATCTCCTTTTCTTTTGAGGAAAATCCGGAAATAACGTGTAAGGAACCCTGCAAGTAGCGATACGGAAGTCAACCTCCATGTGTTAAGCCACCTTTTAAAAGTTGGTTTTCGCGGAGAGCGAGTCTAAGAGTTGGCAGAGTGGAGATTACGGGCGACAGGGACGCAGGAGGAAGGAGAGGCGAAAGAGGAGGAATAGAAGTATAGACAGAGGGAGAACAGGAGAGTTGGAGCGGCTAAAGATAACGCGGCAGCGGCCGAAAGAAAACAGGGAGGGGGGAGGGGAGCGGTGTCCCCCCGTCAATCGGCTTCGGGAGGGTGGAGAAAGGAAAGCGATGTTGGTGCGGATTAATCGAGCGTGTGATGGTTAATCGACGGAAATTCGTCCGGGGAGAGAAGGAGTCGAAGCGGGAGGAGGAGATGAAGAAGGCGTGGGAAAATGAAAGAGTGTGGGATTAGTGCGGGGAGGGTGGGGGTTAGTGAGTTGCACAAGGATTATCCTCTGTAGAGAAGCGTGCCAACGGCCCAGCTGAGCGCAGAGAAAAGGATGACGAGAAGAACAAGCTGAGCACCTGGGAGTCCTTTTCGCACCGAACGTCTCCAACAGCGCATTGAAAGAATTAGAATAAAATAATACTCCGAACATTCAATCAGATATATGTGTTTTGCTCTTTTTTGGCGGTGAATCCTGGATGCTTAAAATTGCAGAGCAAAGAGGGCTGGAA
Organism: Ceriagrion tenellum; assembly: GCA_963169105.1. Classification (NCBI taxonomy): domain Eukaryota; kingdom Metazoa; phylum Arthropoda; class Insecta; order Odonata; family Coenagrionidae; genus Ceriagrion; species Ceriagrion tenellum. Next base: position 107,938,396 of record OY720642.1, on the reverse strand, counting down.
GAAATAGGAGAGTGGTGGTATCGAATAATGATGAAGAGTAAATAGATACATAGATTTTCCAGCGAATAATTTACCAACGTGCCAACGGCCCAGCTGAGCGCAGAGAAATGGATGACGATAAGAACAAGCTAAGCACTTGGGAGTCATTCTCGCACCAAAGGTTTCCAGTAACACATTGAAAGAATTAAGATAAAATAATACTCTGAACATTCAATGAAATATATGGACCTTGCTCTGGTTTGACGTTGAGTCCTTAAAGTTTACGACTGTACAAGGTGAGAGCCCCTAGAGACTCAGAAGCTACACGCTAGGCTTAGGTTGCTTGAGAAATCCAGAACTGGTGTGTTTCAGAGCGACACAGAGAATATAATCATGACGCCTCTCTACATTTCTAAGTCTGACAGAAGTGATAAAATAAGAGATAATATACATTGCCAAACAGATAGGTACACAAACTCGTTCTTTCCGCGCACAATAAGTGACCACAATTAAAACTAACCTCCACTAAATACACTCCTATAAAACATGTCACCATTTCACCTCCCAAAAACAGAATCTTTACTCGGCTGGTGACCTAACACCCCCTGCCACACGCCCATGCGGCGGCTCGCAGGGTAGTATGTAGATGTAGAGCAAAGAGGATTGGAATAAATGGGAGAGTGGTGGTATCGAATAATTATGAAGATTATATAGACGCAAAGACTTTTCAGCGAATAAGCTACTATGAAGATAAACGTGATAGCGGGTGAAATAACTTTGTGGAATCATGACATAGTGAAGAATGAGCCACTTTGTAATTTTCCCCTCTGAGTAAATGTACCTGACTGGTTTTGATGTGACAACATCATCGGAGTTCGAAAACATCCCTTAAGTGAGCAGTCCGATAAACATTTGAGCTCTAATGATGATTGAACTTGACACCATCAGCCGTCACTTCGAAGAAGAACTTAAAGTTAATGTCCACAATGGAAATAACTCTTTGTACTTTTCTACAATAATTTAATTGGTATGACGCGCTTCACATCTTTACTGCATCGCCATTTACAATTGTTTACATATAATTTATTTATGACTTATTGTGCAGTAACATTGACATGGTGGCGTGGAGAAAATTTAACTCTTGGGCGGGAAGGCAGGGGAACAAATATTAAGGGCTTGTAAGGTGGAAAACCATATTATTCAACTTATTAATTTTGTCGGAAAGAGTGCGGATGGTTACTGATAAAGTATCTCATTAAAATGGTTGATTTACTGTCTAGTAATTATAATTTGTTCCGAATCATCCATACTTAAACCTTTCGGAAGAATATGTAAAATTTCTGGGTAAAAATAACTTCGTGATAATTTTCAAGCTGATAATTGGAAAATTGAGAGGTGGAAACTATATTCTTAAAACTGCTGGTGAGTTTTTTTTATGCGCGTAAAGAAATTTTGACCAGTAACACCTATGTAAGATATATTGCATCTACTTCATTTAATTTTGTAAATACCAGACTTGAATAATCCATCCTGTTTGTCTATTCCGTTTACTATGAATTTCGAAAGGGTTTGGAAAATGCTGCTTTAAGGGAATTTGGAAGGCGGTTTGAAATCCAAAGTATGTGCAAAGAACACTTTTCAATATGGATTCTTTTTATGATGCTGTCGTAACATCGTAACCGGTTAGGTTTGTTACATTAGCGGGGATAATTACGAATCCATTAATTCTTCCACTTTCTACAAAGGGTTAGAGAAAAGAATGGATTATGATAACTCTTAGATAAAGAAGAGAGAATTACAATTAACACACTTTGCGACACAATAACCTCTTTAAAATTATAAAGAAATCTGGGAATTGAATGAATAAGGAGAGTCACTTAGGATGAACAAGGATGGACTGTATCAGTTAGATTGTAAAAAATGTCGAAATCAAGTATTGAGAAGGAATCAAACGGTTAGGTCACGGGAGAGTGAAGTGGAGAGAGTCAGCGAGTCAATCATCACACTGATGATAGCTAGTACTGAGGAAGTGAGTTGTGGAGTTGAATGAGTACATGAAAGAATGGAACAAATTAAAAATAGAATTGCAATGGTTAAGCTGTGGAAAACGTTTTGCACTAGAAGGTTCGTCCTTGGAAAATTTCGGAAGTTTATGTGTTTCATCGTAGAGAGAGTGGATTAAAGCACTTGATTGGATTGAGGAAAAATTCACCTTTCGATTTGCGAACAATTATTACGCAAAAAAACAAGCGCAGGGGCGTGCTATCTTCGGTTTTTTCGAGCTTAGTAAAAATTTAGATGATGACGGCGAAGAGAATAGTGAGGGTAAGAAAATTTCTTCGAAGATGATCTCGCCTCAGACCTATCCAAAGTCGAACATGCAAGAAAAATACTCAGTTCAGCCGTTAAAAAAACGTGGGTTAATTGAACAAGTAATGGGTATACATAATGGAAAGGTATGTGAAAGATTCTATTCTCCATTAGTAATGAGACCCTTGAAATATGCATCAAATACATGGGATATATCTGGGAAATAGACTACGATAAAAAAGTAGATAATAATAAAGCATCCGCCATGTCTCTGAAAAACTACTGAGAAAAAAAGAAAATTTTAACTCAATTACTTTGATGAACTTGGACTTTAGTATTGACAATTGCGGTTGAATTGAATAGGATTTACACTTACAGAATGAACTCGCGTACCTGAGGTTACTCGTAACGTCATTGGGCCTATCAGGCTCCTTTTTTATCGCCACATTTGATTACTCGCATAAAATTTCGGAAATATGGACAAAGATTGACTGGTAAATCTCGATTCTGTTTTCTTCTCTCACAATCCGTAATTATGGTTAGACTATCGACAACCATCCGAAATTTTAAACTAGAATTATACTCAATGCTCAAACCCTACTTTAAGGGATTTAATTCACAATCCCACAATGTATCTGGTGTTGAGACGCTCCCTGCCACGTACCCGCCTGGGTGGAATGAAAATCAGACGTAAATGTACGGATTACCTTAAGGAGGTCGGCGAAAAATCTACCACATATACCTATTGTCTCCACGAGATCGGTCAATACGATCTTCTAGATCAGTTAGAAAGATTGGACGCTATAACTGATATTCTTTCATTCAGGTTGTGTCAGCTGCAGTACCACGTCAAAAGATCCATGAATGTGAATCCCTTATTTCGATTGCTCAATCAATTCCCATTGCACGTGCATCAATATTTTTAACTTTCATCGCACAAAAATGCTGGTGTCTTCACATCCCCAGCCACGCGCCTTAGTGACCAATCACGGAATACATCGCTGGAGTGTGTGAAAATGAAGGAGTGGATGAAGAGAGAATTTAGTGTCGATCGAAGAGATTCAAGCGGCGAATGGAAGAGGGCACTGTGATCGGCGTTGCCCCAATCACTATGGCTGGCATCCCGGGGAGGGCGGAGGACGAAGCGAACGCTCAAAGGAGACCGCATCTCGCAAGCGGCGACAGGTGACAACTCCTCGTAGGATGCTCTGACTAGCTTCGTGGTTCGACTCATTTCTCTCAGATTCTCTATGAGTTACGCGAAATTTGTTTCCGCTCCAGCTAACTAGCGAAAGGCTCATGATTTCCCATCTTAGACGAATACCTTCCCCTGCTCAGTCGAACGTACTCATCGTCGCTAAGGAATTGGGTTCGGCGAGGATTCCTGCCAACTGAACGATGCTTCTGGAGCCAAGGTCAAAGTCGCCTTTCGCATGCCTGCTCCACTACAAGGATGAACTAAGGGAGAGGAGAAATTAAGGGGGAGATCGGTATTGCTTTTTGCGAAAAAAGCTTGAAATTGAATTCTTCGGAGTAATTTCATCACTGATTTTTATATAGATTTGTGTGGGCGATAAACATTTTTGTGCATGTTACTATTCAGTTACTACGTACGATTCCCCGAGGAGAGGTTGAACTTTGATGTTTGTCCATGTATCCGTATTTTTAAATCGGCGATTGTTGTAGGAAAATAAACTAGTAAACTAGTTCCTCATATTTTATTCTCTAAATTTATTTTGACCGATTACGATTTTATTTCAGTATTAGGTGCAGTATTTTTAAAACTCTCGCACATTAATGGATATTTCCAGCTGTAAACCTATTGACCGAAGGTTGTAGGATTCTCAGAGTTGTAGTGTAAAATATAACTTATTCTTCAACTCAGATCCGTTGTTTTTCCATGCATCCGTATTTCCAAATCGGCGATACTTTGGGGAAAATAAGCTAGTAAATTTGTTCCTAATATTTTATTCTCTAAATAAATTTTGACCGATGACGATTTTATTTCAGTATTGGGTGCAGTATTATTTAAACTCTCGTATATTAATAGATTATTCCAGCTGAAAAGCTGTTGACCGAAAGGTTGTAAGATTTATGAGCTGCAGTGTAAAATAAAACTTATTCTTTGACTCAGATCCGTTATTCTATATCTCTGAGAATGAGCCATATGCTGCAATGTTGCCATGAATTTATTAAAATATTATTTGAGGCGCCTTCCACTTTCGTATCTTTGCGGGAAAAGTCTTCGGCCACCATCTTGAACATTTGTACAACTAACCCTTGCATATGACGTGAATGTGAATTTTTATGCGAGATATCCCAGCTGCGATGGTTTATTGGACGATAAAACCCTAGCTGTCGTTCCACGCGCTCCGAGATGACGTTTGCCGAAACGTGGTAAGCTTACCTACGTTTCGAAATGATTATAAGAATTTAATGTCCCCGGAAACCTGATCGCAGTGTAATCCACTCCTTAACAGACTCGAGCCCGCAGTAACAATACGGCTTTGTGCCTCGTATTTCGTAGTTAATGCGAATGGCGAGACCGAATCACTGAGGTGCATAATCCAGTCTGTGTATGTCAGTCAGTAAAACCTGTAATTGTCACGAGATGGCTATAAATGGAATGAAACTATTTTCTCGGTATCGTGTACAGTATGAAAGTATTTACATATATAGTGTATAGTATTTACAGTCAAATATGAGATAACTTCTTCATTCCTATAAAATTAGATCAGCAGAATTTAATGGTATATCACACCTCGTGAATTCCTCAATATTTTCTCATCTAGTCATTTTGAAATTTCAATTCCTATTTCTGGTACTTGCATGTCCATGCGTGTCCATTATCATTTTTAAAAATTGCCCGTTAAAACTAATTTCGTTGATTGCCTCGATTTTTCCCACAATATGTGGGATTTATATAAGAAAAAACTGATTTTATTGTCCATAATATACATATTTCTTACCAGGGGATATGATAGTGAATCATTCTGTACTATTGGTACTGTTGACTTAAAACAATGAGAACCTTTTCTTTTCTTGACCACGACTAATTTTATCTGGGATATTGTTTTGACAAATTTTAAGGAAAGAATTAATCAGACATGGGTAACATCGTCAAAATCATGTTACGATAAAAGTCCCCAGGTGAATCAACACGAGTAATTAAGAAATGTATTCCGACTTTCAGGAGGGAGTAGCGTTTCCCAAACACTCTTGATTTTCGCACCCCTTGGTCGACCATTTCGCAAAGTCGCAAAAATTACCTATGAAATGTGCTCTACTAATTTTAAAGTACTCCAATATTATTAAGTTTTTTCGCGCACTTATTAATCGTCAAGCACATACCCCCGGAGGTGCACCAAGCACAGGTTGAACTGGTAGATTAGAGAATCAAGGTATTCGGATTTACGTAAATGTTCTCGTCTTTAAGTTTCTTAAAATTATGAAAGGTTACCGGGAAAGTTTTAAATTCATTCGGGAAAAACTTAAATTTCACCGTGAGCACTAACCATCCTCCTCATCAGAGTATCATAACCTGAACCAGTCCAATTTTATCTCCGTGCGATGAAATTAAAAACTGGAACGCTTATGAAAGTGCGGCCGTGCACCAACACTAATCTTACATAATTAAATTCCCGAGTTGGAGTGGAGATCAACATTTCCAGGTTGATGAAAATTTTTTTTTCGGATTAAAAGTTTGCTGGGATAGTGAAATAACTTTAAAAGCACTTGGCACATCCCGTCTCTTAGAAATTGAAAACCTTCCATTCGCACGAGAGAAGGCAGACGCTGGCATTCATTTCCACCATTTTCCGCCCGCCAGAACACTTGTCACCGGCCTCCTAAAAACACTTCGGAGTGCAGCGTCAGCTGTCCCTCTCCTCCATACAATGGCTCCCACAGATAATAATGGTTCGGAAAAGAGGAAAAGAGTTGAATGGAGAGACGCCTCCAACCAATCCGAGAATACTGAACATATGATGAACGGACGCCAGCACTTTTTCACACTTTCTTGTGCCCAGCGGAGGAATAAAACCCATAACTTTCAATTCACTGAGTAAAATTAGTACAAAGTCAACCTTCGATTGCATGGAGAAATCCATTCATCCTCAGAGAAACCAAGCTGAGAGCAACTGGATAATAGGACTTTAGTCAAATCACTCACCGAAGGGCCCCTTTAATGCGTTCTTCAGCATGAAAAAAGTGAAGACTTCCACTTGGCATGTATCCAAGGTTCAAGCAAAAAAAACACTGTAAAAAATCTTCTCAAATCACTAAAAATGCAATAATTCTCTCCTTCGAAAACACTCCTCGATCAATTCACAACTTTAAATGGTATTCCGGATTCTCGGGGAGCCAAGGGAGAGTGAAGATTGAAGGGCATCATTGATCAATTCTGGAAATCCCTTGGAATAATAAATGATTGAAATTGTCGTGCACACTTCACCGATTTCATATGTTGCCACTCAAATAACTGCACTATATTCTGGTAAATATTTATGAGGTATTTATGAACAAGGATAATGTTTCTCAAAGGTCAATTGATGCATCTACAGTTGTCTTAAGTTAAAATAAATGTATTTGACTTGCGTGACTGCAGTTTTGAAGTCTTTTTCTACACATGCAGCGAAAGTTAGATGTCACGATCGGGTATCCAGTAAGTATTTATTTAAAAAACTGTCAAAAAGTTTCTCCGAGGCAAAATATTGAGTGCACAATTAGGGGAAAAGTATCGTGGCAAATTCAATCGGGGAGAAAAATGGTAAATGAATTCGATTGGACAGATGAAATTACTCTCTGGAGGGGATTCGCTCGTCCAGGAAAAATGACGGGGGTTGCGGAGAGGTGTTCCGAAAGGTGTGAAAAAGTGATTAAAGCAGGGAGTGGTGTAATTAATTAAAGGGTTGTTTTTTTTTTAAAGCGTGTATAGTTAGTTGTGTGGGATACAAGAGCACGGACCTTTCCAATCGCACCCGGAGGTTCGGACAGCAAGCACACGCGACCGAGGATCCGTCTTCTCGGACTCGCGCGCGCGGAAATTTGCACAACTCTTCCGGAGACGCGGGAGTTTTTAAGAGACGCACGGCAAAAGTAAAAGTTTCCGCCGCGGGGGGGGGCGCGCGCAGGTCGTCTCCCGCCGTCGATGTCGCTTCGCCCTGGACCGGCTGCGGCCGAGACTGCGAGAGCACTGCGCGAGAAGCAGAGCCCAGCGGAGGAGCGAAGTTCGGCAGTTAGTTAGGCGGCGTAGTGGGTGCCAGCGTTTGTATGTGTGTGTGTATGTATGGATGTGTGTGTGTGTGAGTCAGAAAGAGGGGAGGAAGAGAGGGGAGGGGACATGGCCGATGCGCGTGAGCGTATCGGGTTGGCTGTGTCCGATTGGAGGGGAAGGGAAAATGGGGAGGGGGGGGCGCCTGTTTGGCTAGCATCCCGCGCCGCGGCGCCATCGTCGGGACGTTTATCGCGCCTTTTTCATTCCGACGGGGGAAGAATGGTAAGACCGCGATTATTTTCCTCTGGAAATTGGATTCGTTCTCTCCTCTAGCACATCCTAAAGTGCGGCGCTATTAAAAATATATAGCACGCCTTCCTCCCCGCTTAGAACGGAAACGAAATTTCTCCTGCTACTGGTTGTTAATCACTGCTGACACTAATTATGGCTTGCATTTATAATTTCACGATTAAACTGGACGAAAAATCCACCTAATCGGATCATCACGAAGAAAAAAGTTTCCATTGGTTTGTCCTCTGGTTTCTAAAGAGCACGTGAACTGAAGAACAATAGCATTTGAGGGCTCGGCTCGGAGAAGAAAAGTAAATACTTAAACAAGGGAAATTTTATGCCATTGTAGAGAATTTTCTTTAATGAAGGATTAAAATTCAGATATTTTTCGGGCTCAGTTTGGGAGGAACCCAAGCTGCTGTTGAACGGTGAAATTGAGCCCGGACACAATTCACTTCGCGACATACAGACGAAAAAGTAGCCGAATAAGGCTCTGGGGATATAGCCTCAAAACTTTCTGAATTCTATCTTAAATCAAAGAGCATTCTAATTACTCTGCCAAAAAAGGATGAATGCGGTGGAATTAATAATAATAATAATAATTTCGTCTTTATTTCTGAGCGATATTAGGGCTATCAAGCCCTCTCTTACATATAACTCATTACACATTAATGAGTGGAATAGTATGGAATGAACATGAACGGAAAGTAGGATTGCGTTAGCATAGAACTGCACGAAAAAAATAGTGAAGGATATCCTGTTTCCTACGCCATGAATCAATGCATGAATGCGGCATGGGTAGATGAATAATTCATGGACTGGTATGGTAGAAAGTTAGAAAAGCAGTGTTTCACCAGCCAATGACAAAAAATTAGCTTTTGCCCCTGCTCATCCCTTGTAATGGTTTTAATGATATATTATTGTGGCCAAGTTCAAGTCGACGCTATTATTATCTTGAATGTGGCTCACGGTAAAAAAAAGCTTTGATTCAATGCGAGCAGTTTCACTCCTGTGAAGAAAATTCTAATCTATGTATTCTTCATTTAAATTTCTCCTTGGCCAATCTTTGCTATTAATAATGAAAAAACTTTCATGGAGCGTGTAAACTGACTTTCCGGGAAAGAGAAATGCAGTCAAGCCTAAATTTGGGATCTTTTTCTGAGGCTATTTCTTCCGAAAAAAAATAGTATTGCTTTACTGGGAGCTTCTGACACCATCCTCCCGCATTAATATGTAAGAACTACACAGGAACGCATAGGGGGATGTATGGCTGACGTTTTTGCCAATAGAATTTTAGTTTACCTTGAAATACGGGTTGTAATCTTAAGTGTAGTTTTTACGCTCTGGTCTAAATTAAGTTTAATACCTTGGTCCCTCTCACTTACATCGAATTCAAAATTATGAGCTAGAAGAACTTTCACCGACAGACCATGGAGTGGTAAATGAAAGCGACATTCAAAACAGCTTCTTTCATTTATAGAAGACTGGCATAGGAAGTGCACGTTATAATTCTCTCCGCTATGTCGAATGACCAGAACTGCTTAAATTGTTTTAAATAAAGGAAAATCCTATGAATTCCATGACTTCTCAGCACCACAACGTTATTTGATTGTTTAATATTGTTTAATATTTATGCGCACCCTTAAAGGCCTGTCATAAAAGTGTTAGGGCAGTTATTCACGGCAGTAAAATACTTTGTTTTAGAGTTCCTCCTTCTTATAAATCTGGCCAGATCGTTTTGACAAGCAATCCTCCAGTTGGAGTGATGAGTTGAAGTACGCTGTCCTGAGACATACTGGAACCCTCCGATGATTAAATATTTTCGGTTCGAGAATGGAAGATGTTCACCGTCTACAAAAGGCAAACTTCATTTCTTCGTTCTTCCTCCGCGATCAGTAATTTCCCGGAATGTTTGCACGGCCTTATTTTCTTACAATGGACCCTTAGGAGATGTGTGGAATCGGTCTTTTAATAGATCTTTCTCCATTGGCTCTTCCCCTTCATTATGAATTAACCTTTATAGATTCATCACTTTCGCGTATTGTATTTTATACATATCCTCCCAAACACATGAGTATTTGTTCGTCGGAATAACCGTTTAAAGCGTAAATAAATTGCCAAAGTCAAACCCAAACTCTGATTTTAATCGTCTAATAAAAATTGATGATGTCGGTTTTTGTGATTTTTGAGATGGTTTACGAAGTACAGGTGGCAATGGAATAAACAACGATCTGAATCAATCTCCCAGAAATTTATGAGTGATAAATGGTGAAATACATTAAGTGAATCCTGAGTGATGTCAAAATATGGAATTGGGAGTTAACAAAGAACTAGAATGGAGTGGATAATAAAAGCGAGCCTTTTCTGGAATTGATGACTGCTGATAATTATACCCCAAGAGCTTCCCGGCAAGGGGTAACAAAAAAAATTGAAATTCACCTTTGAACCCTGATGAATGTTCTCTCTATTCAAATAAATATGTCGACAAATATATACAAAGAATAGGCCGATGAAGCTATTATATGAATAACGGTATTAGAGTGAAGCTCCTTTCGTAATCAATGATAGGTGTTCTAAATACCGTTCGTGTACATCAACGGTTTCCACCGAGATCACTGAATCCTATGCTAGGCAATTACTGAAACTTTATTCATATACTTGTCTCCGTATCATGGATGGAAATATTCATGAAATTCCGGACACCAAACGACCAAGTGAGCCCCTAGATTTTGCCATGAGAAAAAACTCCACATGTACTGAGAATCGAACCACACATCTTTGGTTCGACATTGTGGGATATTTTTCCTCGCGGCTGTCTTTGTCTATTTTACTGCCATATTTTTTTAAATAGTTGAATTAGTCGAGGAAGGTGAGTGATCATAACAAAGCAGCCCCCAGAGATTAACAGATGAAGAGCACTTCGTGACTTAAATAAAAATCAATGGCATCGTGAACGCACGTTGAGTCGTGGTTCTCCCTCGAAGGATAGCATTTCCGTCGCATCGCGGAAAACAAATCTTCCGATCCGGCGGAGACACCGGGGAAAACTCTCAAAGAATTCGCTCCAGATGCTTCTCCATTTCTCGAATAGATATGTTTCAAGCAGTTTTCAGATGACATTGTCTCTCAGATCTTGAGGGATGCTAGCGACATCTCTTCCAATGAGACAACCAGCACGACCTAAGACAAAGCATTCCGTGAGTCGCAACTAGAAATTTTTCTAAGAGAATATTTTGAAATGAAAAGAGAAAAGGGAATAAATAGATACCATTTTCTACGTCTCAAAAATCTCTCAGGAGGATTACGCAATACAGACTGATGTACATTAATGAAGTATTCACAGCGATGAAAAGTAAAGAAACGAAAAGGTTGCCTATATTCGTGGCATTTCATGTATGACTGTGAGGGCTCGACGATAAATGAGTCGAGTTACAACTGTAAGTAGGTCATTCAAAATGTCAGAGATTAGCAATGTAGCGTTTAATTTAGTTGATAAGGATATTCAATATCAACCAAAATAAATTATGATAACTTTTTAGCATAAAAACACGATTCATGTGCATATAATGAACCATGGCAACGAGCAAAATGGGTTTAAAGGAGTGATGCTGTATTCTCTATAAATCCTCTTAATTACTAGGTAGTGCTAATGGTGCGTTTTGCGAATCACTTCAACTCTTTTTGTATTGGTTCAACTTTCTGTACCCTGTTTCTCGAAACTCATCTCTAGTGTTAACTACCACTTTATGGTAGGAAACTGAATTTATAAAATTAATAAAATTTATAAAATAGTATAAGTATATAAAATAGTATAAGTATATAAAATAGTATAAGTATATAAAATAGTATAAGTATATAAAATAGTTTTAATTATAATCAATTTATAAAATTAATAAAATTTATAAAATTGTATAAGTATATAACATAGTTTTTATTTGTATACAACTGTATAAAATGTATAAGTATATAAAATAGTTTTTAATTGTATACAATTGAATACAATTATATACAATTAAAAACTATTTTATATACTATACATTTTATAAATTTTATTAATTGCATAAATACAGTTTCCTACCGTACTGTGGTAGTTAATATTAGTTTTGAGTTTCGAGCAGAGTGGAACGAAACGTTAATATGTTTTTGAAGACCAACGATATTGATCGGTTGCCGGTCTAAGATCCTCTATGTGAATATCGTAACGACTGAGTATGTCGGATTTTTGGACATTCTTTCTTGCCTTAGGCCCTTTACATGGGCCATCACCTCAAATATAATTGGTAATGTTATATTACAATGAGTAGAATAGCTTCTTTTACGCCAAATACGTCTTTTGCAGTCATTGTCGTGGACACCTTCAATTTTCAAGTTGATGAATACACTGCATGATAATGCATTTGAACATAACCTGGGCAAACTAAGAATCAAAGCTACGACATAATTTCGAGTCATCTTTGATTCGAGCTCCTTTTTGATGATCAAAAAATCTTGAAATTGTTCTTGAAAGTTCTCTCTTAAAAATGTCATATTTTTTCGAAAGTTGTATTCCTATTTCTACCATAAATCCGGCTGGTAAATCTATCCACACACAGATTAACCGGCCGCGCTAAACGCTTCTAATTTCAACAATCGTTGAGGGAAGCATTTAGTGGGGCAGAAATAACTAGCTCTAGTTATGCCTTTGCCCTTGTCTCAAATGCCTACAATCTGTACACTCGGTCGATATTGTGTCAGATTGCTATATGATACCTGGAGCTACGTGCCTTGAAAACCCGATTCATTGCAATTGTTTCCGAACCGATGCATTTACAAGCATTCTTCTAATTATGTAGGTTTTTAGACAATACTGATACGAGATTCTGATTTATTGTGCTATAAGTAGATCGTGTTGAGCGTAAACCCATGTAAATGCTCTAAATTAATTTATTAATCATATAAGTAAATTAAGTCCAGGAAATTTGATGCTATTTAAAATAATATGAGATAGGTAAGAAATTCTTCAAAGCTATTATTTACCAACTCTTAAATTTTATGAATATCTAGGTTTTTAACTGAGCAACCTTTAGTTCTTCTTGCCACTTTGCCGTCCAAATTCTTGTTTCATATTTCCTTACGTCTGTTCATTTAAACCTTTCCTCCCCTTCGCTGCCTTCAACTATTCCTCCATCAAATACATCTGCTGACTCGGAACCGACTCTGTTTTTCTTCACTTTCTCTGAGCATCATAATTCCTTACATATTTTCCTCAATAGGTATATTATCTTTTTCAGCCTGACCAAAACCTTGATTTAAAAATGCTTCCAATTACCATTATTATTAATTTTGAGGACTTATTATTAATTTTGAGGACAGTTCCTGCATGCCGTATATTGTATTCATATTGAAAAAACAAATTGTACTTTTCCAGAGTTATTTATTGTATTCGTACAGCGCGTTTTGCAGCTTGTTGCGTCTTCGGGTACAATTGTTTACTACCTTTTATTTATTGATTGTTACGATAGCAACCACCGTTAAGAAGCGGGGGGTTGGGAGAACATGATAATTTTTGGGTGGAAAGGCAGGAGAACTAAGAATTTGGGGCTTGTGAGAAGGGAAATTTTCGGGAAGGTGTGGGAAGGGGTGCGGAAAAAGTAGTTCGCTGCAAAGGTTGCTTGACTGTCTGATAATTTCCAACTGTTCCAAAGCATTTACAGTATAACAGTCTTAAAACTGATATTTTCTTCAAGCTTCATTATTAGATAGCTTTTCCATTAATCTCTTTCTCTTGGTTCCTTTTTTTTATAGTGCAGTTTCTTTTCACTCGCTCTTGCGATGAAATCAGAAATGTTTCAGAGATACGTTAATTGCTCCACATGGTCAAACATATTCCTACCATTTTAAATGCCCAGCTTTTTCTTCCTCCCTTTTAAAGACCTCGTTAATTTTGTTTTCCTAATGTTTATGAGTATCTCATATTTGTCAATTCGGTCCTACTCCATTGCACATTACAACCCAACCCTACACTTTTTCCATCCGCTGTTCTTGATGGTGAAGTCTGAGCCTTATGTAGGGTTCCATTAAGACGTTTATCCCTCCGGCCAAGTTTTAATTTCTCCGGTGCTTTCATTAACTTCGCTCAGACTTCCCGGCCAAAAGCCTTTCGGAAATCCGAAGAACAAACAAAAATATCTTAATTATAAGCTACTCTTCGTTCTGTTAACGTTCTCGTTACAGGTAAGTCGTGGCCCGTTCCTTCCCATCGAAAGTAATTTCATAGCTCTTTTCCAGCCCTTTTCTTTGACCCTCTATTGATTACTCTATGAGCTAGACTCGGAGCGTAAGCTCATTGTTTCATAATCGCCACTTACCGTCATTTCTAGGGATTGGAGTCAATTCTACTTTTATGGAACTCTTAAGTCGTAATTCCTTTCATCTGACGTAAATAAACAAATTTCGAATACTGCAAAACCTGTTAATTCAAAAGTAATCTATAACACTGCAGAAGGTAGTCGTGAAGATAATTTTTTTAGCATTCTTCGTAATGCATACATTAGGTCGTCAGTTCTAAGTTACCGAGCTAATGAAACGAAAAACTTTTGTCAGTAGTATTTTGCAGTTACCATGAAAACGCCAAAAATCCGTGATTGGAACAGAAATTAATGTAGGGAAAATATATCTTGGTGGTACTTGAAAATTGATTATATCATTCTTTTTCTGTCGAGATTCATTCTTATTTTTTCCAGTTTTTAGAACAGTCGAAATTGGAGACAACTTTCTTATTGAGAGAGTTGATTTTTAGAATCACTGTTTTATTTAGGAAAAATTATGAGAAAATATTTTCTGGACCACAAAATATATTAAATTTGATATAATTTCTGTCTTGTCAAAAATATTTTCCCATCGTAGTTTTTGGGGAAGATAGTTTAATTTAAGTGATACCGCTACCTGAGATGGACAGCTAATCTACAAGCATGGCCCTAGTATATATTTCAAGACTGACATGCAAGAGAATTACCTAAAATTTTTACGTCCCTTTTCAATCTATCGAACTATATTATCAACAATAAAGCCTCGTAAATCTTTTTCTAGATTAAAGAAAGCAAGAAATCAAGTTGCAAGTCCCCATGCGACGAATTTCAACACAGATTGGTTGTCGATCGTATACGTTTAAATATATCGTTCGGTCGGCTAATTGATACGTATATATCATGATAGAGTATGCTATAAATGTGGTGGGAGTGAACAAGGAGTAAAGATTCTGCAGATTTTATAGCACTTTTGGACGTTCCGTTGAAGCCTCCAGAAAGGCTTATGAGTTTGGCAGTGCCGAAGATGAAAATACGGTTTACCTTTATGGGTTTTGTAATGTTAATGCTTTCTCTAGAGTTACTTAATATAGGTACCGTTTCCAACTTTCGCACTTCTAAATGGATTAGTGTCTGCTCGAGTTCTTTAGTATCATCAGGACAACAGCTCGTTTGTCAGTGCTCGCTTGTTTTATAAACATGAGGTCCGATGAATTGTAATAAACACGGGGAAACTATCAAGGCGATTCAACGTAATGTTCGAGCTGGGGTGAGAAGGATAATCATGAGTCATCAGGTTTTAGAGTCAAGGGTATGGAAAATTGAGAAAGGCATGCATCCATACCACGTGTAAAACCATTAAAACCTCTGTGAATCTGCGTGAAAATAACTTATTTTAACTAATATATTTATTTCATTTCCCTTGAGGCCCACATCTCCTTCTTATGAAATATTTCTGGACCTCTGTAGCCCTTACCTTTTTATGAATGCCAATCGCAAAGCTGGCAGGCCAAAGGCTTTTTATGCCAAGGTACTTCAATATCGTGAACCTTCCCTAAATATATTCTGGTTTTGCCGAATGCTCTCTAGTGTCGTCTTGGATTGGATTTTTGGAGAGGTGACCGACTGCTCAGGTCATTTGCGCCATAGAGGACAGGTGAGGAAGGAAGGGTGGATAGAAACCCGGCGTCGGCATTAGCCTGCTCTTAAAGAAAGGCGCCAAGGTGACTAAGGTTAAACGTCTTAATCGACAGACGGAGTACTGCACTTGAAATGCCCTCCACAACACACTCAAGTAGGGATCGGGTTTCCTCTGAAAAACATCTTCCTCTGCAGGGATTTGAACCCTGGCCGTCTGTATGGTTAGCCAGTACTCTAGTCACCACACCAACCCGATCCCCTCTTGTGTCGTCTCTGGTATACTTTTTCGCCTGTTTGTTCTGTTTCTTTTAACACTAATCCGTTCCCCTTTTCTTCTCCACCATTTTTCTTAAGCCCCGTTGGTCTCTTGACTATCTCAATGATTTATAATTTTTTATCAGTGTCTTTTCTTCGATCAGGATTCATTTAATGCATAACAGAACGAAATAAGTTCACAAGGAAATGCTATCCTTACAAAAATGTCAGTTCATGCTATCATTTCTTACTGCATATCTCAGTTGAGGACTACAGAGAAAGGTCAAGAATGAAACTTATGGTTAAAAGTGACAGCACGGATGAATGCTGAAAAAAGTCAAATAAAACGTCGGAATCGGCTGTTACGGGCACTTGGTCGTGTGCTCTACATTGAAGGCGGCAATACGATCGACGATTCGTGACCTGACGGAAACGGATGTTGACGTTCAGTTCCCATCGAGGAGGGGACGATTAGCAGGAATAATAGCGCCATTTGCGGTCTAGCAATTAGAGTTCTAAACGGTTTCGAAGTAGCTGTTTGTTTTCATATTTTGTAATGGAAATACTAATGTCTCTCTAAAATGGTGACAAATGTTGCTTCAGGAAGTTTAATTATGTCTCATTGTAAATTTGACAAGAAATTTAAATAATTTCAAGTGAAATTTTATCGAAAAAATTCTCTCTTCCGACTGGCTACCGGTAACTTAACGTGACGGTAAAGCGAAACTTTGACGATGCTTGTTCATTGTCCTTTCAAGGCGCCGGAACTTCAGACCATTACAAGGGTGAAATTACAATCGACGTATGCTGACGTGACAAAAACTGATGATGGTGTTCGCCAAGCTTGGTGATTGTTATGTAGTGGAGCCCATAACGACGACCGAACGTTGGCGGTGTCGTCAACGAGCAGCGAGCAAATATTGTCAAGGACTTTTCCGTCACGCTTCATTACCGGCTGTCAATTATTCATAGAAAGCATTTTTCCAATGCTTACTAAATTTTGCTTATTGATTCTCATGTTACGTTTTAGCTTTGCATTGGAACATTATTAACCATCTTGGAGCGTTTTTAGCGAGTATCGTTGGTGAATTCTTTATACTTAGTTTTCAAAATATGAAAAGGAAGTCAATTCGCGACCGTTTACGACCTCGTTTCCTAAAGTGGTTTACAATTGATGTTGATACTCCCTACAATCGTGAGGCACTCCTCCTTGATGAGAATATGAAGGAGAACAGCACGCCTCCGTTCTATTCCGTCATGTAAGGGAATGTCAGTCGTAATCCCACCCTAACAGGTGTTATTGCGTCATTGTCACATTTTCTTACGCCACCGTACGTTTTCGCCGTGTTAGTTGACGTCGATTGTAATCCCATGCATGAATATACATAATAGATTCAAATGTTTGGAATCGTTCCTTAGGCTACGTGTTGCCTAAATTTCTACATTTAGTTCACCCAGTCCTTGGCGCTGCTTAGAAAAAAGTCTTCCCAGTCGACTCGTAAATGGTCGTTGTTGATTGTTGTTAACGTGAGACTGTGGTGAATATTCAATAACGATTGAAGAGATATAAACTACTTGATGCTGTGCTAAGTCAAAAAGTGCTAAGAAGTTGATTGTGCATTTGTGTAATTAAATTTGGAGAGGAATTAAATATATCTGTAGACTGGACTATATTAAAAAAGTGTATAATTACGTCCCGCATGCAGTACTACATTTTTTATCCACTGAATTATAAGTACTGGTAATTAAAACCGGTAAGACGTGATTATTTACGATCTGTAGACTGTATTTACATTTTAAATGCCGTCTTTCATCAATAGACAGCGCCACAATCGACTAAGTTGTTTGTTTACGGAATTCTAGACAACAGTTTTTGGCGACGAGTCCGCATTCCATTTGTATATTCATGATCCCCTGCTTGAACTTTTGCATTATTGGGAAATGTGCAGGGAGTTTCAGGAGGAAAGTTCGAAACTTCTGGAGGAGGTAGGGGAGGTGATTTTAAGCATTTTTTATCATAGTAACATGGGGATGCAACTTCTTAGTTACCGAGCTATGGCAACGTAAATATTTTTTCAGAAGTATTCTGCAATCACAATGAAAACACCGAATTTCAATAACTAGTATCGATTGAGGAGATTCGAAACATTTCACAGTGGTGCATAAGATATGTATTGTTCTTTTTCTGCTATCATCAACGCTAACGGTATCTTATTTTCAAGATGGCTCTCGAATATTCGTCGAAATTTAATTCTTCAAAAGCAAATAATGTTCAATAGCGCTCTTATTTTCAGAGATATTAAAAATTGTGTAGGAATAAAACTTTTTGTAAATTTATCTCTCAATCCATTGCAGTAAAAATCACATATCTATCTTTTAAAATACGGTAGATATGGTAACTTAACCGATGTTAATACAACGAGGCAACAAATGTTCTTGTGGATAAGAGCTTTAATTTGCTTAGAAAACCTCGACCATTAGTGACACTAATCAATACTTACCTTTGAGAAAAAGACCGAGGAGAATATGATATTCCTAAAACCGTCTCATTCGTTCGACGCGGACATAGCGATGACCCTGATGACCTATAGGACTCCCTTTCACGATTAAATGCGTTCTCTTTCATTTTTTCTGCGATTTTCAGTGATTCTGGGTCAAAATGATTCTGGGTCAGCTTTACTCAAAATTTCTTTGTTTATTTTTCAATAGTCACCAATAGATATTGCACAAGGCCATGTTTTTGCTATCGAGATCATCGCTCACCAAGCGTATACATTTTCCGCCTTCCCTGATTGGAAATTTAAAAAACTGAAAAAAGTTTTTTTCCGATTTCCAATCATAAATTTATTCCCCACAGAATCGCCGGTAACCATAATCCGCATTCCCTCTTTGCTTAATTTACTGCCCGACAACACTGATCCGTTTTCTCTTTCCCGTAATCCACTTACAAATCTGGCTCTCTCTCTCTCTCTCTCTCTCTCTCTCTCTCTCTCTCTCTCCCTCCCTCTCTCTCTCCCTCTCCCCTATCCCCCCCCCACCCTCTCGTCTCTCTAAAAGTCATCTGTATTCCCTCTTTATCAATTTTATTTCCAATATATTAGTAATTTTCTACTTGTTACGTTTTTCATATTCGTGTTTAATTTTAAAGTTTGTTATTTCGGGCCATCGCACATTGGTAACACGGCTTTAATTGAACCTCTTCAAAAAAATTAATATAAAATACATTTAAACGAAATATTTTGTTTTGTGCCAAAACCATCGGAGTCATCAGAGTATCTCCGTGGATCCCCATCGATGTACATGGGGCACTAAATGAGGGTGACTCTTGCAATGTAGTCGTACTAATGACCGATTGATACTAGGTTAACCTTCAATGGACGGAATTATGAAACATCACCTCCCGGACTTTACCCCGCCGGCTCGGTGGCCTCACCTGCCAAACCGAAACCCGCGGGTTCGAGTCCCGCCTGGGTAGGATATTTACACCTCCCTGGGCATGGTTGTGTGTGTTCGTCCATATATTACATACCGAGTAATTGGCTTCGGCTGTTATTATTATTACAGAAATTATTATTATTATTAGCATGAAACAAATACTGCTACTATATTACTTTTTTTAAAGTGCTATTTAAAAATTTTTTTAATTGCAATTCATTTGACTATAACATCTATATTGAAATGTGACGTATTTGTATTGTATATACTTAATTTTAAATAAAACTTTACATAATAATATTTACACAAGGTATACTTCAATATTACCTTCATAACGTACCTTTTGAGAACTTTTCCAAATTTTCTTCATACGACAGCTGATACTATTTATTTCAGAGCTCCATCAGGCACGCCATCGTCAGTGAATATCGTCACACATACATTCATCTATTCAAATTGTATGATAAACCGCCGAAAGAGACGCAACTTTCCATACACTTATTCCGAAGCGTTATAATTCTCTCTAGCGCAGCAACTAAATGGAAAAGCCTCTAAGAAAGAAGATATTTCAATGAATTTGAAACGTAACAAATGTGACTCGCTCGTCCATAGAGGGTTAATTTCTGTCGTGTCATAACTCGCGAGATTATGGAGAATGACGCAGGTCTTCGGGTTTTCTTCCAGGTTACACCATCCTGGTGGACGATCCGTTCAGTCTGCGTTACAGTCTACCGCTTCAGGTCCAAAAGTATTTAATATTCTAAATGGTAAAGCAGTAATGAACTCTAATAAAACACGTCATCTGTCAGGATAATACAATATAGAAGAGAATCCGAAAGACCAGGTACATCCACATCCCACCGCGGAAACATTTCTCACCAAGTTATAGCGTCGCAGTTATTCTCCCTGACGAAGTTGTTACGCAATCCCCAACTTCGTACTGATGTTTAAGACGTATCCTCGTCCTTGAAGTATTCTTAAAAATTATTACTATAAAAAAATATGTGCAGGATTTAAAAAAATAATGGAGTGCTTTGTGGACTGCAGATTTCATGGACTTTCAAACCATAGTGATAATTTACAAAGAAAACAATTGCATTTTGTTACGCTAAGATGTGCATCTTCTTGGAAGAGAATTGAACGAATTGGATATAGTTATAAACGATAAAAAAGCCAAAATAGTGATAGCAGATAAGTCCGAAAATGACATATTAGCTAAAATAAAACTAGGAAACTCATAAATAGAGCAAGTGAAAGAATTCTGCAACTTAGCAACAAATGAAAATAATACTATAAAAGAGGCAAAAAGAAGGATTCCCCAGGCTTAACAAGCAATCCAAAGGAAGAGCAGCCTCTTATTTGACAATCACCTCTCAGTTGACTCAGGAAAAAATTTGTAAAGACTTTCGCGTGGAGAGTGTTCGCTTATGGCCTGGAAATATGATCTGGGAAAAATAGGAAAGAGAGGAGAAGATTCTGGAGGAGAATAGCAAACACAAATTGGGTCATAAGAAAAACATATGAATAGGTTTCCGAAGAAATAAGCGAAAGAAGAACGCTCCTCCAAACAATTCACTCCAGAAAAATCATATGTATTGGGCATATGCTCAGACATGTTCCTCGAAAACTTTTTTTTAAGGGAAAGGTATTAGGGAAAAAGACAAGAGGACAATTGGGAATTTCTGTACCTTGAGTGTCACGTCTATCATGAAATGCAGCTCGTATAATAAGGTGAAAATAACGGCAGAAAAGAGAGAAGAATAGATATAACGCCAGCAACAAGCCTTAGCCCTTTAAGCGACAACAAGAGATGTACCAGAGTTAGTGAAAATTAACGAGTCCAGATGTTTGAGTAAGTTTAATGAAAAAATATGTGGGCTTTTACTCCGTAATTTCAAATGTCATAAAAAGAATTTTATCTATTGGCGTCAGGATCTACGTAAAGAAATTAGCTGTAATGACTGCTCATTTATATGCCTCGTGTTTCTATTTCAACTATTAAATATTTGAAAAATAATGTGGCTTCATTTTCATCCAAGAACTAACCATCATGCGTCCAAAGCTACGACTTTTGATGTGACTGTATTCCTCATTTCCCGTTAAATGAATCTGAAGAAAATAGCGCAGGCTTCCTTTTGTCTAACACCCAGGAATGAATTTTACCTGCACACACAGTCGCCATGTATTTTTCTTACTTAAAAACTGCTATGAGTGGGAATAAATGATGGCGAAAGATAAATGCTATTTCTTAATCGATGAGGGCAGTGGACAACCAGCGAGGTAACGGTCACTTGGACCTCTTCTGAGTTAAAATGTTATGCTTTTTAACATCCGTGATCATTGTGCAAGTTCGTTCAAATTGTTTCCAAAATGCTGAGCGTGCCCACCATTTAACGTGGGACTCACGAAACTGGGCAGAGCGAGTACCTTCTCACGCTGAAAAGCCAAATTTAGCCATCTCCATTGTACCCTAGGATAAAATCCGACCGCATGACCCAACAATTACAGTACTCCGGTAATTTGATCCTATCCTGGAGTTCGCTGGAGCAACGTGAACTTCGAACACTCGTGCTATAATTATCTCTTCCTGCTCAACAATAGCCTCATGATGCCAATGAGCCGCGGTACAGTTTAGTTTTATCCCAAACCTATCCGTTCGGCTAAATTGGGATAGCCCTATATCGTTAAAAATTGCGTATTTCAAGCGTAAAAGAGTAATTGAGAACTAAATATCTTGTCCACGTTCCACTATCGTTTCAGGCTCCGTCAAGCAATGAATAAATTCACAGAATAGAATAAAATAAGATTTAGTATGCTCTGGTTTTCCCCATAGAGAGAAAAAAGAAAATGCATATCAAAGTCTGCTTTGAACGAAAAAAATAACAAAAAAATATATATACCTGGCCAACATCTCTCAGTGATGAAAAACAAAAACATTCACAGTCACAGATAATTAACACTAAATACAATCGAAAATATAATATATAAAAATGGAAAATATAATATCAATCACAGAGAGATAACAAACAAACAAACAATATTTTCTCAGATCATTTTAAAGACATACAATTCTATAACAGAATACAAATGTTAATTATTGTCATATATGCTGCTTATAGTAATAATTAAAAAGTTTGTAAAAAATTAAGATATCAACTTTTACAAAACCACTCGATTTATTAAAACAACGACCCAGGTTTCAATGTGCATTCACATCATCTTCAGGTAAATGGAGGCCGATGTGCAGGCCTTATATAGTAAACATCCCCACCTGGTAATGTTTACTATATAAGGCCTGCACATCGGCCTCCATTTACCTGAAGATGATATGAATGCACATTGAAACCTGGGTCGTTGTTTTAATAAATCGAGTGGTTTTGTAAAAGTTGATATCTTAATTTTTTAATGATGGAATACCACCAAGTGAGACTGACGAAAGTGAGTGATAAAAAGTTTGTCCTTAAAAACAGACAGCGAGGAAGAGTTTTTTATAGATAATGGCAAGGAATTCCAGAGATTGGAACTGGAGATGAGAAATGATTTAAGGTGTGTATTTGTCCGAGGTCCGCATAAGAGATAGGAGGGGTCAGTTCTAGTGGTTCTAAGAACAGAGACTTAAGTGGATTTGAACATGGAAAAGAGATAGACTGGATATTTATTGCAGAAGAGAGGGAAGATGAATGACCCAAGTAAATATTTCCTCAGATAAGAGGGTTTAAGCCTTGACAAGTTGTGAAGGTGGTGGGAGATATGCTCGTCTTTGCGAAGGTCAAGGACAAATCTTACGCAAGAATTTAAGAGCCCCTGAGGCTTATTTTCTAATTCCAATGGAAGGTCATTATATGGTTATGGTCATCTATGGTTCTTTTCATTGGAGAGTATCTTCAGTTGAAGGTAGATTTATACAAAAAATAAGATTATATCTACTAATACTAATAGAAAACTAGAATACCCTAAGCTTTTACAATATGCATTTCTTCAGCTCGACGTATGCCCTTCCTCTCTTCAGCCCATCAATGAAGGCCATCTCTTATATCCCCCATCCCCACTGAATCTGCCACCCACCTTCTACCGCCAGCTAGGTCGTCCGTTAACCCTCATCCCTTATTACCTGCTCCATCTCCCTACTCTGCTTCCCCCTACTCATCTATTCCACGCTCCAATCCACTCATCAACAATGACAAAATAATTCCTCATTCTTCCTCCTTTCCTTCCATCTTACATTACCATTCTCCTCCGCAACCACAATTTGTGCTCCTTCAACTCTCACGCTATCTTCTCAATATAGATGTTTTGGCACCGTGCAGACCTGTGCTAATACTACCTCCTATTGGACTCTTCCTCTCTTCTCTTCCTATACTTGCTCATTCGACCATTTTTCGAAAATATATACCAGATAACTAAAATGTTTCTTCAGCTTCAGCGTACCCATTCCATTACTATGGCGGATCTCGTGGTATTTATCCTAAAACAAAATCCTGGTTTAATTTCCTTGTGATTAATATTCTTTATATATATCTCACTCTGTTTTATTCATGCTTCAATACATATGCTTCAATCATTGATGTAATTGAACCTTTATTAAAAAATTATCTTCGCTGTCATTTTTATCGCCATCAAATATAGGTCGTTTGAAATTAACAGAAAATGAAGAGTGAATCAATGCGACTAGGGAACCCATGGCATTTTACTCTATCGTGAGAGCCATACCAATTTCACATCATGGTATGGTATGAAATAGCTAAATAACCAATACGGCTCTTGGTATATTACTCGAACAGGATTTGCACTGATTTTCAAAATGGTATAAAAATTTGGATTAAAATTAATTCACAAGAAATGAATTTTAAGAACTTTCGCAGTAAATATATCTAATGGAGAACCTAGAAAAGCATACACTCGTACAAAATAGATGAAAGAACCCAACGGACCTCAGAAAATGTAATTGGGAATCTTTCTCACCTCAAACCTCCCCCTAGTCCTGCAGCGGACCTGGAAGAATGCGAGGCCTATAATTGAAAAAAAATCACTGATTTTTTATCAAAAGGTTGGTTCATGTAAATAGCATATCAGATAGAAATGCCATAATAAATCAGTGAGTTCGTATTAGGCGTATTCAGCTATTACTTGGGATTCGTTATGGATATAGCAGATAGTTCGAACAATATGAAATGGATTTGCGAAAACTGCATCAATTAACAGAACAAAAAATATTGAAACCTATACATCCACTGAATGGGAAGAAATCAAGCAATATTGAGACTTCATCAAGGGTACAGTGGACAGTGATAGTCTGTGATATGACACACTGAAATTTATCGATCGCATTGGCAGATACGATCTCGCTAATGAAACAATTGACCAGGACTTGTAGGTTTATATTTTACAATTAACTCCTAACGACTCGTGGTCACGATAGAACTACGGAAAAGAACCCATAAACTTAAGTACAATGATAATGTATTCATGAAACTGTTTTTATAGCTGTTTTCCCTCCCCGCACGTGGCAGACAGTTTATGCAAAATGACATAGCCCGTCGCCGCACGTTAAATCAAAATACGACTGCTTCTCTCTTAACATTCACGTCGCACAAAAATCATTGATCGTTCTAACACTCCCTTTCACATACCATTCTCACACAAGGAACGACGTAGATATGCGAAAGCTCCACGGAAAAGTACCCTGGTAGGTTCATCAAATAAAACACCTCTACGATAAATACATTTAACACTCTTTCATTATCTCAGCACTAAAATTGTTGGTCTCCAAACACCTCCAAGGCACATGCAAAGCCTGCACCAATTACTACTTATATAAATATGACGTACCCGGCGAAAATAGTGCCGTGGCCTCTCCTTCTCAGCAACATGCAAATAAGACGTGGCGTTCCGCGAAGGCGAAGGACGCACAGGTGGCCGTCGCGTCGGTGTCGTCGTATGCTTGAAAGAATCTTCGGCGGTATTAATCGGGCAGCAACTTCCACGGGATCAACCAAAAGCCGAATGACAGAAATATATTAAGCGGCGACCGATGGCAACCTGTTCCAACGGAACCAGTCGCACAACTGTTTGACCGGCCGAGCCTATCAGGCTGCTTTTTAAAAGTGCCAAGGAATTCGGAGTGATTAGCGCCCTCAAATATGGAAAGTAGGAAGAGGTCCAAAATATCGGTGAGAAAAACCGGGTAGAAGCTTTGAAATATGATCTCAACGAGGATTTGCTCGGTTTTTATTATTATTTATATGTAACCTACCGTTAGGTTTTAAGTGAGGTTTAGGTGAACTCAGTAACAAATCTTCTGGATTACTGAAAACTAATGTAGGGCCCTCATCATGATCATCGGCCGTTCAATCCTAAGATTGGTTGAATACAGCCCTCCACCCTTTCCTATCTAATGCTTAATTCTCTTCCCGGTAGCTTTTTATATGTTTATTTATCTTGATTTTGTCCATGAACTTATTCCTGCAACTTCTTCCTCTGGGGACTTTTCCCTCTATTTTACCTTCAAGTTTGTTCTTCACAAACCCATTGTGTCTCAGGGTGTGTCCAATCCATCTAGTTCTTCTTTTCTGTATAGTGTTCCATATAAAAGGCCCAATAAACGTATAATGTTTCATCCTTCATCTCGGCGTAAATCCTTCCCTTCTTCATCCTGTCAATAAAACCTACTCTCTTTCACTCCCTTCCCCATTTACCAACATGTTATGTCCTTCCCTCTATCACGAACTAGAGTAACCCTTCGCCGCCGTTACTTCTTCCAGCCACCTACCTTGCCTCCTCCTAATCTTACCCAGGAGTTTCTTTACCTCTCAATCCATAGAAAGGACTTCCTCCATTGTCCTCTCCGCCCACTGCACATTCTCCATCCTTCTACACGTTCACATATCAAAAACTTGCAGCTTCTTCTCATCTTCTTTTCACGGAGTCCACGTTTCTGTCCCATGCAACGCTACACTCCATATCAAACTACTCTCTTTGATACCCTTCCCCAACGTCACTGTCATGAGCTCCATCCTATTGATCAACACTTTTCTCGCTTGTGCAATTCTCCCCCTTATGTATTTGCTACTGCTCTCTTGTCATTCAAATGTGCAACCCAAGTACAACTCAATTATGTTTGTAAAAATACACGGTCTTCTTAACTGCCGCAAAGAATACGTCGTAAAATGTCGGAGGAGAAAGGATTTTCTAGAACTGGGATGAAACATCGGACCCTCGTCTTTCAAGGAAAATTCCGCTAACCCGGTTTCCACATTCGTTTATATTTGGCTATTTGGTTTTGGATTTAATTAATATTTATGGCTAGGTGACCGACAATTGGAGTGATTTTGGCCATCAAGGTGGTCAGAGACTGTACTTCAAGGGCTCTCCACGTGACATGCAAGTAAGAAGCGAGATCCCGTTGAAAATTGTCCTTTACCGCCGGGTTATGAACCCTTCCCATCGGAATAGGAAGCAAATACTTAAGCCACCACACCAACCCCCCCCCCCCAGTGGTCTTTGGAATGGGGTCCAGGGTTACTTAGTAATCTGCGTAATGATCCGGAAAGCTGAGGGGCCATAGTCCCATTCTAGGTCGAGAGAAACAATTTCCCGTTGGCAATGTCCACCGTATTCTTCGCGGTTTATTGCACCAGTGCAGGAACCTTGGATTTTTTAAAATCTTACTTTGTGAGCGAATCCTCATCTAAACTCATAAATCAATGAATAAGGGGATTGACAGCACACGGGGATATTGAAGCGTTTAAATGCGTAAACGGGCTTACTAAATTGATAGGAAATGCAATATTGATAAGTTAATACCAAAAACACCGATATTTCTGGCGAAATATCGCGGCCCTGCGGTCAAAAGTCAAGAGTTTTTCAAAATGGAAAGAGCTTCCGATAAAGAACTGCATTCTTCAAAAAAGTGCGGACAAATTTCAGACGATATGCATGATTGGTTGATCACTTTCCGCAAATAAAACAGACTCTATTTCCGAGACGCCTATTACTCTCATCTATTATCTACGATCAAATCGCATTGTGGAACTGACTCTGAGCTTTCCATTTTTATTTTTCTCTCAATTTTCCATGTTTCCGCAATTTTAAGAATATATCGTAGAGTTAAATAAAAAATTAACATCCTGCGTAGTTGCATATAAATAAATAAAATAGAACTGAACAGGAGTTTCCTGCCAGAGAGGCAATGACGACCTTTGGGAGAATTGCAATAACATCATGTTTGAATCCGATGTACGTAATATATATAACCTAGAAATAATTCTTATACCAAAACACCATTCATTAATGAAGTCGAACCCATCTCTTAAGTTAATGGTTCGAAGGCAACATTTTCAGCAAGAAAAATGGAATTAGCAAGGGAAAATTATAGTGGTTAAAATTGCTTATATGTGTTTCGAGCAATTTCCGCATGTTTTCTCGTCTCTTTCGGAAATAATTCCCCGAATTAGTCTATGTTTACGCGGTTTATCCTTTCTTAAAGCCACGTCATGGTGGCGTGGCTGGGTATGATTCCACTTCAGCCATTCACTAACCGTCACACATTCTCTCATACAGCTATCAGTTATTAAACTAAATATCCTTTTATGCTAAATTAAGCAAAGAAAGGGAAGATTCAACATGCTGTGCGGCCAATAACCACCATTCTATTCATACGGCATAGACGCTGAACGAATACATCTTGGAGATAATTTGTTATAATCCACTCATAATAAAATGCTAAATGATACTATACAGCTAGTGACAAAAGACACATTAAGTGTATATGCATCCCAGATAAAAACTGCAAATCAGAAATAAATATATAAAGAAAGGCATAAAGATCACGCTAACAATCAATACAACAAACAACACTGATAGAAGAGTATTCTATGGAGGGCATAGCGGGGCACGAAATCTATTTTAAAAATGCGCAAACTTTGAGTTTGATTTTATAATAACCTGATTATAAACCTTTAAATGCTCATAGAAACTCACTATGCGTCTATTTTAGAAAAAACGAATCTTTTTCATCGTTGTGTCCCACAGCATGTGAGGTCACGGGAATTATAACGCGTTCAAGCTAACAGTCTGCATTAATATGTTTGGAATTTATATGAATATGTGAGTGAAACATGAAGCCCTGTGGAGGTGACCATCTCCTACCTACAGAAAATAGAAATAGAGGAAAGGTTTATTGTCCAAGGAGCATTTGCTCCATTGGGGTATGGTTTTACATCTGAACATTAAATTAACATATGAAAAAAAGAAAAACAATACTGAAAAAAATATATTAACATAAATTAAGGTTTCAGTTAACAAAAATATGGTGCAAATCAACATTTTCAACAATGTAAACATAACAAGGTATACAAATAATCAGTTACAGCGATCAACACATTTTCAATTATCAACAAAAACAGTAACAATTAACAAAATATACAAATTGACAGTATATTCAAATATAATAGTCCATATAATATAATAGATTTTTTCAGTTAATCGAATGCGGTACTGTCATTTTCATTTACGTAATCTTATTCTTTTATAATTTTTAACCTTTCATAACTTACCTTGTGGTGGGACGGTATGAATAAATTTTCGGTTATACGCGTGGCTCTTCTTTAATATCTTTGTTATGAATCATATTTTTGAAAAGGTATGTCGGTTGCCCTGTTTTCATTACTTTGAACATGAAAACGCCCAATTGATACATTCTGCGAGCTTCGACTTTGAAAATATGAGACCTTTTGAAATATGGCGTCACATTCTCACGAATTCCAATATTAAAGATATATCTAATTCCTGCATTTTGTATTATTTGGAGTTTTAACTGGAGATCTTTATTTATATCTGTATATGCCAAGGCACAATAATCAATATGAGGAATTAAAAGTGAGTTAAAGATTCCAAAATACCATGATTCCGAAACAGCAATAATGTGGTAATCACATTCAAGAAAAAATTCTCGGAATTGTTCGATGTGTGCTGGCAATGACTGGGCGTTCACATGACACATCTTTGAAACATCACACACATTAGAGGACACTCGTGCTGGAGGAGATTGAGAGATGGGTAGGGAGGGGAGGCACAAAACACTCTCACTAGATATTCTTGTCGAGCCAGTCGAGCCACTAGATATTATTGTCGAGAGTTTGGGTCATTTGAACTGGGAACTCTATTTCACTTTAACTTTTCCAAGTCAGATTCACAGCTGATCAAGTGGCGTTCGGATCCTTCTTCTTCCCGTGCGTAGATCCTCCCCCCTCTGACCCAGAGATATTTTATTTGACCAGTTTTTTTAAATATTCCTTACACATCCGCCTGACTTCTTTCACCTTCGCCTCAATCTTCTTCAGCACACGGCCTACATATAAAGATATTGGGGGAGAAATGACTCATAAACGCATATTTATCTGCGTTCGTGGGCTCAAACACAGTGCGCATCCTCAGATTTCCAGACAACTCCTCGTGTCCACTGGAAAATTGCCACTGATAATAGATGTAATAAAAAACTGGCAGATGTTTTTGTTTCAAGCAATGTATTTAAAGTACTTCCAAAAAGCTTAAAGTGGTAGAATTTTCTCTCATCAACAAATTTCCTCCATGAATATAATCGCGTTGTGAGAGCTTCTTATTCCGGGGAATCGTCATAGAAATAGGGCTCTCTCGTCGCAGTAGTTAATGATCGCGCGCATTGTGCCTCAGGAATTAACTCTGTAAAGATAAAAATGTAATTCCAAAACTGATATCATCACCCTTGACTGAGGATGCTATTAAATATTTACTCTAAGATATGATGTTGTTCTGTATGACGAATTTTTTCTAATTATTTTTGGTCTACATATAATTAACTGCATTGCAATTTCCTGTGCCTCCCCATCCGTATTCTTTTGATAGTGCCAAACTGAGCTGTTACCGTTATACGTTAGCGGATCGGACTTAAACAAAAGCTTGTAAATTCCTCGGAAAAAGTAAAGTCCCGCCTACATGCATTGAATTTTTACGAATTAAAATCTTTGATTTAAACAGAAACTGTCGCACGCGGAAACAAAGGCATTTCCCAGGCACGTTAACCTAGATTGAGTGACATTCCGTAGCTTGCTTAGAAAATTTTTGTACTCCAGCAGGAAACTACGTAATGAAAAAAATTATATTAATATACTTTAATACTCTTTACTTTTCAAGACTTTATATTTAATATTATTTAAATTTTTAATTTAATTTTTTGTTATGTATTTTTTTCACTATATTGTTCTTTCTTTTGTGTTTTGGTCTAATTAGTATGTATTTAGAATGTTTATTATTTTTATGATACTATAACTGGGAGAGATGGCTAATTTAAAAAATGCTCCGGGTACATTTACATTAGGGATTACGAAGCAGTGGACGAATTCTTTCAAGATGTCTGCAGAGGTCTGAAACACTTCGCTAACTGCTGTTACACTCATGGTAATCCCTATTCATTTTACTTATGAAAATGATGCTATTGACAATGTGGAAGCCTACATTTTATTAAAAAATTGATGTAAAAGGAGGAATATATATACCATGTATAAAACATTATATTATTATTTTTTAATGTAAACAATCGTGCGCAATCGGTGACCTTGTGCTGTCTTTATTTCAAATGGATTAAATCCAGCTATTGACTTTGAGACCAACAATCTCGGCACCATATTCAATGCTCGTAGCGTAGTAAACTTCTAATTTTATTGTAATGAAATGATGTTAGATCTCGAAATATTTTTCCAAATACGTGTACACTTTATCAATTTTTTAATAAACTAACCGTATAAATTTTTTTCACGTTTTGGTAATGTTTAACATCAATGAAGTTTCTCGAGTTTTGGTCAAATTGTTCATGGCTCACTGACAACTTTTCGCCATTTTTGGCATCTTCAGGGCTTTGAATTCATCTAAGTTCAAACATAACTAGAGAAAATGTCGATATTGGCTGTAGATTTTCAGTTGACGAGAATGAAACATACATATAGTGGTATTAAAAAATATATAAACACACGCACTGGTCGAGAAAAGTAGGAATTGAGTAATTGTAAGTACAGTATTTAAAGAAAGACTTGCCATATTCCTTTCGTAAAAAAATTTAATCATAGCTCTCGAATGATTTTAAATTTGTTGTATGTTACAAGCTTGGGATCTGGCGTCTCTAATATTTTCGGACCCTTGTACTATCTGGCAGTTCTGGTGTCTCAATGCCTGATCCAGTTGGATTTTTCTCGTGGTAATTTCTATAAGGAAGTGTCAGGAAGGTCCATGAGAAGCACAATGCGACCATGAGTCTATGATGGATTTGAAGGAATTGATGGGAGTGTAGTAGAACGTAAAATGGAAAGCTTGGAAGCACTAGGAAGATTAAGGGTTAACGAGGGGATAAAACCTTAAAGTATTACACTTTTAGGGACTTTAGCAGGCTGCTCAGGATTTTAAGAACATTTTTTAAACTAGGTATGTTTCTAATTTATACCCATGATCATGAGGGCGCTGAAACGGGAACGTTGACCTGAGTAACTTTCTTAAAAACTCGCAACCTGGAAATCTTGAGGACTATACTGTAAACTATGAATAGGGCAAAAATATTTTGTATCAAATTCAACCTCGCTGTGAGTTTGGGCACAGCGCTGCTTTTATTTTCAGATACGGGTTTCACCTCGTAATCGTAAATTGTAACAGGTGCATCGCTACACAATTTCCATCCAGAGCAACTTAGAAATTGTCGTTACAACTATTTGCCTACAGAATTTCCAATTAAAAATAAAGTATAACCCATTTAGGTTTCGTGCAACGTTTTTACCAGCCTGTGCAACCTGCCTGTGCCTATGTTTGTGGTGATTGCTGGACCGGCGTCGCATGTGTGCCTTTGAGCTTAAATTTAGCTTTGCCGGAATGCTCGGATTTCCTTTCTCTATTCTGGAAATATAAAATTCACAGGATAATATTCGCTGCAGTGGAGACCCATTCTTGTCATTACGCGAAAGGAACTTATCTCAATTTTTTAATCGCCAAGTTCTTCGTGATTTTTGTGACTGCTGAATGTTTGTTTTAAAGTTATTGCTTCTCAATACAGTGACAGATTTTCTTACTTTTCTGAGTCTCTGGCAAATACTTTAGAGGAAATTCATAAATAACTATAAAAATAAGGAAATGTGGCATTCAGATATAAAAAATGAATTAAATGAGTGGGATCTCTGGTGTTACCTACGCCACATTTTATTGAGGAAATACACTTTTTATGGCAGCTGTGCATGGAATGGACATGTGTATCCCACGCACAGCTGACACAGCTGCACAAAACTGTGTTATAACGATATTGAAAATTAACTCCGATATTGAAAAATCTCAACTGTCTCAACAATCTAAACTGCCGAACTCCTGAAGGCGAGATTTCTAAGGGAATGGACCTGGAATATTTCAGAGTCAATTTCTCACAGCCGCTTGATCAAACAACTAGCTTACCTCTAGATAGTCCAATGTAATGATGAGTTTAATGCTGTGAGAATGTCTGTAGTTCTGGTTTTTAGTGTTTAGGAATATATTGTTTATATATGAATGGTTCCTGACTTTGAATGTATAAAGGTGAACACAAACACTTTTTATTCACACACATTCTTTCATGAATTTTCTCCAAAACTAGTAAACGTATTTGTTAAACCTTCACTCCTGTTTGAAGTAAAGCTTTGCGACCTATATAGTCGTAGAATTTCACATGGATGAACCTTATTCGCGAGTGTAAATTATTGATAATCTGGAATAAGATTTAAGCTTCTCTTACTTGAATTAGATTTAAGTTCTTGGCTTAAGTTTTTAAACGGTTTTAAAGTTTTTTTCATTTATAGGCTTTTGAAGCCCTTGGTTAGTGGCAAGAAATTCTCTTCTAAAGATTCAGCACAGCAAGCCAAAATGCATTACATCCGAAATTTCCTAAAGATTGTCATGATTTTTTGTCGATTTTTAAATTATGTTGCATGTATAATTTGAATTTTAACCTATCTTGTTAGCTATATAGTTCATTAATTTCTGTCTGCTATTACCGGGGAGATTTATGCAATTGTTTGGAATTTTGCAAAAGTGCATTTATATCACAACTTCCACTTTCCCATTCTCACGTAACTGGCAATCAGCTTTGAAGAGCGTGAATATCAGATGGAACTAGTTGCCTTGGTGCAATTTCATTATTTCATAGTTTACCGTTTCCCTCACCTTCCACGCACAACAATGAATAGGAGGCTGTGTTGGCGCAGTGGACATAAGTTCTATTTTCCAATCCGACCTAATTGCAGTAATTGCAAACGCGCGATATAGTGTAATGGAGGTGCATGAAAATCTTGTATTTACTGGGCGATCTGTAGAGGAAAGAGGATTATTGGCTTCGAATTCAAAATTTAGATTCCACTCAAATCTGTTCAAGTAACCTGAGTATTTTTTTCTGATAAAAGGAAAAATTTCCTTTTGATATTGTAGTGCAAACGTCTTTCTACTCAAAATGTGCGGCCAATTCCCAGTTTATTAGATTTTACTTTGTTTAAACTTTCGAAGACACGGAATTATATCACTAAGCATAACGTTGAATATAGATAAAGGTGTATAAGGCTAGATTGTTGGAAGTGATCTTCCTAGAAAACCAATAGCAACAAAATTTAAGGTCGATGTGGCGCTCAGGGCAGCGACGTTGAAATTGCTACGAAAAAAATCGCCCTCTACCGGGAATTATACCACGGATCTTTGGCTCCCCGGGCCGATTGGCAGACCATTACGTTTCCCAGGCTTCCAAATTCCGCGGTACTTCTGGATACAGTCGCTTTGGATTTAGGATACAGTCCCTTTTAGGATAAAGTCGCTTTGAAGTGGCTTCTTTGAAGCCCCCATCCCCCTTGCGTTGCCATCTTTGATGGACCTCAAACGCTTAAGAACTTGTATCCTCCAGAATTTCCACGAAAGTTAGGAAACCTGGGTACTCTGCTCTACTAACATTCTTCCTCCATTATCAAATTAAATTCAGTATCCTTTGATTGCTTTCTCCATGTATCTGCTCCTCCTCCTGAATTCTACTGACTATTTCTTATCTTATCCCACTTTACTATGTGGATACTTTTTTAAAAAATATTTCGGTGATGAATAAACCTCCTCGACCGGGACTTGAATCTGAATTCCTCGAGGCGACCACTTCTTCAGCCATAACACTGTTTCACAAATTTTAATTGAGAGCGTATGGTTTTCTTCAAGTGGTTCCACGGAATGTAACTGACGGAGTAAATATGTTGATATCATATTCTTGAAGAGTACAATATGAGATGTAGCGGATATTTTTATGAATTTCTTAGAGAAAAAGCTTTTCAATTTAAATTTTAACCTTTTGTGTTATGTGTTTTAGTGGTTTAGATACGTGGACGATATTTTATGTTGTTGGACAGGTAGCCATAGGCAAGCAACCAAATTTTTAACTGCTTTAAATTCCTTACACCCACGTATCAATTTTACCATGGAATCTGAAGCAAACGGTATTTTAATCTTTCTTGACTTAAGGATTTCAACTTCAAACTATCTTCACCAATTTGCAATATACCACAAACTAACTTATACAGACCACGTTATACCGTCCGATTTGTGCCACCCGTGATCTCATAAAACTGCAGCGTTTGACCATATGATCGAGCGATCTTTAAATATCCCTATTTCTATGGATAATTTCCAAAAAGAATTAAATATAATTAGACAAATTGCTAAATGTAATGGTTATGAAGGAAATCTAGTCAATAAAATATTAAATAAGAAATTAGAGAAGATGGCATTGAAAGAAATTTCACTATTGCAACCAGTTAAAGATAAAAAACTAAAATGGGTAAAGCAGCCTTACTTCGGTAAAATTTCTTACGAACCAGTCAAATCATTCCCTAATGACAAGTACAGAGTGAGTTTTTACACACCAAGAACTCTGGGAACATTTTTCAATAATTCCAAAGATATTTATGACGCCATGTAAAAATCTGGTGTTTATGAACTCAATTGTGACACATGTGGTAGTGTCTATGTTGGTCAAACTGGGAGATATATTGTAACTAGGGTGTCTGAACACAAAAGGTGTTTGACGAACAGCGATCCCAAATCCTATTTCACCAAACATTTAATGGAAGAATCCCACCACTCCACATTTAATCTGAAAATCCTCCGTTTCCTGGATAAAGGACACCGTCTAGATGTGTCGGAGCAGTGGGAAATAGTAAAAAGGAAACGAAAGAAGATGAACGAGTTAAATGAGAATGAATTTGTTTATCTTTCCTTATTTTTGACACCATTTAACTTAACCTTGACTTCTCCAACAAACCACCATTCCTCCCTCCTCCCCTCCCCCATCCTTCCATTTTCTCCCACCTGTCATTCTTTATCCTTCCTCAGTGTGACGCAGGTCTGGAGTTTTGACGTAATTTGTTTTGGACGAACAAAGGATCATATCCCAATTATGATTTTAGCCTTCCCCTCCTATCCTTCCTCCTTACCCCACCACAACCACCCCCCCACTACTGTGTTTTGACCTATGTTCCTCTCAATGTATATGCTCGTGTCTGGTTATGTGTAAGATTAGTCGTACCTGATGATGACAGCAAGACATTCGAATCACGTGTTGTACGAGTTTGTAATAAAAGGTAGACAGTACGATATCTTTCGTGTATCATTCTTCTGATTTCTTCTATCTTCATCCGATGATGACGTTAAAATTCGAAACCATGGTCGTAAGTCATTAAAATTCATTGTGGAAAAGCAAAGTTTACCCTATTAATTCAAAACTAGGGTTTTGTAGAGAAAGGATTAGAATTAACTGAAGGCGTTTGAGATGCGTGTTGGGATGAAGTGTGAGAGATGTCCAATAACCAATGTTGGCACTGTTGTATTTCCCAAAGATTGTGGCATTAGGGTATTTTTTTACCCTCATTTTAATTGCAAAAATAACAAATCTCTGCCAAAGGACACAAGTGTGATCAATGACTCTATATTCTACGAGCCAATTTGAGAAATTTTTCAAAAGAAACTATGGAATGATTCATCCCGAAAAACATTTCGCTTTAAACGTTGACATTCAGGTATTTACTGACGGAAAAATGACTAAAGAGTATTTGTGGATCCGCAAATTAACCGTGGTATTACATATATAGAGTCGTATGAAATTACACATAATAGCGAAAAATCTACAGAGGAAAAGTCATCATCTAATGGAATAATGTTTCTCGGGTGTTCCATTCATTTGAATTTTGCTATTATCTACTGTTTTTGAAAAATGGACAAGAAACCAACAAGTAAAAATATTGTGGCAAATATTTGCGTCAAAAAAGATATATTATTCAGAATCTAAATGATGTATAGTAGCTGAAACTAACATCACTGAAAGTATACCAAAAATATTTAAAATATTTCATGATTACATCAACGCCATCAGCTTGCTATTGCGGTCTTTTTCCTAAGATGGTTGTTGTACATGAGGTTTTTAGGTGTAAGTAATGGTGTAATATAAATGGAGACATTCGACAGATTCTACTGAGGAAAAGTCATCATCTGATGGATAAATGTTTCTCGGGTGCTCCATTTATATAAATTTATCCTTTTATTTATCCATTAGATGATGACTTTTCCTCTTTAGAATCCGTCAAATGTCTCCATTAATATTATACCATGACTTACACCATAAAACCTCATGCACAGCAACCATCTTAGAAAAACAAACCACCATAGCAAGGTGATGGCGTTGATGTCATCCTGAAATATTTTATCCATTTCAAAATCAAACGCAATGGTAACTTTCCACACAAA
Organism: Ceriagrion tenellum; assembly: GCA_963169105.1. Taxonomy (NCBI): domain Eukaryota; kingdom Metazoa; phylum Arthropoda; class Insecta; order Odonata; family Coenagrionidae; genus Ceriagrion; species Ceriagrion tenellum. The sequence continues at coordinate 107,901,184 of OY720642.1, read as the reverse complement.
TTTTAATTACAATCGACAATGGTTTCAGCATCTAGTGCCATTATCAAGGTACACATTTTCTAAAAACTCCACCATATATACCCAGGATTGAAGGGGCGGGTGGTAGTAGGTCAGAGAGAGGGGGGATTGGGTAGGGGGAGGGAAGTGAAACGAAGAAAAGCCGTTGATGGTGAAGGTCAGGTAGCATGATCATGGGGCTTTCGGACGCTTTGAATAACAAGGTTCAAAAGAGGTGATCTGTAATTAAAAACCACATCATTACATAACTTAGCCGTTTGGAGAGCAATTTCATATTGCTCAAAGAAATCCAACTTAGCCCCTTTGTCAAAATAGTGTAAAACAGCTGCGTCAAAATTACTAAAATGATTAAAATCACACAAATTTTTTGCAAAACAGGATTTATCATCACAATTAATAAAACTTAACCTATGCCCCTCACTCTGACCTTCAATTTTCTGCCTGTTTGACCAATATAACTACTACCACAATCATCACAAAAAAATTGTGTGGAAAGTTACCATTGTTTCATTTTGAAATGGATATCAATTACTTATACAAAGCTAAGCCTGATACGCTTTTATATATGCTAAAATATTTCAACAATTTTTGGTATACTTTCAGTGTTGTCAGTTTCAGCTACTAAAATATTCTCGGGCGTTCATCATTTAATTATTACTTGGTATCTAACTCATCTCCAGGAGTTTAACTCGAATCCCTAGATATCGCACAGAGTCATCTAAAAATTTAAGTCACCCAAAATTCGTCCTCCTCTTTCGAATTTTAAAATTTCCGTCAGTTTCATGACGAGAAACAAAATTGAAGAAAATCACAATTTTGCAATAGAAATTCATCAAGAACAGCCATTGACCGAAGAGGTGGTTGCCTATGATGAGTCGAAAGTGTTTTTGGGCCATATTGTTGTCAAGTCATGGTGAGTCATCCCATGAAGATGAAATTTTATTAATCGATTGTGTGATGCTTCGGGAATTGATAGCTCTTTGAATGGTGGAGGTCTGAATGAGAGGCACTATACCCACTGGAAATCACTGATTGGAAAGAATCCGGGTCGTGGAGTGCATGTTTATTCCCGAAAGTGGATGCACGGATCATCAAATGGGAATAATGCATGGATTAGTGAGAGAAATGTATTTTTGCCATTGATTTTGAAGAGCGCTTCAGATTTAGGGTGAGCGGAGGAAATTTATCCATGGCTTTGAGTGCACTTGGAGTGAGTGAGCAGTTGTTTGAGAGCTTTAAAAGTGATGCATGATGATAGGAGAGGTGAGTATGTGAATCTGAATTAATTGCTTGTAATTTAATAGATCATTAAACAAGGGGGCGTCGGGAAAACATGCCAGGCCGATGTTCTCGTGAATCAATTCACTAGGAACGGATGCTTTAGCATAGAGGATTTAATGGCTGGATAGGGGCATAATTGCGGTCATTTTTCCATTCACTGATTACGGTGCCTTTGAAACGTGCCTCAAATCCCTGAGAAGAAAATGGTCTACAAAATTACTTATGTCATGTAATGGCTAGAATAAAGGGGAGGGAGGTTTTAATTTAACTTCTTAAAGGTTTTGAATAAAATCGAAAGATTAAAAAATCATGACACCCGTCGAATGTCTTCATTTACGTTACACCATTACTTACACCGTAAAATTTCAGGCACAGTAACCATCATAGGATAACAAACCACCATAGCAAGGTGATGGCGTTGATGCCATCCTAAAATATTTTAACTATTTGTGGTATACTTTCGGTGTTGCCACTTTCAGCTACTATAACATCATTTAGATTCTGAATAATGCATCTATTTTTTTGTCGAGGATATTAGCCAGAATGTTTTAACTTTTTATTTTCTTATCTATTTTCAAACAGTAGATTATATAAAAATCAAAAACAGTGTAAATTACATTGATCTTTAATTTGAGTATTGAACGATAATTAATTTTAGATAATTGGCATAAAAACTATATTTGGATTATTGGCACTTAAATATATCCAAAAATTGAAAAGGTAACAGACATGATTACGAAAAGGTAGAAGACACTGCGAAAAGGGGAATTTGGGGGTAATTTATCTTTCTCAGATTGTAGGTGTACATTTGACAGATTGTGAAGGGATCACTCGTGCGGAGGGTTGCGAATATTTTCGTAAAATATGGACAGACGGTAAAAAAAAGTGGCCGTAGGGAAGGGAAGAGATGGAATTTGGTTAGAAGTGTATTTGTTTGGGAAGGACTACGCAAATTTGGAGAGAAAATTATAACAATGAAAGCTCTGCGTAGAAGGATTAAATAAAAAATTTGACTCATTTTTTAACTCAGCAGCCTGATAGAAACAATATTTGAAGTCGAAATGAATGGGAAAAATTTTAGAGAAAGATTATGGATGTAATATATAAGTAAAATCATGAAGGACTTCAGAGTGAATAACTATGTAATAGTATGCGGTTGGCATCGAGAGGACAGAATTAGAGGGCTGCAACAAACCAGTCTTTGGATTCATGAAAACTGATGATGTATTTGGCGACAGTTGTACATGTCATGTGGATTAGGAAGAGAGATTGTATGAGAGTATTTCAGTCGATCGAAATTGGTTGTTGAGGGGAAATGTGAAGAAATTTATGGTCGAGGTATTTGTACCATGGAGATGGAGAGGAATATAATCTTAATACTCTAGGAATGTATGGACAGGAGAGGGAGAAGGTATTCTTGAACCGAAAAACGGACGAAAAGGAGAAACAGTTTGGGCTGCTTCTCTATTAAATCACTCCGCAGGCGTTGAAGGCTACCAACTTTTTTTTTGCCTTCACATGAACTTTTAAAGTTTGTATCGCTAGATGCTAGTGGTTTAAAGAAATCAACGCAATACAAATGAATCAACTTATTTAATCCCTTCAATTCCAGGTAAATTGATCATGAATCATTGCTTGGGAACTAAGGAAGTGCTCTAAATGCGTGCAGGGAGAGGCGATAATATGCTTTGTCGTAAAAAGTCCCTCTTGGAGAGGAGATAGAAGGATTAAGATAGAGAATAAAATTTTAAGTAACTAAGTTTGTTTTTTTAGAAAGCGCGCAGTGATCGTGATATTAACACAAGCTGTGATGTATTTACCATCATTCGGAATTTCTAGTATGACTGGCCACTGAGATTTCATTGCTCTGTTTCTTTTGAGGTTCACCTTTTGCACATTATTATAACTTTATGAATCCCGCAACGGCAGTTTTTATTTTAACAAGATTATCATCAATTTTGCTACCTCTTGTGCTTTCTTGAAAACTGAATTTCACCCGCGTGAAGCTTTGAACTCAAACCTGTTCACTTTATGCTGATGTAATCGAGTTTTTAGATATACTCATTCCCTCGCCAAGTTCTTTTTCCTTGAAAGTCTTATCAACATTGGCACGCAAACTGAAAAGCCCTCTTAAATGAAGTGAGAGAAAATGTTTGCATTATCCCAATCTATTTCCTCCGTGAAATATAGCTGACATTCTTTAAAAACCTAAAGACTTCTTATGCCGATAAAGTCCCCTCATAAAGATTTTGGGAAGAAATGAACGTTTATTAGCAAGTCAAAGTCAGCGAGGTCAATTCACATTTTCGCACCACGTTTCTCCGCAGTAGATTGGTGACTAGCCCTCTTCATATACGACTCTCAAAATTGCATATTTTCGCACCATTACGAGTGGCTAATCAAGTGCTAATGGAAATGTGTAATAAATGTCGTTCCTCACCCGTCTTGGACATTAGCCGTTTAGATAAAGCACTTAGGGTCCCTGCAGTGTGATCGATATGTCCTCTGAGAATTTGAATTGAAATTGAAATATTGGGCATCTCATGAATAAGGATTGTCGTACAATGTTCCCAATGTTTTTCAAAGTTATAAAAGTACAAATCAATGTTTTGTGCTTTGGGAACATTGACTGTCAATAAAATTCACTTTTATATGAATTGATGTTTTCCGATTATAATGTTCATGATGAATGACTTTTGACTCAAGCATTTATAGCTATGAACATTGATTCATCTGAATTGATGTATTTTGCTGTCCATTATGCATAAGTTTCGATTGTGTTTTCTTCACAGTGGAGGAATACAATTCTAGGATAAGTTCGGTTTGAATGGCTACAGTAATGGCCATGGTTGGAGTCCCCATGGTGGCGGAGATTTTTTAAATGAATACCAGTCTCTCCTTAGTTGCTTTTTCGAGAGCACCAACGGAGCAATGTTCTGCACGGTGGATGGGGCTTAAAGCTCCTGACAGTTTGGCATCATTTGTTGGGAGTATCTTGATGTCTACACCAGTTTTCTCTCTATCGTTTCTCCTTGAATTGAGCAACACCATCCAACCTTACCTTACCATTCCAACCAAACAACCCACCTGTGCTAAATGGAGCAAGTGACCTCAGCTTTCGGTCGCTTTCCCAAAAAAATCTCACCAGAAATGCCTTTTAACCTTTTCCCGCTGATTCTGACTGAGCGCAATCATTCCCAACTACGTCAGTTACCGGATAAATTTAAAATTATTAACTTTGTACCCATACCCACACTTTTTTCATTATTATGATTGAGCAAGGCGTTCTATTGTAACCCTTCGTGTGCCGCATTCATAATTTTTTGTTATAAACCCAGAGATTTCCTCCAGAGTCGGGCGTTTTTAGTCTTAAAATTGTTACTGTGGGCCAAGTGAGGTACTCTAATGAATGAAAACACTAATCCCGGAAATTTCCACATTTCCGTGCTATCGACGGAGTTACTGCTCAAGGCGCCCCTTCATTAATTAGGCCTTGTGGTTGATCTTAGAGTCCTAAATCCAATCTTCCTCTCCCTTTATCCAAGGCCATTCGAAGTCAAAGCATCTCATTGATGAGTTCCGTTTATTCGGGTTTTTCCCCCGTTGATTAATATTTACGGACAACAGTTTCGCTAACGTTACAGCTAGCGTCGCCAGGTCAGGTTCAGGAGCTGATGACGCTAGCTATAACGTTAGCGAAACGTCCGTAAATATGAATCGACGCGGGAAAAACCCGAATAAACTGAGCTGAACAAATAACCGGGGAAGCCTCCGTACCATCTCATTGATGCTACCCTAAAGATATTTATTTCCTTGCCGATTGAGATTTCCTGGTTTCAACGCACTATCAGCGTTTTTCGTGTCTCCTCATACCTCTAAGCCACATCTTTGACATCCATCATTATATTTAGGCCAGATTAAGCCAGGTTTATTAAAACACTCACTTGGCATTTAAGTGGCCCGGAAAATTAATTATCTCGAAATCTTTTTGCAATTGTCATTACAAGTTTGCTATGTCCTATCCAAGGCTTTTTTGAGCTATTAAATTATGATTATGCTTTTAGCTGATCATATTACTAGCCGTAGCTGACAAAGAACTGCCTCCTTCATCCGGACTTAGGAGTCAGGATAAAAAAATCTGCAATCATATTCATGAAAAAACAGCTGGCTATGCACAGACAAATATAAAATGAAATTAAAATATAAGATAAGAACTATGTGGGCTAAATATCCGCGAAAAGATGTTATATTAAAGAACAGATGTAGAAAACACCTACAAAGGATGGATTAAGAGAGAATATCAAAACTAATTTGGAAATATAGAGCGGGAGGAAGATCACAAGGACATCCACGAAAGAGATGGAAAGATCTGGACTGAAGGAGGTCGTTACAGAATTAATGCTTAAGACATGCAGTAAGACGAAGAAGAAAACCTTGCTGTTCGTAGCCAGTTATCGAAATGATAATTTCGAAAATATTCCGGGAGGCCACGAGATCTCATCGATAAATTCTGGCTATAGAAGTGTTCGACTACTGGTCAATGCCGTTTTCTACTCATTAGTTGCAAATTATTATCAAAAACATGAGACAGAACCTCATAGAGAAGCACTGCATACATACTATTTTAATGCTGAAGAAGATGTAATATCGTGATAAAAGAAGATGTTACCACAGCCATCAATGAAATTTAACTGAAAATAGCACCTGGAGAATATAAAAAAGAAGATACGGCATATATGGAATCATTATACCAGTTTAAGAAAATATATACCCGGATGCTTAACCAGGATCTTGCAGGATTGATACTGGAAGAAGTAGCTCCCACTTCTTTGGAGGAGAGACAAGGCACTATACTCTTCCCTCTCTAGAGTTGGTCATTATATCATTCTAAAGTGCCAAATATTTTCCATAATCAGGATTTATCCCTCTTTCATCTAGCGTACTGAGTATGGATTCAAGACTTCTAGCTCCATATTGAGATTAGCTCTTATCTTCTTGTCTTACCAAGATGTATAGGTATCATTTTGCCTCCACGCAACTTCCTCTGGAACGCCTCCGAAAAATGGAAGCCTCAAGACATTCTCAATTGCGTGATCTTTCATCAGCATCTACTACCAACTAATCTGAAGATTAACCCCATTCTCCTCTCAGTGTTCCACTTAATTCTGCCATAATTCCTCACTCTGACATTCGTCATATTTTGCTTCATTTAATGTATACTTGATTCTTCCATCCTTGCTAATTTTTCTCCTCTGTTGCACCTTTCGTTATTACCATTTTTGGGTTCATTCAGAGGTGTTGTAAGCGATATAGTCATTTAAAGAGTCAACTTTTGACAAGTATATTGATAAATAATACTGTAACAATAAGAAAATCTTGATTTGGTTTCCAATTGATTATTTTCGGCTAGGCTTAGCAAAAAATGTTCCAGTTAATCACAAAACACTACCCGAGAATTTTAACCGGAACCGGTTGATGACCCCGGGAAGAATCCATTTATAGGAACTCTGACAGAGAGATAGATTAGTACTATTCTTCCTCATAATTCATTTGTTGATTCACGTTCATGTCATTTGTTACAATTGCGCCGAGAGATTCCTTTTTGCTCTTCGTTCCGCTCTCGTGTTTGTACAAAACGCATTTCCTCAGTTTATGACGAATGTGCCTCTCTATCTTCCTTATCTTTCCTTGTCGTCCTCTTCCTTTTTCACTATCTGCGTGCTCATGTGGTCCGAGTATCGGCACTGCTTTCTATTCTCCCACCCTTCCCTTCCGCCGATGTTTTTGTTACACTGCCGAAGTTCATGAAAACACACACCGTCTCTCTCTCTCCTTTTATTTGATGGAGTTTTTAAAACAGACCCACTCCCCGCTGTCGGCATCTCCCAGGCTCCCTCTATGCAGTATATTAATAATTAGTCGGTTTTATTAGGGTGAGATCGAGGCTATAAAGTCCTACCTTAACTTCTGATGTATCGTGGGGATTACACATACAGAACATATGTGGCGCAGCATTAAAGAAACTAGGCTTTCTTTAAACTTATGATAGGAAGGTCCTCGAATGAAAAAGTAAGAGAAAGATGCTACTTCCCTCTGATTAAGCAACATCTAGAATACGCCGCGAGCATTTGGGACCCTGGCAAAATAGATTTAACAAAAAAATTTATAAAATACAAAGGAAAGCCGCGCGCTTCGTTTGAAAACTCCTACGAGCGTACATATAGTGTCTCATAACTTTTAGAGGGATTAAGGTGGGAGCCCCTAGAGACTCGGAGGATACACACTAGGCTTAGGTTGTTTGATAAATTCAGAACTGACACTTTTCAGAGCGACATAGAGAATAATATCATGACTCCTCACTACATTTATAGGTCTGACAGATGCGATAAAATAAGAGTGATACACTTCCGAGCAGATAGGTACAAAAACTCGTTCTTTTCGCGCGCAACAAGCGACCACAATAAAAATTGAGCTCCACTAAATAACTCCTATAATACATGTCACCATTTCCTCTCCAAAAACTTATACTTTTACACGGCTGGTGACCTAACACCCCCCTACCACACATCCATGCGGCGGCTCGCAGGGTATTATGTCGATGTAGATCTGCCAATCATCCCAACGTCAAAGGAAACATGGAATGAAATAAAGAAGTTTCCAGGCTTAAACGAAATACGAAGGCAGTACAGCGGACTAGTTATCATCATCATCATCATTGGTCATTCAATCCTAAGATTGATTGACTGCAGCCCTCCAACCTTCTCTAACTAATGCGAGTTCCCTTACTTCATCGTAGCTCTTCCTTTGTAATTTCCTCTTTCTTTGGTCCGTGAACTTATTCCTGGGTCCTCCTCTGGGGAATTTTCCGGCTATTTTAATGCTTCCTTTTTCAACAATCTTCTCTACAAATCGTGTCTCAGGGTGTGTCCACTCCTACTGGTTCTTCTTTTCTTTATAGTGTTCCACACGGCACTTTACTCTTCTATTCATCAGTAAACTTTAGAGAAATAGTTATGCATTCAAAATGTAAACTAATTTTAGATATAACACATTATTACTAGCAAGTGTGAAAGATATATTTATATGGGAAAATATTTCAAATTATTAAGCTTACATCCTAGTCGAAATCATTAACAGAAAACACCTACACCAAAAGGAGAAACCGGAAAAAGTCTTCCGATGATAGCTCCTGCAATGCTAAATCAGGATAAAACATAAAAACAGTAACAAGGAATTTTGAATACGATGGGGAAAAGAAGAAAAAAAATACGAAGTGTAGAAACATAAGCAGTATAGATATGCGTAGCACAGAATGCGTACTATTATTTAGTCTCTTCTACATCGCAGAGTAATGATTTATCATCTGTTATTTGCAGTATGTCCCCATTTTTCATCCTTGCCGTCCATTTAATTTTCATTAAATCTTGAAAAAATCAATACAAATTATACTCTTCCATTTAACGGAAAACTTAATTTACGAACATAAGGTCCTATTACACCACATGGCTAGTTATAAGTGGCGTAGTTAGCCTCATGTAGAGACAGGTTAAAGAGGTTCAACTTTCTTCAATATTTTGCGACATTTCAAAAATTGCTATTTCACCCTACTAATTAATGAAATTAAGAAACATATGAGACACAAAATTGATTGCAAGTATTTAATTTTTATAATTATCCAATCTTTAACATTTATTTTGGATTCTTTCGTTCCTTCTAACTGATGTTGATGCTTAGAAATATTAATTTAAATATGAAGGGCGGTAAATTTTAATAATATTTCACTTTAGAAATGAAAATCCAAGAATTTGTAGAGTTTCTGCTTTGCATGAAATGTGTTTTGAAATTTGAGGTGAACTCGATATTCTCTTTCATCTGAACCGGATTTACCGATTTCCTGTCAATTCTTATAGTGTAAATGCAATCAACTCTGGCCTTTAGTTACTCATGACTGCCTCCAATCTGAAAGTATTTTTATCCATAAATCATTTAATTCGTCGTATATCCAAAGCCTCCTCGTGTTTTATTTCCTTTCCTCATATTTTCCATCTCCTTCTATCATGAGTTATAAAAGATCGTTCTCTCTTGCTGTTCACCTTTCCATGCAAGTACCAAACAACTTATTAAAGAGGAAAGAATCTTAGATAACTTAATTTTACTGCTCCGGTGAATGAAATCTTTTTCGTATATCATACTATGAATACATGCCACAAATATGTTTGACTAGCTGAAAGATCCTTACAAAGGGAAGAATAAAATAACCTGGATTTCGAGGCGCAAGCGCATCATGGACTATTAAACGTCAGAAACATTGTGTTTGTCATGCTCTGATGTTCAGTATATCAATATATAATTAAATCTAGTCCATAGATTAGAACGACTACTCCGATTGGGTATTCAACTTAGTCCTGAATGAATTGTGATCCAGTATAATTATTCAAAAAAATACCTAATGTGCAGTACTACATGAGACCATGGCTTTAAGTCACCTTCCAACCTGGTTATATACCCTATTTCTTTGCTGGAGATACCATGAGTTGCTATGAAGATATATTAATCATGCTCATAGCACCATGGAGTAAGTCCATTGATATCTGATTATGATTCATGTAAAGTTTATGGAAAATAGGACAAGGAATTCATGTGGTTTTTACATATATGCTTCTTCTACGTTGTATTCCTATTTATTGTCCGCTCAAAAGTTCTACAATGATCTTATGTCGCATCAAGAACTGTTTTTTACAGCCTGAGTCATGTATGGTGTTTTTTATGGCGGAGTACCTACCTCCGCGTTTCCATTTGCGTTGTTTCTCTTTAGGCAGTGCATCCGATGGAATGCATCTGCTATGGCGATGCGCATGAGCTCTAAGAATTTATTAAAGTCCATGTATTGTCCTATAACGGCAGACTAATCCAAAATTTTTATGTGTGAAACTTAAAAGAGGCAAGCATTTAAATGATGCGAGATTTTTTCCTAAAATTTCTTTTTATGTAGGATTTGAAAAACCTCCATTAACTTGGTTAATGAACGGGTTGAACTTCAACGTCTCATGTCACGAGACCATTTGTGTAATGGAAAATATCGGGAAAGAGCTTATATGTGCCTGGATAAAAAAGAGCGACTCATGTTAGTTCAGCTAATAGCAAAGATAGTACAGTATTTTGTATTTTTTCACTTTTCTTGCCTTTTTTTCCATCAATAGTATTTTCTTTACTTCCGCAATGTTGGTAATGGGAATTGTTTCCGGAAACTAAGCAGAGAAAACGTACTGAGATTGGTTGAACCTAATTTTCAACCTGTCAGTTTATTTAGCGTAGTCATCTTCACATTTATCATTTACCGTGTGAGGTTAGCATGTTGAAGACAAGCTTAGCATTCGAGAGTGCTGATTATTACCAGAAATGTTTCGCATTACTACGTAAGAACAAGCATGAGTTCATAATATTAGATAATTCTCTCGACATAAAGACCTTTCAGCGATTTAATCTAAGAAACACTTATAAGGCTCAATTCCTGCCTCAACTTCCCGTGTTCATTTGGAATTCAAAATTGCTAATTACCCCTTTTGTATGCCTTCAGGGATTTATAAATTATACACGACATGTGATACGTATATGCAAGCTATCTTCGTGAGAAATTCGCTACTGCTTGCAATTTGTGCTCGTTGGTCTTTCTTAAAATTTTCTTTAACTTTTTTCTTTACTGGAGCAAAATTTTTCATTTCAATCCAACTGAATGTGGTAGTAGCACAAATCGTCGTAAAATAATAGCCAAATGTAGAGAGATGAGGGGCACTGACGCTTTAACGATAAATAAAATTTAGGATTGATTAGAAAAAATATCACTTTTTATTCGGGTTAACTTGTGAAAAAACTACATGTACTGTTCAAATTACTAATTGAAGAATATATTTCGAGCTAAAAGAATGAACCAAATACCTCCATACTTAATTTTGAGGGAAACACTTCCCCGTCGAAAACAAAAGAATATGTAATAATTATTTACCCCAGAGAATGAATTTCAATGATTGTGGAAGTTGTAGTTTTGTTAATCAACCTAATAATTTAATATAAAACAATTAAGAAATATATTACCATTTGCAACGTCATAGTTGCTGCTCAAAAGTCTTATTCCGAACCTTAGAGCAGTTTTTCACTTTCTGCAATGAAATTTGCGTATCAAAATAGGTCTCAATAATAGGTTATCATACTTTTAAGAGCACAATTAAATAGAGAGCAGTGACCAATGCAGAGCACCTTCAACCAGCCTTGACGAGGAGATTGCCTCTGAAGGCTATGAATGCAATTTCACAATAAAGTTTAGAATCACCACTTTATAGAATAAACTAAAAGACCACCCGAAGAGAACGGAAGAAATATTAAAATGCCCTAATAATTCCATTAATGTCGCGCTAAGGAAATTTTGAGAAGGCCATTATTTTGAGAAAGAAGAATATAATTTTCGGATTGCAAAATACATGAAATATCTACACTATTCTATTATTTTAGCTTTAGTTTCGAATATATTTTTAAATATACCCATGCCTTCTATTTGTAGAAATTTCATGATTTATTTGCGTATTATTTGCTCATTTTTTCTCCTTAAAGATCAAATATTGATTGTCATATTTCAGCTGCTTGAAGCTTCTCCGTAGATAGTGAGCCTTCTGCTTTGACCCATATTATTCTCACAAAGAGATAAATCAAGCACGAGTGATGTATGGTTTCTCTTTGAGGGCACCTAAGGGGTCTAGAAAGTGGATTAGTGATAGAATCGAGGCTTTGGAGGAGGTTAAGACTGATATAGGGAGAGCTCCTCAATTCTTCCTCTTAAACCTCAATTCTAAAATACCTATATCCATGGAACAATGCCGAGGTATTGCTTGTAGGCCATGGTGTAATTTTCTGTGAAACCTATACTAAAATTAGGTCTGAAAGTTTTGATTCTATAAAACTGCCCTTGATGGAATAGAAACTTTTGCGTATTCTGGTATTTTCAAATGCTGAAATGCAATATTGCAAATTTTACCGTTGGTTTGAACAGTACTTTTTGGGAAATGCTACCATTATCATCAGTAATATAGGACTACCGCCATTATGATGACAAAGAACTTCAGCAATCTGATATATCTCGTAATCAGCAACCTTAATCGACCCTCAAACCAGTAGGGTGTACTAAAATTTCAGGGCATCATCAAATCGTAATATCATTCTAATGAAAAATATGATAGTTAATGCTAAAGTTAACTCATCAAATATCTTATTCGATAAGTTATCAGACATGTCATTTTACACTATTTAGTATATTGATTGTGGTAATATCAGATCGCCTTTGTATGTGGAAAATTCAGGATAATTACGCTTTTTCAGTATACATGGCAACCCTACTATTGCAGGACTTGATGAATCCAAGTAGAAAGCCCTCCAAGCAGATATATTGCGGACTACTGTGTAATCCTAGTCGCCACTTGGTTGCTATCTCGGGCTTATAGTTGTCCTGACCGAAATCCTCATTCATCTTGATTCAAGTGATTAATGTACCCAGCATCTGGGCGTTCCATTTCTAAAATTAGTTATATCAGTGAAATTCTAAGCGCAGTTCATATTAAGCGAACTACTAAATGATGTGAGCCAACCAAATGTCACATTATATGTAGCAAAATTCTATGTTGGTAAATAGGGATTGAAATTATATATAATATGGTACAATTTAAATCTAAGTAAAATTATAAAATTTTTATAATTATGTTTCAAATATTTCCCGAGTATTTCCCGAGTGAACGTATTAAGTAATTTTATTGAGTAGTGTTTTTATTACTTATTCCGGTAAAAATCACTTCGCCAGTTAGATGATGAATCGTGTTTGAAACATGTATGAGAGGTTACGTTTGGAGTGATGAACTTCGGTGAATGCATTTCAGGTTTAATTAATCGGTATTAAATTCAGTGAAGCGTTGTGATGTAGGTGTGAGAGTCCATTTCACATATTTGTTTGATATCTCCAAGAATTTTCGCCAAATCGCATGATGTTTAGCAATTCCCATTCATTAAGCCCTCTGAGGATTAATTACAATTGGCCGGTTTATGTCAAATAATTTAATTTTATGTTAATTTGCCGTAAGGTTCTACAAATAAATTATTTATACAAAATAAAATATATGAATATGTATCGTTTATTTAAAATGATGATCGTTTAATCGATCGGGAGAGTGATTTGCTGGAATTCTAAAAAAAATTTGTTCGAAATTGCCACTCCTGCCGACAATTCAATGATCGACACGAAGGTTACCCGGACCGGAAATTCAAGGTTGTGTTAATCGCATGCAATAAGCCTGGTGAGACTCGTTCCTTTCCTTGTATAGATAGTTTCCTGAGATGTTTCGCTTAGTGAAATACTTGCATGCCAGGGTTTTTCTGGATTAATAAACCTCTTTAAAAGTACCTCTTTAAAAGAAAATATTCGAGAGACCTTACTCGGTGTTGGATTGAATACTATCAATGGCCAACATTTTCATATACTAGGTTATAAGATATCATTTTCCATAAAATAAATACACAAGCTCACTTATAATTAAGGATTACAGAGGATTCCTTCTTTTCATCTTACCGATATTCTCTAGTCAGTTGATAATTTCGAGGTACGTGTAGAGCAGCACTGTAGATTCATTATACTGCATTCATTTTACTAGAATAGAATTAACTATTTCTTTGGCTTTTTAACGGAAGATAAGGTGATAATATTGGCAATGTAAATAAAATAACATCTCAGCGGAGTAACATTTAAAGGACCCTGAGGGATGTAATTCTGAACTTTGTAAAAGGACTAAGCAGGAGTAATCAATATTGGAAATCAAAATTGGAAAAACTAAAACTTGAGAGTTTTATTTCTTCGAAGCAGTCATTTCCAGCATGTTATACCAGCAATTATTTGCTGAGAGCTAGTACCAACCTTCCCAAAAGAGACCACAGAAAAAAATATTCATTCTCCAGCATAATATGCACTGTTGAAGCATGGAACTCGTTTGGTTAGCATTTTTTATGAGAAACCATTAGAAAACACTTCTATAAAATCTATGCGTAATGTTCGTCTTAGGTACGCTTAAGAATGAATTTTGTTTGGGAAATTGATGCTAGTAGAAATCGATCAGGAGAGTGTATGCATTGGGATAAAGATTAATGTAGTGGATTTCCTCTTTATCATTGGAAACAAGAAAGCTTTTTATTAAAACATAGCTATGGCGCATATTCTTTATGTGACGTGGATACTTGAAGCATAAGAACAATGAAGTTTGAAGAATCACTAATAATAATTTTCGGTCTAGAGAGGAGCAGAGAAAGTGCTTAATGTAATCTCCATGAAATAGTAGAGGCACACTTTTGCACATCACGGAAATGATGGTAGATTCTAAAATGAGGGAGTATGCAGTAACATAGAGAAGGAGTGAGGATGTTGAGAGAAGACAGCGGACCAATCTGGATTGATGACTCCTGAAGATGCTAATGACTCTATCGCCAATTTCAGTACTGAGAAAATAAATCATTATGAGATATGACTATGAGATTGCATTAATAGATCATATCTGAAATTCTTCAATACTTCTCAATGACTAATTCATGTTTTGGCACAGTTTTATTTGGAAGTAAGACGTTTTCTTTGTGGAATCGTTAAGTGTTGATGAACAATTCTGATTTCCTCATATAAGACGAAGTTGCGATACATTTATCGATCATTTTTACCGTCAGGCTTCGTACCATGAATCTCTTCTGCCATATAAACGTGTAACTCAAGGACCTATTTACCCCTGATAAAGACGAATTCATTCCAAGCTTGAATAGTATAGAGTGTGAGATGTACCCAAATTATGTCGTGTGCTGCGAAGCACCAAAGTATATGTATCACCAAAGTGAGGATCTTTCCGTAGAAAAAATCATTTGACTTGACCGAAATTGGAACCCGATTCTTTTACCTTATCTTGATTCATAGAAGAGTACGACACCCTGTTTGAAGAAGCTACATCTTTCCGTCATGAATTTAGAATACTTGTTTTAACCGATTAACCCACCTAAACGGCAATTTGGATATCCTCTTGAGTGTTATATGCCAATACTTAACCCCTACGAAATATGACCCAACTTATACGGTTTAGATTTACGATTTAATTTTTATTTATTATACGATACGAGACTAGAGATAAAGAGAGAGATACAACCTCTCTCTTTCTCTTTGATGCTTGCTGTATTTATCGCAATTCTAAAATGTATTCGTTGTGCCCATCTTAAATAATTTAGTTCAAATGATCAGAGTAACCCAGTTCATTCGTGTGAATGAGCATTAACTCTTCAAAAATGCTCAATGCTACCGTAATATTTCACCTACCTTGGAAGCTGCTAGACACGGGTTGAGAGAAGTTCATCAGATACCAAGTGAAAAATAGCGCAAGCCAAGAAATAATTCATGCTGAAAAAAAACAATATTTATCTTGACGGAAAATATGAGTGACAAACGAATAAAATTTTGTGCTGTCCACTTTATCACCACCTGATACGACACGTGTTTCGTCTGTCACTCAGTCATCACCAGCTAAAATAGAATATCCACATCCACTGACTTATATATGTATTCTAATCTCAAGGTAGGGGAAAGGTGGGATGAGGAGGGGTGGGAGGTTCAAATTGTGATACCAAATTAGAACATTTGTTCGTCTATCAAACGGAGTACGTCATTAAAAAAAAGCCTTTAGGCTTTTTTTTAAATTGAGACTTTTGTGGATGTAACGACATATCTCGGCGACATTCGTACTTAAATGTGTTTAAGGAATGGCATTTTCAATTACTTTTTTGTGGACTTTTTCGGGCATTTTTTACCCTTTGAGCCTTTTTCTTAAAACAAACAGACTTTCCATTCACACTAAGTTCTTAAGCGTTAAATCACCACGAGGCATGGTTCTGAATTCATATTTGCGGCAATGATAAAACGGCAGTCATAAGCACTTTGGGTCAACAGGGTGCTGTTAGTTTCAGGTATTTCTCGAACCGTGCTTAATACACGAAGTTCTAGACATAAAACAAAAAAGATTTAGATGGTCGTAAAATTATGAATGCATGTACCTGACAATTTTTCCAGGGAAAAATCAGTAACTGCACTGAAGTAACCTTGTTTATATTCAATTTTATACGAGGTTCACGCAAGCTGCTTAAATTCTCCGTCTAAGGGGTAGTATTGTCTACAACAAGGAATATGCCATCGTCACTTGATATTTAGGAGACCAAATCAATAATCAAGAAAGACCATTAAAGTAAGCGTAGACACTTCCTAAGGAAGTAGCGCTTTTTAACCGACGAGTATTTTTAAGCGCTACATGTACCAAAAGGCATATTTTAATTATTATATTTGTAATAATAATCAGCAAATTAACTCAAATCTAATTTAATTAGCGTGGTATTCTGTAAACTAGTGCAATTAGAATCCAGTTCGGGAGATTTGCCCCATTTTTTTCTTTATTTACTAATTAGTCGCACATCCCTAGGTCCCTTTTCGCAAATGCTTTAGTCCCTACCAGACTTAAGTCCACGAAGAAACGTAAACAATGCAATTTCCCGTCGCACACATGTTTAGAGGTGGGTATACGAATTACTATCATTTTAACTAATATGAAGCAAGAATCTGACACAAAATAACTTGTTATCAGCCTTAAAGTATGACAGTAAAAGTAAAACTGGTTTTCCTAGCTCTTGTCAAAAATAGTTTTGGAATTTATCGCAAGATTAGCGAGAAAAATATACCTTCACTGAAGAGAAGGCAATGTTTCAAACTCTGTCTGAAACTCAATGACAATTAGTGTAACAAACTTATACGGATTACTCAAAAATTGACATTTTAATATGAATCGGAAAGTTATACTGAAACTCGTCTACTCCTACTAATTGGATAACAGAAGTTGAATTACTTTTTAATGAAAGTTTTGCTTTTTGAAATATAGTTTAATTGTAAAAATAAGAAATCTGGTAGGATATTTAAGGGATATAACGCCTCAATAAAGGCAAGATACGAAGTTAACTTGGAATTTGAATACTCATGCTTTACCTGTAATAATTACCTAAGACTAATGCTATGAAATTGATTTACTAAAACGATATGTCTTTTTCAAAAACTAAAGAACCAAAAAATGCAAAGTTGATGCTGACGAGTTTAGGTTAAATAATTGTAAATCAATCGATTAACATTGTCTGGGTGAATACGTACGAATCAATCTGAACAAAAAAATTGGTAATTCTTACGAAAACTGTAATTTAATATGTATTCATAACCACGGGGATGTAGTAAAATATGTCGAGCGTGTAGTAAACTAAGCCCTGCCGAAAAATAAAAATGCTATTAATACAGTTCCGCTGATCAATTCTTGGTTTCGTCTTTCTAAGAACTTTTTTCCGCGCTCTAGACATTCACATGAAAAGAGAAAGGAATATAAGGTAAGAGAAAGAGGGGAGAAGGATGGGGGGGGGGTTTTGGCATGACAATATCGGGTTATATCGTAAAAACAGCCAAAGTAGAGGATTGTCATTCAAACTAGTTGCAATTTAGCCATTTCATTTCCTTCCTGTTTCTCTTAATTATTTTCCCGCTGTTCAACCACATCTAACCGACCACCTTTATCCTTCATACGGAGTATATTTACGGTAAAATGGGAGTGGTGAGCTTCCTCAATTAGATGCTTAGCAAAGTGAGAGTTGGAGTCTCCATTCACCAAAGACCTTTCGTATACGGGCTCACTATTTGAGAGGATCCAATTGGTATATCTCACATGCACACCATCATAACAGTTGAATTTACTTTCGTACACACTTGATTTTGTCATGGAGTCAAAAGAATCCTTGGCATTAAAAAAAACTTTTCCTAGAGTCATTGGTGAATAAAAAATATTTCGGTACTTTTCATTGGGAAACGATCAGGCTGCAACGTAGGAAAGTTCTCCTAAGCATGGTAGCGCTGCCCATTTTAGTTTTTTACCTTTGCGTGGTTTCAAAAGTGGAATGCGTTTTACAGCCATCCTCGCACGTTTCTCGTTTATCATTTTAGTAACTAGATAGGTTTTCTTCATAACCGTTAGCATTAGCTAGCATATAATATTATTTCAAGATTATTTTTGAAAAGGGAAATCCACAATTCCCGAAGAATCATATAGTTAAAAGGTGCAATTTTATGGGACCACAGGGAGCACGAATCCGAAGGTATGACGTGGTCAATGTAAAAGAGTTTCCGGTATATTGTAAATTGGCTTTATTGTTGGTTTTAGCTAATTAAAGCTTAAGCCTAAAAAATTTGAAATTCCACCTGATTCTGTCCCCTTTGTTAAATTTTTACGTGGGTGTAATTTAAAATGATTAAAAACTTGGATTCTTGCCAGTGGCTATCTGTCCAACAACATAAGATGTCGCCCACTTACCTGTACCAATATACTACATGAGATAAAAAGTTACAATTGGAATTAATTAGCTTAATCTCAAGGTCTCGCCCTACTCAGTGGAAAATATGAAGTACCAGAAAACATTTGTGATGACTGTTGTGCTAAATATGGCGAAGAGACATGGGCTATCGGAAAGCTGGAACAGATGGTAATGGTGGCTTTCAAAACTCGGTACTGGAGGCGAACTATAAAGGTAATGGAGGACAGAATAGGAGGTAGAAAAGACAAGAAACGAGGAAGCACTCAGAAGAACAGAAGAGAAGGAAATCATGTGAAGCACTAATAAACAATCCTGATGGATAGGCCATGCTTTGAGAGACAGCAAATTTTTGAGGAACTTAATAAAATGGAAAAAAGAAGGAAAATTTCCTGAAAGAAGACCAAGGACCAAACATAAAAGCCTTCTATAACAGACTAGCCAAGGTACCCGTTGAAATTCAACGGGAGATGAAAGAAAGACAGGGCATATAGGTTGTAGATTCGAGTAGCTCATGAGGAGTATTTTGTTTCTAGGCAAATCAGCTATAATTTTAGTTTTATTTTTTTAATTCATCAGAAAAAAACTGCATTATATTATGCTTACCGAGTTTCGACATTCTTTTGCGGTAGCATATATAAATTAAACTACAGGCCATATTCATTCCAGAGGCTAGTCGCATTAATATAACATGGCGGAATTCTCCTGTTTTACATGGATCCAACTTAAATTAGTCCACTTGAAATAAATTTTGCCAATTTTAGGCAAAAATACCTATCCCTGAAAATATCGTAATCAGCAACATTTCAGTACACGGCTTAGATTTCCACTGTAATACCTATCTCTAGATATATAACCCAGCCGTCATTGTAAAGGTCCCATTTCCCTTCTAAAGCTAATGCTAAATCCACGGTTACCAAGGGAATATCCTATACAGGTAACTCTCGTTTTACGCACGTTCGTTTTACGTATTTTTGCTTTAACGCACTGCATATTGTGATACTTTCAGAATTTTGCATTCGTGCATTTTTTTGCGTTTGAACTTCGTAGTTCGTAGTTAAATATTTCGTTGCTCGCTAAATGTGCATCATGCGCATTTCATACCTCTCCTTGGCGCAATTATCATGATTATGATGCCGTACCTCGTGGTATCTCGCGATGTTTGGGCTGTATTAGTAGTTTTTTAACACAAGTGGAAAATATAAACATGTCTTCTTTGAGAACAGCAATGAAGAGACAGAGAAAGACAATATCTCTAGCGCTGAAATTAGATGTAATAGAGCAACTTGAAAAAGGTGAAAGGATTACAGATATAGGTAATCGACTTGGGTTGGCTAAAAGTACTATCGTCACAATTCGCGAGAATGCGGAAAAAATCAAAGACAGTGCTAAGTCTGGAACCAGCATAAGTGCCCAAAGATCCTCATATTCAAGAAGCAATGCATTAGAAAGAATGGAGAAAATGCTCAGCACCTGGATAGAAGATTTGAATCAGACTCATATGCCTGTGAGTATGTTTATGGTGCAAGCAAAGGCACACTCTTTACATGAAGAATTAACGAAGGAAGAGAAGAATTCCAAACCATTCCATGCTAGTTCAGGTTGGTTTGCAAACTTTAAGAAAAGATATAGCTTCCATAATATTAAGATGACCGGGGAGGCTGCATCTGCCGACAAATTTTCTGCTAAAAAATTTGTTGAAGAATTGGAGGCTCTGATTGAAAAAAATTGCTATTCAGCAAAGCAAGTTTTTAATCTCGATGAAACTGCTCTAAACTGGAAAAGGATGCCTTCCAAAACCTACATTTCCAAAGAAGAGAAAACTGCTCCAGGCTTCAAGGCTGCGAAGGACAGATTCACGATCTTGTTTGGTGGTAATGCCGAGGGAGATTGCAAATTGAAGCCAGTGGTAGTTTATCATTCATTAAATCCCCGAGCTTTTAAAGGTTACGCAAAGGACCTATTGCCAGTCCATTTCTATTCTAATTCTAAAGGGTGGATGACTGGAACTATTTTTCGTGATTATATAATAACAAAACTCAAAGGTGAACTTCAGCAGTATTGTGCCAAGGAAAATATACCATTCAAGGTATTAATTTTAGTGGATAACGCCCCTGGACATCCTCCATCAATTCAAGATTTGGAAGAAGACATCAGTTTTGTGTTTCTGCCACCGAATACAACGTCGCTAATCCAGCCTATGGATCAAGGTGTTATTGCTACGTTGAAAGCGTATTATTTGAAAAAAAGTTTCAATCTCATGTTACATGAAATGGAGGAGAATAATGTGAACGTTAAAGGGTTTTGGAAAAGTTTCAATATTCTTGAGGCCATAATGCTCGTTGCCGAAGCATGGAATGAGATTCCTCAGTCGTGTATGAATGGTGTTTGGCGAAAACTATGCCCGTATTTTATATACGACTTCAGGGGTTTCAGTGTTGAGGCTGATTTAGTTGAAACGAAAGAGAAAATTGTGACTTTAGCAAAGAAAGTGGGATTTGCATACATAGAGATGGAAGATGTAAGCGAGGTATTAGCCGTTCATCAAGATTTATCAAATGAAGACTTGATTGAACTTGAACGAGAACAGCGGGAGGAGGAACCGGAGCCGGAGGGAGAAGAGGTAACTGCTGATAACGAAGAGCGCAAGCTCACTAGCAAAGGATTAACGAAAGCATTTAAACTCATTGAGGAAGGCTTGGCTATTTTTGAAGAAGATGATCCAGACACAGAAAGATGCGCAAAAGTTAGGAGAAATGTTCTTGCTTCCATGGCATGTTATTCCGAAGGGCTGAAGGAAATGAAAAAACGTGCAAAGCAAATGACAATGTTTTCGTATCTAAAGAAAGATGCATCTGTATCTGCCGAGCCATCCGAGCCAGATGGGCTTGACCCTCTCATGTAATGTTTATTCATTAAGGTAAAAATATATAATTTTCCTGAAATAGTATTGTTTTGCATTTAAACAAAAGGTATTTTCATGTGTGAACAAATCGTGACCAGCGGCTGCGAAATGCTGTTACTCGAATTATTTAATCGGTAAGTGCTTTTTATGAAAAATGTAGCGTAGTTTTAATCATCCAACAACGCGCCAGGTTAATGAAGTAACCAAAAGGTAGTCATAGTATACTGATATTTAGTCGTGGGTTACAAAATAATTCAAGAGAATTCAGTATGGAGATTCAATTTTTGATTTGCGAATTTTTTATTTACGAACGCTTTCTAAGGAACGTAACTCGTTCGTAAATCGAGAGTTACCTATAGTTGACAGAAGTAAAATTCAACATTTTGACATTAAAAACTGGATTTCTGGGGAAATTTTATTCATATAAGAAAATTTAATGAAAAAATAAGAAACTGCAATCTTTTTTCCACCTAATGACGAAAACTATAGCCTTCTATCTTTAGTAGAACTAATTAAAATATGCAAAAAGAGAAAACTGCACCTGAACCAAAATGTTTAGACTTGAGTTTTTCAAACACATAAGACACCAGACGGCCCAATACGCTGCCCTTGGGGCCCAGGAGCCTTCCTTATAGTCTCAATTTCCTTAAAAAAGCTTTACTGATCCAAAGTGTGAAAATTTCACTAAAATCGGTTTACTCGTTCAATACTTATGAGGTTTTTAAGAAAGCATTATCTTCCAGGGCCAATTTTTGGCGATAAAAGTCCCACTTGAGGGTCTTCTAGGGCCCCAATGCCCTTGTTCTATAGCCTATGCCAGATATATCAAGTATCTCCCTGCCAAATTTTGTTTCAATCGATTCAGTGGTTAATGAGTGATTGAGTAGCAGACAGACAGACAGACACCACTAGATTTTTATATATTAGTAAGATTTTAATTCAAAAGAGTTACAAGAACATGAATGAGTTCGCAGGGAACTGGTATAATGGAGGTCTCCATACAACCAAACACAGTGAATGACGGATTATGTTCGTAGTGGATTCCTTCAGACTTAACTGTATGGAAGAAATTTTTAATAAATCCTCTCTCTAAATGTAATCGATGTTTTCTTCATTAATTTTTAGGTTTGCGGAGTTTATTATTCATGGTAATTATTTCCTTAAATGCAACTCCTATAATTACTCCGAGAACGAAGTCCGTACCTTACATCCCGCTAGTTGCACCAGTTCCCTTAATTACGCCTGAAATCACTCTTAGTAATTGGAATTCGTGTCGAGTAACTCACAATCTGCCTTTCGTTAGCGGCTGGAGAGAGCTTTGCGACTTCATTTACATCAGCATCTAAGAAATGCCTTACAGGTCACCCCCAGGGTGTCTGGCATAGGTTGATTCCACACCAGGCATGCTTCTCATCCCAGGTCAAGGTTAAACCTCGCCATTTCCCATGACCCCGCAGGCGATGGCTAAAAGCAGTCAGGAGAACATTTCACGGCCAAATGAGAAACTGCGAGGAGTAAACGTTGTTAAGCATGCTAACATGCATTACACGAGTTGAGATACTACTGCTGATTATCATTATAACTTTGACGCTATTATTCAGGGATACTATTAGGCAATAATTAGTGTGGAATGCCAAATCATTCTTTCATTTACAATAAGAGGGACTTGATGCGTTGTCAATTTACGGTATAGAATTACTATACGCTATTCCGTTCGTCTCTCGGGATACAACTTTTACCTAGCTTTCGTATCCCCAAAAAATGCATTAGTCTAAAAAAATGTATAATCTAACATTTTAAAAAATGTTAAAACATTTTATTCTAGTCTAAAAAAATGTGAAATCTCACATCTTACCACAAACCATAGTTTCACGGTCACACGTATGATATATTTTGGCTGCTGGCAAAGTTAAATAGGGCACAAGATATGCAGATTGGTCGACGAATGCATTTCTTTGAAAAAGTTATAAGGATGATATTTTAATCAGTTTATGTACGTCTGTAGTTAATTTATGGAAGAAAAATAACTATCAAGAAAAATTGTATGCTAAGAGCCTTAAAATTAAGATCTAGCCACAGGTATTAAAGGAAATTTAGGCACAAATAGATCAAAAGTCCTGTGCATTTCTTTAAAAAAAATTAACGGGATATTTCCCTCATTCTAATGCGCATATCACTTCGCAACTGAATAGCACACTTTCCTTTCATTCGTTGCAGACCTTGTGTACTTCAAAACAGATCGAGAGTGGAGTTTATTTGCGCTTAGCAACTAAATAATGTCAGTAATCGCACCGCAATAGTAGTTTTTTAGTTGACTTTCCATAACGGCACGCCGTGATGAAAAATTTACTCAATCATAAAATGTTTATCCATGTTTGACACCGGGACGCCAGGGTGTCATACATGGGTACATATTTTAAGGCTTTTAATTAACCAGCTGTAAAAAGCTTACGATTGTAAATACTAATTTTGTACGGATTCGATATTTGTCCACAAAATATCCGGCCGTCCAATCAATGCTGCTGACTGGCAGGTTACCAAGCGATTCGCCAGCGCACTTCCTTTGATTCCACGTCGCTCTTTTGCGCTAAAGCACGCTGGTGTTCTCATTGTTGCTAATTTCAACAACTTAAATAGTTATAAGCTCCAAAAGTTACAGAAAATGCTTATTTACTATTACTATAAACTTTGAACGTGATAGGAAAAATTGCAAATCATGAGATGATTTGTGATCACAACTTATAGCAAAGAGCTGGACAACCGAAGAGGCGAATGACTTAAATCAACACAGCAATTAGGGTTTAACTCTTTAATGAATCTAAGGCGAATAGATCCCCTCATTTTATTTAGCTATTCCATACAGCTAGAGCTGTTTTTCACGAACTAGTCCACGCATTATTCGAGCTCTCAATGTTAAGGAAAAATAATAGCTATAACCATTCTTGTCCGTAGCACACAGTCATTTTTGCTGGGACTGCGAACACCATTTCATTAATACTTACGATCCACATTGATGCCGTAATGTGGCACCATATTCCGCATTTTCTTCCGTGCGATCTGATACGCCGTAGTTCAATTCACGTACCAACATGTTTACTAACGGAAAACAGAGCAGTTTTAAATGAGGGAAAAAGGCATACGAATTGTCGAAATCCCTGAATATAATGGCATCATGCAGTCATTGTTTGAGCAACCACAAACGCTATCCCTAGAATTTTGCGTGAAAAATGGACGTGTGATTTGGGCTTCAGTAATATCCATTTAACTTTAACCAAGAGATGACTTCGCCTTTGCGTTCATTCGTGGCTAAAATAGTCCTGGGTATTTCATAGTTTATTTGTAGATTAGTCGGGTAGCTGGCATGAATGTTATCGATATCATCGTTCGTGACCCTGCGAGATATTACATCACAAAAGTGCTTAGTCAGACATGAGACGTAGCCTAAAAGCATTAAATCTTTACTTCAAGTTTTCGCACAAATGGCCGGTAAATACGGCAGAAAAACTTCCACTCTCTTTCACGCATTTCATGCAGCGTTCCATTTAAGCCATAAAAATCTCGTTTGATGGGAATAAGTTCGTAAGGAATTGTAGAATTTTGTTTACTTTACCAGGATGACTATTACCTATTGTAACTTTTATCGCCCTTAGGCAAGCTTGCAGTAAATAACACATTACTTTGGGTATATGATCGCTGCAGCGTATAAACTGCGGCCCTGGTTGACTTCGGCGGATCTATCAACCTCATTTTCCTTGACAGTCGACAGTTTTAGTGTTTGAAGTGACCAAAGGCGCTTAATTGGCGCTCCAGAGGTCGACAATTATATCAAGTGCCTACTTAATAGTTGACGCCGCAAAAATTGTTGACTGTCAAGAAAAACGAGGTTCATTCATTCGTCGATGTTGATTGGAGATAACTTATGTTTGTGAAATGAAAGGTATCTTTTCATTTAAACGCCTTAAATGGCTAAGTGTGGGTAAAAACGTGTCTGGTCAAAAAGGTTTTTCTGTGAAAAAGTGTCTTTTCATTTTACTCACATGGAAATCTTCCGCTTTATCTCGCTTGAGACTGAAAATTTTACAAAAATAATGTGTCAAAAGGCGACAAAATTTTCAGAATTGTCCATCAATTAGAATATTCGTTCTTTAATGACTGAGTCCAATATAAAAAACGTAATATTAAATCGAAATTTTGTAATCTTCCCGGAATTTTTACTGAAAAATGACCGGTTTCGTCGAAAAGTTCTCGCTCGTTCTCGTGCTCGTCTTTCTTTCCTGTCGTAAACAGTCATTTTTATTTTAAATAAGTGTGTCAAATCTGCAAATTTTTACAACACTCTGCATTAAATTTTGCAAAAATAAACCTGATTTACTCGATTTTAGTCATTACCCTTTAAGGTGGATCTGCTGCAAGCAAACCTTCCTCATAGTTTTGGACTTAAAGTGCTAAGCGTAAGTTAGACTTCCTCGTGGGGCCAGCATGAAGAAATCGTCCGAATGGTACACGTCTACGCCTCGTGTATCCAGTTCAAACGAGTGTATTGGGTGGATTCCCTTTCTCTCCATAAGACCATACTCCAGTTGCCTCATGGACTGAGTGACACATGTCGAACCAAAAAGATCCCTTCTACGTCTTTTCGCTTCTGTTCGGATGCACAATCGATATCAAATGGTCCCCCATGGCCCTCCAATACACTCTCGAGTTTTACGGTTTTGTTTGCTCGTGCGTGCTATTCCTATGCGGGTAAACTCGGCGGTGTGCGTGACATTCCCTGCAGAAGTTTTCCATAGAAACTGTCCCAAGCGAAATCTGAAGACTAGTCTAAATGGCTTAGCGGGAGCGCAGGGACATATAATCCACCTAAATAGTCCGTGAAGCAAAACAAGGTGTAGGAAGTCTTTTGTTGGTAAATATCCGATCAATTCATGAGTATAGAATTGTAAGCCATACAAAACAACGCCAATTACTCCGCCGCGAGAGCTCGGCTTTAGAATAAAAAAGTTTATACATTTCAACATAGCTCTGTTTCATAAATAATAAGCTAGTAAACAGCCTATTCAAACTGATTGTATAGTAAAGTAACAAATCCTAACCTTTATCGCAAGTCTGTATAGACTTGAGAGCAGATGCAGCAAATAAATGAGAGGTGGAAATAACAGACCGTCTCAGAAAGCATATAAAAATACAAAATAGCGTGCCAATAAAATCTTGGGGTATAAATCATGATAGATAGGGAGAGCTAAACGTAAATTAAGGCTTGGGGGATGAATGCTGATGCCTCTTACCGGCATTGCTCTTTCGTTAAATCTCGTCATTTTTCCAATGACCTTCTGCGTCTGCCATGTATGGCGCCAACAGTTTCCCCGGCACTCCTGCCCAACGCTCGATGCGGTCGCGAGAGGACACTAGAGGAGGAAAATTAAGAGATTCAACTTCGATGAACTCCACGGAAGCCATTCATGTAACAATATCGCTTTTCATTTGGTTTCATTGGATGAAAATGATTCTCCAAACAAACATAATCAATGTTAAATACATGCTCTCTTTTAAATGAAACAATCAATTCCTGGAATTTTCCGACTATTCTTTACCTTATAAAACGTAACTATTGATTCTGAGCCAATGTCCACCTTGTATTCAATTAAGAATACCAATTAAGTTAAACATGCATTCCACTGAATAAATCAGTCTTAACCCTTGATTTCTGTTTTTCCAGTCACACTTATCTTCTTACTCTTTGTGACTTCTGTATTATTTGTATGTCTAATTGTATCAAGGTCTTACTTGGTAATGTGCCATACTCGTCTAGAGTCGTCTCGAATACAATCCTAGAGGATGGGTAGTCGCATTTTTTTTACAGCGATATACCAATACATTCGAAATTTAAATGAATAATTAAGCCATAAATGTAGAACAAGTCTTGCATTGACCAACTTGTAGACCAAGTTAAATACTTGAAATGAACTACGAGTGGCAGGCCTAGTATTTAAGTCTTGCAGTGGAGGAGAGCATGGTGTTCCCAGCCTGTTCCCTGATCTCTTTAAAGAGGGATATACATTCGATCAGGATGATTTGTAGAGAAGGTGAACGAGTGATATAGATCTAATCTCGTGGAACAGCGGATACGGGCTGCCTCTTCGGAAATACCCTGCCCTGGGCCAGGAAATACCGTATACGGTTCCTCTTCCGGTTCTTGGAGCTTGGATGAGTTCCTCAGGTCGGCCTTTGCAATTTCGAGTCATTTCTTCCGAATCACACAAATTTTGTTGGCTAAACGAGTCTTAAATCAGCCGAACCCCGTAAGTTGAGTACTCTTGACCCATGTCCGCTTCCTCTACTAATGCTTTGGAGGGTATCCCCTAGTTTCTCTAATGCATTTCTTTCCACGATAACTCCAATTGTTTTAGTCTCTCGCACAAAAGTTTAGGCAAGGTTAATTTCTACCACGAGAAATTGATCGTCACCTCTTATGCACCGTGTCGTGTCGTGCATCGTGTGCTCCACATTTTTCAATCCTTTTTATATCCGAGTCTTTCCAGTCCTTTCACCGGAAAATCTGAGATTATAACACGCAAAACAGACTAAGAAAACCAGCTTGGCTAGTTAATAAAAGATTTTTCTACTCACAAAACCAGATAAACAGCCATTGCTGGAAATTTTACTCATAATATTTACAGTATTAAAACAATACCGTCATTTACTGTCGCCTTGAAGAGAAGACACTTCAAAACAAATATTCATAGTCTCAGTATTTAAGCTAGTGTCACAATAATCGTCAGTTCAAGAGTATTTAGCGGCTGTTCACCCTAAACGTCAAAATTACTATTTGAATTTCAAATTTGTAAATGGTGGCGTTCACTTCTCTCGCAAAAAATGTATGAAAATCCACCATCTCTTTGTTTCTAATATCACGAGCTTATATCATGAAACACACCACTTATCTAGTTTCAACACAAACTATCTCAAATGCGTTCCCCCAATTTAAGTTTCGCTGGGACGTTTCGATAATTGCGTCAAAAAAAGCGATCGCCGGGACTGAATGCATTACCATAAATTGAGGCCATGACAAGCGCGGCAAGCAATACCATGACGATTTGTTTCACGCCTTTTTTTGCGATGACTCTTCGATTTGCGCCGTGCAAATCGAATCAGGACTTACAAACACGTTGCGTGATTACATAAAAGACAATTCGATTGCCGAACTGGTCGATGGGGACCGAATTCCTTACTCGCCTCCCAACGATTTCTCGTATCTCTAATGTGTGGGCTATCTCACATCCACGCAGTTAGGAAGCGTCCTTTAATCTTTCCGCTGAATTGTCCGAGGAAATTGCCGCCAGTAGCGTTATCCGAACCGGCCCAACGCTGCATTCCACTACCGCGCAAAATCGCTCCTTCTGACGTCCCATTGAAGTAATTGCTCGCCTAAACGGTGTCTCCGTTGCTCTTTCTGATCCCTCTTCCCCTCTCCCATGGAAATGTATACCCTTTTCCCCCACGTCCCATTAAGCAGCCTTTAGACATGGAAGTTGACTTCTGTTTAAGAAGCAAGTGTAGCGATATCTCGAATCGTATCGCTACCTGCGATGCGAATCGGCTTACACATTACATACGATTTTTTTCTGGAGAAATAAATGACGGATTCAAACGGTGAATCGGTCATTTTGAAAAGCGCATAGTCGTAAACAAATCGCCGATGGAGTCCCTTAGAGGTCATTCAAGTATTGCGTAAGACGTTTTTGGGGATCGGGGGGTTTGGATCATCTTACATTGTCTTATGTAGGGGGGGCAAGGGGTCTGAAACCAATTTACGTAAGATTTTTGCCGTCTTGAAACATTGTACTGTTTTCAAATATCCTGTGATTGTTCCCAACTCCGTCAGCTGTGGTGCTGTTTCGCTCTTTATGGTAATGAATTCGGTACTCCAACACTGCATAACTATACGATATCCAGTGCTCAAAGCTGTTCGATAGCTTCTATGGAAAGATGAAACAGCAGAAAGTGAGCATTTAACGAAGAGTAAATACAAATATCTAACGTCCTACGTAAGACTGATAGGGAGAGGGGTTGGGAAAATCATAAATGGCCTTACATAGGAGGAGGAGGGGAGGTCAAAAATGGCATGAATCGTCTTAGGTATAAATGAACGGCCGCTTAGGAATTCGTGGATGTGATAAATTAATATAAATTACATTAAATGTCAATTATTAAATTAGTGTAAATTTCTCGGGCTCGCCGCCGGGTAAGATTTTTATAGACAGCCGACGTTTCGGGTTCCGACTCGTCACCCATTCTCAAGGCTAATGATGCTTGTTTAAAAAAGATTGTTTAATTTGGCGCTAGGCGGGGCGGGATTGGTCGAGCCCCGATTGTTGTATTGGAGGACCGTTGACCAGCGGGGACTTAGCTCTGGCGTTCTGAATTCTTCTCAGAATTCTATTCCAAGAGCTGCAATTATTAAAGCTTATCAAGTATAATTTTATGATTCTTATTGCTATTATTCATACTAGAACAGATAAAATGTTTACATTAACGTTCTGATTAACATTCAAAGCATTTCCAATAACAAATAAATATTGAAATGAGTAACAACGAGTCCTCTCCCAGGTAATTTATTCATTGTTTACATTTTAAATCACCGCCCGAGGTCATATGACCATGATTTCCCAGGATGCGATGCGATATTATCGAAAAATCTAAATGCAGTTTGCAGGAAAAATAGATGCCAGTCCACTCTCCGGGCGAACCGCGGTCGATTACTACCACCCCTGGTTACCATGTAAGTCGTGCTCACACCTCAAAGTACCACTTGCAAGTGACTCACGATGGTAATTTCCATACATAAAGCCTCCTTAAGACAAATGACAAACCACTTGGCCTGTACTCAATAGGTGCGTTATGCCGCTAAGGCTATTCGTCTTTCAGGACGTACTCTGCTAGCGAAGCAACGGGTTAATAGAAATCTCATTGGGCACGTCCAATAAACTACCGTTGTAAAGAAAATGAAGGAGATCTATCTTTCGATATGAATTGAATATAGGACGTAATTACTGTTCTAAAATTATTCTAACGATGCCGTAGTGATCTCAACCTTTTAGGGTGAGTGTACAATTGTGTTAGATGAAACGACATATTGTTACTCATCTTAATTAAGTAATTATTAATCTAGTAGTTATGATCCTCACATCTTCTGGTGAAAAAAGATACGTAAACGATATCAAAGCTCTCTTAGGCTTTATGTGACACATTATCAAATCTTCACAAAATTTCTATTCTTTATTCATTACTAATATACATCGAAATTGATAAAACTTACGTTGTTTAATTATTTACTCTTCATAATAATTAATTTATATTTACTAGTGTAGATAGGTTTAAATGAAAGAGAATGAAAGACTCCGAAATTTTTGCATATGCTGGAACCATTCTAACGAAAATATTTCTCCCGTCCTACCTTTTCAGCTCGCTCCTAAAACTTATTCTATTTCTTTTTTAAGTGTTTCAAGACAGTACCTAATCCTTTTTTAGCCTGTGATTTAGCCTGCTTGAGAAATTCGGATCTGGTATGTTTCAGAGCGACACACAGATAATTATCATGACGCCTCACTACATCTCGAGGTCTGAGAGAAGCTATAAAATAAGAGAGATACATTGCCGAACAGATAGGTACAAAATCTCGTTGTTTTGGGGCACAATAAGAAATCACAATAAAATCCGAGCTCCACTAAATACACTCTCATAATAAATGTCACCTTTTCACCTCCCAAAACCTTACATCTTTACACAGCTGGTAACCTAACACCCCCTGCCACATGGCCTTGCGGCTGCTCGAAGGGTAGTTTGTAGATGTAGCTGTAATTGCACCGCATTGTTTACATGTTTGTGAAAATGTCACGTTCGAACACTTTTAAGACACTCGACTTAGAACATCAAACCAGTGCTGCAGTGGCCTGCATCCTTCTCTCTTTGCACTTTACTAGATTACGTATGCCTTCCTCAACTTCTCTTCAACTTAACTTTTGATCGTACGCGCAATCATCTAATGAGTTTTGCAGATGCTAAATCTAAAGTTCTACTGCTAGTACAGCTATGCTTGTAAAGGTGCTGAAGTTGGTGGCAGACGGGCGGGAATAATTTTTCGCCTCGGAGGGAAACAGCCTTGAGGTAGGGATAGTGATAATGCAAAGAAGGAAGGTTAATAATCGGAAGCGATAAGGTCTTCCGATCCCTACCTAAACTGATTTTCCGTATAATGGTTGGCTTATCGATCTCAGCGTTTTCAAAAGTAAAAATAGTTACACAGCTGGGATCCATTCAACCGCAGGTACCAGTTTTTCGAAGACCGAGCCTTCTAGTCCCAAAATTCGCCCACATTCCGCCTGTCGCCAACTTTTTCGAGATCAACAGCATCTCTTCTAGCTCTCTGGAAGCAATTCGGGTACCACTATGTGTTATTTTCGGGGCTAAGATTCCCCGCTTGATATCTATTCATGAAAGTAAACTAGTGACATGAATCATGCATGATGTCACCTGGTATCTAACAAGTGTAGCCTCTGCCAGTTATACACATTAGCGTTTAAATCAAGATTTTTCTTGAATACCTATAGGTTCTTGATATTCGTGATGAGTCCCGACGCCATCATAGATGAGCAGTAGTGGATGAGATTTTCATCAAAATTTCCCGATGGAATGCTATTCGATAATGAAAAACGTTGATTATTGAATGATTATACATTTAGGAACTCAGCAGCATGATTCATAACGTTCTCTGTTGTTCCATCTACCATATATAAATCATTCACCCCGATATTGAAGCAAAGAACTAGTTTATCCGATCATCTGTGCTACGTTTACTTATAGAAAATCACTCATGTCGTAAAGACGATCCATCTCGCCTACCAGGTCGTTGATCATAATGTGCCTGGTAGTTTTACCATCATTCCTTATCATCGGTCTCCCGAAATGAAATTTAATCATTTTTCAGAAGACATCCGATGTGTGAGGCCAGTTTTAAAATCCTGGGGTGTCTGAAATTCTCTTCCCCTCTCAAATACGCTTATTTTTGACTACTTAAGACAACGTTCCTCCAATATTTTTCCTCCAATCTAAATGAAAAGGAAAGGAGGAGGCGAAAAGGCTAACTAGCGTATTTATAGGGTCTATGATTTATTATTACTTGTATGTTGTTTATCCTGGGTTGGATGGGACAGAACCATCTCTTCCCCCAATCCAGTTCTACATTCACAGACAGCCATGTCCAGGGCAGATATTATTCAGATTTAGGTACCTGCCATTAACTGCCTTCGAGGAAAACTTTGGCATCATTCGACGGATACAAACAAATTGTATGTCCTCTGACGAAATAAAATTCTGTCGTTCGTTCTTTTGTTTTATCACAAGAAAATATGAGACGTATTATTGTCGTCGATGTTATCACTTTCGCCAGAGAAATGTACCACTCCAATTGCTAGCACCTCGAGTACGGACTTATAATTGGCTTGTGGAATATATGTTGCGAATGTACACAAACAGATAAATCTTGATTACTTACCTCTTTCACTTTAAACATTCTGGATACACTATCACTTGATATGCATAAATTTCGGGTAGGATAGTTTAAGTGCTCACTTTATATTATTGAAATCAGAAATGAATAATGTGAAACAAAGGAACCACAAGCGATAGCTATCTATCTTTATAGGATATGTTTAATCTCCATAAACAAAAACAATAGGCAAATAAATATAAGGCAACCATTATCGCCGGCAAAATGATATTTCAAGTCTCTCGCCTCTGGGCCCTTTTTCCATTGCCAAATGTTTGTGATCGTTTCTACAGTAAAGCGTTGGCTCTAGCCAACATATTTTGGCAGGAACTATGGTGTTGTGAATCCAGCAAAAATAAATCAGCTTCAACCTACACAAAAGCGTACTTCGAACATACCCTGCATTTTTCCATTCGATCACTCGGAGATCCTCACTTTAATTCCTCTATCAATTTTGTCACACTTCCAAGGTTTTGCGTATCAAAATTTGTACATATATATATGCTCTCCTCTGAGAACAATATTATGCTGATATAAACTTGTACGGAAACATTCTTACACTCACATTAACCACTCGTTCATGGATCTTGTACAAGTGAAGGAATATGAATAGGAACATAAAAAAGGGGCATGCGCTAACGCCTGAACTATTAGGGGTTTATGAGTCCTGCAACCATAAAATAGCGCTTAAAATAGTGCTGATTTTCCTCCGATGGATGAAAAGAGTTCAATACAATAAATTCATTGAATGAAATGCATTCTTTTTATCATTATTTCGTTTTCCAAGGACTTAGGCATATCATCAGTGAGAGTAGAATTTTTTAAGGTAAACGAAACAGTGAAAGTCAGTATTGATTTTAACACAACCGTAGCAAAACATCCTTTATTGTCCATAAGTTGTTTAAAGTTTCGCTGTATAATGCACGATATTTTTTCAATTGAGGAAAAGTATGATGAAACATATTTATTTGGAATCAATAAGAACGTCAATGTTATTTATAATTAATAAGTATACTCAGTTTTATGGCTAATGGCACAACAAATCACAAAACTAAGCTTAGGCTATCTTCGGTACCTTGGCAAAAGGAGG
The DNA here is from genome assembly GCA_963169105.1 of Ceriagrion tenellum. Classification (NCBI taxonomy): domain Eukaryota; kingdom Metazoa; phylum Arthropoda; class Insecta; order Odonata; family Coenagrionidae; genus Ceriagrion; species Ceriagrion tenellum. The sequence goes on along the minus strand of OY720642.1, from coordinate 107,866,906 downwards.
TAATTGAAGTTTTGGTAAAAATGTTTAAATTAACTCTTTCAATGGATATCGTTACCTCAAGCAGTCATCCTTTGTCATCATTTGAGGTCTCACCGTTTTTTACTGAAGTTTTTAAAGAAGACTTTGGCATGCTAACTTCTAGAGATAAGATATCAATGAGGCTGCCATGCGGACCTGACTTGTCGGTAAAGTAATAAGCTATGCTATAAACTGCCAATCGTAAATTCGTGACACGAGATAATCAAATAGTTATCACCGAAACAAAACTTTCAACGAAATTCTCTGTTCTGTGGGGCTAGTCCTCCCATATTCCGGACCTTGCTGAGAGAGTCCGTCTCTAAAAAGTAATGTACAGAAATACGGAACAAGAGCGCTCAGCCAATAAATATATCAAAACCTTTATGTTACCATTGCTGGTGAAATTAAATGCAGAGTAACCCAAAAGTACCAACGGTCGATCACATAAGAGTAAGATCCAATGACGGGGAAATATCAATAAATGTTTCGATCCAGTTTTCAGGACGTGCAATGGTCAACAGAATATCCAAGTCCAACCCAAGTAGAGATCAAAACGGAACGAAGATTAATGTCCAACCCAGGTAGAGATCTCCAACCCTAGTAGAGATTAAAATAAAAGGAAATAACTGACGCAATTCAAACAAACCTAATCCAAGAAGTAATCGTTGCAGAAAACAGCGATATGAACCCAACGGCAGTTCCCTTATCCAGGACTCAAAAAACTCCCAAAAAACTCGTCCGCAAATTGTAATAATTCATGAAAAAAAATAAATACAATCCATTTTCTAAAGATAAATTTGACAAGTTGGTCTGTTTTACATCATGAACTTTCGTTATCAAGCGCGCATTCATGTATTTTACACTTTTGCTCGAACGGGCTAATGTATCACGTAACCAGATCAAAATGAGTTATCACATGTTAACTTCCATGATCAAGAATAGAGATGGAGGGTAGCCGTTTCGCTTCTTAAATGAAGTTGTTTGCGAAAATGATATTATTTCAAACATAGAACTTCGACTACCGTCTGTTTCAGCAATCCTCAGAATTAACACGGATCAGTATACTCATAATAGAAATAGCGCGCAAATATAGGATTTTGCTATTTTTTTCTAAAAATAGGCGGAAAACGAAAGTATGGTGCTAAAGTCATTTTGCGGTGAAATCACCGCATCATCTTTATAAGTAGGTATTACCTGGATGTCTGAGCGGAGCGATATCGTATTATTAGTAATTCCCACTCCGCCATTTGTTTGTTTCTGAAATCTGTTCCCAAATCGTCCTCCAATAATTTTCATTGAATTTAAAATTACTTTCACCTCTTTTTCCTCATTACGACGTAGAAAATCGTGGAATTAATATTTGTGGGGTAATTTGCTTGCGGGGTATTAAGCCTATGGCGATTTCATGAATCCCTCACTAAGGTATTACATCACAAGAGTTGCCAGATATGATCAGAATCATTCGAAATTTCATTTTTCCAGGAAAATTTCAAATTTCTGGAAAAAAAGTTCCCTTGGTTAGAAAAATACTAATAAATCTAACTAATATGCAACAACTCTAACGTGATGCTCTAATTTCAATGGCTAACCCGTAGATTTTCGGAGTGGACTGAATGCAAACATTTGCACGCGTGTTTGAAAAACGTAGAGAGCTTCTCTTTCAAGGTTTGGAAGTGAATGCACATCGGAACTTATCCGCGTACTTAACGCGCACACGAACGACGTTTCTTATTTTGGTCAAAATTTAAGAGGTTTGTTTTTACTCTTTATTTGTAGATAGACTCAATGCTAAGGATAAAATAATATATTCCGTGTAAACTTCAAAATCGCCTAATCTAAATATTTCTAGTAAATTGGACCTTTATTACTACCTCTGAGACTATACCAGCTCCCAACCTAGCCTTGTCAATATTTTTACCCGTTTTCAATGCTAATAATGGTTGTATTCGCTGCTTTAATCTTTCTAACCTGTAGCACAAATACTGTAAGAGCACTCAAATATGGAACACTAAATTGAAAGAAAAGCTCTCTTTTTTTCACTTTTTTGTTCAAGGGCATCTCTATTCGCTCGATAAAATCAAGGCTCTCCAATCCAGTGGCTAATGTTCCGCATGTGTTTTCCCCACTGGTGGTCTAATGGCAAATCCCAGTTATCTTATTTCATCTACTTAACTGATGAGTTTACTTACAAGATAGTGAATGGTGTAATTTTGATATAATGTCTTCCATAAGAAGGCGTAACTGTTCATTTTAAAGATTGACTTACTCATCACCACCACCAAGAATCATGTTTTTTCATATACAATGAAATATCATCAATGTTACCTATTCTGACGACTTCACCTTCATGAAATAAGCTTATTTTGCTGGTTATCTTGGGTATAGTTCACGTAATTAAGGAGTAAAAAGGGACCGATAATGCTTCCCTGTGGGACGCCGGACGCCACCCTAAACTGGAAGGTGGGATATGTTGATGTAATGAGGAAGCAAATCTTGTCAGCATAACCCATCGAGAAGTCTTTCTCTTGCTTGCCATCTGAAGGGTATGCCTTTCTGCTTCATACAAAAAGTGAGAAGTTGTGTGTAGTAACCGATGTCAGAATAACTGCTATGCGATGCGTCAAGTATTATACGATGCTAAATTTATGTCGTAATATGATAATGAAATTTAGCAATATATTGTAAGCTTTTTCCTTTTCTATCATAACATTTTTACGTCTCAAAAATTCAAATGACAGCAAATACGATTTCATAGCGGCGTGATGGGTGCTAAGTCCAAAATGAGCAAAATTGAGTTATCATCTTAGTCATGTTGGAAAAATGAGTCACTGTATGGTTCAGAGAACTCTTCTTTTGCGCTGTGCATGCCTGAGATGAAAACTTTGTACCATCCAGTAGCTCTTAATCTTTCCAGCATGGCTGAGATGATAGCTCATATTAGCCCAAAAGGGACGTAACACCCTTTGCACTGCTAACATAGATAAGTTATTGAATGACGGAAAATCGTATCACAAAAGTTTTTCCAACTCTAGTTTCGCACGAAGTTGCATTGTTACTCACCGGCCGGGGCCCCCGGCGACTCGGGACTCTTCGTCTTCAGTTTGCGGTTATTCTGGAATCTTTTTACGAGCCAGCGGCATTCTCCCGTCTTGGACAAATTTATTTACCAAACTCTCGTCGATTTCTTTCTGAAGCCTCAGCATGCATGTTCTCTCTGTCACTTAAATGCTCGGCACAAATCTAGCATTTCGAGCTTTAACAACCTTTCCTCGAAGCAATACTAGAATATCAACGACAACATCGCAAACTATCTGAATGTTTGTTCAGCACATGACTCGTTTAAGGATAGTGTATAGCATTTATCGAATCATATGAAAATAAAATAATTGTCATAAAAGATACGTTACGTCCATATGCTTACATTTGCATATGAATTCATAGTTCCCACGATTGCTAGTGGAACCCGGAGAGTGCGATGCACAAAGGTATTAATTACAAAAATTGGATGATATTCGAAATTGTTTAACTCATTTTTAAGTCCCAATTTACTTGGAGCGGAAGTAATATTTCAACAGAACGGAGTACCGCAAGTAGCAATGAAAACTAAGATATCGCTACACTTGTCAATTCCTAAAAAGTTAACTTTCTTGTACGCAAAGCCATCTAATGATATGAAAGGCTTTTGAACTCGATTTGTACACATTCTCGAAAAATCGATATCGAATGGCCATCTTGAGTGTTTAATTGTCTTTAATGTTAAAAAATATTCTTTAAATAGACCGCGAGCATTTGAGATCCTGAACAGAAAGATTTAACCCAAAAAATAAATTAAACACATAGGACAGCTGCACGCTTCGCTAAAAACTGTTACAAGCCAGTAAAGAGTGGTTCACAGCTTTCTGAGGGATTACATTGGAAACACACATAGGACAGCTGCACGCTTCGCTAAAAACTGTTACAAGCCAGTAAAGAGTGGTTCACAGCTTTCTGAGGGATTACATTGGAAACCCGCTCAAGACTCGGAAGACACGCTAATTTGTATGTTCAATCTGCTTTGGCTCAATTTTCTTGAGAAATTTGCAATAGGTGTGTTTCAGCGTGACACAAAGGATATCTTTTTGGCCCCGCACTACATCTCTAGCTCCGACAAAAGCGATAAAATAAGAGAGCAAATTGCCGAGCAGATAGGTATCTACCTAATTTCGTTCTCTCCACGCACAATAAGTAACCGTAATGAAGCCAGCCCTCCACTCTGAACACTCCCAATATTCACCACACTATTTCACCTCTATATGTACAATCGTTTCCTTTTTACCTCTACACGGCTGGTCTTAACATCCTCTGTTACATGCTCATGCGGCAGTTCGCAGGGTAGTTAGTATGTAGAACATTCGCTCATCGATTCTACTTCGAGAATGCTTTAAGAGTGTGATATGGGCTCCACTGTCTCTCAAGATTGCCATTCATACTTAAATCTTAACCCATCCCAATAAAACACGCGCGCTCAGCCAGAGCCACCTAGGATAATTTTGTAGGAGTACAAGATACACAAATAGCTGCCGAATCTTCAAGGTTAACGATGCCTGGTAAATCCTATGTGTTATTCAAATGACGAAAAATAGCTATTACCGGAATATATTTGATTGTTTTTATAGGCCTATTTTGTTATCATATTAAGGTCTGTATCATATATGTGCTCATATCTTAGCACTGATGATTTTGAACCACTCGCAGCCTGGGGTTTTACCATCAAATTATAATACCAGTTTCCAAAGAGCAAATTACCATTAGGACTGCCAAATTATGGACAATAATTGTGGTGTATTCACTTAATTTGCAACTTTACATTGACCTCTGCTTATATATGAACGTGTATCGCATAGATCATCATGTAATACTATTAATATCCAGTCGGGATGTTATCCTATTACGTCAAAATAGTTTTCAAAGCGAATGGAAGAACAGCAATAAAATAAATGGCTGTCATTGCTATGGTCACCTAACATTAATAGCTTTCATAGCAGAGAAACCACTGAGAGGCTGCAGAGGCGTAAGCTGCATAGCAGAGGCTGCGAGGTGTAAGGTGCTGGAGTGAAAGCATAGGCTAGCAGTAGCCCAATCTCCGGTGATGTCACGCACTTGCGACGGGGCCTTGTATTCTACGTGGTTCTGGCTCAGCGGGGCCCCCAGAAATTCAGAGAGGCGTCAAGGAGACATTGGCCCGCGGCAGTATGGGACCACCATGGATCCCCGGCAACGAGATTGTATAAAAAGAAATGTCTGACGGAACGAATGAATCAACCAGCAAAAAAATATAACGAGAGGATCGAGCGACGTGTCGCAAACAAAATTTGTTTGCTGTTTTCCCTGTGACGCCGTCCGGGTCGATTAATGTTTTTCCTCGCATTACATACGAATCTCGGAGAAGAACCTCGTGAATGGCATAATCATCGTAAATTGTCCCCTTTCCCCTTTAATTCGACTTACGATTATGATTGACGTGTTTGAAAAAGCACCGAACCGTGAAAAGATACGCAAACAAAGCGACCTGGAAATTGTCCTCGGCTTGGCCGCGGGGGAAGTCGGTGTAGTGGGGAGGGTTGAACACAATTGCCGGGAAAGATGCGTGCGGGGGGGACAGCGGACGATTTGAGTGTCGGAATCGAGGCTTGAAGAGTAGCTGGAGGGAAAAATGATGCGTGGATATGAAAGAAAATGATCATAAGAGGGTATGTATTTTGTCATAATGGCCTTTATTCGCAGTTCTGAGATGCATGCTCCTCATAAAAACGAAATGAAAGAAGGAATTCAATTGTTGCCGAGGGCTTCATTTCAATTCAAGGACATTTCTGTTGCCTATTTACCTCGTTCTTTGCTCCCGTACCGCATCACCTCTTTCCATCTCCCTCGTGAACCGGTTTGGTGCGGTAAGTAGAGTACTAGCTTTCTGTCTCCACAGCTCTTTTTACACGGGGCACGAAATTGCAAAATTTAAAACGGCATGTTTTTGTCTCAATTTGGCTTGCAGCAAGCTATATATATATATGTGTGTCCGTATAGGTATATCACCTTGCAGCCACAACTACCCACGCCAGACCACAAGGTATCTGTGTGTGGTAGTAGCCTCGAGTTTCCCATCGTGCACTATAGTGTTTGCGTGTCGGTTGCTGTTTTAGTGTGAGAGATATGGGGATTGAAAGAGACCGACTTTGTCATTGAATGTATTAAATGATTGAGAATGTATGTACTATAATGTTCTCTAATGTAATAGAAAGTTCTCAAATGTACTAGAAGAACTGGAGTAAAAATGAACTTGAATGTTTTCGAATGTACTAGAATTAAGGGCCATTGTGCGTGGGTGGTGGGGATAGCTTCTGACACTATGCTAGGGAAGCGTGAGGCGCATGAATCAGTTAACTTTTTATAAATGAAAGTGTACCGATAATAGTAAATCGTGAATAATTGAAAAGTAGAAAGTAAAAAGTGGACAGTGAAAAAGAATAGTGAATCTGTTTTTGCATGAGCCAGACAACGAGGCATCAAATATTGTGCACAAGAATGTATTTCGATGAAATTACTTAGCATGTACAATATTTATGTACACTGGAAAAAGGGTAATAACAAAAGGAGAAGCAGAAAAAAGTGGTCTTTTAATGTATGTCTTCTATAGAGAAAAACGCTCATATGTACCAAAAAGAAACCAAGTGAAGCGGGTTGTCTTCAGCTAGTTATTGGATAAGAGAAGAGACGATTTTGCCATCTTGCGTTCATGCATTTGTGCAGCCGTTCTAGCAATTCACCGCTTTACACGGCACAATTTGAAATGCACGTTCGTTCATACATCAGATTGCGTAATTATGTGCCCCGTGAAAAACGGGCTTAAGGCCTTGCATCGAATCCCAGCAGTTTCATAGTGGGGTGCTATGCGAATAACTCGTCAAGCACAGTATTATTCCGTTCGTCGGATGTACGTGAAGTTGTGGACCTCATGTCGATTTCGGTGAGAGCGAGGTAATACAGAAGCTGGGTTTCTCTCCACCCTTCCTATACTCCAATTCATCCTTCTTCTATTTCTCAAACCACCCACCTGTACTATTTGGCGCAAATGCCTTAAAGGAAGGGAGGAATGACCATATCACAAGTCACGTGACAGTACGGGTTGCGGGAAACTCCAACGAAGGAATTAGTTTTAGCCGAAATAAATTAATAGCGAGCTCATTTTGGTGTTGCTATGTGGAAGCTAAATTAATACAAAAGGTGTGCATTTTTAAATAGATCGAGACGCATGATGCTATCAATACATTCCTTCGCTGCTATATTTCTCGTAAAGGAAAGAGTTTTCTTTAACTGAACAGCGCATACGCATGTCCTAGTCATAAATATTCAACCAAAAAATTAATAAAATACACAGAAAAGCTGCTCGCTCCGTTAAAAACTGTTACGAGCGAGCATATAGTGTCTCACAACTTTTAGAGGGATTAAGGTGGGATCCTCTAGAGAATCGGAGGCTATACGCTAGGCTTAAGTTGCTAGAGATTTTCAGAACTGGTGTGTTTCAGTGCGACACAGAGAATATTATCATGACGCCTCACTACATCTCTAGGTCTTTCAGAAGCGGTAAAATAAGGGAGATACATTGCCGAACAGATAGGCACAAAAACTCGTTCTTTCCTCACACAATGAGCAACTACAATGAAAAATGAGCTCCACTAAATACACTCCCATAATACACGTCACCATTTCTCCTCCCAAAACTTTATCCCTTGCATCTTTACACGGCTGTTGTTCTAACATCCCCTGCCACACGCTCATACCGGGACTCGCAGGGTAGTATGTAGGTGTAGATGTAGATGTTATTGGTGGAGCCTCATTAGCTCCACCTGTCGATTGTTGGTCTCTTACGTAATACCTAACTAACCTCAGTTTGCAAACCGTATTTGCCGTTATTCCTTGGGTATAATCTTGCATTCACTTTTTCCAACACCTACTAATCGCCACCCCATCACATTATTGACTTATGTACTTTATTAGTCGTTCTCTTTTGGGTACGAACAATTTTTATCTTCTCACGAAAGTATTTATATTTTATGTCGGAAGAGGGGGTTGAGGAAAGTATAACTATGGATGAAAATTAAGGGTGAAGCATTGGGCTGGAGGTGGACGTAACCGAATGTTTTCTGGAATGGGGGGGACAGGAACTTGGTAGAGGAAAGAATGATGAAATGGTACCAATTCATTTAACTAATCGAAACCAAACTGTTTAGCGTGCGTCATAATTTCAAAGTTCTCAATAAAATCCAGCTTGGCACCTTTGTCAACAACATGTAAAACATTCACTTTAAAATCAAACTCATGATTAAATATTGCTAAATGATTTGCGAAATCCGATATAAAATATATATACGTGTTCGCCAAAAAAAAAGAATTGTATAGTTTCTCACGAAAGGTTTCAACCAATGGATTCTTCATATTCAGAATGTCTTTCGTTATTTCTCTTCCAGACTTTTCAACGATTTTTCACGTCAGAGAGTGCCTGTTATCTCCAAGGTTTCATTTTTTTGACAAGTAAGTTTTTTATTCGTTTTCTTTGGGCATTCATGGTCTCCTTTCGTGTACAATTTGATGTGCATTCGTTTTTAGAAATAATATATTGAATGAAAATATTCCTACTCCGCTGTATTCAGCATCAATATATTATGTTGAGCACTCTATTAACACTTCAGCTAGAATTTATTTTTACTCTTCCTCTTTCTTTGCCCATCAAGTTCTTTCACCGCTGACATGTACCAACCATGCTCAATATTCATCATTTTCTCTCCTTAATGTCGTCATTTTTGTCCTATAATCCATACTGTGTTTGGCATTGAGTTCTTTTAGCCCCTATTAATAATGCTATTCTTGTGCGTAACTATGGGTGGAAAGAGGTTGATATATATACGAATAACTTGAGGAGATAATTAGAGAAGTTCCCAGGAAGAAAAGCCTAGTAGTATGGGCAATAGGATTGCAGAGGTACTCCCCTACCACCGCGATAAAGGTAGATGAATGGAAATTAAATGGGAGAGAATGGTGTTCAGAAAAGATGGTGTCTTCGCGGTGAGAGGGTAGTAGAATTTTTCAGGAGAAATAAATTAGTGATGACAAACACATGCTTTAAACATCACCTTAGGTATGGGTACTCAATGGAAAATACCGGTAGATGCGGAGAGATATCACATTCATTTTATCAAGGTCAGGTAGAGGTTATGAAGAGCACTGAAAATTTGCGCTGTATACCGGTGGCGGATGTGAGCTCAGATTATAAGTAAGTGCTGATGTAATGTAATGTTAAATTCAAAGATTAATTAGATGTGGTAAGATGAAGAGGTGGAACTTTGAGGTTTTAAAAGAGGTGAAAATGTCTGCCTGAAGCTGATGGACAGAGGTGAAGCAGAGAAAATAAGAGCAATGGACGAGAGTTTGGAGGGTATAAAACCAGGAATAGTTAGAGCGGCAGAGAAAAAAAGAGGATCAAGGGAAACTAGATGAATCTAGATCCAGTGTCCAATCCATTTTGTTCTTCTTTTCTGTATGGTGTTCCATACGATTGTTTCCTCTTCTACTCCTCTGTACACTACATCATTCTTATTTTGTGCGTTCATTTTATCTTCACCATCATTTTCCAGCACCAGATTTCGAAGGCTTCCTTAGCTATGAGACTATATATGGAGGAAGAGCTATAAGACTGTGATGGGGTTATGCCAAATTAAAACACACCAAGTTTCGAAAAATGCACTTTTAATTTCACTTAAACTGAACCCGTACATCACCGTACATACACATGTGACTTCTCTTAACGGTTTGAGAAACTTGAACAGCTGGAACAAAAGAAACTAGAAAAAGACTGCTAGAAAAAAAAGGGCAGAACAAAAGAACAGAGAAATTCAAGCTTATCACAATCCAACAGACTGTAAAGTGTTTGGTATGGTAGATGGTTTGGTATTAGGTGGAGGCAGAATGGATGGTAAAAATAGGTAATAAACGGCAAGGGATGCTGTAGACCATTATAGAGGAGAGCATGTTGGGTAAGCGGAGAAGGTAAAGGAAGAGATCAGGTCTAATGGACGAGTTGAGCAGAGGTAGGATATAAGCGAAGGTGAAACAAGGAATCGTGTTATGAGGTGGGAACCAGCGACAGCAAAATTTTATTATTTTACGCCTTTCCCTTTAATCCTCAATTAACTGGTATATAACCCTAGTAAAAGTACTTACTCGTTAACAATTCCTAGGAATTTTTGGTCAAATTATTTTCGATTTTAAATTCAACTCACTTTATTGCGATCCCGGTTGATTAATCATTATTTTCTGCGCTTCGTAGTATCCATGGTCCATTCCCTGGAACGCTGATATTTCTAATATTTCAACTGTTGACGGCTCTACTTGGTGGAATAACATAACGTGGGAGAATTTAAAAAACACTTAGTAATGTTCCACAAAGATTTATTTTCCCAACCGGTTTCAACGCTGACGCGTCATTATCAAGGGTACAATTCTCAAAGTTCTTAGGAGGTGCGCCACATATATATCCAATTCTCAAGGGGGGGGAGGGGAGGTTAAGTAAAAAGGGGGGGGACGGGGAATGGATAGGGAGGGAGGGTGAGGGTATTGCGAAGAAGCAACCGTCAAGGTGAGGGAAGGGGCTGTGGGTGTAGCACAGAGGTGAACGGAGAATATTTAAAAACAGAACAGTCATTTAAAAGCACAACATCAGGAACACCTTGTCTCATACTAATTACAAAATTCTCTAAAAAGTCCAGTTTAAAACCTTTGTCATTAACATGTGAAACCTTAGGTTTAAAATAAAATAAGGTTTCACATGTTAATGACAAATAATGCGAAATAAAGCATTTCTCATAATTTTAACTGTTGCTAATAAATATCACGGTGTCACAATGAGTCCAATTCTCGAAAGCAACTTATTCCAATGTAATTTTGACTAAATTTTGAATACCATCCAAAAAACTCTAGTCATGACAAGGTATAAATTGAGGGGAAAATTTTAAATACAGTTCTTGTGTGAATTCCATTACTTTTTTATGGAGCATTCCTACTTGTTAACAGTTACAGCTCAATGAAATGTGGTCCAGTAATTATTTACGACTCACTTGAAAAAATTACTAGAATATGCCCTCCGTGGCACACGATTCACCTCCGAGCACCTAAAACTATGGACTCCTCGGCGTCTTTAATGAAAATAAGGCTGAGCTTACTCAGGGCACCATGATTCCTCTATTACCTATGTAATCCTGCCTTTTAGAACGTATCCTATTTCCTAAATGGCATAAGCGACCTTCATTTTTGTTTACCTTCCCAAATAACCCTCCCTGACGTGATTATACTAGGCAATGAAAACCTCATCGCTCTGCATGGCTGAGGAACTTCAATACCTGCAAAAATATACTAGTAGATGCTCAGGGTTTAATTGTAATTTAATTGCTCCATCCATAAATTTAAAAGATAGAAACAATCACAATTTACACGAGTACTGAAACGAGTGAGTTACGGCGTTACTCTCTGAGTCGAGAGTTCCTCCGCAGCAACGGATATTCTCAGAATCACAAACCACATCATATTTCAGTCCCAAGAAAACTAACGAGGCTCCCTTGGCTTTCCGTTTCTGAATATTATTAATGAGCGGCCTCATTCCTCCTTGAGAAGAGGCGGTAGACCCTAATGGGAAGCGGTGGTGGGGAAATGCTGATGACGGAGGTAGGGCGGGGATGTGAAGGGAGGGGAGTTTGCTCGAAAGTGAAGAAATTGGGAATTGGGGAGGAGAAGAGAGCGAGAAAATGGAAGAGGAGCCCCAGAAGCCATTGTGTTAGGGTTTTCCAAGGTCATGACCGGCAGCTGAGGTCAATTGCGCCACTTAGGAGAGTTGGGTCGTTAAGGATTGTTCGATTTATGTAGCATTGATAGAGTGAAACCCAGAGTCGATGTTAGCCTACACTTACAGAAATGCGACTGGTGGTCTTCAGTTTTATGCCACATGCGACAGACGGAGTGCTGCAGGTGAAATTCCCCCAGATAGCACCCAAGTAAGGATTCAACGGAAAAAATCTCAACCCGGATTCAAACCCGTTTCTTCGTGATGGGAAACCCCTACTGTGACCACCGCATGAAACCGAACCTCCTTGTCGTACGTAATCCGCCAAATAATCCTCAGCCACAGCCACAATCCAAAGCCTCAGGCACTTCTTAGCTGATATCACCTACAGTTTATTTTTACCGTAGTATCTCCTAAAAAATCTAAATATGGTATATACAGTATTTATCGGGGTATAACACGTAATTTTTTCCGGAAATTTAGACCTGAAATTCACCCTGCCTGTTATAGGCGTATATTACATTTTTTTAATTAAACTTAATTAAATAAAAAGGGTCAATTGCATTTATAATTCTTTCAAACGTCTTTCTTAGGCATTTTATTTATAATATAGTACATGTTAATAAATATGGGCATCGATTTATCAGAAATATTCAGAGCGTCCAAGTCTATAATTTAAAATTTTAGTTTTTTATTCAAATTTCCTTCATTTAATCTGGGTGCGTGTTATACGCCGATAAGTTCCGTAATTGCTTCAAACTGCCATCAGACTACTTCAAACTGCATTCGTGGTACTAATGCATTACTTCGTATTCTTTTGCTTCTGAAGAATTGTGGCTTTCGTTTCACTATGAATTGGAATTATCTGTTTCAGTATGGCAGCTAAGTTCTATTGATTTTCATGAAAAGTATTCAAGAAAAATGACAAATATATTGCAAGTTCCTTAGTAACTTTGTGGTATTCCACATTTCAGAGAGTTTAATTTACAATATAAAATCTGAAGATTCTTGCAAAATTGTGTGGAACTTAGGCATGATGCATAAATGAAAAACTTTGCAATTTCATCATCAGGTACAAATGAAGTTAGGTGCGGCTATATATTATGCGCGCCTAGCTTCATTTGATGATGATTTAAAAACATCGAAACCTGAGTCTTAGTAAAATTTATATTGTAGAAAATTGCAAAGTTTTTCATTGATGCAACATTTACAATACCACAGACTCAAAAACACAACGACACACTGTGTTTTTAAGTTTGTGGTATAGCGAATGTTATCATTAAATTCTGTTGCTCGTTTGACTTAAAACGGTCTTTCAAAGGTATTGCCCTCTATGTGGAATCTGGAATCTACAGAAATTATCCTCTTTTGACCGGATGCAAGCCTGTATCCTAGGGGAAAGAAATCACCTAATTTTATATTTATCCGATACCCGAGAAAAACAAAGCAAAGGGAGCGACTGTTAACCGTCGTTAGTCTGAGTTCGCATAGCTGTTTTTACTCCGCATTTTCATTAGCGTCTTCGCCATGCGACACGACGTTAACATTTTTAAAAATGCTGGGTGGAATAGCGCTTCGCAGATGAACAAGAAACAAAGGGAATAAACGAGGACGAGAGAGTTCGAAAGCTTCCCTCCTGTCAGCATTGACCCAAAAATAAAGTGAATCACCAGTCCCCCCCTCCCAAAATACATTCCCAACCATATTGGGCGAGGATAAAAATGAAATAGGCCTTATCCAGGAGAAAACTTCATCGCATCAACGCGCCTCGGTTCACTCAGTCGTCACGAGGCGACTGTGACCTTGACCACTCAAATATCTCTCCAAACGACGACTCTGGCCCCCTCCTGACCTCCCGCCACTAGTAATTCGTCATTCAACCCAAGTCATTCCCACTATAGGAATTTACCGTCTCTTCCTTTAAGGTAATGCGAGCAAGATAGTTCCCTAATCATAATAGATACCATATTCGAATTATACCCTTTAATTTCACCAGCTGTGAGACTCACAAATTAAATATTGCATCGTTAATGGTGCAGTAATACAGTTTTACACGACAGGAATTTTAAGTAATCAAATGAAAATATCTAAATAAGTCTTTAACTTTGCTAATTTTTTTCACGTGGTACGTTTGAAACTCCATCAAAACGGAAGGTTTATTGTAATAACGGAGATTTACTGCGGTGACACTATGATTTATTTTCAATAGTAGTAGTACACAAACTACATACTGTAATTTTTTGACGCGATCTAAGTGTAGGAAATGCCTCGTTTGTTTAATAAGGTCTCTCTGGAGTAGAGACACGTACCATTTCCAATGTAAAAGGGCTGGTATTTTCTGGCTAATATCTCGGAAAGTAATGTGGTACGGGGATAAATTTTAGGTGTCAACAGAAGGGTGATATATTTTTCTTTAAAATGAGACCAAATTCATTGATTTCTAGATAAAATTATATTTCGCTCAGTCTACCTTAATCCTTTACATCAATTTCTTTTCTTCTCTACTCTCCACTGTACATGAAGGACAAACTTATGTCAAGTGTTTACAGCCACCTGATGACGGCCATTTTATCCAAAACGCGTTGTATCAGTAGTGTTTTCTGGTAGAGAAGTGCTATTCCATTTTAGTAACTTGAAATCCTTCTTTGTTTCCTTCTGAGACTAAAGTTCGTTGGATGAGAACCAACCCTCGAACGGGAAATATTATATGAACCAACTTATAAATTGATTTGGTTTTGATCGAGATAGCCAATAGTACTTCAAGAACAGTGGCAGAGCAATTAATAATAATATTAATTTATACAAGGATTTAGACATAGAGCTACCATATAGGGCACGTCATGAAAAAGTATTCATAAATTAGTTTAAAATATATATACATTTACAAATACTTTACACATTTTGTTCACGGTTACATTTACACAAGTTATATTTTAAAAATTATACTTTTCACTCATTGAGGTCTTATTTTACATACCCAAGTCATATTTTATCATTAATATATTCGGGCACACTGTAATAATTTTTCTTAGTCATAAAAGATTTTATTTTCCTTTTAAACCTGGTAATATCTTTTATATCTTTGTATTTCTGAGGCAAATTATTGTAAAGATATATTCCTACTGACTTTGGTCCTAGACTTGCAGCTTTAGTTCGGTTGTAATTGATATTAAGTTTGACTTGGTCCTGGTACGGTGATTATGGCGTTGAGAATTAGTTTCCGAATTCATTGAAAATTTAGCTCTTAAAAAATTCAGAAAAAAATTTTGCTCCAACGGCTTCGTTATGTTTTGTAAGTCCAATGTTTCCTGCCACAAGCGTGATGTTTGTCTCCGGACTAAGGTTAGATAATGCAATTTGACCCTGGGAATCGGGACACCGAAAACTTCTCTACTATCAACTGTATTCCAAAAAATCATCTATCATTTAAATGGACCTTGAGTGAGATAATCTTTCAAATTTGTATGCTTTACACTTGAAATGGGGATTCGTCAAATAACTAATGGCGGTGATTTGCGTTGGAAAAATAATATTGTGGTGTCTACAACTACAAGCGTATAATACATCTCTGTTCACACGCAAACCCACCTGGCGTCTCATCGCTTCTGAGTCTTCAATTCGTATTATGAAGAGAAACCCAGAGGTCACTCTTTCTCTTCTCGAAAACGAAAAAGAAAGGTGTGACGAAGAAAAATAATGCTAAAAATGATGTTTTTTAGAAAAAATAATTCTCAACTCCTAAAATTTTGGTAATTCACAATTAAACTTTTTCAAATAAAAGGCATTTGGCTGCAGAATCGTTTTATCAACATAAAAATGGTATATTACAGATAATAGAAAAAAAAAATATATATATATATATATATTTAGCTGAATATAATACGTTAATTTTACATGTACAAAGGTAGTTTGAGTGGCATTTAAACAAATCCGAATTTTTAAATTAATTTTGGCTTTCACATTAAGAATTTAGTTTATTGACTAACATAAATAACAGAAAAACTTTGTATTATTTGACTGCACTACTCATTAACTGGCTAAGTCTAGTTGCTTGATGCTTTATTTTGACTTTTTTCCTCACTCGGTATGCTGAAAATGCCTATATCATCGAAGATTTTTTTTGCATTTTTAAGAAAATTAACGAGTTGATTAATGAATTAAATACTGAAAGCAATTGAGAAACCATGCGCACATGCTTATGATTTTTGACGTTATCGATTCTTTGGAACTCCCTCATTATTTTAATGTTTCCGAAATGCACGGTCACACCATATGCCATGGAAAATTGCTAACATATTTTCGTTAAAATCTCGAAAAGTAATGCGTTGAGTAGCTGAAGTTTGTGAATCATTAGAAAGATTATATGTTTATGACGAGAACATATTCATCCATTCCTTTCGAATCAATATATCGCCCATATTATATTTTTAAAAAGTTCCTCATCTCCGTACAAATTTATACTTCGGCGTCGAAACCTAGGCAACGACGCATCCGGCTCAAGGATGAAGGGGAACCACACTTTCACGTTCGGAAAATATGTCAGCCTGGCACATTTGGGAAGCCCGCCAAAACTCCAGGTTGGGTCTTAGGGGTGATGGAAAGTCCACGAGAAGCGTCCCGGTGAGATCCCTTGAGGGAGGTGGATGTATCCATACGGTGATGCAACGACAAGTGGGACAGAGGAATGACGTGGATTGGGGTTTAGGAGGGCGAAAGGACCGGAGGAGAAGCCTGTGGGAAAATGATAGCGTGGAGATATTGAAAATTTGCTGTCCTGTCGACCCTTATAGTCTCACTGTTTTCCCATTGCTCACATATTCCATCGCCTTTTCTCGTCCATCGTTACGGAGGTTCAAGTGCGATTCTGTGAGTCAAAATAACTCTAGATTAAAAAATTTTGTTTAATTGATATTTTTTAAAATCTTGCATTCGCTAAGGACATGCGTTTGCTAATCAAAATCAAAATTAAGTTTAAATAAGTTGATTTTCCCGCGAAAATATTTTTAATTGACACTATGTATAACCATACAAGTCCAACTGAGGTCCAATTTCTAAGAAATCGCAGCTTTATGAATTTACTTATTGCAGCAATGAGCTAAGCTGAAAACATAAGGTGGGACGACACTCCGATTTTGTTTTTGAGCGATTTCGCGGGAGATTTCATTCACGTCTTACAAGCAATTTTCTGTGAACATAGCATTTTTCTCATTCACATCGGTCGTTCTGTCATAAGATTGGTTGACTACAGCCTTCCATCCTTCCCTATCTAATGCTATTTCCCTTACCTCCTGAAATCTCTTCCTCTGTACTTTATTTGGTCCATGAACTAATTCCTGGGTCTTCCTTTGGGGGCTTTACCCTCTATTTTACCTTCAATTATGTTCTTCACAAACCCATTGTGTCTGAGAATGTGTCCAGCATATCTTGTTATTTTCTCTATGGTGTACCACATGGTTCTTTCCTCTTCTACTCTTCTGTCCACTTCATCATTTCTTATTTTGTCCGTTCATTTTATTTTCAGCATTCTCCTCCTGCGCCAGGTTTCGAAGGAAGCAAGTCTTTTCTGGTCAGCTTTTTCAATGTTCCATACTTCCGATCCATAGAGTGCCACGCTCCACACGAATGTTTTCACATACTGTTTCCTGGTTTGTAGTCCTATTTCTTTGAGCACAGCTGTTGTCCTTTTTCCATGAACGCCTTCATACCTTGGGGTTTTCTTCGCTTGTTGCCTGCCGTGCTTCTTCCGTCACATGTGAAAGGTACTTACCAGATAGGTGAACCGAGATTGCATTTTTTAAATTGAAATAATTTCCCCGTGTTTCTCCCATACTCGCATTTAATCTCGTGTAATATCAAGTTCAGTACACGATAAAAATAGCGTAGAGCGACAAAATGTTTTGCTCGCGTTAGATGTAAGACTCATTATTTTTGTAAAGTCGCCAGAATGTGAATTAAACGACATTAATGCGATATTACGGTGGAACCGCCTTTATTTTCTTTGTGAATGGGCGCCACATTGGGAACCCGAGAACAAATGTGGCCTAAAAAGTGTTCCTCGGTACCCAGAATGGCTTTGTTGTTGAGCGATTTCGCGGGAGATTTCATTCACGTCGTATAAGCAATTTTCTGTGTTGTTAATAAATATTTTAAAAATTAATTAATAAAAATTGATAAGTTTTAATTTTATATTCCGTGGACTACTAGAATGGTAGTCCACGGAGAAGAAGGACGCATAACACTATGAAGTGACTTCTCCAGCGTGAGATAACGATGCAATTATCGGCCACTGGCCCTTTATACGTGGAAATAACTGAGTCGGTTCCCTATGAAATGCCAATATTTTGTTTTGATCGATGTTCATTTTACGGTTTTAATGCGCGTGTGATTATTCTCATGCGTTTTTAAAGTAACTTCTCGTTGAAAATGAATTTTTAAGAACACTTCATGAAACTTTTTTTTTCAAGATACTCGGAATCACAGAATTTATTTTTTTTACTATTTCATACTTGCAGCGCTTTTCCGAGTTTCTCTAGTGGATAATTTTGGTAATAATGTGTCTCAGCTAGTCGATATTTTAAGATAAAATGTCATTGTAATCTTTATTCATGCGGAGTTTGTCAATATCCTACTAAGTGAAATCGCATGACATTCAGCTGTCTTCAGGAGATAAGAAAATAAATACTGCTATATGTTCCGCAGCTTCTTTTTTAGCTAGCTCGGGCCCTCAACCAAAGAATAAACCACGCGGCCCTCCACACTCACTTCTCTCCTTTAAACATGGAACGATCGAGAATCGAATGAAAGGGTGTGGAAAATTGATAAGTTTTAATTTTATATTCAAAACGATCCGAAAATTCAAATTTAATTCCTCGCCAATGTCAAAAGAATCCAGGAAACCTAATTAACTTTTTTTGACAGTGAAAAGGCAGCTTTCCTTTTTGTGGAAGTTTTGCTCTTGACGCGTTTTGATGTTTTTCATCACTATGACCTGCATTTATTTTTATAATCGTGGCATAGGTAAATGATGTGGCCAGGAGGTGAAAGGGCAACAGGCAGGGGTCTTTTTGAGTAAGGTTTTTTTTCCTTCTTTTTTGTGGAGTTTGTGTGATGCAGAGATTTTCAGGGACACCGCGAGGTAGATGAGGGCGGGAAAAACCGGCGGGCGGGTTGAATGGTAAAACGGAAAGGGGTGGCTGAAGAGATTTTTATTTGAGTTATTGCTAAACCCTAAAATATATTGTTCGAGGGGTTGTTTGTCCTTAAGTTCATAATCTTTTCTCGACTTTTGGAACTGTTTGGACTTAAATTGATAGATGCTCGTTTTCATTGGGCCACGATCGAGACTGTCCGTAATCCACCAAACCTAATGTTAAAGTAGCATAAATGTAAACAATTCTGATATCATTCTTACTGTTTTTGCATATTATTAAAATGGTATTGTGTTAGACCAAAAAATAAAAATGAGGAAAAGTTATTTTCACGTGTAGAAAGGTAGAGAGGTGGCACTCATGACGTAAATCCATTGCATGGAAGCACCCACGCTGAAAAAGTGTTTGGGAAACCTGTTTAACATACCATAAGATGGCTAGTTTATTCACATTACTGTCAATAAATATAGAATCATTAGTTTAATAAAAATAATGAAATATGTAACATGTTTCATAAGAAAAGGTTTGGCAATTTTTATACTTTTTATTTCTGACAGCCGGCTGTGATAGAGAATGACCGATGACAATGTTTCGGCAATTCCTAAAATTTTCAAGGTTATTACCATAATTACCTTACAAATTATTCATAGTCAGGAAACAATGGTTAGTTGTTTTCCAGTAATTAAGTGTGGAAATAACTTAGTCTTTTTGTACTTCATGTGTTAAACACTAAACATTTTCACCAAGATACATATGCTTGAGAAATTTTCAAATGACATCTACAATAAATGATGCTTGTTATAAAAGGGCCTCGCATCGCCAAAAACGATACCTCAAATCGAACCTTGATTTCCCCTCCTACCTTTTAACATTTCAATTATCCCATAAAAGGTAAAGCAGAAGATGTCAAGTGCCTATTCCTATGAACGATGAGCCGTGAAAAAGTTACAATTACCATTCTTCAGCACCTTCTGCCGCCGTCCCCTTTTCCTCCACAGTCCACCATGCTGATTTTTACCTTCCTTCAACCGCATTGCTACATTCCAACTACCTCAGCCCCTCTTAGCATTAATGTAAAATGAAACCCTGTACCAAAAAAAATAACTCACCACTTCCACTTTCCTACTGCGTGCGCGTGAATAGTCGGACTCTCGAGTCGGAAATACCGATCCATACTCGGATGTCGCGTGGAGAGCCGTCTTTCGAACTGGGCGTTAAAGTTTGGATCGGTTGACGTTTTTCGTTTACAGTTGGCTTATACCGACGCTGGACTCTCTACCATTCCTTGTTTCCCTGAGCGGCCATAAACCTTCCAACCAAACCGTCACTTCTTTATTTTGCAAAGGATTTCAGTTTTTGGTCGCTACCTCAAATAATCAACCAATCAAAATCTGAAAATTTGTGTTACAAAGAAGAACATTGCCACAAGACTGGAAAAGGAAAGGACTACCAATATAAAACACTAATAATAAAAGAAGAATAATATTGGGTACACTAAGAGACGCACTGGGTTTCTGAGGTATAAAATTGAAGGAAAAATTAGAAAGAAGGCATTGACTTTGACTTTCATTTATTTTACGTGGCCCAGATGAGACCCAATGGCCCTTCTGCCCCTCAGCCACGGTTTTCAAATATATATTTTTCAAATAGTTGACAGCAGCTTGGTAATCAGCAGCATTTGGCGACAGATGAGAGCTGTTTGATGGCAGCAGTCGGTCGTTCCGTTGAGGTAACAACTCTGTCGTGGTGAAAGTCCTTTTCCAAAGTTCTTTTCCTTCCACTCACGCTCGTATTTTGAAAGTAAATAAAATTTGGTTAATAGCTTTATAGTATCAGTTGATAAAACAAATATGAAATTAATTGTCCACAACAGCAGATGTAAAATGATAAAACGTTTGTAAAACCATTTGTCAGAATTTTAAAAGTTTAGGAAGGTAAAAGAAGAGTCCCCAGAGGAATGACAAGAGATTAATACACAGACCAAATGAAGAGGAAAGAGGATAAGGAGAACTATCATGAAGTAAGCGGACTAGCATTTTTTAGGGAAGTATGTAGGGCTGTTTCCAACCACCCCAAGGATGGAAATCCAAACGATGAAGATAACAATACAGGAAAAATCATTCCAATGGCTTAATACTATTATTCTTTATTTATTAACACGTTGAGTTCAACTATACAGGGTCTGGTGACTCAACTTTGATTATTCTCTGAGCTTCATATCAATAATTTTGGATAACATTAAAAGTAAAATTATGTTATAGACCATGTACATCATATATGATATATAATTTCGTAGTGGTCTTCAAGATATACAGACACTAAAAAACGTATCGATTCAAACTTCGGGTGATTGCCATTTTGTCACCCAGCATGAAACAGCTTGAAAAGCATGAAGCAGAAACTGAAACGGTGTCGCGTATCGAAGTTTTTTACATCCGCATCCACGCAGAACTCATCATTACGACAAGCGAAGTTTTGGAAACATCGCCGCGAGAGCGGAACAGGATCATCTGCACTCATTACTGCACGCTCATTTGCATAAACCGTGGCGGAACCCGGGGATCCTGTTTCAGGAAGTTGAGGGCCGGGAACATCAGGGGCGATTTCGCGCGGAACGACGCTCAACGCCCACGTCAAGCATTTCCCCGTCACTCATTCGGACGCGGCCGCGGAAACTCGAGGCAGCTGAGAGAAACTGGGATCCCTTCTATCGAAATATCCGTCCTATAATTGCGCGATACTTTAACCAACCATCTTCCTTTGTCACTTCACTCGGAATTAAATTTTGAAGTTGGTCGCATTCAAATGCCGCGTCCTGCAATTTTCGAATTTGTGTGGAAGAAAATGTAGCCAGCGATAAGTTCTAAGATGGCAGGAGAGGCTATTTATTTCCTTTTTTGGTCCATTTTTGACATTAAGTTGGAATTTCGTCGTGGTTATTTTAAAAAATAACCGCCTAAATCCTCTACATGATAATATTTGTACCGGTAGCAGTGATTTGTATCGACTCTATTGTACAAGGCATTGCTTGTTTCGTGCAATCAAAACGCAAAAATTAGAAGCTGAAAACTGATGGAGGTAACGGTCGGGCTTGGGTTGGTATTCGAAAACAAATTGCTGTACCTTAACAGGATGCGTTGATCATTGTCATTTACTCGTATAATATAAATTAATTGTGAAAAAATTTATCGAATACTTTGTGAGAAAATTTACTTACTTAAATTTTGACCGGCTCTTTTTGCAGTCGAAAAATGAGGAAGCATTTGCGTTTTCTTTAGCCAGTAATGATGCATAAAATTTGCATCGCTTGTTATCTACAAAAAATAATCATATTATCTTTATATCATTCAATTGAGCGTATTCAAGAATGTCCCCGCAATGATGATGCGGGAATGGGCGTCAGCATTTACGTTACTTCCATGAGATGACACATGAGTGGTTACACTTCAAAGCCTTGCAAACACTGGCAAACTGTGCGCATGGAAACATTATAATATCTATGCTTTGATCTTGCCATCATGACGCGTCCAACGCGCGTTTGTGTAAGATACCAGAACAGAACTTATCACAAGCGCATCCTAATACCTCGATGCTGCTCCGCGTAACCAATCCCCTTTCTATTCAAGCATTTCTGTGCTTCCTACGAATACTGTTTACCGCAATTGTCACGTGGGAGGAACGCTATGAACAGCTGCAAAACGTTTCCGCGTTCCGAGAGAACGCTTTGTATATTAATTCAGCGGGTGAGCCAAAACATGTAATAATGCTAGCAATAGAATCAAAGCAAGGTTCCTTTGAGTGAAACCCAGATTCTAGTCTGAAAATATCATGTATTGTCGACTCTTAGTGACTAAGCCGCAAACATTTAAATAGCATGCTAGCAGATCATAGACAAAAATTAAGATTTTCGTTAGAAAGTGTGTAGTCAATGCATATAGGTCGTTTAAAAAACTAAACCTTCAAATTTTTAGCTTTTGAAAATCGAGAGGATATTTTTAGTGTGAAACGGACCGTCTAATCTTACAAGAAACTCAATTGTGTGCTCATAATTCGGTCAAAGCATGAAAAACCTGTGAAAAAAAAACTATTTTCACATTTGATGGAAATACATGCTTTAAGTGACAATTAGTGTTTTTTGCTTAATAATTCGTAGCGGAATCCTTTTCAAGAGAATTTTTAAAAAATAAAAGGCACATTTGAGCTAAAATTTGAAGAAAATTAATTTCATAGGCTTCAGTGATAGCGAGAGATCAATAAGGCGTAATTTGTGTGCCTATGACACAGGTCAATGCCAAACATAATAATCTCCAATTTCAATATCTTTTTCATTTGCATGTATTTTGTGGCCACCTAAAAATTGAACTCATTTCACTGTTTCTGTTTCGCTTGCTATATAGCTTTTGGATAAAATATCTTGACAAACTCTAATTCTGTGGCTTGACGTGAAACAGCTCCCATTGTGAAAAAACTGTATCTCTGGAAGGGCCTTTGCGGCCCAACAGGATCATGGGAAAATTTCGGATGGACTTGAGTTACGGCAAACTCCGAGTTGTTATCTTTTCTGTGTGTCGTGCCTTTCACTTTCGCGTTTCCGCGGCTTGCAAAGACCTAATTAGCGTTTTGATTCGCATTTTAGCCCAACACTCGCTCGTGAAAACCAACCACAAACATGCCTTTGACTTTCTTTTTTTGAAAATAAAAACATTTAATCAACGAGTGAACGTGGCGCGTTCTATGACAACCCTCGCGAGAATTTATACTCTTATGTATGCCTTCATGCACCGTAAAACCATGGATTTCTGAAGATAGACTCATTTCATCTAAGAATTGTTGTCATTTTTCTCATTGAATTTAGAAAGCAAGTATATAAACAGTAAAAAAAATGCTCTTCTCATAGATGTAACGCTGGAAGCCATCTTAGTAGAAGATCTTAGTGGTGTTTGTATTGAGATCCCAAGATCTCTGGTCACATGAAGGTAAACCGAAGCTTTTTCTGAATATTTCGTTTTATCTTGAGAAACAGCAGGCTGTGAAGAACACAGAACTGAACTTTAATATTTGAATTTCACTCTCCGGTGGGATCAGTGCTTGTTGACACCCAAGTCTCTAATGTTACTCACTAAAATAATGTCATGTTCATCCTATAAAAAATCCGGTTGTATTATTTTTACATCAACAATTAATAATGCCGTGCCAGCCACCTCTAAAGGGTAAGGCACGGGGTGAATCCACTCGTTTAATGCAATTGAGAATATTTAATGTGTTAATATAGTAACCATGGTAAAATACGAGTTTTTATCTGGTCCGTTGTTGTTGTAAATTTAGTCACGTAAACGAAGTTGTTTGTCCTGGTTCAAAGTTTCTGAAATAAAAGGGCTTAGGTTTGAGTAGTCTGAGTTAATTTTTAAGAGAAAAAGAGACCTTAAGTAATTGTTGGAAGTGTTGTCACACTCCAGGCTTGTAACGCTCGCCCCAGTTCTAGTTGAAACCTCTATCACTCCAATTTTTGTCCGCTAAGAGATAAACAAAATCCGTCGGAAAAACAATGCAAGATCAAAACAGAAATGATGGGAGTCCTATGTTGACTAATATGCTGACGTGCAGTACACGGACTACCCATACTGGTGCTGAATAGTATTACTGAAATTTTTAATTCCTGGATACTAAAATATGTTTACTCGTGCAGAAAGTAAAGCTGTGCGCGATATTTCGCAGATTCGATGAACTTACCTACCTTGATTTCGCCGAAGCGTCCTTATTGAAGAGGGAAAACTTGTAACACCTATTGTCGCCACCAATTTGTTAAAGTTTTTTTTGCATATTAGGTTGTTTTCATATCAATTACTTATATAACTTCTTTTGGCAATCGCTGAATAAAAATCGCAAAGAAACCATCGTCAGTTAAAGAGGAGAATCATGACGTAGCGCTTCTCAGGTCAGGTGACAGTGGAATACATGCTTTAAATATTTGTCGTTGGCCCATTAAAATGGCTATAAAGAGTGAAAATAAATCTCAAGGTATTTTTTATCTCCACTGGGGGTGTGCTCCACGCGGCACAGCCAGCTCGTTAAACTCTTTCGCCGGCTGGGCCAAAGGAGTCATGAGCCTCAGATCGAGTTAATTGGTCGGCGCGTGATGAGAAT
The DNA here is from genome assembly GCA_963169105.1 of Ceriagrion tenellum. Classification (NCBI taxonomy): domain Eukaryota; kingdom Metazoa; phylum Arthropoda; class Insecta; order Odonata; family Coenagrionidae; genus Ceriagrion; species Ceriagrion tenellum. The sequence continues at coordinate 107,841,733 of OY720642.1, read as the reverse complement.
TAACACAGCCGTCGAGGCTCGTAAAATCCCATTATGATGGAGTGTACGGCGCCCAAAATCGCGAAATTTTAAATTGTTGTAATGTTTTGATGCTCCAACAGCCAGGCTTGGACTCGTTAGTAAGAAATACATTAACGGCTGTGCAGGCGACCGGACACCGATACTATTCGCGCCAATAACGGTCGATGAAAGGAGAATTATTTCGGAGGAATGGGGTAGACAAACCCGGTGTCGGCATCAGTTACACTTAAAAATTTGTGGCTACAGGTATGTGCTTGCGGAAGTAGGCAAACGATTGGAAATAGTGGGAGCGTGTGCTATTAATTATCAAGGCCGTGTTACACGTGGCACCGTACTGCACAGTCGTGTGCATTCATAGATGTGCAGTGCAAAGCTGCGTCGTGTAATGCGTGACCTTGCTAAAATGACCGCGCGACAGTATAAAAACGTAAGCCAGGTAAATGGCTCCTACTCTAATTCCGTGCCCTGATTCTCGCAATTTCTGAACATCTAACTGCGGAATTAAGTCCACCATGTAAAAAATCCCGTACAGGTTATTCTCTGAATATGAGTTGCGATTTTATTTTCGTTTTTAAACGGCTAAATTTCGTATGATCATGCATTTTATAGCGAAGATTGATTCCTAGTGTAATAACCGTAATGGAAACATCGATGGATCCTTTAGCGACTGCTTCCTATCCGACGGATGCATCGCCACTTTTGAAGTGCTATGCACACAACACCCAAGTTTGGATCGACATCCCTCAAAAGAATCTTCGCCACGGCCGAGAAATAGATATCGACCCCTCTGTATTGGAAGTCATCTATACCCCCATAAAAAATTAATTGATACTGGGACTCACACAGCATCCATTCTCAAAATGAAAATTGAACCCACGAATTTTCGACCGCTAGGACAACGCATTACGGGTCTAACAACGGTGGCCAGGTTATTTACATACTCTGGGACAGAGTCATCTACATTCAGCCACAACAATTATCAAGTAAATTACTTAATAGTTGTTGTGGCAGCATGTAGATGACTCTGCTCTGGGAATCATTATAACGCCATTTAGTCATCAAAGTTCGAAACTCAAGGCCAAAGGACAGTTGGATGCCTCCTCGGCAATCAGTATGGTTGGGAGTAATCAGTAAAGGTGGGAGAGAAGCTCTCGCGTATTGCTTATCAACGTGAACTCTGTTTGGGCTGAGGACGATGGACGATTCGGCCATCAATGATGCAGATTTTACCTGATGGGAAGTTTGCGAATATGTCACCATTAGTTTACGCCGAGGGAGCATCAGACCGTGGGTTTAAGACATGTTGAATAAGTAATCGTATTCAAGACTATCGTGGGGCTCCATATTACATTTCAACGAGGCCTATCCATTGGAAAAAGATGAAGAAATGAAATTTGATTTAGCAGACATCACGATGTTTAGATATATGATTGGGTATACTACATCTAAATACTAACCTGCGAGCCGCCGCATGGGCGTGTGGTAGGGGGTGTTAAGACACCAGTCGTGTAAAGATATATGGGAAAAGTTTCGGGAGATGAAATGGTGACGTGTATTATGGGAGTGTATTTAGTGGAGCTCAGTTTATACTGTGGTCGCTTATTATGCATAGCAAGAAAGATTCTTTGTACCTATCTGTTCGGCAATGTATGTATCTCATGTTATCGCTTCTGTCAGATCTAGAGAGGTGGTGAGTGATGCGTCATGATAATATTCTCTGTGTCGCTCTAAAACACACCAGTTCTGAATTTCTCAAGCAAGCTAAGCCTAGCGAATAGGTCTAAGCCTCCGAGTCTCTAGAGGTCTCTACTAAAGCACATAGTGAGTGAATGGAGAAAAATTGAAGTTTTTGAGTTATTCATGAACGAAGGCATTGATGTAGTGGGAATGTAATGAGAAGTGTCTCGTGAGGATATTAAAGAATCACTAGTTGACCCGCGCGAATATTTCGCACAGTATGCAGATTCTTCCTGTTTTTTCCTTCTTTCTTCCTGTTCTTCGACCTGTTTCTTCCCATGGACAATTATATGTTATTTATGATTGTGTTAGAGATACATAACGTACACGGTCACACTGATTGCATGTAGAATGTAAACAATCTAACTAAACGATGTGTTAATAGATGGCGCCTTCTACAGTATTTTAAGCACGTAACCATAGCGAACAGTTGATTATATTTTCCACAGATGGCACTGTTAATTTTTGATCATTTTTTAACAAAAAATTTTATTTTAAATTTTTTACCAAAAACTTTAATTTTAAACCATTTGTCTATTTTTCGTCAATAGCGGGAAACTTAAGCTTTAAAATGATGTTTGAATCATTACTTTTGATGAAGAATAGTTTGAGTTATGTCGTTGCGACAAAAAAACACCTTTGAGAAATAATTAAATAATCATAGTTCCATATTAAATAACGAGCATGCAAAATGAAGAGAAGAGAGCCAAAGAAAGAGCGAAGAGTAGGTGGAAAGACTGTGTTGAGGAAAACTTTGCAGAGTCGAACTTGCATACGATAATTTACTGGAGTGAAAAGAGCGAAGGAGAAGATTTAGAAATCACTGCAATTAATCAATGAATCCTAATATTGGTCAACTCCAGCCCTCTGTTCCACTTCGTCCTCTGCTAAATACTTGTTACTCTTCTGTTTCATATCCCGTTTTAGTTGGCCTCACTCTTAATCGTGGGGCTTCCCCTCCTATTTTTTTATTTTCCTTCAGAAAGGATGGCTTATCCATCTGGCGCTTGTATTCCTGATAGCGCTCCATAGCCACGATTTATTTATTTTATTCCTCTTTACAGTCGCTGGTTTCTTATCCATTTTATTCTCAGTATCCGCCTCTATCTAGATGTTTCGAAAGGATCAATTCTCTTCGGTCCTAGCTTTCCAATGATCCTGACTAAGCAAAAGCGACCCCAAAATTGGGAACAAGTCGAAGGAAAAGAAGGGAAGGCAGGTGGAACCTTATTGCGTTAAATCGAATAAATGAGTGGACGATGAGTGCCATAAAAGTTTGATTGATCCGAAGACTTGAGAAATTTTGCTAGTTAGGGCTTGGAGATGGGTGGGCTGTGCCGCGGGATGATCTGGGTGGAGTGTAAAAAAGTTGGATGGGTTTGAAGGGGAAGGGCCTGAGAGTAGATGAGAGGTTGAGGTAGGTAAAATCGTGAACTGTTTCGGGTTTCTAGTACACTAGTTACCTACGGAATTTTTATGAGGAAACTATTTGACTTTGTTTGGGCTTCCTTACATCAAGGCCTGCATCAAAACAACCTAGTATGTAAATATATATTGATGATATGCAGTTGTGCTCATTAAGATGAACAACTTGACCTATTCCCGAGGCCCCGCTCTATTGAGAGCCTCGCAACGAGCTCGTTGTTTTATGTTTACATACATTTCTTTTTGGATAATTAACATGGTATTATTGAATAGATAAGAATATTATTTTCTATTTTCCTATCTCTAGTAATATCTATCTGAAGATTCTGCCTTCTTGTTCTTTTTTTATTTACCAGGGCCTTATTACGCCTTTTTTCCTGGAGCCTCATGTTCTTTAGTCAGGCCCGACCTATATGGACCAAACCAACTCAGTTTCAAAAATTCTTTGTCCCACAAATAATGCTACAGAAAATATTACATATTAGTTATAGCTATTAAATACTTACTAAATAGCGATGAATCGATAAATCACAGGAGTTTTTCCATGCTATGTTCCTTCAGAGTTATATAAGAAAAGGAATTAAGTCAAATATCGTTCGTCCTCCCTTGAACACAGGTCCTAATTGTATCATTAGCGCATTAGTCTCCTAATTGTCTTTCTTATACTAACCAGTTTATCATCTCGATCTGGAATTTTGAACTAGAATTATTTAGCGAATGGTTGGCTGGTTATATGGGAAAGTAACCCTAATTCCTTATTTAAACGCAAGAGAAATTTGTGGGCAGGCTGATAATGGACGGTTTTTTAAATTTTGAGTGAAGGTATATTACTTATGCAGATAGCGTCATGCACAGATGCTATCTGTCCTCCTTTTTGTCGTTATGTGCTATGTATCTACTTATCTAGCGTCATCTACTGACTCTATCTATATAATGCTAATATCAGTCGAAAAGACTATAGAATCCAATAAGCCGGCTTATTTCTGTCTCAAAAGATGTATTGACAACACTACGATAGTATAGTGTATAGAGGCATCGTAGTATGGTTTATAGTGTAAAACATTTCATGAGAGCAATATACGAAGTGACAGTGAAAGTGAATGGAAAATGTTTGAGACGCATTAAGACAGGTACTGAGATAAAAAAAGAGGACTCACTGAGTCCGCTACTATTTAATGTCGTTTTGGATGAGGTAATCAGGGAGGTAAAAACTGAAAGTGGATACAGGATGCAACATGTATTGAGCTTTGCTTACGATGCAGTCTTCATTGCAGAATCGAAAGACCAATTGCAGTTACTGCTGACAAAGTTGTGATATGAAATGTAAAATAAATTTAATATGAAGATCAACAAAAAACAAAGTGTATGACGATAGGTTTAGAGCCTAAGAGATGTAAATTGGAAATCGACAACGATATCGGGTGCGCTGGATGGCATTATTTGGCAAGGCAAACATTTAAACAAAGAAGGGAAAAATATATAAATCTGTTGTGAGACCAATTCTCGTTCATGCAGCTTAAAACCGGGCAGAAACGAGCGAAACAGCGCAAATGCAAGAAACAAAGGAGACAAGAACACTGAGGAAGGTATGTGGGAGACATTAAGGGATAGAGTAGGCTGCGAACATATTATAGCACGACTGATACAACCGATAAACGAGTGGACGCGGGCAACACGACTTGAATGGAAAAATCATGTCACATGAATGGATGAAAGTAAAATTGTAAGAATAACCAGACATAAGTTACCAGTGGAAAAGACATCACGAGGCATGCCTCTAAAAAGATGTAGGGAATCGGTTTCGGATCCCAGCCCTAATGATGGGAAGCCAGTACTCACACAGAAACTAGATACCCCGTTAGATCAAAGCCCATACAGTAATATTTTTTACTCTCTCAGGCCAACAATGGATAACACTTTAAAATAACTTAACCATTATTTTGTTGTTCGTTGACGCCATAGAAGTTCCTTCAGATGTGATTTCACTTATAGGAACCCACACTAGCCTTGAGTTGATGGAATTTATCGATATTTATGACTAAATGAAATAATTCGTGCTTATCAACTCGAGGAAGAGTTCTGTATTTAATTTGGCCATAGGTACTGGTTTCATTTTCTTGAAGAGAATTTTATTTCTGCGGTATTTGTTATTGCTTAGTTAAGCTGATGTGCCTTCTCTATGATATTCCTGCTTTTCATACTTTTAGTAGGTGCTTCTTGTGGCCTAATTTCTCACTGTCCGACAGCTAGCTAGCACTTGAATGGGCAACAGATGACCGCTGAAAAGGGAAATGTGGAGTCATGCATCATGATCTAGTAATCGGGCGTTTTTCCCCAGCACTTCAGTTCATCATAAAAATTCATTATGCGTCCCATATTGATATAACCTGCTGCATACAGTCAGATTTTCCAATCTTCCATCGCGGGCCGATATTTGTATTCTTCAAGAAGGATTAAGGAGTTTTATTACACATATAAAATAATGGTCGTTAAAGAAATAGAATTTATGACTATTATATGTTTTTATTCGACTCGATTTTCTGGTTTTTTCCAAGTTTATTCATCCTTGTGGATGACAGTGGGAATTACACATGCATAACACATGCGGTACAGCATTAAAGAAACTAGGTTTTGTTAAACGTATAATAGGAAGGTCCTCGGATGAAAAAGTCAAAGAGAGATGCTACTTCGCTCTGGTCAGGCCACACCTCGAATACGCCGCGAGCATTTGGGACCCTGGTCATAAAGATTTAACCAAAAAAATCAATAAAATACAACGGATAGCTGCGCGCTTCGTTAAAAACTGCTGCGAGCGTACATATAGTGTCTCGCAACTTTAAGAGGAGTTAAGGCGGGAGCTCCTGGAGAATCGGAGGCTACTCGATAGGCTTAGGTTGTTTGAGAAATTCAGAACTGATATTTTTCAGAGCGACACAGAGAATATTATCATGACTCCTCACTACATCTCTAGGCCTGATAGATGCGATAAAATAAGAGAGATACACTTCCGAACAGATTGGTACAAAAACTCGTTCTTTCCGCGAACAATAAGCGGCCACAATAAAAATTGAGCTTCACTAAATACACTCCTATAATACATATCACAATTTCATCTCCCAAAAACTTACATCTTTACACGGCTGGTGCCCTAACACCCCCTGCCACACGCCCATGTGGCGGCTCGCAGGGTATTATGTAAATGTAGATGTAGACCGTTTTGAACGATTTAACTTCCTACCATCCAAATAAATCTAAGCGGATAGAGCCCGCAAACCCTCATACCATCTCATAATCACCGAGGAACCCTTCACAGCATTTTAAAATATGCTTTTTATTTTTTATTCAGTCGAATACGGCAAACTGTGCACTGTTAAACGAGCTGAGTTGACTCTAGGCTTTACTCAGGGTTATAAAGGGTTAAACTTTCCTCCATTTCAGTACTTTTCGTAAAAATATCTTGGCATTATAGAACAAGAGTCCCGAAAAACTTTCTTTTCTCAGTATTTATCGTCAAATATATTTTTAGTAATAACTCCCGACTTGAAGTGACAAAATTGTAATGCGACCGTTAATTTGCAGTTTGCTGATAATACTTATTCATTTATAAATAATCGGATTGAATATTTTTCCCCTTCCTTGCCTTAGATCTTGAGTTTAATTCCAATTATTAATCGACGAACGTAAGCTTGAAAGTATGATTTTCAGCGTTCCAGGTCTCCTGCATGAAGCCGAATAATTTGATTTCTGCATATTCCGAGTACTTTTGAGGAAGAGCTGATTCAAGACCGGCCGCTCTAATTACGATTCGAGTTACGGGAATCAATCCCTCGTCCATCGAAAAGTGGCGACACCTGCATTTCGAAGATTAAAAGATCTGGAGCTGCGAGGAAGGAAGTTGGGATAGTTCCGATGAACCGTCCCTTTCAAAAAATTTCCCGACTCTAATATGCGATATCGAGAGAGGGGCGGGTGGATTGGACGGTGAAGAGGAAGACGTTCGAGAGGGACTGGAGTGAGGAGAAGCTGAGAGAAGATGCAAGGAATGATGATGCTGAAGGGTTCTGGGGGAGCGGGAGGAAGGGGAAGAGGGGCGGGAAGAGGGTCGGGAGGCCCTTGAGAAGAGGGTTGCGGCGAGAACGGAAGTGGGCAGTTGGGAGGAAAGAACTCCACCGCGACGGAAGAACTTCCAAGATATTCAGTCCTCCCCCCCCCCCTGGAAACGGGGGTTGAAAGGAAGATATATTCTTTCCCCTGAGGCCCCATTACCATCAACTTATCGGACGAGTCTTTGAACTCTAACGAACAGGTTCCGTAAGGGTTTCCTGACGACTTGGTGGACCGAAGAAGGGAAGGCTTAGCTAAAAAAACAAGAGTTGCATCTTTCAGGAACCAAAATTCAACAATCGATATTCAGTAGTTTTCATCAGCAACTTAGTATTAATTTGCTCGAAAATCCTTATCATTAATAAAATGAATTTTTGTAAGATATCCATTTCGATAAATTTCAATAAATGTACGTTACATTTCAAGAAAGCCATTTACCATCCTCTTTTCCAATCTAAACAATTATGAATGAGAGTTTTGAGGAGGCGCATATAAAAATAGATTAACGTCTGCTTTAATTCTTTCCAAAAAGGATTACTAGAAGCATGACTCTGAAAAATAGAATGGAACGCTCGTACCTTTTATTTGTATATTTGAGATTGCTCCTATTACAGCACTTGTGTTTGTTCAAGGAAATAAAATTATTTTATATTATGAGTGGTAATATACCAACTGTATCTGGCAGCACACTTAAGTTTAATTTGAGGAGGGAACCTGTTCAATCTATGAAGCCAAATTTAATCATTTTCAGGCGATCCTTTGTTGATATGGGTCCAAAAGTTTGTAATATGTTGCCTGATACTATAAAAACTACGACAATTTGTAAATTATTTCTACAGTCGGCCAAGACTTGGACATTGGCTGAGGAAGATATTGTTAGATTTTTCTGACATATTACATACTATTCTTTTTTAAACTTAGGGCTACTTTGTAAAGTTAATTCCACTATAATTATTGTATTGCTGATTTGATACTTTTTATTACGTGCAAGATGATTATGTTAAATATTATGTACCATATCATGTTTTATGTTGGTAATGTATATGTTTTTGATGAGGGTTGCCTCACCACAGATATTCCTTATTGGAAACCTAGCTTTCATGTGGATGAAACGTAAATTCAACGTGTCAAGTTATTGTTGTTGAAAGCAATAATTTTACTGTACTTTATTTATTTCTTATCCACACTTGGATTATTTTAGACTGCAATCGGTTTCACTTTGGTAAGGCATCTTTTGGTACATTTTGAAGCTTTGAAATTATATACTTACAGAAATTTGTTGAAATACTCAAGTGTTTTGGTTCGAGGGTGAGGAGGGCAAGGCAGAGTGAGACAAATTTATCCGAAAGTTAGTTTATGCGTAATAAGTTTTCTCTATGTCAGTACGTCTTTACGTCAGCTGTCATATAACCTTATTTTACATTAAATTTTGCGATGAAAACTGTCCAGAAACAACAATCAGCAAAAACTCAGTGCCCCTAAAGAAAAATCACGCGGCTATCATGTATGGAGTTTTTTCTCTATTTCTGGACTCAAAATCTTTGACGGATTCTGTGCCAGTAGCAACGTTAGAACAGATCAAGTACATTCAAAATTAAATGTCTATAAATGATATGCTGTCCTCAATGTCGATATTTACACATTAAATAATCCTAATGAATTACGAAAAAATATTGAATACAAATAATAATAAATTAAAGCTCAAGCGATGTCATGGGATTCACGCGATAGATTTAGGTCCGAATCGAAAAAATGAAAAGATCATCCAGCGGCGTGGACGTATCCATTTGAGAGTCGCGAGAGAACTTAAATAGGCCTAAAGCATTATGACTCCATTAAAATAGCTGTACTCACTGTGGTTTTGGCTGTATTTCTAATTATCTAGAAACAGGGCCTGAAAAAGCCATTAGTACGGATGATATTTTGCCTATAAAAGATTATATATAAGTTTTAAACCGTGAAATTTGGTATGATGTATGGAGAAAACATCACTTAAATCTTTGCAACGTTACCGCTCTACCAGTGGATTCCATCTATGGTTTTTATTACTTTGTAATAGTCACTGTTTTTGTAGAAAATCAACTACCGACTCTTTTACAAGAAATGCTAAACAAACCAAAGGAAACCCAAGCAAGCAGTGGAAGACAATACATTTTATGGGCTTAAATGACACTTAGGCAAAAAGACGGTATAACTCATGCAAGAGTTCTAAGGAGAGGAAGATGTATCCGTGGTAGGACTTGTTGCAGTGAGTTTCGTGGGTAAAGTACTTGATATGATATGATAGGCTATGAAAGATTATTTTTTATACAAATATTATTAAGATAGATAAAGATATGATAGGCTATGAAGTGAGCGTTCGTTCAACTTTAAACATTAAAACCTCTGCTGCCTTCACAGCTGCCTACGTGTTAGATTAAGCCATATTTTTGGGGTCTAGGACACCAGCCGTCTCGACGCGGCCGTCTCGACGCAAGTCGTCTCGGCACAGGACTGTCTCTGCGCAGGCCTTCTCGGCGTAGGGACGTTTCGGCGCGGGCCATATCGGCGTAGGGCCATATCGGCGTAGTGCCGCTCGGCGCAGCCGGCTTTTCCGTAACCACTCGGCTGGTAACGATGCTCTTATGATTTATGACTAGTGATATTATTATTAAATGTTTTAATAATAAAAAAGATTGCCTTGGCATTTTAGACCCATCTCTACCGCAGTATGTTTCCCTCATATATTCTCATGATGTGATATACCGTTGAATGCTGGAATTCGTAACATGTTAATAACTTCTCCTGAAAAGTAAATTGGTTTTGAATTAACATAAACGATTGTATAATTTTTAATCGTTGGTCTGAAAGCGATTCCCATCCCGGTTGTTGCAAAAGGTCAGTAAAACTATCATAACGGCCTTTTTCGTATCTTTTTCATCTTCTCTGCACACGTTGAACCTATGTTTTAAAATCTACCTGATAAGGCTCTCAAATACTGGAAGCGAATTACAATTGAAGCGGTGAAAGTTTAAAGTAGGTACACTGTATTACAGTTCATGATGGCCATAATTCATCCCCTTAAGGTGGCTCACTGGGTAACATGAAGATGTTGATGTAAATTATGTAGAAAGGTAAACTATTCCGGATATTTCAAGCGGGATTATTGACCATCAGCGACTTCTTTCCATTTCTTCTTCCAGGATCCGGCCTCGTCATTGTTTTTCTGATGACGTTTCTCCTCCTATCCTGGAAGCCGAGTGGTAACCGAAAAGCCAGCTGCGCCGAGATGGCCTTGCGCCGAGACGGCCCGCGCCGAAGCGTCCCTGAGCCGAGACGTCCTGCGCCGAGACGGCCGTGCCGAGTCGGCCGCTCCGAGACGGCTGTGCCGAGGTGTCCCATTCCCATATTTTTACCACCTAGTTTGTAAGACTTGATAAAGCAGCGAGAAATAACCGCGGGCGACTATTCCTCGGGGAAAAAATTACGTATATTTGTGACCGTGAAATTTTGCCCGATATAGTGAGGAAGTATCTTACGAGTAGAATTCCTAAGAAATTTATTTGATAAGTATATCTGGTTTAGCTAAAAGTTGGCTCTTAATTGTTCCGCCAGTATTTTTTCATTAAGTTTTCATTGTAACGCACCAAGTACAGATCCTAGTTTCCAGCGACATGTCTACGGAGAATTGCTTTTCTTACCGTACAAAAATGGTATATTGCGGATTTAGTGGGTCTTTATGCAGGGAAATGCACTCAATCATGAATACTGACGCTCATTGGTTCGATGAGTGTTTGCAGTTTGTTCTCCGAGAAGCTTTCACGGAACTAGTGTCATGAGTATATCGCATCCAACAGCTAACTAGAACTTGTGTATCCCCAGCTTTGGATACGCTGTCTTTAAGTCAGGCTTCAGTTCGAGTTGTGTACCTCGATTGCAATTCTGAGTTATCCATTTTCGGGGGTTACTTGAAAGCTGTGCATATAACCCATCTTTCAGTCAAGTTACGTCTTGCTCAGAAGGGTCCGTAAAATTGCTCTTCTGCTTGGAATGCAATATTAACTGCAATACGCAATTATTGGTTTAGAATAAGAATCACTGCCATCATCAGCAGTCGTTATCCAAATATTAGTTAGCTGCAGCTCTCCATTCTTCCCTCATCAAAAAAGTTAAATTTTTACCAAAGTTATAATGTTAACTCTCCTCTTTCTTTGCTTGATGTATTACACTATATACACTTTTTTATAAAAAAGTTATGTATCATGGCAAGAAAAATTTGTGTAGCATCAACAGAAACGAAAACGAGTGATTATGATGGATGAAGGATTGAATTGGCATAAATGTTTGCGAATCTTTAAGAACTCTATGAATTGATAAGTTTTGTGGAGGATCCTTAGGTACTCATAGGCTCGAAAATTGCCCAGAGGTAAAATCACTCGTCCTGCCCTGAACTCTAACCTGAATCCATCGAAATTACGCTTGATACAAGAACCGGATAAGATGTGGCTGAATTGTAGAATGTTCTCGTTACGTACTCGGTACGTTACCGAGGGACCAGGATTATAGTATCGGAAAAAACAAATGATTTATCTTCCGTAGAATTTTCACGCTATATGAAGTTAAGGTTGCTCTGGCTTTACTAAGTGAGTCAAGATAAGTACTAAGTTACGCATTTATATTACTTCTATTTTACAAACCCTGCTTTCGTTGACGAAATTGGTTTCATTTCGTTGGTATCATTTTGGAGCGTTATGGCAGTGACGGCCAAAGGGAGCGTTTCAGGCCTCCTTTTCACTCCACCCGTGTTTACTTATCACTGAACTACGGGTTAACTACTAATGATAACTATTTTCAAATTTCTGGCTGAGAATGATTTTTTGTTGTTCAGAGTTCAGGTATGTTTCCTCACTAACCCGGAGGGATACAAAATTATCTTTCGTATCGTCTTTGGAATAACGTCTTCCTAACCAAATGAAGAAAACCCGAAGTCGTCATCTTAATAGTTAACCCATAATGGAGTGATACGTAAACACGGGTAGAGTGAAAAGGAGGCCTGAAACGCTCCCCTCGGCCGTCACTACCATAACGCCTTAAGAATAAGAATAATTTATTGCTCAACAGTTTTGGTACAATATTGTGTACAAATATCAATCAGCTGTAGGCAGCCTCAAAGGTCACACACCTGTGTGGAGACTGCCTTCCATTAATGAACTTCATTGCTGGAATAAAAAAAAAGTACTTTCAAAAGTATGTATAATAATTGACTAAAGACGATTTCATTTTAGCCCAATTATGAACAAGAAAGGCAGAGACAATAATAATAGTTCGTCTTGCTTACATTCGTATAAAAAAAACAAATTATTACAAGTTGTAACATAGGGTATATGTGCATAAATTACAGATTTAGTACAAAACATCAATACTGTTATGTGCCAATAGCCATTCGTTTGAAAATTTCAAACATTTCTTCTTGTTTTTTTAAACTTTTAATGGGTTCAGGTAAGGCGTTAAGTACTTAGGAGTCCAAATATACAAAGGATCTCTAAAGCAACGTAAGATTTGGTTTTGGACTTCTTGCAATGTCGCATTATGTAGTTGTAGTGGTAATTGTGCGTCATTGAGTTTATATGTAATTTTTTTTCGGTAAGTCGAAAATTAGATATTTCATCACATTTCAGTGAAGTGCACATGTTTATACGTGGGGACTCACCTTACAGGCAGCGATGGAAGTTATAAAAGAATGATATTTTAAATTTGGCTCAAGTACGTTTACTCAGGCTGCAGGAACTCGGCCCTCATTCAGCCGGACCCGCCCGTACCCGACTCTTAGTCCCGGCCTGTGTGTCTTTTACGACCCAACCCTTCACTGCGGTTGAGTAATGTCACCAAGCGGTCAGCCGCGCTATAGTTTATAACTTATAGAATTTAATAACCCGTCGCAAAATTATTTTATTCTTTGTATGGCACTAGTCATGCTGATGAAAATTTTTGTTTTTTCATCGCAGCTATACGTTAGATATTTATCACTTAACGTGCTTTAGTACACCATGCTGTTTTAACGTAGGTACGTAACCACATAACTGGACGCGCAAGCCGCTACTTGGTACAATAACTACTTTGTACACAACTTAGTACAAAACTTCTGAAAGTTAACTTCCATGTTCAACCGGGGCTGTACAATGAATACTAGCAATGTTTAAGGTCTTCACCTTGATGGATGTCTTCGGAAGTGTCTTCTTATATGCATTCTGAAAGTAGGAGTTTAATTACTTACCTTAGTCTGAACTTCTTGCAAATACTTCGCCCAATTCGCGAATTTTCAGTTACTCTATAGCCTTCAGTCCATCGCCCCCTCATAGAGGCTTTAGACAATTTAAATTCTAAGGATGCAATTTTTTTTCAGATTCCACAAAAGCATTCAGTAACATTTTTCATTCGAAATCTCACTTTCAACTCAAAGCAATATAACGTACATTTTGTATTATAGCGGCTTAAAACATCTGCAACCAAAGGGAAATTTTAGATAGCGTTGGATCAGATCCAGTGAAAGTATCATTGAGCTACCCCATTGAGGAATCACAGGTTCATCATAATTCCTTTTTTATATTAATGGCATTACTGTTGCTGGAAGGAACAAAAGTTTTTCTATTTGCAGACGACTCAGAATTTTAAAGGGATGTTTGCAATGAGTCGGACAGGGTTACGTCAAGAAAAGTCCTAGATGCTATGAACGAATGGTAAAATACTTTGCATTTTGAATGAAATTTTAAAAAAAGGTACATTAATTCATCGGTCATTTAATTCTAAGGTAGGTTGATTGCTGCCTTACATCCTTCCCGGTCTAATACTTTATATGGCCACCTCAAAGGATATGTGAACGTTTCATACATATTTATTCTTGGATCATCTTAGCACCTAGTGTTGTGTCGATCAACTATGGTCTTACGATTAACTGTAATTTTAGGTATTCTAATAATATTTTAAAAGAATTTTTGCTCTCCTGATATTTATTACATTACCTCCAAACCACGCAGTAGAAAATGGCTACACCGGCGATGAGAAATTAGCCTGTAAGTAGAGGTCACTTTCTAATCGGCTATTTGAATTTCTTTGTCGCTTCAACTTTCTCTCTATCAGTTTTGGCCTGAAAACGTTTTTATGAGTGCGTAATACTAATTATTTCTGAACTATAACAATATTAATGAAAATGAACATAATTTATGAATTATATTGTTACAAAACTGGTCGGAGAGACGAAGAAATGACACACTAATTACTGTTAAACATCTTGATGTTCCTTATCTCTGGTCCGCAATGCAACGTAATGCCATAGACGCACTTTATTCGGAGGCGATTTTGGTCTTTTTTAAACAAAAAATGCCCAGTCATGCGCGTACATACCATTCCGGAACCCTGAGGGTCGTTCTTTCCTCACAATTTCTTACTTGACCACGCTAATGATTCCATTAACAATAGTAGAGTTTATAATGGTCTCAATTAGCAGTTAAGACTCAAGCAACACAGTCCCCTGATGGGGGATAGTTTTTGCTGATATTTTGCCCAGTACATATATGATTTATCGCCAAAGAAAAAAATTCTTTAAGATTTCTGTACCCATATATCCACAATGCTTGCGCCGTTCCCTTTTGAATTAGGAACAGGAATAACGGAAAATTTCATCAACCTTCGGAGCATTTAAGCCGCCGGAATAAATTATAATGTTAGTTAATGCCTGTTTAAAATCACCAAGTCCTTACCCGATAATCCGAGGGTCATGGGTTTGAGTCCCGCCTGAGAGGGTTATTTTTAACTCCCTAGGGCATGGGTGCTCCCGTCAAGCTCTCGTGGTTCAACCCCTAAGAGAGCTGATGACAATTCAAAATGGCTGATCGATATCGCAGAGACGCAGACAGAAAGAATCGTCCCGGAAAGCAAAAAAAATGCAATGTGATACAAGGTTGGTCCTATTTTTTGGGAAACTCGATTCCCTTTTGGTACACCCCCTAAATGTTTGCCAATTCGTTAGAAAATGAAGTATAAAAATACTACTGCAATTGAAGAAGGGAAAGACGTGCCGCATCGCACCTGAAGTTATGAATTTTCGCCAATCTTGCCTGTTTTCCGGCCTTTCCTACGATTACCGAGCACTATACATTTTACATTGTTTTCTGTAATCACCAACGACTCATCATACATTTCACGTGTTAAATCTAAAATACCTTCAATTTCTGCGACGTAATTATAGCTCTTAGGGTAAATACATCCCACGAAAGTCGCTGGGCGCGTCTACGCTGGAATCTACTGCTACTGGTTTCAAGGGGAACGAAATACGCCTCCTTCCCTGCATCCGAAAAATGATTCGAGCGGAAAAGAACAGCCGTTGAAGTCACTCCAGTCTACGACCTACTTCGCCGACGACGAGAAGACGTCTTACTTCTCTACGACGATACTCGAGTCGTGCGCAATTTGACTCCTGGCTAAGGGTGCACCACTGAAGGTGAGCCAACAGAATTTTGTTGGCGAAAAGGGGAGACGAGTGAGTGAAGGAGAAACATTCCCTGCTGCGTGGGTTCAGGGAAGTCTCGAGTAAACCGATATGCAATGGCGAGGATTTCATTCGCCTCTCGTCCAATGCGCACAAAATTCCCTCACCATTGTCTCCCTCCTTTCCCTCAGCCTCTATTCCTCTTCCTACTGCCTACCTTCTCCTTTCCATACAGCTGTAAATATCGTTCTACACTGGGCATGAAATTGCACAATTTGAAACTGCATTTTTGTCAATATGGCATGCAATAATTATCGAATTAGATCGGGGGATTTTTTACCGTTGCTCGTCCATGCATTCTTACGGGCGTTTTTGCAATTCACTGCTTTACACGACGTAATTTGATATGCACGTTCTTATATAAATCAGGCTGTGCAATTAAGTGCCCCGTGTAAAGCGGGCGTATCGAGGGAATTGTTCAAATTTCTGATTGTTACTCCTATATATTAGCGTAAATATTTAGTATACCATAATTTATGTAGATTACTTTCATAAAGTTCCCCTCCAAGTCCTCGGCAAGCATCGGGTTTCATTGCCGTCATAATGGTCGACGAATCGAGAGGGGTTGGGCAGTTATCGCAGCCACGTCCGACGCACATCGGATGTGTGGCTACGCTGCGGTTGGGTCGTGCGTACGGAGTAGACGGAGGGACCCAAGTTATACGGCCTTCTGCATGCGAGCTGCAAGTGGTCTGTGCCCCGCAGGACGGAATGCAATTGATGCTCTCCAGCAGCGAGCCCTTAACTCCTCCGAGCACACCTATGATGAGGACAACCAGTTTAACAGTGTGCTGAGTACATTTGCCGAAGCTCAAAAAGCAAGTCTTGATATTTCTCCCACTTCTCCGCTTCCTTTGCATCCATGTTCGTTTCAGCTGGAGCCGAAAACTCTATCACAAACATGGAGCGTGAGAGGTCATTAATTATTATTATACTTTTGCATATATACCAGTATTAGGGCAATACTGTGTGATTATTGTTGCAATATTTTTAATAATTTCATACATTATACTAAAATTATCGTAAAAATAAAACATCAATAGCAAAATATATTTACATTTGTTTAATAATATGCTTATTATAAAAAATGAAATACTTAGAAACATTTTTCATTTTCCGTCTGTCTCTTTCCAACCAATCTTAATCCACCTCTGGGCATGACCCAAAATGTGTCGGGATATGAGGATGAAACCCACGATGATCTTATCGCTCAAAAGGGAGGGAGTTGGACTTGACTGGCAATACGTAGTACTACTGCGACGAACACACTGCTCCACTGTCCTACCCTTCTCCACCCTTTCACCCCCCCCCCCCCATCGTCAACTCCGCCTCCCGACCTCCCAAAACCCCGTTCCAATCGCCGCGGAACTGCAATAGAGGGAAGGAAAGGGTGGGACTGATTGACGAGTGTAAAGCTGGATTCACATGGTCGGAAAACGAGACGGGAAAGCGGAAACCAATCACAGGCCGGCGGAGAACTTGGGGGGCGGAGCTTTGACCGGTGGAACGGGCGGATAGAATTTTTTAATATTTTCCGCTTTCCGAGAGCGGATGGTGACATCAAAAACAATAGAGCAGCAACATCCGCCGTGGTTGCAGGGAAAATAATTCAAAATCGTGGAACAAAGAATTATATAAGGTATATAAAATACAATCTTTCAGAATGTTATGCGCAGTTTTAATTATGCAATTTTTGATCCAACTTAAATTCATGAAGTATGACCTTCATTTTTATTGAAACTTACTTTTACTCGGTAAACTTTACATCCCCGCAGAGGAAATCCACATCGGCTTAAATAATTATTCAAGTGTGTTCCATTACATGATACTATGGCATAATGAAAGTTAAACCATATCCAGATATTTTCAATGCTATGTTGCAAAATGTCAAATTTTATCGTCAAACATAAAGTAAGTATCAAAATATACGATGATGCCATCGGAATAGCATATGCATAGTTGTAAATGAAAGTACATACATATATCTACGCTCCCATAAATTGACTGCAGTACTAATTGGCGTATTTAATTGATCTTTATTTTATGTATCGGCTAAATTTTCTTAACAATCACGCCCCGAATAAAGTTTTAGACCTCCTTATAAAGTCTCCCGTATCGGGTGGTTTGTTACGACTTCATTCTTGGTATGGGCGAATGACATCTTGTGATAAATTTTATTACAGAGAAATATGTATAAAGTCGAATAACATTTTGTAAAGCCAATACTTCATAATTGAGTGTTGCTCTTCCATGAATTCTTCTAGGTAAGAATGCGCACATCACCATGTTTACTTTCCGTCACCTTTCCGTTTTCCAACTTTCTGTCTCCATGTGAATGCCTTTCCGCCCGTCCACCTTCCGTCGTCCGCTTTTCCAGCCATGTGAATCCAGCTTAAGGGTTTGTTTGGTCAGATTGACCGCTGACGCGAATCTGAATCGCGATTTGAGCTTGAAAGAGCGCGATCTTGTTTATTACAAGCAAGATCCTGACGTAGAGCATTTTTCACGGGGCGGCAAAACCCATCACAATTCAGGGTGATTTTTTATGAGAGTATTAAGGGCAAGTGATGAAATTAACGGACCTCCAATTTAGCGACAAATAGGATGGTTCTCCGAAGAGTAACTTACGTACAGATACTACTTAACACTTGCGAGTACGCCTTGAGCGTTTACCGAGTCGTTACCTCTTCTCCTCCGTCCTTCCAATTCACCCCGCCACTTCTACCTCTCATCTTTGCCGCGTAGGTCTGCGCCAGGAACTTAAGCGCATCGTTGTAGCTATACTAGAGGGGTTGTGGCAGTTCCCTGGCCTTGATTGTGTGCCTCGTGTGTTGGAAGGAACTCTCTAAAGTTAAATGGAGTTCCAAGTGTAATAACGAGCGGAAGGATACATATCCGATCGTTTACTGAAGTGTTCGTCCGCCTTGGACGTCTAATTGTGAAGGACTATTAGATGCCGGTTCACTTTAGGTGTGAGCCCCTAAAGACTCGGAGTCTACACGCTAGGCTTAACTTTCTCGATAAATTCAGAACTGATATATTTCAGATCGACATAAAGAATATTATCATGACTCCTCACTACATCCCTAAGTCTGACAGATGCGATAAAATAGGAGATATTCACTGCCGAACAGATAGGTACAAGAATTCGTTCTTTCCGCGAACAATAAGCGACCACAATAAAAATTGAGCTCCACTAAATACACTCCTATAATCTATTTCACCATTCCATCTCCAAAAACTTACACCTTTACACGGCTGGTAATCTAACACCCCCTGCCACACGCCCATGCGGCTTCTCGCAGGGTAGTATGTAGATGTAGATGTATACATACCTCTACTTGCGATATCGCCACAGCAGACAGACAAATAGCAGAGAGACAGCAGAGAGAGCAGAGGCAGAGAGAGAGAGAGAGGAATATTGGATCGGCAACTGTATTACCACTGGACTACTGCACCGCACTCTTGGATCTACTGTCCCGCTAACGACCTTCGCCCTACTTGGATACTGAATACGGACAACTCGGATTTACGGCTGGCGTCACCATCGGTGCTCGTCACGGAGGGCAACAAGTCGAAAACGCCGGTACAGCTACCGGCATCGACCAATTCAATCCTCTTCCCCCACCAGGGGGCAATGGCATCTGGAACCCATCCGACCCAGGGTGGTGACGTCACTTAAGGCCCTTTTCAGGACCAACGCGGCAGTCATTTTCAGTACCCAAACTTCTCTCAGGAAACAGATATGGCTACTGATAGTCCGTCTTCCGCCGATAACGACAACTACGGCGCGCCATAGGGCCAACATTGAATTCATCCAAAAGGCCCTAGGAGCAAGAAAAGGAGTGCTCAGTTACAGACCTCCAGAACAAAAGGCAGGCGCCCGGCATTACTGCTAGAAACTCCTTCGCTCGCCTGGCAGAGGCTGGAGGATTGAGAACAACGCAACTGCTAAAACTACAGAACCAATTGCTGACATCAGCGCCACCGGAAATGTCAAACCACCTGGCACCCTGGTGTACGACGTTACGGATTGCGCTGAGCTGATTCGCTTGTTGAGGCGAACTGTTAAAGACCAAAATTTCAGGACAAACTATACGCCTGATTCAACCCGCATACAAGTGACAAACGTGGAGGACTACTAGATCCTCCTGACCATGCTAGAGGCAAACGCAGCGCAGAAGTCAACCTGAAGAATATCCTCCACGAAACTTCACCACTACGCCCTGCGGAATCTTCCTAAGGACTACTCCGTGGACCTGCTGAAGGAAGATATGGATCTTCTGGGAATACCGGTGGAGAGAGTCTACCCAGCAAAACGCGGCTCGTTCTTCATTGCCGTCAAAAGAGACCACCCCGACTGGACACTGAAGGCTATGAAGGCACTTCGGTACATTGGGAAGCCACGAGTCAGAGTGGACAGGTATGTCCACCGTGACCCCCAAATGTGCTATAACTGTAACCGCTTTGGGTATTCATCCGTGCACTGCTCGACAGCTCCACGCTGCTATAAGTGTGCCGGGCAATATCCAGGAAGGTCATGCCCAGACAAGGAAAGGAAGCACACTAAGTGCTGCAACTGCGGGGGGAATCATTCAGCTTTCTTTCGCACTTGCCCTGTCTTCATCCAGGAGAAGAAGATGAAGACAACACAACAGCAGAAGAAGACTAATCCGCCGGCAGAGAAGAAGCTGCCTCAATCTGGGAGAGCTCCGCTATGGAACCCCTGGACATCCAGATCGCCCGCAATAACCAACCAGAGAGAGTAAGATTCGTTTTCTCAACTGACGCAGACTAGACCACTACCGAGGGAAACCGTAGAGGAGCTGAGGATTCCCTTGCGCAAAAAAGCAGCGGTCTTCAATGGACAACGCTACCGTCGCCACATCTGAGGACCCTTGGGACTCCATCCGGGATATTCTTAAGGCTATCACTGCCACCACAGCCGTGCTACAAACACAGATGTAGGCGCTTACGTCAGTCACTTTGCAGCTTAAACCACACCATGGACGTTAAGTCTAATGCAACAAAGAACGTCGTCCTAAACACCTGGAACGTGGGTGGCAGACTTCAGCGGAAGGCTCCCGAACTCCTTGTCTTTGCTAAGAAGGCGAGGGCGTCCATCTTGTGTCTTCAAGAGACACACCTCAGAAACTTCATGACCCCGATGCTCCCCGGGTTTAATCTTTACAGGAACGACAGGAATGGCCGTTGTGGTGGTACGGCTATTTCAATATCCTCATCCACTGCCTCCCGGACATGAATACTACCAGGACTTCCCCAATTTGAGGCAACAGCAGTTGACCTGGACCTGAGCTTGGGAATTATTCGCATAGTTTCTGGTTACATCTCTACAAATCGGACCTTCAACCCTACAGAATTTAACACTATATTCACATCACAGCATCTTGTACTGCTGATTGGAGAACTGAACGCCAAACATGAAGAACGGCACCCGAAACATCAAAATACAAGATAATCTGCACTACACTCCTGGCCCCGTACCTCACAAGTCAGTGTTGTGGTCCCGCACGGCGTAACACACATTCATCGCAATGGAAATGGAGACCTTCTGGACATCGGTATTCACAAGGGTCTTTGCTGCTCCATTGCTCTCAGTACCACTTCAGCACTGGGAAGTGATCACTACCCAGTAACGGTCTATCTTGGCTGCCATCCGGTACTGCTGCCTCCAAGAGAAGTGCGGTGTTTGGACCAGGTCAACTGGGAGGAATACACAAGAGAGGTCACCGCCAAACTTCCAGAACAACCACCAACTCTCTCCAATCCCTCTAACATAGATCAATTGGCCGTTGGTATCACAGAAGCCATCAGATCAGCCTTGGAATCCACGGTCCCAACAAATCTGAGCCGCTCGAACACCAATCTACTGCACCCACTGGCTTCGCAGACGGTACCAACAAACCGGAGATCCTGTAGACGGCCAGAATTTTCGACATTGCTGAACTGAATTTCGCCTGATAATCAAAGAGAACCGTGAAAAAACCTGGAAGGAGAAAGTTTCATCATTGGCTCTTTCCAACGGCTCCTTACGGAAGATGATGGCCACACTACGCAGGGACATCGGAGAAGATACGCCCTTAATTTCGCCAAATGGTATCCTCTGCTCAGAGAATGAAAAGGCAGAGCACGCAGCGGAGTACTTGGAAGGAATCTTCACCTCTCCACCTCAACTAGCCCCCGATGGACCTGCGACTTCACCACTAGAATGGGAAGTTGACTGGCTGGAGAAAGACATACCCGACGTGACCGAAGAACAACTGATAACCTCCCCAAAGCGGTTATCAAAGAATAAATCTCCAGGGGAAGACATAATTCCAAAGGAGACCCTTAGGCAAATGCCTACTTCCCTTGCCTCTCATCTTCTGGTCCTTTTCACGGCATGCTTCCATCTGGGCCATTTCCCTACCATCTGGAAGTCGTCAAAAGTCATCATTCTTGCTAAACCAAGAAAAAACAGAAGGGAGATATCTAATTATCGCCCCATCGCGCTCCTCGCAACTCTGGGAAAGCTGCTGGAGAGAGTTCTCCCAAAGGAACAATCTGGAATTCAACGGGAGCACTCCACAGTCCATCAACTGGTGCAGATGCTGGACTTCGTGACGGCAGGATTCAACTCCAAATGCAGAACAGCGGGAGCTTTCTTTGACGTCCAGAAAGCATTGGATAAAGTCTGGCACCAATGCCTGCTACTGAAGATTAGGAGATACCTATATCCATTCTGGATGAGACGCCTGATCGAGTCATATCTGACTGACCGAAGGTTTAGAGTCACCTCGGGCGGGGCTACCTCAACATCGAAAATCATCAGAGCAGGGGTCCGACAGGGATCGGTCCTCGTACCAATCCTATTTAACATCTTTACGGCTAACATTCCGAGGGACTTTGATTGCAACAAAACCATCCCCCTGATCGCCGACGACGCTGCTGTGGTAACCAAATCAAGAAACACTCAACTAGCGGCCCGATATCTGAAGAGAGCCGTCGACAGCATCCTCCAGTGGTACGCAGAATGGCACATCTCTATCAACCCAGGAAAGACCAAGACTATATTCTTATCATCCGGAAAACCACAAGAACCCGAGGAGCCGGATGGTATCCTAGTGGAATACACATAATCAACCTGGGAGGAAACAGTTCGGTATTAAGGAGTGACGCTGGACCGCCATCTTATCTTCCGCCACCACACAAAGGAAACAGTTCAAAAGGCGAAAGGAACAACCCTGAGCCTCACATCTCTACTTCTATCCAAATACCTCAGCATAGAGACAAAGCTGCAGATTTACAAGGTTGGCCAATTTCGACCGATGCATCCCTTGCTTGGAGTGGAAGAGCATCAAAAACATCACTTAGACCCTTAGCAGTGGCCGAGAAATCAGCGCTCAGAAGAATCCTGGCCCTCGGATGGAAAAAGGCCGACGAAATTTCTTACGCCTTCACAGGAGCAGACCCCATTGAAGACCATCTGGTTCACCTGGCAGGGAAATTCTTTGACAGCCTACAAAGGAACAGCCAACCAGAAGTCCAAGCTTTGGACAACAACAGACCTTGGGAGAGGTTCAAACGCCGTAGAGCTGCCGCGGACCGCGAAGACGACCAACCTCCAATGAAATGGAGGCGCTAGGGCGAAGGGTCCTTGATAAGAAGACGACGGACAGACGCAGACGACTCCAGCAAAAAGACTTCCTACATCGTCGAGCAGCTGAAAGGACAGGGCTATACAGTTTACCTTGCCAAGACATCTCCCGCGAAGCGAAGCCACAGCAGACGTTGACCCGCATTGACACGGGGAATGTGTGATCAGGCGCTTACGCTACATTCTGTTAAATATACTAGTTTCCCGTAATGCCTGTGTTCTATCTTTATTTTACTCGACGCTCCGAGAATTAACCGTCTTCCAACACGTGCTTATGCGTAGCGGTAGTTAAAATATTTTATTTTCTTTTTTCCCGAAGCTGTTTGGTTCACCTGTCACCGCCGATTCCTCGCAGGCTCCCTCTGCTCGCACTCGTGCATGTCTGCGCCGGGAACTTCTCGTGAACTCGGTCAGTCCTGCCGCATACACCGCCGCTAAGGCGTGTGGATGGGAGCGTTAGGACTCTATTAAAATAGATTTTAGGAAAATGAATGGACAATCAGGATTAACACAGACGGAAAACGCTGGCGGAAAACTGAAAACCTTCCAGCCAATCACAGATCACCGGAAAGAGGGTTGAGACCACGGCCGGTGGAGCGGGTGTAATGATATTGCGATGTATATTATCAGTTTTCCGCGAGCGGAATGAGTCGTCTGAAACAAAAGAACCGCTTCAAATGCCATATTTGCAGGTGAACAAATCTGGAAATCAAGAATCCTTTTACAAACTCCTTGCATTATATATGAATTTTTAATGATAAGTGTGAGTAATTTTTATTCATAAAATAATTAACTTGGTTTCTTATACCTCAGGTCTAATTCTTTAACTTTCAACCCGTCGAGCACATGCACACCGATGTAACACTTTTGTTCCAATGAAGCCAAGGCGTGATAAAATATTTAATCATATCTAGGTCTCTACAGAATATGGATGTAAAACGTCATTTTGATTGTCAGAGATATCAAAGAATTGAGAAAGATGCAACACTCGTAATAAAAATGCCAGTTTTTCGTGAGCAGCGCTTTCAGTGCGAAAATGTATTGACTACAATTATTGGCGTATTTCCATTGATCCTTACTTTTGTTTCAACAAAATCTCTCCAATCATCCCTCAAATCAAGGTTTTAAGGTTTATCATAGTTTGGGTAACGTATATATTTATGGCTTCTTTCGATGTATGCGAAGAACCTTTTCTGATAAAACTAAAAGTACAGAAAATATAGGTTATTGAATGGTTTGTAACTTTTTTGTGCCATCGCTTCAGAATCGGGTGTTGCTCTTTTAAAAAGGCAGTTTAAAAGAGAATCGAGCACCCACAATGATTCCTTTGTTTTCCACGGCTCCGTGTCCATGTAAACCTGTTCCGCTTTTCCGATCGTCCGTTTTCCTTATTCTGCGCTCCGATTTCCGCGTCGTTGTCCTCCCACATGAATCCAGATTTACCAATAGATCGCATTGCAGCGAATTGCATTTGCTTAGTTCCTCTTTTCGTTGGACGTCTGAGTGTAAGACTTCTGATACTGTACCACTATGTTTCGAACGGGTTTTCACTAAATAGGATTGAAGATTAAGTGAATCTCTGGTATTACTCTAATACTGCTTTTTTAATTAAAGCCGCGGCTTGGTGAATCTCGTTCTCTCGTAAGAAGTATGCTGCAGCTCGATTTAGTGAAGTTTAGAGCTCCTTTATTGCTCCGAATGCGGTCATGGTCGTGCCCTTTAATTGTTTTTTTGCGGAAACTTGCAGTGTGTGTATTTCAATGTCCGATGTGCTTATACGGTTGGTAGGGGAACACAAGACTATTCAATTAGTGTAATCTCAATACGACAGCAGGCCTTCGATAGGGCCGAACGGTTGAGATATACATAATGAACAAACATGGATGCCTATGAAGGAAATGGTTACCCTCGCTAAAATGTATCTCAACGACAGGAGGAATAAATTTAATTTAACAACCTCATAGTTCGGGGATGAGATGGCCTTGGGTGGGACTCGAATGCAGTCACTTTCATGTAGTACGTAAGTCCTGGGGTGTTCCGTAATTGAAAATTCAACTAACTGGCCTGTGGCCGCAAAATAGTAAACTTCTAATTTCGAAATTAACCCCAAGTTTTTTTAGAAATGCAGGGCTTTCATACTTGCATGAACCCTGCTACATTCATACCTCGTTCAGGGAAAATTAAGCGGTATACGTTATGGAAGGTTGAATTTATGTACGGCCGATTTCTACGGAACTTAGAAGTTATTCTTCTTTACTCCCCTGTATCGAAAGTATCCTCTTTAGGACGTATACGGCCCCCAGTTGGAGATATTGGCTATTGAAGATATAGTGTAAGTGATACAGTTGCATGGGTAACTACAAAACTCGAGGTTTCGAGTTCTATCCTTATGCACAGAGTAATTTTTATCGGTATTGTTTTTCCCCATATCTACTGTGGAGCATCAAAATTTTCTATTTCGCCACTTTTCAATTTCTCCGTCCCCCCCGTATGTGACATCAGTTTCATATCCATTATTTCATGCCTTAGAATTTTCCCATACGATTAATTCCTTGTCTCTGTAAATTATTTAACATAAAATTTTTTCTTATCAGAAAGTCAATCATTTCCGTAGCGACGAAACCAACAAGACTAGCGTTGCATTTCCTACCAGGGTAGGGATCACAGGACGTTGTGCGTTGTCGCTGTCCAAGAATCAAACAGTTCTAGGACACTGCTTATTGTTCCGTTCTATGATCGTGCTCAATCAAACTAATACTTTAGAGCACCTGGCGAACACTTCGGAACGACGATCACGTTTTCCCCTTTAATATCCGATTGACGCGACTTTAACGGTAACGCCAACACATGCGCTATGGAAAAGTCCCTGGTGACTCTACCATATTTGAACTCTAACATTTGCCAATTTATAGAATGATATTACCAGAGTTCATTCGGGGAAAAAAGGACATATTATGGATGTGATACCAGTGAATATCCCTCAACCGGAGCTTCGGTAAAACTGGAAAAATGGAGTCGACATTTTTCGAAAATATAACGAAGTTGGTCATTTTTGCACGCTAATACCTCAAAAATCACGTTTTGGAGGTTAATATTTTTATTTTCTAAACGTGCATTCATTACTACCCAATATATTTCTATTATTATCGTGAAATGTGGGAGTTTCTCTCGACAATTTTTTTTCCTCTGGGGTGACAGAGGGCGCACTTACCTTCTCCTTATTTTCGGGAAAATTTCGACATTCAATCGCATGAAGGATGAGTATGGTAAGTACTGATTTCGCAGAAATTCATTATGGTTAACCAACACCCCAAAAGGAAACATTTCCGTCACTAGCCGTTTGGAAATTCTAAACGAGAAAATTGATCTATCCTAGGGTAAAGCCATCGTGGAATGTGAATGGTGTGTCATTTAATTCGTGTTTTCCCCTGTAATTATTCATAGTGCTTCTCCATTTTTGAAATGAAAAAAATTATTTCCTCTGTAGCTTAGCTTTATCAGAGTTTAATTAATGAATCTTATGTTGTTTTCAGTTGCCATCTCAACATTTGTTTGCTCTCCCTTCAACGGTGTTCTGTAGCAGAAAGAGCTGGTTCAACTGGAAGACAATTGTCGAAGAAATCGAGAACTTGAGGAATGGACGGTTGAAGTTCATCGCATAAGTGAGTACCTAACTGAGTTTTCGGCGCATTTTCGTTTTCTGTTGAATGAGGAGTGACTTTAGGCCAGACTTTCCCATTTCAACCGTTCATGCGATCAAGTCATCAATTCTACTGTGGACGATGCTGCGGATAACAATCCCCAAGGGCTCCCTTTTCCATCTGAAACTCTTGCAAATCTGGCTGGTTTTTAGTTTACACCCTCTGGCCAACAAGCGTGTCTTATCGCCCTCTATTCTGAAGGACCAACGGCTTGTTACTTTCTCTATACCAATGGAAGGAAAGGAAATCTTTACGTGGCCATGCATCTTCAAATATTCATGGGCGGCTGTAGCAGGGTGTAATTTCAAATGCCCTTCCATAAACTGGAAGCGAGTCTTAAACATCTAGCCGATCTTTGGTTGTCATCCCCTCCTGACAATCGTCTTTTCTTCTATTATTTCACGTTGAGGGTCCAACGGTTTGTTGCCGTCTCTATACGGCTTGTTCTTAATCTACAAAATCTCATGTTTTATCTCCAGTTGTTCTTAATTTATAGCAAGGATCTACTCTCCCATATTCATTTTCATGCGATCTAATATTGACTCCATCTTCGGTAAGTATACAAATCTATGCATTTGCAAGAGTCGTCAAGGCAATGATTGTTTTTCATCTTACCTCATTTTCCTCATGATTTCTTTTTTTTACGGATATCTTAATTTTCGTCTGCACCTAATTCAAGAGTTCCCGATTTTTTTGTTGCGCTCTCTTTCATAACTCATATATTACATCATGAGAGAAATATTTTTTATCGTGCACCCGATAGTTGCCACCATCACCTATGGAAATGCCATATATGCTGCCTAGCTCGAATTGTTCTTCTTTGGCTCTTGTTTTATTCGCACAGTTAATCTAAATACCTAGCAGGTTCCATGTATCAGTTATTTTCGAATCATGATGGCTTACGGGATTGCTTCCGCGTTGTGCCATTTCTTGACGACAGTTTTGCGAGCGTTTCAGCTCGCTTCTTCAGGTCGAAGTGAAAAAGCGAGCTGAAACGCTCACGAAACTGTCGTCAAAAAATGGCATAACGCGGAAGCAATCCTGTGAGCCATCATGATTCAAGACCATTCCGCCGAAGCTTTCGCAACATCAGTTATTCTCACGTGGCGTGGTAACTTCAGGGTATGCTGAGTAGTGAAGAGAGCCTCCAGTGTCCTGCGAACCCCAAACTTATGTTGATGTTATTATTTTAACAACACGGCAACTCTTCATGCTGTCTGGTGATACGGAAGTTTTTTGTTCACGAATTTTATCTCGATTGATTGTTTGTGTATTTTTTTGTTTTTCAGTCCATATTTGTCAACTCTTCATTTAGCATGTAGGAGTTTGACTTTATTTCTTATGTCCTAATGACTTAAATGACTTTTACCCGTATTTATATTGTCTCAGCATGTCCAATTCACCTTGTTCTTTGTTTTATTACGCTCAACATTGCTCTTATTCAGCTTTGCCGAACCGGTCTTTTTTTCTTGGTTCAACCTTTTCTTCACCGTCGCTGTTCAACACAACCACAAAGGCCTCGTATTTTTGGTCAGCTTTTCTGATAGTCAAAGTCGGTTACCCTTGGGGCCACACTGCATGCGAAGCTAGCTATGTCTAGCGTGCGTATTCCTAACTGCATCCTCTTGAAGCGTTACTTTGCCAACGTCTTATCCGTTAAAGCTCTTCCATTTTTCATGCCTGTCATGTTTCTTTCATCTCATGTACTAATACTTGCAAGGGAATGGAAAGATTCCAATTTTCCCATTTATCCAGGTGATAAAGCGTTTATTTTAAATTTTAATCTACCTTACACTGGGATTTTGGTTTTCTGCCTAAGTCATTTTTATATTCTACTCCTAAAGCACTCTTTCCATCTCATCGAGTGATACCTGCTGATCTCTTGTCTTTTCCTAAGATTGCGATATCATCTTCGTAGCGAACCATTAATATCTAGCCAGTTTCATTGTTTCTTTAATACCTTTTGTCTCTGCTTCGTCAATTTCATCTGAGATTTCTAATTGAAAAGCCCTGGGGAAGAAGTGAAACCTTGTCATTCTTTTTTTTTAAGTTCCATTTTTTTCACTTTACGTGCTCGGTGTGGAAACTCAACTTACGTAGAGTTGGTAGAATTTTTGGAGAGTCTTATCCGTCAATACTATTTACTTCCGCCGCTGTATCTTTTTAAAGTTTTCCCGGTAATTTGAGCATTTTAATTCTCTCAACATGATAATCTTCTCCGAGTCCACACATTTCACAACGATTTTTTGACTCTTTTGTTTCAAATATTATCTTTGGACAGATTATGGCCTCTTGTTCCACTGTTCTCAGTGGTTCAAACTGGTTATTCATCAAGGTCTCTTCGGATTTATTGGCTTCTTATGAGTGATATTCTTTGGATTGATGGTTGCTTAAGAATTTTAGATGCATGTCTCGGCCTTCATCTTTGATGTTACACCCATCAAAAATTTCTTAAGTCCTCCCACTGTCGTAACTATTCTCCATTGTCCCATATAAGATTACCTGCGCTCACAGGATTTTGACTTCGGTTGATGTTTTTCTGCTTCAGGCACGTTGTTACCCTCATAGCCTGCCCCTCGTTTATTAAAGTTACTCGAGGAATTTATTATCCACGTTCTTCTTCCTCATATTCGTTTTCAATAAAACGATCTTAAGGGGGATTTCCGCTCTGGGTTTTCTTTTTGAGTGTATTCCTTTCTTTTCGGCCAATGCCTTCTTCCATTAACGAATTCTTTGTTACTACATTTTATTTTCTACTGTCCAAAGTGCTTCGTCATCATCTTCTAGGCTGTTTCTTTTGTTTTGGTTTACGTTCTTGCCAGGGCTTGCGATATAACATTTCTATATCTTCTTTGACTTACTCTCAAACAGAAAAGTGGTGAAAACCAGTTGTCGTGCTGTAAAATTGTTTTCATTCCTTATAAATCCAACTGTATCGCACATAACTTACATGGCAGCATAGTTTCTATCTCAATACGCTTCCTAAGACAACTAGAAGTAAGTCTTCAAAATCTAGCTTATCATCTAGTTTGATCCTCTAGCCAACAAAAATCTTCTATCCTTTTTTGAATTTGTTTGTTGAGAAGGACCAATGGGTTTATTAGAGTTTGCATACCAACGTGTTCTTCAGTCACAAAATCTTGAGATTTTTTCTCGAGTGACATTCATTCTTCTTTTATTACATGGATCTTCGTTCTTCATGCAATATTGTTTAGATATTCGCTTTCTTGTCGGCGAATAAAAATATCTTTGCTATTTATATTAATATTCTTGGGCTAGTTGTAGGCGTTTTTTCTTCAGTTCACTAAAATTTCCTCATCATTATTTTTTGCAAATGATTTTTTTTATTTTCGTCTCCGTGGAATCTAGGATTAGCCAAATTATTTTCTTTTCTGGTTTTTATTTTCGCATTGTCCGAGAGTAAGTCTTTTCTGTTGCATTCCCTTGATAACTGGTTATGCCACTTCTAGAACTACTTTTCAAGAATATCATACCCTTGATAGTTATGCATGCCGTAAGCCGCAAAAATAACCATTTTCTGTACGGCTCAAATTTCTCCAAAAAACTCAAATCAATTGTAGTCACAAATGGTCCAAATGCTTAAGACTTCATGCATCCTCGGTTATTTTGACTTCTGAGAGGTTGGCATTATGTATAGGCTAAGCCTGAGTGTAGACGCATGTTTCCATTATTGTTATTAATAACAATATTTCAAGTGTGAGCTTAATATTTATGCTCGTGTAAGATTAAGCAAAAGCCCTTCTGTCAATTGTTATCCCTTTCTTAACTACGTATAAGCAATTTGAACGGAATTTATTCCAACGCTTCAGTCCATTTAACGTTTTCCAGTAATATGAGCATTTCCTTTTGCTAAGGATGAAGCCCATCTCCAGTTCTAAAAATGCCGCAATGATTTGTCAACATACATCATTATTGCAAGTATTATCTTAGCGCGAAGTATGGCACCAGGTTCCTCTGTAACGAAGCCATTTTATTCTTTACCCATTGAAAATATGAAGAGCACAGCAACTGCTTGTGAAATATACTCCAGAGAGTGCTGCGACTAATTCTTCCAGTTTTAGCAGTACGTTTAGGTTTTACCGTGAGAGACTTCGCAGAGGAGTGCCGTAGGCTATAAGTTAATACTTTATACTCACTCTGCATGGTTTACTCTTCCACGTAACTCTTGACTCACCATTAGTGCCAGTTTAACTACAAATGCTTACAAGATAGAGAATACAAGAGTGTCTCCATTGTTAGGGCTTTGA
Source organism: Ceriagrion tenellum (assembly GCA_963169105.1). NCBI lineage: Eukaryota > Metazoa > Arthropoda > Insecta > Odonata > Coenagrionidae > Ceriagrion > Ceriagrion tenellum. The sequence continues at coordinate 107,810,296 of OY720642.1, read as the reverse complement.
TGAAATCAAAGAATTCAAATTGTCAACAAAAAATGATCCAAAAATATAGAAATTTTTACCTAAATGTATTCAACATGTTAAAGCAATTGGACGCACCGATGACGATAATGAGTTACCTAAAGATGTCTTTACTTTGGGGAAAAATCAGGCTTGGGTACTAGTTTGTGTCCTTACAAATACCTTTTGCGGGAAAATGCTCGCAAAATAAGGGCTGCGTGAAAAACCAATGAAAACTATACACAGGGAAGCTGAGGCATGGCATCGAAAGCTATAATTATGTAATATTAATAAAACGTCTAAAAACATAACTAGAAAGTGGGTGGTTGCAAGTGACAAGCGGGAGGGGAAAATTATATACAATATGCTTGGTATATAATATAATAATAATAATGACATAATAAATATTATTAACCCACATGATCATACAGTGATATAGGATACGTCAAGATTAAAGGCTTAACATTAAAACACAAACTGCACTATTGGTTATTCTTCTCACCAAGAAACTCATCAGTCGAACAGAACCCTTTCAGTAGACGGAAAAGGAGTAGTTTCTTCCTGAATGATGAGATCCCTTTGGCTTCTTTAATTTCCACGGGCAGTTTACTAAACAGTCTCACTCCCAGGTGCCGGGGCCCACGTTAACTAACTTTTGTTCTTACAGCATTTGAGTGGAAATTACAATGACTTCTGGTAAAGTAACCATATGCCTCAGAATATTTCTCAAATTTATCGTAATGATTTTTAATAAACATAACAAAAGTAAATATATAAATGCATGGAAGTGGAAGTAAATCAAGCTTTACAAATATTAGCCGGCATGGGGCCCGATATGATTCCCTACCTCTTAAAGCGGACGGCTCTCCTCTGAATGCGGAAAACCTTAACAGCATGAGGAGAGGAACTCCACTGTAGAATGTTTATTAACAACCTAGAATAAAATTTGCCTTAGTAGAGAGGAGTATATGCACTGATTGATACAGTGTCGCGAATGAATCTAATTAGGTAACATACTGAGCTGAGCTTGCTCACCAAATTGTCATCTCCTCCAAAGTGTAGACAAGAAACCCTGGCGTAAATATGACTTGGACATGCTTTATAGGTGTGTGAGAAGGACTATGGATATCCGCCATGATTGTGTAGTTTAGGTGTAGTCTTCCAGGCGATCGCCTTGCGTCCTAGGCCTTGGACGTGTTTCGTCCGCCCTAGTGCCTGTGTCGACAGCGATAATTCTAATCATTGACCCTAATACTGTGGACCAAGGACGCTCCAGAATTCGCTCAGTGACCTCACTCCTAACTCACTGGGTGTTCGATCATCTTATTTATCAACAGGCTCATTTTTGCACGTTCATTCTGGAAATCTCTCCACCTAAAGTTTTAAGCCACATATTTTGCTTAAAATACCGTCCACCTCCCGGCTTCACGGAACACAACTCTTTCTGAAATTTCCTAATGTATTAGTTATGATACTCACTCAATCGACATATGTGTGTTTCCCATGAGACATTTAATTTTATTTGCAGATCCAAGAATTTGGTGGCACTCACTTGCGATATAATCTCACCAGTGACATGTAACATAATATTTTACATGTCCTGTTAACATTACAAAAATACATAACATTGGATATTTGTACATTTAGATCGAGGTTGTTGAACATAGACCAGTCAAGAAGCCATTTTGTTAGGTTATTGCAGTCTTCACACAATATATATTTTCATTTGTGAATATTATATTTATGAATGATTTATGACCAAAAATAAGTACAAATATTCCTTGTTGTTGTAAATTTATTGTGACCCATCCAAAGGGAAATTACAGCGTGTAAACTATTTGTAAATAAATTTATTATTATGATCTATCTGTGTCTGGTTCAGATAAAAACGATGTAAACTGTATTTACAGACCAAAGTGTCTCTCGTGATTTTCCATACTTCCGGTGACGGTAAACAAAACTCGAGCGGCGAAGTAATGGTCTTTTTATAATAGAGGAAGTTCTCCTTAGACTAATAAATTAATGACTCGTGGAGCTCTAGGTAAAAGTTTCCCTTCCTTGTTTCTGCATCCCCTCCCGTGCAGGAGACCTTTTGCTATAGTTTTATATGGCTGAAGGAATCCTTTTTCCTTTCACTTCCACGTGAACGAGAAGTCAGCATTGGGAACGTTGCTCTATGGAAAACTCAGTGATCGCGCAGACGTCACATGCGACGACCGTGCGACCGATCTATTCCGAGAAAGGCATTCAAATCCCCCATCAAGTTCCGAAATAAGGCATTCAAATGGCCCACCCCGGAGGTTTCGAAATCTTTTGTTGGGCGCATAATTTGAGGTGACCTTAGGGAAGGAGGCGTGAATTGCAAATGCATCGGAAGGGAGAAGTCGTGCCTCTCCCCCACATCTCTTCCTTCAAGGTTCCCTCTACCTCCTCCCCCAATACACGCTGTTATGCGCAAGCCGAGCGTCATCGCGAATCGCATTATGCAAAGCTGTTTCTGCCTCTCTCGGGTCGCCTTGCGTCTCGCCATTAAATGGTCCATAAAAGGACCTCCCCGAGCCTTCGGCTAATCCCAGCCTGGCATCTTGCTCGTCGATTGATTCATCCCTCTCCTCCGCGAACAATTGCGTTCCGACTTCCGAGCATCACATAATCGACTTAGAGAAACTGGTGCGTGCACGTAAACATACGTCTCGACTGATTGGATGCTGCATAATGGCAGTGCAGGAAATTGCATCCAACTGAACATGGGCTGTGTTTTGCATATAACCGAGAATATCCCAGTTTTGGAGGAGACACAAGAAGGCAAGAGGTTAAAGAAGTTGGTGGAGCAAAGGAAAGCTAAGTTAGTGAGTCACCGAGTGAAGAATTCATTTTTTTGGGGTTGGCCTGGAGTCTTCTATACCGACATTTTACTTGGCGATATTCTTACACCACTGATTAGACACTGAAAAAATTTCAGAATATAATTGATATCAATGTGAAGCACCGGAAAATAATTGTGTATTTTCTTCGGGAATATGTGTGCGCTACTATATTTTATTCATCTCATTCTCAAGAGCATTCCATTCCCAAAGAGTCAGTTTTAAGTATAAAGGAACATAGATTCCATGGATAGTTAAAAAAAACTAACCGGCACACAGAGTACTTAACAGGTATATTTTTAATAATCATATGTCTGCTGAGTAAGTTTGCTTAACTGGCCTGAAAGCCTGAAATACTTCAATACCTACTAAAAATAATTTTAAAGGCCACTGTATCTGAATATGGATACCTACTTATTATTGGATCGGCCGATCTGTATCAATAGACCCTATTTTTTGCGAAATACCATTGGGAAGAGTGAGTATTACTAAGACACGATTATTTTTCATTTTTCAATTTATTGTTCTTCTCATTTCATTGCTTCATGCTTGCGGTACTTCGTTTCATGCAGTGGGGGAATGGCCCTCGCATTCGTGATCACGCGAAATTCTTGCACGGAAGTTGAGGTATATACAGCAGAAGAAAAAAATACAGTTAAGAGAAACGCAACAGTGAGAACAAGCACCTAGAATGTTATAAATATGGTACGATGGGGAAGGAAGATAATATTAAACAAGAAACGGCGAACATAGAAGTAAACATCATAGAACTGTGCAAAGTGGAAAGATGTCGGAAACTACTGGAACAATGGTTAGTAGCAGTATTTGAAGCAGAATGAGTTTGTCGTTATTTAATTGACTAATTAATATTAATACGGTGGGTGGCAACGACAGAACTGAACTTCAGTTATTAAGTTCGTTTTCAACAATTTGTAATAAATTAGTAACATTTAAAAGAAATGAATACGTGCATGCCTCTAAAATAAGGTCGCATAAACAATGAAAATATGAAAGAATATATTAAATTTAAAAAATAATGGTGAAAATACGAAGCTAAAATACGATGTGACTTCCTCACAAACATTTTTTACCACCCTTAATAAATGTTAAAGCACTTGGGAATAGACTAAAAATGTTATTTTGGCAGACTGTTCTACTCTTTTGATTCTCCTGTCAGAAAGTTTAAACTTGGCAGAGTGTTCCTAATGTCGTGAGAATGATCGTTTCTGCCGATTTAACGCTGACTTTCCACTTTTATATTGATAACTTTCCATCATTAATACCCGTTTATGATTTTTAATGTTGATGAAAGTTTGTGGAGGGTTGCATTCGCAATAAACTAGAAACTGGGTAGAAGATTATAAAAAAGACTTGATGGAATGGAGAGCTAGTAATGTGCGGGAGAGAGGAATGGATATATCATGACAGGAACTGTCCAAAAACATACTACCTATCAGCTGTTAGAATACCCACTGGTGACCCGTTTCTCTGGAGGTAGTCTGTCCTCTCCAGAGAGCTGAGCAAGAACTTCCCTCTTCCAAGTTGGGGCCAATCGTGCACGCTTCTATGGAGAGAAAAACTATGCCCATTCAGCAGGTGGTGAGTAAAAAATATCTTTGGTATGTAGGTACCATTATGTGGTCCACCCATTATACAGCCCACTCTCGGTCTGGGAAAGTTTTCAGTCATCTGAAAAGTCCTTTACGGTCGGGTGATTGCCTCTCCCCTTTGTATCTTGCATGTTTATGGTTATCACCTCTCAATCTAGATATCCTGTGCGGCGAAAGCAAAAAATATCACTTCTATAATGTCGTGAAGGCCAGTAATGAAACTAAGATCCTTTCGTTGATAATTTCACGTCACGTGATGGAACTCCAATGGAAATTATGAAATGAAAAATCATCTCGGAATTTGATTCTTAATTTTTCATTAATATGCGCCTGAAGTGAAGAGTTCATTTTCACTAATAAGATAGAATATCTTCGGAAAAATAGCCTACGCATGAAAATTTACTGCTGATAATTACCTGGTTCCATGACATTTCCGTTTTCCCTAACGGGTTTCATTTTTTAATGGTATGGCTGCCCCGCATGTTTACGTCATCAAACTATCAACTCCGTGGGGAATTTCCGGCACCATTTTCATAGTTGGCCTGGAAGTGATAAAAAAAAGACTCTGAGAAAATAAATCTTACCAAGATAATATCTCAGAAGCACGAGTAAAAGGAGCATAAACATAAATTTCGGATTAGAAAACAAAATAATGAAGAGTTTTCCAGCTAGTGAAACTGGGTTACTAACCATCAAACAGCGCGGAGACAGTTTAATAGGACAAGCCATGAAAGAATTTCACAAATCTCTCCTAACACAACTAGGCATAGCCCTCAAAATTGTGAAACACAAGTCACACGTTTGGAGCTCAAGGCAATCGAGGATATGAAACGTTAGTAAAAAAAATCCAGAGAAGAAATATTAATGTGGACAATGAGGCGCCATAGCGGGATGATAGACATCAAATCTGCGGATGTAAATACGAAGTACCGTGATATATGTGATAAGACTAAGCTCAGCGAAAGGCAATTGTAAATTACAAGATGATGTGAAATGAGATGGGATAATTATTACCTGAATTTCGCAATGAATGACAATTGTCGCAATTTATTCTATAAAATTCACCGGGCTTGGAGTCTTGAAACGCGCACCTATAACTCTTTTTCGGAAAATTTTGTTGTTCCCAATTTTTTACGCATTCCGTGAAAATAAATTTAGTTTTTGCGTGCAATATATATTAAATTGTAATGTTCATACACGTATGCGTTACAAATGCCAGACGGAAAATCTCGTGTAAGTGTGAGGGAAGCACTTGATAGAAGAATTGACTGTTGGAACCAGTTCACTTGATGGAAACGCTTGTGGGACTTTTAAGCGGGCGTAATAATTGACGAAGGCCGACCGATGATTGAATTCAGTGCTCCAAGAAAGGCAACCCTGAAACAAAAACATTATGGGAATAAATTGGAAGAGCAGACGTTTGGTAAGTCAAGATATGGGTTTCGCCAAACTATTGATGGGGGTGTCCGTGAACCAGAGGCAGAATGGTACAGTTGTTCTCGTATTAATTAAAATAACTGAATGTATACATTTCTGTTCCTCGTGATGAGCTCAATGAAGACCAGGTGGAAGAACTCCGCAACTCGTTTTCTTTTCCATTCATTCTATTCCATTCCATTCCAAATTTAAAATTCAAGCCAATAAAAAGGAGACAACAATGCAGGGTAAACATTACAGAAACAGACTGTACGCCTTCGATCATTTCAACAACTCCTCTCGCTTAACCTGTTTTGTGTTTATGTAGTCTCATTCATTCTGTTATTTAAAGAGACCTCGATTCCTCTTCTGCGACATGGGGACCCACAGCCGTCTCTCGTGACGAAGTCAGAGCCGAGTGAGTGACATTCGTCTCTCCTCCACAAGGGTAACCGATAAATGTGAGAGGTGGGCCAAGAACGGTTCATGTTGCGGCTTTCTAAATCACCTAACCTTCTCCTTTTTGCCAAAAAAAATGTTAAATAAATGATAGCCAGCCTTCCAAAAATGGGTTTGCCACAGATTTCCACTCCACTCTCCTATCAACCAACCGCTTCATTCGTACGTAACTTTCCCCTTTCATGTATTCTTCGGAGAAGGATAGTCAAACTAATTGGACACATTTTGCATCACAACTGTCAGATGTTAACGATATCGGAAGAAAGAATGGATGTACTATGATGGAACACATTAAGCAAATCATGAAAGAAGTCAAAGTAAATAATAAAGTGAGAATGAAGCGGTTGGCAGAAAGGAGAGTGTAATATTACACTACGCTACACCTGTATTACGCATATGCTGAATGTAAAGAGAATAGAGAGCTGCTGCAAACCGATATTCGGACTGATGGAAACTAATGATAAATTGTGATGTCCTATGTGATTTATTGTACCAATCTTCGACAAATACAAATTTAGTAAAATGGTTAGTTATGATTCACTCAGTAGACGCATTTCAAAATTGTCTAAGCCAATCTCTCACGCAGACTAAGTAGGGTAAACTTCAGGAATTCCTTAAGTCCGACTATTTTATCCGTTTCTTATGAATACAAGGCGAGAAATGTATTGATAACTTCAAACTCATCTTTAGATTCCTTATTCTGAGGATTAGCCTCTATTCTATATTGCGTTCTGTCATTTCAGAGGAGTTGCTTCAATTGTAAAAGGTTCCTCTGATAGAGGTTCTCCTCGAACAGAATCCATGGTCCTTAATTGGTGGGGAATCCCATGAAGGTTGGGCCCTTGATCTTCATCCTCAATTATCGATTTTTACTTTCATTGTATGTTCAATAAATGGTACGCATTCCGCCAAAACTAGCCTGCGTACAATTTTGAACTTTATCATCGTATATCATCTGTTCTGTGTGGTTACGCAAGGGTGCCCTGTTAATCCCAATTTCTGGTTATGACTCAAAGACGGCTCAGTTATCTGGCACGTAGCGTAAGGAATACGAGTAATTTCCAACGGGGTGGCTGCCTATCTCCTCTCCTCAATTCTTCCTCGTAAAATAGGAAATATTATAGTCATAAGGTATTTTGTACCGGCAGACCTCCGGAAGTAGCAACCTAAAACCCCCCTCCCAAAAAAACATCCCCCTTAATCCGCCCCTGCACCAAAACACGTACTGTTCATTTGTCGTATTTTCAAGCTAAGCTGTTGTGAGTGGGGCTTGATTTGTCTTTTCGATGTAATTAGTTGGAAAAGCTGAACATCGGTGTATGAATACGTATTCTTCTCGTTCACAAGAAAATCTTTTCACTCAGCAAAGAGCTTTTCGTCACCTATCTCTCCCACCCCAATTCACGGCGCACCCCTAAGCTCTCTAGTGAGGCCTTTTAACGGCTTATGACTAAAAATTCACGATAAATATAGTTGCTATCATTAATAAAAAGATTATGTTGAAGTGGATATGTATAAAAGCAACGTTTGCTACGGGTAGATCGGGGATTGGTGCCTCGCAAAAGGAGAAGTTCGGGCGTGATTCGGTAGAATTTAAGCATGATGACGACAGATGATGCAATTTTTCACAACTAAAATAAATTTATCGTGACGTACGTTTTGATACACTACATCAACATCACGAGATCATAATTAAGTTTATCGAAAGCTATACCGCACTAAATTTATTTTACCCAAGTAAAGTTGCAATTTTTGTCTTCAGTTTGATGTCATCCCTCCCTCCTTCCACGTCATCATGACCGTATTTCAAGTCTATTCAAATTCGCACTGTTTCGCCTGAGTCCACTCTGCGAGGGAAAAGGTATAAAATCATTTTTTGTGGATGGTAGGAGGTAAGCCTTGCGCCAGGATCAACCCACTTTCAATGAAATTCGTCAAGAAGACCGCATCTGGTTCCATTCGTCATATTATGAATCAAACATTTCCTCCCACAGGATGCGACCTCGGGTCCTCAGCGGAAGAAGCTAGATCCATATCGGCCAAGTAGCTGTCACAACGCTCATCCGACTCCCCGCCATAGCTTGGCCAGCCTGACGAGCTTGGCTAACTAAACAACAATAAGGCAGTCTCCTGCGACAACCAAACAAACAACTTCCTAGTGATGGCTGGCTTAAATTGAGCCATGACGAATGAAATCGACTAGGGAAAGGAATGTAAGCGAAATATATGTTTTAAGGTGGTAAGTAATCGAAATTTGTATTAACAATACCTTAATAGGCACGGGCAACAACAATTTGTTATCCAATAATACCATGTGTGACTGATGCATGCTACGTTGTGTTTATGAATCAAATCGGAACTGTTCCTACACGATATCGTTTCATATAGATTTACGCCTAAAACCGCTTTCCTAATTTCCCGTATAATTTTTTTCGATGGTCTAGCAATTAAAGAGTATATCATCGGGATAGTGGGCGTATTGAAAAATACACGGGCCGAAGCAGTGAGCTAGTTTCAGCATGGCAGGAGAGGAAGACGAACCGACCAACGGCGAGGGCGAGAATGAGGAGAATGAGGAGGAGGTAAACCCTGACGATCGGCGGGGGTCTGATGAGGAGCAGCAGTCGTCTGGAGGACTCGTGTACTACCTTACTTGTGGCTGCTGCCGCAAAAAGTCGTGAAATTTTTCAGAAAGCCGATGATATTAGAATTTGTCGGTAATTACTCCAATAATGTAAATTTCATTAGTCTGATTTTAAACTGTACTCATTCTCACTAAAAGCTGTAATAAATTCCTATCTAAATTGCTAACTCTCTACTCTTGTAAGTACTGATGTTTCTTGGCTACTCTTTCCGATCGCTGTTATTAAAACATAGGAGAATGACAACAAGGGCTCAGATTGATTAGACACGTTAATCATGTATGTAGCAAACTATGATCACTTTAAGTAAGATATGACATAAGGTCAGGGGTGGATTGAGGTCATAGTTTTGGGGGACGGATGGCTACTTTCCAGGGATTTGGGGGGAAAGAACTACCTCATGGCCAACATTTTTCCCATCATATCAGATATGACAGGGGGAGTGGCTGACCCTCCTCATTTCTCCACTGCACAGTTGAATTCTAAATCCAAAGCAATTTTGGCAGTGGCGACTCCTTTTTCCCATGTAGCAAAATTCTGTATCAGTTAACTGAATGACAATCATTTTTCATTAATTCTTATAATGCCCTCACCAATTTCACGAGTTAATTTCATTGAGCCGGGCCTCAAAAAAAAAGAACAAAAGTAAGTTTATATTCTATTTGTTTCTGTTCTTCATGATTTAATTCATTCATGTGTAAAATAAAAATGGGCAACATTTCAAGAGTATGAAAAGTACACCATTGATTTGAGGGGGTAGTCTTGTGTGTGCCTTTTAGGATCATTGGACATTTTTATTTATTTTAGTTTGGGCTGAAGAAAACAATTGCTAGGTAGCTTATTTGGGGAGGTGACCAAAAGCTGAGATCATCATACCCACGAGGACAGTTATGTAAGGTTACCTTAAGAAATAAGAAAGGTTTTTACTGAATGGGATTGGAGGAAGAGTTGAGAGAAACCAGTTGTCAGCATTGGCCTATTCTTAAGAGAAGGTGCCAAGCCCATAGCTTAACTTCCCGTCTGAAGAATGGAGTACTTCACTTGAAGTGCTCTCATAGCTAGACTCAAGCAGTAATAGGGATTCCAGGGAAAAACTTCAGCCACTGCCTGGGTTAGAGCCTGCATCCCTGAAAAGGGAAGCTAGTACCTCCTTGAGCCATCTCACCATCCTAAATCCTTGAAAACTATAGGTGACTGAGAAAATAAAGTTTGAAAGGCTATATGTCACAAATATTTTCCTTGGTTCTCAAGTGTGACAAATTAATCTAGTGCTGCTCAACCTGTTGATACTAAGTCTATAAAAACAAAATTAGAATTTTGGAACCGTGAGTACCATTCAGTTTACAAATAAATCTGTCGTAAAAAATCAGAAGTTAGCTGGTTTGGCAACATTAAAAAAGCATGTCATAGTATTGTATACTGACACATCTAGAATTTTAAAAGTTAAAAATCATTACCTAGATAGCAAATCAACCTGAAATCCTACTGAATTCCAACCTGTGCCCTCCAGCATGCAAGTGGAATCTAACTGGACCTATGAACTTTACAAGTTGGATATAAGACTAGAATTCACATTGAATGAAGCTTGGCTTTTACTTAAACATTCCTGACTTGCTTCTCCAGCTACATATTAAATCTGGAATTCAGCTTGATTCAGGCTTGCCACATCCAGAAGGATTGAAGCTACATATATTCATTCTTGTATCAGGATATATTTGAGCTTGCAAGAAACATTCGATCTATTAAGGCCTAAATCCAGACTGAAACTTGCCTGCTATCTGGGTAAACATGTTGAAACAAAAGTGGGGGTTCATTTATTTGATTGAGCATCAACATAGATTTTGAGCCATATTACAGGCAATACCACAAAAGTAAGGCTTAGCAGGGATGGCTTAAGGCTATGGAAGCCCAATTCAGGGAAGGAAAATTAGAAAAATCATGAAAATACAACTGGTTTGTTTCTGACCATGGATACAAGCTGATGTAGCAGTTTACAGCCTTGTCTTAATTTTGGTATTGTATTTTGTATTAAATCTTAACTGGCAGCAATGACCTTAAGTCCCTTTCATTATTATAGGACATTCACCAGGATGTGCTCTGGCACCCAATTAACTTTCCTACACCTTAGCCATGGGAAATGAAATGTCAGCTTTAAGTATCTCTCTATCCTCTATCTATCTCTTTCTCTAAGTGTTTTTTAATATGCTAGCCATCATAATGACTGATAAAATATTATTTGCTGATACTCTAATTCTTGAATAACTTTGTGGTTCTGTATATCTTCATCACAAGAGACTTTCAATGAGCATAAAATCAGCTTTAAATGCTATGAAATCACTCATTCAAGTACATATTTTGAATATATTTGCCAGAAGTAAACCTGTGACCATGAATTTAAGTGAGAAGGTATACAATAGAATAGGTTTAATGTTTCAATAATCTGAAAAGCATTATGAACAATATTAGATCATATAGCCAGGACATTATGAGTGGAATTACTTTGGCAGAGGAAGAATTTATTTGGAAAAAGAATTGTTCTTGGGTTCTTGAGAAAAGAGACAAGTAATAATATAGCTAGTGAGAATCCAAAAGTGTATAGTGATTTCATGTAGCATTGTTCCTAATGGGGAAGGCACAGGGAATCCACAAGTCAAAATTAAGGATTTTTTTGTGCCCACCAGTTCATCCAAGGATTCTTACTTTTTTCCTGAATGAAAGAAAATATATTGCACTTGATATGCTAAAAAGTAGTTTATCCATCATATTGGCTGAAATGAGGAAACCACTTGAAAATATGTCAAGCAGAACACTCACCCAGTACAGGGATTATATTCGCATGGCTCAGAAGCTTATTTTTTTTATGAAGGATTTCATTTCATTTCAAACTATAGCAGCTCAGCCTCATAATACTAGAGATGTTGGATGGGTAAGAATGTAACTGGTGCATATTTGGTGGGATGATAATAATAATGATAATAATAACATGTCTTTATTGTGAGCGAATTGAGGACTGTACAGTCCTCTTTTACAATTAATTCAATTGACACACACAAACATGTATGAGCCCACAACCTTTTGATTTTGGAATATCATGGGCCTAGATGAATTGAATCAAATTACAGAAGAAATTCAAATGAAAATATATGTTTCACATTGATCAAATCTGAATCAAAGGCTCAAATGAATAAGCTAAGGTTAACCGTATATGTATATATTTAAGGGAAGAATCATGAGCATGTTTCGATTATATCAGAATCATGTTGAACAATTTGATTTTCTTTTCATCTAAAAGATTTCATGATAATTTCAAGTGTAGTACATCCTGCATGATTATTTCATGCAAAAAAAAATAAGAAGTAAATTATGAATATCCACACAAGAGATATTAACCCTTTAACGCCAAGGAATTTTTTTGTCCAATCTTCTTCATTTTTACATATGACTATTTAGAGCACATAAGTATAAATACCACAAAGTTTTTGCCACGTAGGATTCAAAATGGCAGAGTTATGGGGCATGACTATATGGTCACGCTAGGCTGTTGTGGTCAATTTATTTCCAAATGAAAAATTTTTATTTTATTTTCTTCGGGTTTACTCATCTAACACAAAAACATCAAGAGTAATATAATTTTAAATTATAAGTGACTTATTAATATTTATTAACTAATTTTAAACAAATGTAAAAATATTTTGATTTTAAACTCAATTCGAACCCTTCGAAATGTAAGAGAACACCCAGTAAAACTCAGTGCACGTTACGAAGGAACAGAATTCGGAAAAACACAACAGAACATGGTTAAATTATAAAAGCAACTAAGAACAATACAAGTTTTAAAATAGTATTGGAAATAAATTGAAAAAGCTTCTAAATTTCTGAATGACTTGTCCATACCACATCAATGGGATTGTCACAACTGAGTTGTCAACCCTGCGTACTATAATTGAGATTTCGTCGCTGCTTGTAATCTCATGAAGAAACCCCCTTTTCTTCTTCTTCAAAGTGTCAACCGGAGTAATTGGGACTTCACTAAGAATTCGGTTTTCGCGGATCCTTCCCGTACCTCCATATCCTCACTCTTTGAGGGGAGTGAGGAGAGGAATTCCTGTAAACAAATTGTCAAAGTAAAGCTGAAATGGCAGTATTTTCATTTCTTCTGGAAACTTATCAAGAATCTTGAGCATGGGTGTGGCAGCCTTACCAAAATCACTTTCATGCTGTGTTAGGATTAGGAGACTTTCCCTGGTAAAAATCATATGACACTAGATAACCTGCTGGAGTGTTTATGCACCAAATATTATAGCCAAATCGGATAGGCTTTCCTCGGATGAATTGTTTACATCCATGACAGCGGAAGTAAGGCACCATACATTCATCATAACTTAAATGCTGTTCTTTTCTAAACTTAGACATAAGTTTGTCTTGCAAAATATCAGGGAAGGGCCTCAACTTCCACATTTTACCATTTGGATCCAGTTTCGTATTATCTTTGTTGTGAACAAAGCTGCAAATTTGAAGAAATCTATCTCAATGCATAGCATTACTAACTAGATCATTGTGAATATCTCTCTTTGATTCCCAATACAATCTTTTAGAAGGAATGTTGTTGTATCCAGACAGTAGCAATATAGCGATGAAAGTTTTAATCTCTTCTATGGTTATATTTGGGAATGGAAAAAATGTTTTTGAAGAGCGTACTTATTTGATTTGGCAAAAAGAAAAGTGTTATCATCTATGATTTATTAAAATAGTTCTACTGGACTCAAATTATGCTCATTGGATTGGTAATCTGAATCAGGAAAAATAGGGATGGTTTTCTGCAGTTCCCCTGTATTCCACTCCCGATGCACCAATGTTTCCTTTCTCTTCTTTGCCCTGGGCTTACTTTTTCTGACCACCTTGTGCTTTAGGACAGCTCCTGTTGTTGATGCTTTGGACAGCACAACTTCCGTAGGGCACCAGAGCTTTTGGCCGCTTAGGTTATCAACCAGACCACTGTCATTCTCATCGGTTAAATCTTCATCTGTGAGTTAATTTACATCTGGAGGTTCCAATAATATTTTATCAACATCATTACTCCAAAATGTCAAGAGCTTCTTGCAATATCAAGTCTCCACATAAACTATAAACTTATTTTATTAATAATATGGTTGAAACTTGCACAAGTATGTAAATACATTCAAATTATGACAGATTATATTTATGTGTGAGGAAAACAATAAGAAAATACAGGATCGTAGGCTTTCCCGGCGAATAATATGAGTAAAATCTTCTTGGGTTTGGCACCGGGTAAGGCTATTAAAGGCCAACGTTTCAAAGAGAAACTCTCTCATCGTCATCAGGGATAATCAGTCTTAGCCCTGATGACGATGAGAGAGTTTCTCGTCGAAATGTTGGCCTTTAATAGCCTTACCCGGTGCCAAACCCGAGAAGATTTTACTCAATAAGAAAATAGTAACCCCCGAATTTGAAAAAAATTGACCCAATACACGCCTAGCTTGACCATAAGGTCACATCTGTGAAAAACTACTCATAAAATATCTACTAAAGTAGATACATATAAAATAATATATAAATACATTAAAATGAACCTACATATGCTAATATTATTAGTTAAAATATATACATTATTACCTAAGTATTTTAATAAGACGATCCTTACACAAAACGGAAATCCATGAGGAGGAGCTTCAGTGGCACGAGAAAGGTCTCACGAGCTTGACAGCACCACACGTTATAATAGTGGTTTGAAAACTGCCATTCGTTCTTCTAAAAACCCTTCATAACAATGTGAAACTGTGTAGACAAGACGACAGCCCTGCGACATTTTATTGTTTTGAGATTACGAAGTAACTTCTTTCTGTAATCATATGGTCATGCTAGGCATTAAATTGTTAATTATTTTCTATAGGCACCCAGAGATATCTTATAGTCATGTGTACAAACCCTTCTCCATTATTGCCATTTCTACTTTATCACTGTTTTGCCACATTAACCGTACCATAGTAATGCAGTACATACATTGGCCACCAAACCGCTAGATTTTTAGTGATTAAGTAAACTTTAATGTGCTCCCGTCAATGAAGGCCAATGACTTGACCTATTAAATGGCCCATACACAAGCTACAAATTCAGAATGTCAGACCCCTGAGAAAACAGCATTTTACAGAAAACTCAGCCATTATATTCTCAGCAATCTCAGTCAGCTCATGTCACTACACATATGAGACCTAAGCAGAAGAAGCTGACTCTGAGTGACAAACATTTTGATAAGCTCTGTAGTTCAACAAGACACAGGTTAGTTTGAGGTAGGATACTGTTTGGTAGACAGCCAATATTTTGTCTTTAAGCCATTGATATGATGCATGAGTTGAATTCTAAAATATATTACCTATGTTGCTTAAGCAAATCTATCTACCAGAAAATTTCCCCAAGATTTTTTTCACATATAAGTTCACACATTCACAAAAAATTCATTGTTGCATTTGAGTTGATTGCTCCTAAGTATTAATTATTTATTATTGAAGTATCCTATTGGTAAAGGTAGTTTTTTTAATATCAGAGAAATTTCTCCTGGTTTTCTACACTTTATCCCTATCTCCCTCTACTATGTCATGTTTTGCGTCAGCATACAATCTACCCTTCTTCATCCCATCCATAAAACCTATTCTCTTTCTTTCCCTTCCCTGCTTGCCCAACATCCTTCCCCTTATCACACTCTTTAGCAACCCATTGCCCTTTCTTACATCCTTCAGCTATCTACCCTGCCTATCCCAGATTTCATTCAGAGGCTTCCTTTCCTCGTCTACCATCTCTAGCACTTCCTTGTTTTTCTTCCTCTCCCTCCACCTCACCCTCTCCATCCTTCTCCACACCTGCATCTCAAATGCCTCAGCCTATTCTCGTCCTCCTTTCTTAGGGTCCACGTTTCTGCCCCATACAAGGCTATGCTCCATATCAAGCTCTTCCCCAGCCTCTTCTTTGCATCCTTATCCAATGTACCTGCCATCAGCTCCCTGCTATTACTAAACGCCTCCTTACCTAGCACTATTCTATTCCATGTGTCTTTGCTACTATGTCCATTTTCTTCTAGCATACACCTAGGCAATTAAAATACTCTACTTGCTCGAGTTTGTGTCTTCCAACTTTAATTACCAGCCTTGCATTCTTTGTCCCAGAGAATCTCATTACTTTTGTTTTCTTATGGTTAATCTTCATTGTGATTATACTGCACTGCATCTCTGCATCCGCAAAGCATCTACCAAAGCTTACAGTCCCTTTGAAGTTCCACTAACCAACACCTGATCATCCATGAATCAAACCAACTTTATCAGATGTCCTCCTACTTTGATTCCAACCTTATGTTCTTCCCATGCCTGTCTTACTATTTCCTCAGCATGAATGTTGAAAAGCAATGGCGACAACTGACAACCTTGCCTTACCCCACGACATATAGTTGCCCACCCAGATTCACCATCACCCACCCTCACCTGCACCCATTGCATCATATATAAGTTTCGGATTAGTCTCCTGTCTTGCCAATCTATTCCCATTTTTCCAAGTATCTCCGTTAGTTTATCCCAATTTACTAGTTCGAATGCCTTTTCAAAATCAATAAAGCTAGCAGAAACGTCCTGAATATACTCTGTTTCTTTCTACCAGTGCTCTAATCACCTCAATCGCATCCCGAGTTGACCTTCCAAACCAAAATTGGTCATCGCATAAATAGTAATGAATCTTTCTCTCCAACCTTTTATTATTTACTTGAAGTAAAACTTTGGCTGTGTATGCAATCAAACTGATTGTTCTATAATCCTTGCATTCTGGTGCATTCTTCTTTTTCGGGATAGGAATCAGGACTTTTCTCAAAGTCCTCTGGCCATATCCCTCCCTCGTAGATCATAAGTTCTCATAAATCTTGCCTACCTTTATTTCCAAAACTCTTTGGCAGCTCCAGAGGAATATTGTCTACTCTTACAGCTTTTCTTGCCTTCATCTCTTTCAATGCTTTCACCATTTCACTATTGAGCATCATTGGCCCGAGGTTATCTTCATCTTGGGCTCCCTCATCCTCTAAATTAGTTGGTCTACCATTGCTGTCATATAGATCCTCTACATATTCTTGCCATCTTTCTTGAATCTCTTCCTGCTTGATTAATATACTACCTCTCCGGTCCTTAATCTTTGGTACTGTTAGCCACAGTTGATCATTTAACTCCTTATATTTTGCCTAACCTAAGTCAGTATTGATATTTTTCCAATTCCTTCTCTCCTCCATTTTCCTAATCATCTCTTCCGTTTCCCGCTGCTTCTTTACCCTCCTCGTTTCTGCATCTCCTATTGTTTTCACGGCCACTCTTACAATGCCTGTTTTTATATTATCCCAGTTTTCCTCAATTGTTTCCATATCTTTGGCTTCGCCTATGTTCCTTTCCACTATCTCTTGGTATTCTTTCCTTTTTCCCCCTTTCAACGATTCAAAGTTAAACCTCTTCCTCCTCCTACTCTTATTAAACTTTTTGAATCTAACCTCACAATTAATCATAACTAAATTATGATCCAAGTCTGCATCAGCCCCCAGATAGCTCTGTGAGTCCCTCACACTTCCTGAATTTTTGCCTAACCATGTTGTAGTCAATTTGATATCTCCCAGCATTTTCCATGTATGCTTCCACTTGCGATGGTGTTTAATCCAAGTGTTTGTTACTACTGATTTATTTCTCCAACACAGTTCAACAGCCTTCTCATTGTAGTCATTTCTTGTTCCTAATCCATACCCTCCTACTACATACCTCTCTCTCTCTTCCCCCACTAATGCATTCCAGTCACCCATAACTATTAGATTTTTCTTGCCTGGGATTTCTCTGATTATCTCCTCTATCTGTTCATACACCCCATCCACCTCTTCCTCCCTATTATTGCTGGTACACCTGGACCAATATGAAATTTGTAGGGCATGCCTTTATTTCTTCCACTAGGATCCTGTCGCTCACCTGTTCAATATTTACTACTCTCATCCCCAATTTTGCGTTAAATCTTATAGCTACCTCACCCCATTAGTTGACCCTCTATCCCACCACTATAGATTATCCTGTAACTATCGCTTCAGTAGTCTCCACTGTCTTTCCATCTCACCTCGCACACCCCCAAGGCATCTATGTTTCCTCTATCCATTTCCCATTTAATATTTTCCAGCCTCCCTGTCCCCATCATTGTCGTAATGTTCCAGGTCCCTATTTTTATTGGTACTTTCCCTCTCCTCTTCTTATCTTCCTTGGTCCTTGTATTTTGTGATGGCTCTGTAGTGCATGGATTTCGTGAGATGAGGATGCCCGGCCCGGCATCCGCCCTATTGGGTGGCATCTCTCAGTTGCCAGGATTCATTTATCTTTGAATGACATTCATTTTCCTGATTAGTAAATAGTTGGGCGGGGACTCCCATCCCCACTCCCCAACAGTGTTTTCACGTGACACCATCACGGGACTACCCTTTGTCTAGCTCCTACCCTTCGACCTATCTGGCATGGGAGGACCTACCGGGAGCAATACCAATTTCTCCCGCCAGTCCAGCTCTCGCAGTCATTGAAACGCGCAATCTCTTCCACAACGTCAAGGTTGTATCCCGCGGGAAAGAATAAGTTCATGAAATAATACGCCGAAGGCAGTTTATTCACTGTATCTGTGTGATATATTCCTTCAATTTAAAGGATAAAAAATAACTTTTATATTCCTAAAACATTGATGATGGATTTTTATTGTGATTTCTTAATACGTTCGCGATTTGCGTCAGAAGGAATTCCCGCTTTCCAAATCGAATTGCGACTCTTCGACCCTCAGGGGAGCCATCGATATTTCCGATTTACTTTTGTAAACATTGTGAGGATTGTGAGCACGTGTTGTACTAATTGCACTAATTGTACAATATATGCAATGTTTGGAGTAAAGTTAGTAAGTTCGCATTAGTAGGCACAATCCCGATAATTATTATTGTGTGGTTTTTTTACTCCTACCCGAGAGGTAGCATTGCACTGACTGCTAAGATGCCGAAAAAGGACAAGCCGAAGGAGAAAACCTTCCGGAAAAAGTTAAAACTCCTCACGAAAGGGTTTCTTGAGAGCAGGAAGAATGCCAATAACCTTGTGGAGATATTAGGCTGCATCAAGGTAAGCATCTTGATTCTATCTTGTGTCATTATGGTCTCGATATAAAAATAATTGAACAGTTTATGTTTTAGGATGACGATGTTGAATTCCAACCATGGGCTTTGGCTGTGGAATCCATATTTTCTGATGTTTTACTAAAGAGAGAAATGCTTGCGGACACTGTGAAAGGATTGGGTAAGGTTCTTAATTTACGACCCTTAGAGGTAAATGTTACTTTCAATTGTCCGTAAGTTAATGAAGTCTTCGTATGTGCAGATTCATCCTCCAAGAAAGATTACCCGGCGTGGTTGCGGAAATGCTACGATGATACATTTAAAATATTATTGAATGTTTTGGAAACTGGTGAATTCCTGGATCAAGCCCAAGCTCTGAGCACAGCAATGAAACTTGTCGCGTTGGAAGGGAAATTTCCTTTGAAACAAGACGTGAAAGAAATTTATTTTCCTGCTGGAAGGTTGAAGGTATGTATTTTTAGGGTAGGTTGGTGTCAAGGTCTTTGGTCAATAGTGGTTTATGTTTATAGTTGAAAATGGGGGATTTCATGTCAAATCAAGCAGATAGTGCAAAATAATGTCAGGTGACCAACACCGATTTCTCTCAAAGTTACACACCTATGTGAAAGCAGTCTCCGTATGATGAATAATGATAACTTTAAGCTCAGGACCTAACTCATTAAAAGTTATGAACCTTTGAACATAGATGCCTCAAGCTTCGGCGCCAAAAATGAAAAACAACAAATGCTAATAACTATCCGTAGCACATAAAGCAGTAGAATTTGTTTTCTTGTAAAAATAATGCTGTTAATCACATTTTGACACCAATTTCAAGTAATTTGATGTAAAAGTAAACAAATAGGACTTAGGTATTTAAACAATAATAATGAGCAATGGTTTAACCAAGGTTTAACAATTAATAACTAAAAAACCGCACCTTCTATTGCCTTTAAATTTTCTCAGTAGCTAGTTTGAATATTGTGCTATCAAATATAAAAGGTAGTATTTTTATATTTTTTATTTTATGGCATGTCAAATTCAGGTATGTTTTCGACCCAATCTGTTTATGCACTCCTTTTTTACACCAAGATTGTGTAACTATGAGGGGGAAAATGAAGATTACTCTACTTAATGGATAAATAGTACATACCTGAGTCATTGTTTACATCCAGTGACTGAATGCAAGTTCAATATTCCGTAGTTCAGTGGTGTCAACTGTATGTAATTGCCCACTACCACTAACTGGAAATGGTGGATGGGGCAATTTCTGCCGAACATTTTTCAGTGGCACTACACACGAGTCATCCAATGTAGGCCACCTGAAACCATTGGACAGATCATGTGGGTGGGACCGTTTATCTGTTATTCAGTTCGCCTTGGGAGGAATGATCTGGGGTCGTAAAGAATACGGAAATGGGCTCACTGGGTTTCTTAGGCCACAGTGTGGGTGCTCCTCCTCCTGGTTTCTTAATGCTGCTGAGCTCACTTGGCTTCATTTAGATAGGGGTCTAAGGGATATGGGATATGGACCCAAAGGTGGCCTCTAACAGTGCAGTCATTGAGAAGAGTTCCTCTCAACCAGTTCTCTGTTGGCCCTTGCCTCTATACCAGTGTGCCCTCCAATATGTACAATGGGACATTTATTGCAGATAGGATTATTTGTGCAGACTATGAGATGAGACATATGTCAAAACATGTACTTCATGGGAAAACAATATTTCAGCAGCTTTTGATAAAGCAAAGAGTGGAAAATCCATCATTGACCAAATTAAAATTTTTACACTCTTTCCAAGTTATTTAAAGAAGAAATTATCGCTGCTGTTCCAGGTTCAACCAAACATGCAATTGACAAATCATGCAAAGCTAAAAAACAGCAAGGAATATGGGCCAATACTGATTTCTACTGTGGACAACCTCTCCCTGATGAGTATATCAAAATTGTTCTCTCATATTACTTGGATGATGACAAAGATTGCTCTCGTCAAAGTCCTAATTTACGAGATGTGTTGACTGTCATTAAGAATGATATTAAAGTTGTAAAAAAAGTGAAGCATTCATGAGCTGGTCAATAAAAGAAGCTTATGCCATCATGAAAGTACAACATCCTGAAATAAAAATGGGACTAACAAAGTTCTACTCTGCGAGGCCATGATGGGTTAAAATTCCACCAGTGCATGATGTTTGCGGGTGCATTTATTGCTCCAATTTGAAACATGTAACAGCTTAAGAAACTTGAAAAACTCAGTTATTGAAAATTATTATTTATTTAAGTTGTATCTTTGTGAAACTCCCAAAGAAAATTGCTGTTTCCAGGAATGTGGCCTGTGTCCAGGTATTGAGGGCGTGGCCACTTTAGGTTTGGAAGACTGTGAAGATGAAGAAGTGACTTATGGTTTTTGGGAAAAAGGTAACTTGTTGAAGAAGAAAGTTTCCACGGAAGCATTCATTGCTGAAGTTCAGGATTGCACAAAGAATGGTGTGCATCACCATACATTCGGAAAATGAAAAGGGAAGCTATTCATAAAGAGAAGTAGGTTGCACAAAATGGTGTGAAACTGGTGCTTCATTTTCACTTCGCTAAGCCTTGGGAGTGTGATTCTTCCCGATGAAATACAATCATTCCATTGGCAAAATGCACATTTCAATATTTACCTGCGTGGTGTATAATGTAAATGGACAACAGAGTTATGCTGTTATTTCAGATGATTTATCTCATGATACTGCACTTGCTTTGTTTGCGATTAAGATATAAGGACACTCATCTACAATAAATATTAATTGGATAGATAAAACATATTTCAGATGGTGCACCTGCCTATTTTAAAAAAGATTTCAGCTATTTGAGTTGGTAAAACTGTTAAACAAGAAGGAAGTTATAGATGGCTGTTCAGTACAACTGGACATGGGAAAGGGCCCTGTGATGGAGTTGGAGGACTAATTAAACATAGTGTCACGAACTAGAATTTGAGAAATTTCAATTCTGGCTAGTATATTCAGAACAGTGGGTCGTTTGTGGAGCATGTAAGTAAAGTCTTGCGTAATGTCAAACTTTTGCATTTGCCATGTGATGAATTAGCTCAATTTAGACAAAAAAAGCAAAATGATTGGGCAAAAGTGACACCTTTACATGGTGTTAAAAGCTGTCATGGCTGTGTTGCTAACAGACATGGGACAAGTATTGCTCGCTCTGCAAACCACACATGTATACAGACTGTTGCAATTACAGAGTCAGATGTAAAAACATATTGTGTTCAAGATCTCTCCACTAGTGATTTCATTGGGTGTGTTTTTGAAAACAACTGGTGGATTGCTAAAATCACAGCCGTATCTTTGGAACAGAATGAAGTATGTGTCACATTTATGTACGCACATGGTCAATCCAATGGTTTCAGGTGGCCTACATTGGAAGACTCATGTGTAGTGCCACTGAAAAATGTTCTGCAGAAATTGTCTCATCTACCATTTCCAGTTGGTAGTAGTGGGCGAATACATACAGTTGACACCACTGAACTGCAGAGTATTGAACTTGTATTCAGTCACTGGATATAAACAATGACTCAGGTATGTACTATTTATCCATTAAGTAGAATTAATCTTCATTTTCCCTCTCATAGTTACAGAATGTTGGTGTAAGAAAAGGAGTGCATAAACAGATTGGGTTGAAAACATGCCTGAATTTGATATGCCATAAAATAAATAATGTACAATAACTGCCTTTGTTATTTGATAGCACAACATTCAAATTACTTCTGAGAAAACTTAAAGAAAATGAAAGGTGGGGTTTTTTAGTTATTAATTGTTAAACAATTGCTAACTTTTATTGTTTAAATAAGCCGTATTTGTTTATTTTTGCTTCAAATTACTTGAAAATGGTGTCAAAATTTGTATAGCAGTATTATCTGTACAATAAAACAAAAACCACTGCTTTATGTGCTACGGATCCATAGTTATTAGCATTTATGTGATTTTTCATTTTTTGCACTGAGGCTTGAAGCAGCTATGTTCAAAGGTTCATAACTTTTAATGTTTTAGGTCCTTGGCTTAAATAAAGTTATCATTATTCACAAGGAGACTGCTTTCACATATGTAACTTTGAGAGATATCGGCGATGGTCACCTGACATGGTTTTGCACTATCTGCTTGATTTGAGATGAAAAGGCTCAAATGATTATTATTAATGAAATTAGTGGTTAATGATTATGGTATTCTTGCCTCATGTTTGTATGTGTTATTGTGAATAATATAATTTTCAGTACCTTTCCTTTGTATGTATTTGCCTAAATTTTGAGATTAAATTATAAGTTAATACCGTCATATAAAGAACACTGGAAAGTGGAATGGGCGATTAATGGCACTTCAGTAATGGCTCTTTGACTCCGGAGCCAAATGAGGTGGGGTTGTGAGGGGAGAAATTGTTGTTGGGATTGAATGAGAGAAAAGATTTCGTTAAGTCAGT
The DNA here is from genome assembly GCA_963169105.1 of Ceriagrion tenellum. Taxonomy (NCBI): domain Eukaryota; kingdom Metazoa; phylum Arthropoda; class Insecta; order Odonata; family Coenagrionidae; genus Ceriagrion; species Ceriagrion tenellum. Next base: position 107,786,696 of record OY720642.1, on the reverse strand, counting down.
GGTAGTAGGTAATTGGATGCCTAGAGGGAGAGTATGGAATTATCAAGCTGGTGTAACCTTCAGACCCATTTCTTTGGTTAGCTGGTTTGTAATGGCTGAAAATGGTGTGAGCAGAATCTCAAACCTAAGAAGTATCTGTTCCCACTTTCTTTTACATTGTCTTTTGATGGTAACTGACGTAGTTCCCATTTCCTCCTCAAGGTTTTCACAAATAAACAACACTATGGAGAGTATGTAATCGTTTTATTGTGGTGGCAGATTGTCCTGTTATGCTTATGTACCCAACATTCTGGAAATTCATTGGGGTGGCATGGTTCTATCAGCTGGTGGTCAGAATCTGTGCTGATACCATTAAATTCTGGTGTAGTGTACAATATGTACGGGAAGATGATACCATTGTTCCGTGATGCTATTGTGGTAATGCTTGCATACATGGTATCACCAATATCAATATTTCATTTTTTTTAATTCTTTCACCATTAAGCTGTAGGTCACCTCATAGTAAGCTATGCGTTTGTATGTGAGAATAGGATTGTAACTGGAGGTGTCCAAAGACAGAGAAAGGAGATGTATCAGAATTAATCAGACGTGACCAAACCAGGTACCACGTGACCCATAAGATGTATGCTAAATGCGAACATACATTTTCAGAATGAGAAAAGTCTCATACTTAGCCTGTCAAAATGTCTGTGGTTATAAAGGAGATAGAATCACCTTAAATGAGTTTGTCCAAGTAGCACTAGCTAATATATTTTGCAAGAGCGTGATCACCTTCTAATTTTCCATAAGTGTTGCTTGTCAAACTCATTGGTAAATTTCTTTGTTTTTGTGTTTGCTTATTTTAAATGTTTTTAGAATTCTGTAATCAATTTCATCTCCCTGAAATATCGCTTCATTGCATTATGAATATGTGTGTGATGGTAGTTGAAACCCAAATGGAGCCAGCTGCCATTGGCTGGGGTCTACTATGGTCTTCGAATAGTTATAATGGTTTATAGTATATATTTTTCTGTTTTAGTTTCAAAATTTATGAGAATGATCCAAATTTGTACTCTTCTTGCAGGGAATAGTCCTCAAGTTACTTTCTTCAGACCTTGAAATGGCACCTGTGATATTACGTTTAAGTGAATGGTCAATGTGCCCTGATGTTAGGCATTATATATGGACTATTTTAATACCTTTTGTGAAACATCTAGGAGCACCCACAGATGTCCTTCAATCCAATATATTTTCACTCATGGACATTATTCTTCCTGAAAAAATGGTGAATGAAAGGAAAAAGGATTCTGAAATTCCCTCTCCTCTGTGCCACACTGAAGGTGAGCATACTGTTACATGTGAAATGGTTTCATCTAAACACACACACATTACAACCCCTGGCGAGTGTTCCCATTAGAAATACATTTAAAGTTCATTTTTACCTCAGCAGGCTTTATTTCTTTAGCAAACTTATATTATAAATAGTCATTGCACAGACTTGAGGTACAGACCAATGGAAATGAAGTTCAATTAACATGCTTATTCTTATCTTCCCCCATAGATTTTGGATTAAAATTGCTGGAACTTTGATAAAATATGACAATATCTGGTGACATTTCTCATTTTAAACAGCCCCATCCCCTTGGCAACCAAGCACATTGTTGTTTTCCTCTCTTTGGCATGCATGGATAAAATAACATTGCAAAAATATTTAGCTGGATACACTAACAATATAACAATATTAAATTAGTTTTTTGTTACAAGAGAAAATCTATCTCACAGCATAAATCCTTTCCTATTCCACATGGAATTGTTATTGAAAATGTAACAGATCTCATGTAGTTTGATCAAGTTGGTTGTGGTTTCTCTACCACACCTTAAATTCAATTCTTAGGTGATTGAGATTTTTGGATTATTTTATATCAGTGTATCAATAGTGTTATTTGTGTTGTTGTTTCTAAGCTATAAATGGATTGACATAGCCAAGTGTCACTGAGTGGACCGCGATTTCCACGGTATTGTTACTCCATTGTTTGACTTCAGTGCTGAATTTCTTGGGCTGGAATATATGAGTAATTTAGCTGAATCGAGTGCACTTATCTTCCCCACCTCTCCCATGTAAAACTTTGCCTCATTTGTATGGTATCTGATAAGTCCCTAGGTTTAAGAGGCTGCAGAGTCTTTCACGTTCACTAGCTCTTCCCTCAATGTGGAGCAATGCCAGAAGAAGAATCCTTAGAATGCCATAGAATTTGGCATAAGGTAAAGTTTGACACATAAGGCAAGTCAGCCCTGGCCAGCAGTTTTTGTCACCTCTGTGGCATCTACCTCGACCATGCCATTCTGTGTGACATGGCTAATATTCTTTGCTATGAGAATAACTACTGAGAAAGGCTGATGAAGGAAGACATTGAAATTTGGCTGGGCAAAAAATTTCATTCAGGACTTGATTCTGTCTCAGAAACTCAGGGAAACCTATATTTTGGAGGATTGGAGGTGTCAGGAAAAGGCAGGAAGCAGCATATCTGTCGGTAGCCTCTTGATGCTACAACCTGTGGATGTGTACTGGCCATCTTGACTTATATCACACATCCTTGAAGGTTATGGGCGGATTTCTAACAGATGTTGGGCAAATGCAGATGATCCGTCCTTGTTCTTTGATAGGCCTTATTCCCTGTTGATCTTATCTTATGATTACATTTTTTTTGACTGATCATTGGAGCATCAGCAGAAATGCAGAATTTGACCTGGTAGAGATTTTGCATGGACCTCAGTTATAATTTAATATCAGTTATTAGCTTATAAATTGTTTAGAGGTTGATTCCTTCTTTCGGGTTTTCCGCCGCGTTGGTACATGGTGGGGACGATATTTCGCCGGCTGTCCTGCTGGCTTCCTCAGGTCCACGTGACAAATCGGTTCTGGAGGCGCCGTATTATATAGGGTCGTTTTCGCGCCTTTTTTGTGGTCCTCTTCTCTGATGAAAGAAGGAATCAACCTCCATCAAAGCCCCGCAGAAGCCTTCAACAGAACTATAACTTGTTTATTTTTAATGCCTAAAATAACTAAAATTTCATCCTTGTTGGGCAGAGGGAAATAAAAATGAAACCTTAACCCTCTTAGTGCTGACTCCTGCCAGTGGAGGAATGCGGAGAGTAAGTTAATGGAATGTTTCATGTCAGGAAAAAAATATTATGAAGTTATTGTTTACAATATCAATATGCAGTTTTTTTATTGTGTATAAATTGGTAATTACAGATACCAGCTGGTGCACTGTGGCTGTTATATTCTTTGCATTATCAGTGGTAACAAATTTAATTTTGTTGTTTACTTCCCATTTCGCAAAGGTATTTTCTAAATTTTTAGCAATTAGGTGACAACTATGCCTCTCCCAATCAAAACCCATTACTTCCAGAAGCATATGATTCCTCTTGAAATGTATATCAATAAACTATGCGGTAACACTAATATAATCGTGCCCTCCTCCAGATGTCCAAATATCAGATGTGATAGCTATTCCTTCATTTGCTCTTTCATTGAGGATACGTTTCAGAGTTTCTTGTTCTTTCAAATACACTTTCGGTATTAGGTTGTCAAAAAAATACTTCAGGGTAGGTACCTTGTACCTATGACAGACACTACTTATTAGCTCTTTAAAGCCCACAGATTCAACAAAGTTAAATGGCATTCAGTTAAGGCACAGCATCTTGCAAATTGCCTTGTGTATTTTTCGTGCCTGTTCATCATTAATGTCGTAAAGTCTTTTACATTCAACAAAAAGTGGCCTGTTTCATAGTGCAAGAGGAGCTTGCAGTAGACTCATCATCAGGTGCAAGTTCTTCATCAACAATCTCATCCATAATATCCGACATGTGCTCTGAAACACAAGGACTGGAGCAATCAAGACCATGTGAGTCAGAATCTTTTGGCTCTGCCCGCACCAGTTTACCTGTAAGCAAGCAGGGAAAATTGAAATATTTTCACACATCGACTGCTCCCATTTTGGATGAAAACACCAAACGCTAGATCACTTTAAGTGCGGTATATTTTTCACGTTAATTAGGATATGCATCAGTGCAGGAAATCAAATAAACAACAATGTCATTCTGTGCCTTAATGCTTCAATTAAAAAAAATAAGGTATGCGTAAGTCTCAAGGAAAGTCGATGGTGTATATACCAGCATTTTTTCTTCTGAAGTTTAGATAACTCTTGCATGCATTAATATGTTGAAACAAATTTGACATGATAAATGATTTCTTGTCAACACCACCATATTGGTACGACTTCATCCGTAAGCGTATACTTGTTCATCTAATAAGAAGCCATTCTTATTCATATTATTTTCCCTGCAATTGTGTAAACTATGTATATGTTATCACTGCTATTTTATGTGAAATTTATACTTGTTCATGTACCAATTTAAATGCAACATTGAATTTAATTAAAGCCAATCATATTAAAGGAATTCATCCAACATATTTAAATTTATTTCAATGAACCACTATTAAGGAAGAAATTGAACGAGAACGAGCTCCAAGAGTTAATTTCTTCGATTGAACCACCAATTCAAGAGTCGGTCATTGTATTGAACGATGTTGCCCTTCTCTACCTTGAACCAGTAACAAGGGCACATGAGTCGTGAAGAATTGGGCATCAGGGTACAGCAGTATCGCAGCAATGAAATCAAATGCACAATGCACTGAGCAGTCAGTTGCATAGTCGGCGGGATTTGAAAATTAGATCTTTTTAGAGGCTTTTCACCAAACAAATACTTTCGAATAAAAGTATCCGAGAAAAACGATTACTAGAAAATATTGAAGTATCAGGAAAATGGCCGATACTCACTATTGGTATCGGCCCAAATCTAGTAATTATATTAGTTTACTAAATTTTAACAATATTTGTGCCTGGGCCGATATATTGGCCCGCTGCACTTTTCGCCTGAAATGCAAAAGCCGATATATCGGCCCGCTGCACTACGAGGGTTAAGTTTGTGGAAGTGCATCATGATATGAAATCAAACTTTGTAGCTTCCAGAATTTATGTATGATGTACAACTGATTTAGGCTGATAAGCCATCATTGGGTACATTTTGAAAAATTGTAAGGATGTAGGATCCCGGGGAATGGCACAGATGAGATACAAGGGGTTAGATATGAAAAACAGGGGAGAGGGTTGAATTTGGTGAGGGTAGTTCACCATACTAATTATTTTTGGTGCAGGGAGGAATATGAGCAGGAAGAGTGTCTGAATGGAAGTTATGAGAAGGTAGGGTAACTAGTAATTAATGGGAGCCATTGGGGAGTGTTATGTCACTAGATTACATTTTTTGTGAAGGCCTGCTGCTGCATTGTCTGTTGATAGTGGATATTCATCTCCTATCCTTTTTTGGTGCAATAGAGTATTTCTGACTGGAAATTACCCAAGTGTTCCATTTCTAGCAGATGTTGGGTGAAGGCCCATTTCCCATCCTTGTTCTTCGAATAGGCTTTATGCTCTGTGGATCTTAACATTAAATCCTTTTTGGCTGATTTAAAACCATTCGTCCTAGAACTGTTCCCTATATGATGACCCAGGTCCTCATTGGGACAGGTGCTCTCCCTGCACCTTCAAACATTGTGTGAATTGTCGTATTTATAAATATTTACAGCACAACATCAAATAACTAGGATTTATCTAGCATATAATAGGAAGGTCGTCGGATGAAAAAGTAAAAGAGAAGTACACTGTCACCCTGTTTAGGCCACACCTCACATATGCCATCAGCATTTGGGACCCTAGACAGAATGATTAAACCAAAAACATTAATAAAATACAGAGTAAAGCTGTTCACTTCATTAAAACTGCTATGAGCAAATATATAGTGTTTCTCAGCTTTTGAAGAGATTAAGTCAGGAGCCACAAGAGACTCGGAGGCTACATGCTACGCATAGTTTGCTTGAGAAATTAAGAACAGGTGTGTTTCAAAGTGACCCAGAAAATACCATTTTGATGGCATACTACCTTTCTAGGTCCAACAGAAGCAATGAAATAAGTGAGATACATTGCCGAACAGGGAAAAATATTGTTCTTGCCATGCACAATAAGTGTCCACACTAAAATCTGAGCTCCAAACATAACACATTTCACCCCCCAAACTTTGGTACATTTACTCAGCTGGAGTCCTAACACCTGCCTCATGCCCTTCCAGTAGCTCGTAGGGTAGTATGTAGATGTTGCATTTTTCACCCTGTCTTCTGTATTGTTTTGGTATCTCTGCTTTCATGTCTAGGTGATGTGCCTTTGATGGAAGTTAGTTATTGTACTCATGATATTTAATGAGGATTGAACTTAGATTAACCCTCTTAGTCCTGACTCCTGCCGGCGGTTCTAGCGAAAAATGCAGAGGGTAACTTAATGAAATGTATCACTCTAGGAAAATAAATATTATAAAGTTATTTTTTTCAATAGCCATACGCAGTTTTTCTTATTGTGTATGCATTGAATTAGGTAATAATCAAAAAGGACATATACATCATACAAAAAATAATTGTAATTATATTTGTGTGCTAAAGTTAAACAATTTTTTGCCTATGAGCTGATATATCGGTCCACCACACTAAGAGGGTTAATAATCAATACACAGTTGTTTAATTTTAAATCACCAAGTTCTTCACCCTTGATTATTTAACTTTATAGTTTTTTGTGATATGTGATCCTAATTTCTTCTTTCCATATGGTATGCATTTCCTTTCAGGCCATGTACAATTTGAGTTTGATGAAAAACTTGAAATTCGTTGGTTGGACAGTGTTTGGAAGGCAGTGGGCAAGTGGAAGAGAAAGGAGGTTGCCACCCACCATCAAATGCTCATGCTGCTCCTGACCAAAGTACTACACAAGTTGTCCAATCCCTTGCCTCTCACTGACCTGCTTTTTGATTCTTTTGAGCAAGGTGGGTTTAATCACATTCCGTGAATGAATTGTCAGAATTTCTTTTGGTGTATCCCTTGATGAATTATTTATGCCTTTTAAATAGCAATTTTCTTGCATATATGTAAGACTCCTCAGACTTTCTAAGCTTGTACTTTCTTCAGGTGCACTGATTGTGGTCATGTCACTGTCTGTAATCTGAAAATAGATGTGTAGGTAATGAAATCAAAACATTGATGCCTCTAGGAGTGCAATGGTTATTTATGAATTTTTTAATTTCTTAGTTTTAAAATTTCTCAGGAATGTACATAATCACTTTTGATAAATTTTTCATGTGACGAGTTTCATGAGCTACATAGCAAACTCTTGACTTAACTTTTCTTAACACCTTTGTCCAGGGTGGTTCTCATTGGTTCCCTCAGTTAATGAACGTGCATTGGCTTGTACAATTTGTTTCTAAAGTTCTTAGTACTGCATCTGCCTTCATTTAAAATGCTGTCCTCATGTCTAAACTGTTGAACTTGCTTGTAATTGTACCTCCCTGCTTCTTTATTTGCTTTTTGCCTTATTTTTCAATTATTTTTCTGATACTGGAATTTTGATAATCAGAAAAACACAATGACTCACTTATTTATTCACCTATTCAGAATAGCTACTAAACAAGGTTGACCTCCACCACAGACTGCGCGGCATCCTCACACAGTTATGAAAAACACAAAGAATCCGTACTGACATGGGTTCATCCATGATTACAAAATCAACTCTTCCTTAATCATGACAACCTAATAAATTAATCTTTCAACAACCAGGACTACATTCAAAGTTTGGAAACAATGTTGATCCTTAACGTGGGAACAGCTTTGGTTAGTGAATCACTAGCATTAGTTTGGTGCTAATGTTATATAGTAGTATTGGATCTGTTAACTTGTTAATTGTATACTCTGCTGCTAAATAAATGGATATATTTTTATAAAATATTTGGATCTTCTAGTACATATATGGTTTTCAGTTGTATAAATTGCAATTAGATTGTAACAGTATGAAAAAAATAGACACCTCTAATTTCATGTAAGTTACATTTTCATGGAAGTGTTGCAGTTACTGGTTAATAAGAGAAATCATGACACAAATAGGAATTGGGAGAGGTAATGAAAATGGAATGCATCAGGCACTTGAATTTCAGTACAATTGAGTTCTGCAGGTGAGGAATCCCGAATCCTATGCTTATAGTCACAGGTTTGCCATCAAAAAAGTCCAAAAAAGTTTTAGAAATAATTTTTTGGTAAGGCTCACTGGCAGTACTTCAGAATATATTTTATAACCAGAGTTAGAGAATTAATATTTTTTATTAAATCGATGAAAAATTATCCCATAAGGAGATAAAAAATGAAAACCTCACATCTGTCAGGCAAGGAAGCTACCCCACAGTTCAGGAGATACTTAAGAAAATGAATATTTTGTTCTTGAGTTTTTACTTGTCCTCCATAGGCCTTTGTGCTTGTCACCAGTTCCAGTCATCTTGTATGGAAAATATTCTTTATGTTCCTTCTGGGGATCTTAATTGTATACAAACTCTATGATTATGTATTCACATATGTACAGCCAGGTCTCATATAGTGGAAGGAAACTGGCACAGAATCTATGGCTTCTTTGGTAAGGTGATCCCAGTATTCTCTCTAGTGGCTGGGGCATTTGGAGAAATCAGCCTTTGTTTAGCATATTTTAACATGGACCATAAGATTTTATGGGATAGTGATTATTTGCTTGTGTCTTTACATCTTGTTCACTATGACCTCCTCCTACCTCCACTCCCTCCCCTCTCCTCCAACCCAGAAATTTTCCTTCTGTTATGGTGGCTTGTTGGTGAAATTGGCTTTTACCCCTAATTGGAATTAGTCATTGCTAATCATACCTCTAATCAAAGCTTTGGCTTTTATCCGTAATCCAAGATCAAAAGTCAAATCTTGCTCATGTAAAATGATTGCTCGTGGTGATTTTCCTTGCTTAGGTGACTTATTATTTGCTTGCCACTCAAGCTCTACATTTCCATTCTTCAGAGCTATTTTTGTGAATGGTCTCTGAACCATAGCTGCTGCCAATAGTAGTGAACCCATTGAGTACGTAGGAATTTTTGGTTGTTCAATTCAATGAAAAAGTGAACGTAATGCCATAGATTTAAAATAAACCATAATTTTATATTGTGAAGTATGATGAGAGAATATGTCGGGAAAGACTGCTATATTATGTGAATATTTTTTTCCAGGTGGTTCAACTAGTCTCCTTGCTCTTCAGGGAATTTTCATCTTGATTCAGAAACACAATTTGTGAGTTATTTTTTCTATTGAAACTATGTTGAAAGATTTTTCTGGCTATTTCTTTTCTACTGCATTTTATTTGTAAGTATTTCTGTGAGCAATAAAATGCTGAAGGTTGAGGGTCTTCTTCTGGTTAGTTGGTTTGAGTATATCTGGCCAAGATACCATCTCTTCTGTTTTACACTTGCTTGTGATCTAAATACTGGTGTTGTTTCTTTCAGGGAGTATCCAAACATTTATGCTAAACTGTACTCACTGTTCGAGCCTCAAATTTTCTGTACAAAATACAAGCAACGGCTCTTCTACCTGGCTGACATATTCTTGAGCTCATCGTAAGTATATCAGAATTTGAACTCTCCTTCACTTTTTTTAGGTATAGTTCATCAATACTATGACAGTCCATAGGCATTCATTTATTTTATGGCTTGGTACATATTACGCTGTAAGAAAAGGGGTCTCAATTTTTTACTTCATCATCCATTTGGGTCTGCTGTTAAATTTTATGGCTGAATTAAAAATTCATGAGAGATATTGTGCCACCTACATTTATTCTTAATAATAGTTGATAATACTTAGGAATGGTTGGTGAAAGTAAGGGGTGATGAGAAATGGTTGGTGAAAGTAAAGGGGTGATGTCTTTGCATCTTGTAATTAAATTATTTGATTGTCTTGGTGATGTGTGTCCTGTCATGAATAAAACATGTTATTATAGAATCGAGTGATAAGCGGTGGCCCAGTGGTTGCATGTTTTACCCCAAAGCCAAGGTACATGGGCTCAAGACCAAGAAATTATTTTTCTGACTGTGGAAACAAAAATGATATTAATGCTACCACTGCCACTGCCACACTAGCCTCTCTGCTGAGAAGCAGTAGTCTTAGCAGAACGTATTGATTGTACAGATCAAGAAGTCCAGAATAAATTGTTATAGCTTCAGGTGAGAGTGGAGATTATGGAATCAGAGTACTGCAACATGGAAGGTAACAGGAAGCCATCACATTAGCCTCCCTAGATGATGCAGACTTGCATTCAAACAACATATGACATAATGGTAAGTTATTCTACAGATTAATAATCCCCTAATCATATCCCCACTTGGGGATGTGATTAGGGGATTACTTGGAAGGGGTAGGTCTGGTAGACTGGGCAAATGAAGATAATGGACAAATGAAGGTAGAATTGAAGGATAAGGACATGGTATGAGAGATCTCTAGGGGTGAGCAGTAAGCTACAGAAGACAAAAATTGAGAGGTTTGGGGGTAGACATTCTAGGATTCGGTGAGGTTGAGTGGACGGGGGCAGACAGCTACTAGAGGGATGAGTATTCTGAAGATGACCAGAAGATATCAGGTATTGGCATCATACTAAAGAAGGAATGGTCCATACTAAAAGAGGTACAATTGGAAGATGCTAGGGGATAGTGCCAGATACCAAAAAGACCTCACTCTTGTCAGTGTGTGGTACAAGAACCTAATGAAGTAGTGAATGAACTCTTCTGGGGCAGAGATTAACAGTGATAACTATTTAGTTGCCATGGAGGGCTGCTTTCAATACATTAACATGAAGAAGATAATAGAGAAAGTCTCCACAGTCATTGGCAGGATACCAGAGAATGGAGAAAAAGGGGTGCAAAATATGATGGGACTAGCTGAAGAGGACAAGAGCAGAAAAGCAAACGGTTGGTAATAGAGCCATTTCATAGTTAATATGAAATGAAGGAACTTAAGAAGAAATATAAGAATCCCAGTAATGAAGAAGAGGCTACCCTCTTTATGAAGCTTGGAAACCAAGTCAATTGAGAATGCCAAAGGCATAGGGGAATTGGATGGAAAGATGTTTTGAGGAAATGAATAAAAATATGAATCGGAGGACCACCAAAACTGCACACAATCCAGTGTTGAGAGACTTAGGTGAGAGGCAAACAAAAAGCACACACCTTTGGGATGTGAATGGTAACATACTGATAGTGGGTGAAGACATGGAGAATAGATGGAAGCAATACGTGAAGAAAACTACCTAGGGCTAAGGCCAGTGGAAGAAAACCTAATGAAAATCAAGAGCAAGGTGGAAGACCAGGGCTTGGACATACTGAGCAGTGAATAGCAGGAAACTGTTTAAAGATCAATGGACCGAGTTCTTCAAGAGTATATCATGAAAATAGATAAGAAGAAGAACAAAATCTTAGTTTGCGGCAGAAAGAAGCTGGAGCGATGCCGAGAGGAGAGAAATTAGACTGAGTTGATTTTTTCATGTGACTCAAATACTGTCATGTGTGGTAGAAGAACTAATAATGAACATCAAGCTCAAAATAGCCCAAGCTAAGAAAGAATTTGTGATAAAAAGGCATCTACTGTGCTAGAAGAATATAGGACTATGAAGGAGGAAACTGTTGGTTGGTTGCTTTTTATGGACTGGAGGCGTAGACCATTGGAAAAGCAGACCAGAGAAGAATAGGAGCTCTTGAAACCTGGTGTTGGGGGAGGATGCTGAAGATAAAATGGATGGGCAAAATAAGGACTGAATAAGAGGAAAGGACCATATGGAACACTTTACCATAAAGAAGAGCCAGATGGATTGGACATGCCCTGAGAAGCAATTGGTTTGTAAAGAATATAATAGGAGGATAACTAGAGGAAAAAGTACCAAGAATAGGGCCAAGGGCTAGATCGAGTTCATGAGAAGAGCTACTAGGAAGTGAGGGAACTGACTTTAAATAGGAAAGGAATGAGAGCTGTGCTCTACCAATCGTAAGAGTTGAGAATCCTGTAATGATGCATGGTCTCTAAAACAGATGTTCCCTTGACTGCCTAAAATTACTTATTGGTTTATGCTTTAAGATATTCTTAGAATACAAGCTAATCAGTTTTCAAGTGTTTATGTGTAAATGTTAGCCACTCACCAATTAGTGTTTCTCTCATGCACGAACATGGTCAGTGATGTAAATTTTATCATTGGAGATAGGTGAATTAGGCCAGAGAAAATGCTTTCCTCAGTGTCTGTTATTTACTCCTATGTACCTGAACTGTTCTAAGCGTCATCAAAGGATGGTTGTGAAAAGTGTGGTTTCAACACTAAGGGTGAAGGTGCTTTGTGTATAAACTCTACCATCAATTGAGTACCATTGTCCCCCTAGCAATGGCTCAAATGCTTCTTGTATTATCTAATCATTAGTAATATCACACTATTTAATCAAGTATCATTACTTTTTATTATTGTTGGATTTGATCAATGTTGTGAATTTGTTTTATTAAAAACAACACCTGCTAACAAGCCATAGGCTTAGCAGGACTTCACATGTTATTATGTTGTGATCTATTGTATTTTTATTTAAGAATTTTGAAATTTAGTGTTATTATATTCGATTTCTCTAAAAAGTTATCCGTAAGCGCATTGTAACATTAATGAAATGCAAATAAAATTATTATTTCTTTAAAATTGAGTTGCATCATGTCATCCTGGCATTTTCTTAGGCCAATATGCTTTCCCTTGCATCATTTGTGGCTTCTAGTATGTACATAATCCCTTGAGAAGGTGTGTTACCATTTGAGTGCCACGCAACTAATTATCATTTACTGAATGTGCTCTAAGTATGTACCAACAACGATATATCATCGTTGGCACTTCGAGCTCAAAATTAAACTTGCTGAGTTTTGTTACAATAAAATTTAACAACATATTTTTATCATTTATTAGGCAGTATGAACATTATAATGAGGAAGAATTCAAGAAAAATGAGTAATAAACAAGCTAATAGTGAATTTTGTTTCAAGACTTGCAAAACCCCTAAAATATCCGTGGCTCTTCAATAGGTACCTACCAACAAAGAGGTGGCGCTGAAAGTGTTAATATTTTCAGATATTATTGGCTATAGTAAGTTTCTCCATATCCCAATCTAAACATGTTTCCTCCTCTCTTTTGATAGGCACTTGCCAGAGAGTATGGTGGCCAGCTTTGTGAAGCGTCTTTCGAGGCTTGCCCTTGTTGCTCCACCTCATGATATTTCTCTTATACTTGCCTTTGTGGGAAACTTAATTTTACGTCATCCTGGACTGAAGAAGATGGTGAACAACCCAGGAGGTGGCACTGGTATGTAACTTCTTATAATTTTAGTTCATTCTATCTGGACTTGCATGTTACAACTAATTCATGGTGTCAGGTTCATCTCATGGGTTAAGGATGGGTTTGTAGTGCATGAAACTAAATTCGTAGTCACTGTATTGAACTGACTAGACTGAGGTGAAATAGGGTCGACAAAAATTAAATGAAGACAAACTCAGCCTTTGAAATGGATAACTTCTTCCACAATTGAGCGTATGTTGCATTAAATAAGAAATTACAACATGCCCTTGTGTGAAATACAAGGATACAAGTATGGAGCGTTCTTGAACTGAGTCCATTGGATGAGAGCTGTTGTGAGGTCCCTTTTGGTGGCCAGGAAAATGCAGGGAACCTTGTAGTGGAGTTGACACCGGTCACCAAGCGAGAGACCCCTTCCTTGCCATGCAGGTCTGAACACGAAAGCAGGGGAAGTCTCTGAGAGAGAGAAGGATGGGAAGAGAGGGGAAGTACTGTTGCCTGTGGCGATCGGTTTAGATATCCCAGTATTGCTAGTTCACAATTCATACTGAAGTTATAGGGGGCCTTGTAGCATTCAGAGTATAAAAATGATCCACTGGAACAACAGTGGCCAAGTAATTGTAGGGTATTGTTGCTATAGAGGATGAAAATTGACTCCCACTCTAAAATGATGGTGGTGGGTCATAATTGACCCCTGTTGACATGTTATGTTTTTTATGTATTGGAGAATATTTTTCTCATTTTAAATGGGTTAAACATCAGTCAGTACTACAAAATAACACATTTTGCCTTATTGAAACATTTTTAATTTAGTGTTTTTGGAGTGTTTGTAAATGTGTGTATGTGTGCATAATATCTTTTTTTTAGTTTACATACAATTTAAATTTGTCAAAATGTTATATTTGTTGCCAGTACACTTTATACTATATTATTACTTCTTCTGTTCTTGGCAATGTGTGCCTGTTTTTGCAATTAATGGGCACCTGGAACATTCCTCTTGCCCTCATATCATGCTCAATTGATGCGTCATGGCATACGTTGCTGAGGTCTTGTCTACGCAACTGGTATGTTCTCCTCAGGTGGCTCCTCTTTGGGATTGAGGAGGAAGTTCCAGTGATATGATTATATGTTGCTGCTATTAATTACCCCCCTTAAAAGTACCCATGCCCTGATTCCTCCAGAATTAAGACTATCACTGACTGTGTGTACTGGTCATATTCTAATGGCTGGCTTTAGTAAATATTTCCTGATACACCAGGATGGAGAGTTTTTTTCTGATATGAAAGCATTCAAAGGGTCATCAGTTTCTTTTTGACTTCCCTCCTCAGCCAATTGTAGGATCTCACTAAGCTTTTACTTTGAGCCAGCTTTCTAGGGGTAAAAAAATTATCTCTAGTATCACTTCTACCCATATTTTTTAAAGGATACCTAAGTTTTGCATGTTGTAGTGGGAAAGGTACTCATTATTTGACCTCAAGTCATTCTTACCTTGGTAAGGAAATGCATTAAATATATATGTATCTCTTTCCCATTTCAATGACCAGCCTGAAATCCTCTCCATATTTATCTGGTACTGACTGCATGAACTGAATAAAGCAACTCCAAGCTTTGCTTGGGAAGAGATGCTCAGCATTGTAAATATAAGTTCCAGGGATAAAGCATACTCGAGAGTTTGAAATTAATCTGATCAATGTTTTCGAAATGAAGTGAACTCACACATTGCTGGTGTTCTCATCCTGAGATTTCTTGTCAAACAGCACGATTTTACAGACCAGCTGTGGAAGTTTATTTTCCCTTGAGTGATGTTGTATTTAGTAAGTTAGATTTTAAAAGTGATGGTGAAAGTTAACGTTGAAGAGAGTCCAAATTTACTGATAGTTATTGTTTCTTTCGCAAATTAAGTATTTTGTTTAGATTCAGAAAATTTTCTTTCAAAATTGAGTATGAAGTTCTATTTGTGGAGTAGATGAAAATTAGTAAAATATTCTTGAGTTAAAATAGGCTTTCAAGATTTTTTTTATTTTCTCTTAAAAGCGTAAAATATTGCATTAATGTATGTACACAACTCGAAACTATTTTTATAGCATGGTCAACTAAAGATGAAAATCTGATGCTTGCATATCCCCAGTAATTATGCTCAGTTATACATTTATTTTGTGTTAATTATGTTCAGTTATCAATTTTTGAATCTCTTTGTATTTCGTTTATATTACATATTATTGAATTCCGTGGAGATTATAATGCATCTAATTTCTCATGCCTGCTTAAATTGGTTTTATCAATTCTTATCATTCATATTTTGTCATTAATTAGTAAAGAGTATTTAGGGATTACACTGCCCACAAAAATATTAATGCATGTAATAGGGCCATCAAGATGAAGAGTTTTTGTACCCATGCTTCAAAGCCTCTTGGATTTGCTGTGGAAGTGAATGCTTAGAGTATCTTAGCTGGCTAAAATTCCCACAGAAATTTGGTGACATAGGATTCAACTCATTGTCCCAGTCAATAATTTTTGGGTGGGCATTTTACACATTTCTGCTGACTTAGGTGTTTTTTCTTTTCCTTTCAGTGGATGCCGATCCATTTTTACCTGAGGAAAGTGATCCAATGAAAACCAAGGCTTTAGAGAGTAGTCTTTGGGAAGTGAAGTCACTGCAGAAGCACATCCTCCCCTCTGTTGCCACTGCAGCCCGCTTCATAGACAGCAACTTGCCCTCTGTTGAGTGGGATCTTGAGCCTCTCCTGGAAGGCAGCATGGATAAGGTAATTGTGATTTTTTGTTGCTCTGTAGTACACATTTATCAAGAAAGCCGCTCCTCTGTGAAATCTATGAGAACCAGGAAACCTAAATTTCTGAATCTATGGCAGCTCGAGTTTTTAACCTTGAGTTTTTCCCTGGGAAGAAAATCATTGCTGATGTTGATTGAAGCCATGGTTCACTTCTCTTGGAGGCTGATACCTTGAGTTCAATGGCTTGGGGTTCCGTTAGGTTCATCAGTTCATTCTCTTGTCATGCGTTTGAGGATGGCTCTACCCAACCTCCGTGTATGTATTTCCTAGTGTCACCAACTAATGACGTAAGTGACACACTGATGAAATCTTTTCAACCTTAACCACTTAGAAAGCCCAGGAAATCTGAAATGGCGTTGTGGGGTGAATGTCTCAAAAAGTTTTACTCACTCTCATGAACTAACCTCAGTTTACAGTGTATTTTCTGGTAGATTTCGTGCTCAGGTGAATAATGCCCACCCTAGTTTGACCACGTAGTAGACCAGTAAAAATTAATTATGAACATTTATGTTATCCCTTGAAATTGTGAAACAGATTAGTGATAGATTACTCAGCACAAAAACAAATATGTCGACATGGCATGATCTGGGATACCATATGTTTACATGTACGTAAGGAAAACTCATTATTAGATTCAAATGATTCAGATTAAAAATAATTTTCTACAAAAATATGATTACTTAGGGGTCCGGTTCAGACCAGTAGTAGCGTGTTCGACTCCCATTCCGAGGGTCGCAGGTTCAAGGCCAGGCGATGGGAGAAAAAAAATACTTGTTCCTAGCTTGCCAACCAACTTTTGCTCGCTGCCCGAATTTGACCATACTATTTGATACTACGAATTACACTACTGAGAGGCAGCAGTCTCAGCAGAAGGCATTGATGGCGCAGATCAAGGAGATTGGACCGCCATCAACAGCCACAGCTTCGGGAAAGAGTAAAGTTCATGGAATCGGCCTATGTACCGTGATGTGGAAAGCAACGGGGACCACATTAGTCTTCCTAGAATATGCAGCCCTGCATTTTAATTATATATAAGACATGATGGTTCTCCTCCCAGTAAAATATTCCGGAGGTAAAATAGTCCCCCAATTGGTTTTCTGGGTGGGGACTACTGGGAGTGGTACATCAGTTAGTAAGGATAATTGCGGAATAGGAACATGGAATGTGAGACCTTAAGGGGTGAGCAGGAAGCTTGGGAACGTGAAGATAGAGATGGGGAGGCTAGAAGTAAATATACTGGTAGTCAGCGAGATCAAGTGGGCGGGGGCAGACGACTACTGGAGCGATTGATACATTCAGGAGACAACCAGAGGATTGCAGGTGTATGCATCATACTGAAGGAAGAATGGGGCAGGAGAGTGAAGTCAATCTGGCAGTACAACAAAAGGATTCTGATGGTGAAGGTGGAAGGAAAGCCAACGGACACAGTGATCGTGCCGGTGTACATGCCCATGTCTAGCCGTACAGAGAAAGAAATAGTAGAAGTTTATTAGCAAATTGAAGAAGTCCTCAGGGTAGTGAAGGGAAGAGATAACCTCATCGTCTTGGGAGACTGGAATGCTGTGGTGTGGATTACGACGGCAGAAGAATCATCTATCGACTAAACAGGAAGCAAGTCGTCACAATGGGAATTAGGGATGGAAGCCAGGTAGTAACTAAAATTAACAAAGGAGTAATGATGCAACCTATTACCAACTCTATTCAAAATGTACTTGGAGGAGGCCATACGAGAAGCATAAGAAACTGGACTGAGCAGAATAAAGATAAATGGAGAAGAAATAAACATGCTCCGCTTCACAGATGATATTGCAGTCATAGTCGGAAATCGCAAGGATCTTCAAAGGTCACTAAATGTTATGGACCAAGTTCTCCAAGAATACAACATGAAAATAAGTAAGACAAAGACTAAAATCCTAGTATGCAGAAGAGAGAAGATGAATGCATAAGTCCCCCTGAGAGGAGAGAAATTTGAGCAAATGGATTCCTTCACCTATCTCAGAAGTACCATCCAATGGTATGGAAGAAGTACAATGGACATCAAGCAGAAAATAGCCCAAGCTAAGATGGCATTCATGGGAAAAAGACAACTGCTGTGCTCACAGAAGATAGGACCTCAAACCAGGAAACAGTATGTGAGAAAATCCGTTTGGAGCATGGCACTCTATGGATCGGAAGCAAGAACAATTGGAAAAGCTGACCAGAACAGACTAGAAGCCTTCGAAACCTGGTACTGGAGGAGGATGGTGAAGATAAAATGGATGGACAAAATAAGAATTGATGAAGTGTACAGAAGAGTAGAAGAGGAACAGACCATATGGAAGACCATAAAGAGAAGAGAAGCAGATGGATTGGACACACCTTGAGACACAATGGGTTTGTGAGCAACATAATTGAAGGTAAAATAGAGGCTTAAGTCCCCAGAGGAAGCCCAGGAATAAGTTCATGGACCAAATAAAGAATAAAGTACATAAGAAGAGATACCAGGAGGTAAGGGAACTAGCATTAGATAGGGAAGGGTAGAGGGCTGTAGTCAACCAATCTTAGGATTGAACGACCAGTGAGAATGGTTACTTGTGAAAGAGATATTTTAGCAGATAAATCTAAGTAGAATTGGCTATTTCAACTGTGAGTATATATTCAGAATCCAGTTGACTTGCAATGCATCACTGAAAGTGTATTGTCAGGGGTCTTAGGGAGATGTTTGACCTTTGAATTTACCATAAGCAACATAGGGTAATTTTTCAAGGCTCTGTATTACTTATATTGATTGTGGTACATTATTCCCTTTCCTAGCATGCCTTTTGGTGTATTTCATTTTTGTATTTCATTGATTTTTAATTTACTCCTGCATCATTGTTTAGATTTGCCTAAGTCCATTGCGTATTCTATTCATGCTTGTTTATGTTCTTTTATATGACAATAATTTGAAGTCTCAAGCATGTTAGTGTGTTCTATCAAGAAACAAACCAAGTATTCTCCTATTACTAATGTCTAAGTAACTATGAATATGTCCTCATATCATTTTAGTTGTTCGAAACGGAATGTAAGAAGAAATATAAGGAAGTGGCGTTGACATTCGAGAGACCCAGACTCCCTTGCCAACCTCACCGGAAGGATGATATATTTTCTAAATTTTGGAGCCTTAGCTGAGATGAAGACAGTACCACCTTTGTGTCAAAGAAGGTGGTGGGGAATTTATTTTTTGCTGGTGTGTCTTTGACAAGACCACTTGGCTCTTAGAACTTCAAAGGAAAAGAATGAATATAATATGAATTTTTTTAATTTTTGTGTCCAATAAATTATGAAAAAAAATGTTATACGCTTTGATACAACAGGTATCAAAAAGTGAATAAATTATATTTGTTTATCAAATAATATCATTTGTATTGAATTGGGCATCTGTGGGACTATTCATACTACCCTATAAATGAACCAAGAAAAGAAGTTACAGTGAAATTTTCTAAAATGTTGGCAGTTCCAATAGATATAGTGTACAATAGTGATATATGGAGAGACAGAATGAATAATTACTTCAGCTGAAATGAAATTCCCGATAACGATAAAAGGTTGCTCATTACAAGATAGGATAAGAATGATGCAACAAAGCGATTTCATAATTTTTTAATATCACTCTCCATAGATTTCGCTTCACTTCTCGTTCTATAAAACAGTGAGTCTCTATCTTATCACCATACGTAGCTACCCTGTTAACATTAATTAATGGCAGTTAACAAATTCCTTATTTACACATCTCAAATCAATGATTAAAATAACTATTAAAGTCTCTGATAAAAGATTTCGGGTTTTCATGACTTGGTTGACAATTCCATCTGGGTTTGGATGTCCATGACCAACGTTCTCATGAGATCTCATCAACCTGAGAATGGTCACAGTGTAAGCGGCTGAAACGGTCATGGACCTCATAACCTGGATGAAATCCTGAGAACCCTTTCTTCAATAAATTCATTATTTACAAGCTATGATTGTAGAGCTTTTTTTTACATTTAAGTTACGAATGTTTTTGTCATATTATCGCCCTATCATAACAATACTACAACGAGAAATATTAGTATAATTCAGAATATCAACATTATTAATGTTGAAGAAAAAGTTGCAACATGAAGCCAATTAGAGTACACAACCATTATGGAAGAATGCAGCTGAATCAAATCTCCAGCATTGATGTAAAATAGATGCATAGTGGTCATCACTACATTGGTTGACCTAGGCTAATGGCTTCATGTACAAGTTATGAAGCCTAATTCAGGAATTGTAGATTATCATATATTCACTTTATCTGCTCTTTCACTCCAAACCCTAATGAAAGAAAATGCTTTCTGTTACTGACTATGGATTGCACGGATAAGATTGTTCCCTGGACAAGTTTTTCACAAGCATAAAAAAAGTCAGTTAAATTACAGTTGCAGTCATTCATGGAATCAAAGAAAAAGAAGAAAAAAATAGTGATAAAATTAATATATACACCAGAAAAGGTAAACTCTGAGTTATAAGCAAAAAAATAAGACACCTCATCTTAGTGAATACTCAATCATGGAGTCAGCCCCATAAATCAGAAGAATTTTTGCCTGCTTTTTGAAAAGCATTATTGATGTAGTTGCTTTAATTTCAGTTGGAAAAGAATTTTTTTAAACCACTCCAGCTCAAACAGGACTATTTGTGTATATTGTGAGGCATTCTCTATTTCGATCTTGATACCAAAGTTAGCGTGAAGTTGAACTTTCCTTAGCCTTGGGGCTTCATCTTCTTACCCAATAGTTGCCTCCCTTGCAGAACAAGTCCAAGTTTACTGATTGCGTATACTGTGTTTTTTTTTAATCACAATTTTAGAAGAAAAAGAGTTTGTACCTTTCAGCGTGGCATTGTATCATATTTTGTCACTTCTCACAGCTCAAGAGATGTTGCAGGGGCTAAATAATTAGTTTAGTCTTCTCATGAGAACTCTGGTAATAAAATGATATGCTAAATAAATTCTCATTGATGATAATTGTCCGGTAAACTAGTATTTGACTTTAACTAGATTTGATATCAAACCCATTGATTTTCTAGGTTATTAAGCTAACTCATGAGCACACATTACTTATCAGGTGTTATATTTTTACTAATTGGTGAATAAGGGAAGTGACCAACTATTTAGGTCATTAAAGCCAATGAGAATTGATGGGTTGGTGGGAGAGGACTTTTTCAGAAATAATGCTGATGCCCCAAAGTCATACCTTATTGCTAAAACTTTTGGATTGGATTTTTGGGGAGGCAACCAACTGCAAAGGTCAATTGTGCCATAAGGGAAGAAGGGTGGATAGAAACCTGGCATTAGCCTGCTCTTAATGAAAGGTGCCACGGGGACCATGGTTCAACGTCTCATCCGACAGACAAAGTACTGTACTTGAAGTGCCCTCCACAAGACACACAAGTAGAGATTGGGTTTCCTCTGAAAAACATCCTCCTCTGCAGGGATTAGAACCCTGAACTGCCCGTATGGTTATCCAGTACCCTAGCCACCACACCAACCCAATTCACCTAAAACTTTTACCCAGATGAGTTTGAGTAGTGTGTTATGGTTGGCATTTGTAGAAAATACAATTTGATTTCTAGTTTTGACTAAACCATTAAATCAAATTAGGATGTAAAGCCCATAGATTTCGAGCATCTGATGATGGTGAAGTTACATAGATGTTTTACCGGCATGGTCTGCCATGGTCCTAACACTGTGGACAGTGGTAGACTTCACCTTTGAAACTTGGGTGCCCATTTTGAAACCCAAGAGATCTTTATCCTAAGCATTCGACTGGAAGCCTCAAATTTTGAATCTGTCAAATGAAATGCTTTCGTCAAATTCTGCTTGCCATATGGTGGTCAACACTGTTGGTAATATTTTTTTGCAAACCATTTTGCAGTAGTATGTTAGAAATTGGGTGAAGAGAAATTTGGCTTTGCTATTAGCATGATATTCATGAAAGACACCAAGGGATCCACAGGTTTACTCCCCGTCATACAGGTGGATAGTGTACCATACTTGTAGTCCTCTCCTCAGAATAAGAGTACCTATGGTTTGGAATTTCTCAGAGAAATCTTCGCCACTATTGAAATTCAAACCCGGGACACTCGAGATGGAGAGCCAATGTTCTAATCACCAAACAAATGCAAACTGGTGGATATCTGGTTAGTGTTGTGGCAAAATCTGTGGCTTCCGATTCTGAGGGTCCTCGTTATATTCTTGACAATGATCGTGATTTTTCTGCGGCATTCTTAGAGGAAAGATTAGAAGCGCGCACCGAAGTATATTTATGATACCTAGTGAAGTGAATAGTGTAAGAAGAAAAGGTAGACCGAATCATAGTTTTAATGGGTGAATGTGGTGGAAGATATTTTCAAGAGAAGGAATATTAGGAGTCATAAGAATAGGAGTGCGTGTGTAAATGTTGTTTTACGCAAGGCATCTATTCACGCAATTTGATGTTCATAAATTGCGAGAACGCGGGCGAGGAATTATAGTTGAGGTTATTTTCCCATCTGTCGTTTATGGATGTATGTTTGCATTATAGCAGTTAACCACTTTACGCGGCGTTGTTTAATTTCATTGCACGTCCGCACGCACATCATTTTGCGCCTATATAAGTGCCTACTGTAAAACGGCATGAGTTGGATGCGCGACTATAAGTTTCTTTGGCCTGATAGCGATAACGAAGCTCTTTGACTGTGCCCACCTAGAAAGAGAATAGCGGATTGGGCATATGTAAATGGAATTGGCCGCAGCGATCATTCCACAGCCGCGATTTAAAATCTCGGTTCCGCTGCATGATGATATCACCGGTTATGTCGGATATATGTATCTGCTAAGTCGGTGTCTCTGGAATTTCTGTCGTGACTGGTCCCGCAATATTGTGAGCGAAAGCGTTTCTGAATTGATTGGGCTAGTTCGTAATGCTTGAGGATTCGCAGCAGGTAGGCGGTCACGAGAGCGAAGTGGTGCGATCCCCGCCTTTCTTTTTTTTTCGATTTTTCTCACGCCCCGCCTCTTCGCCACGCCAATTCCCCGCTTCTTCTTCAAGGGCACGGCGAGTGGAGTGCCGCCCGCAAGGGCAAGGTTACAAACAAGCGAGGAGGGAGAAGATGGGTTGTTGACCCTCTAGTCTTCCTGCGTGTGGGGCAACGCCCTCCGATTCTCGCACCGACCCACACCAGTCGTAACAAAAGAAACAATAGGTTACTTTCGCAGCAGCGTCGCGGAGCTTATGGGTCTGGGAAGGTGTTGGTTCTTTTTTGCGGTGTGGGGGCGCCACTCCGAAATTCTCTCTCCTGGAGCCAGTGGCCCGCAAGGGGATGTCGAACCCAGCTTTTGAGTGTTGGCCGAATCGCGAAGAGGATGCAAATCATTTCGGCCACGTGCCAGTCTGAAGTTCAAATCGTCTGATAACTTTGAGCCATTGAGAGGCCCCGGGAAAGAATAAGTTTTTTTTAAATAAGTTTTTGTAAAAGAGAATTTAGTTTATTTAAGGCTCTACTGATCAAATGCCGTTTATGCATGGTAAAGTCAATCTTCAATGACATCACGTGCCTCTGAGGCCAAATAATGATTCGAGATGTCGAACTATCGCGCGATATATATTGAAAATTATTTGTCTCATAAAGAGCACTAGCTAAGATTAAATCCTTTCGAATCAGGTCCAAAATACGGCCCAAAAAACGTCGAGTTATTTTAGAGTAACTGTATTCGGAGAATTTTTTTATAAGTTGCCCTATTACAATGAGGGTATTGATATTTAGACTTCCGATGAGTTCTGAAAACGAGATGTATTGGCAGGCTTTTTAAAATTTGAAACTCTTTTGGGTTGAAGGCTTATGCGAGGAGTGGAGCTCTGATCAAAAAAGTGGCTTCATGCGGCTACGCCGCCGTTTATGCCCCACACCCCTAAAAATATTGATATGTTCTCGCACTCCTTAAAATAACAGTTTATTTAATGATGAAAGTAAAAGTGACCAAAAGGAATTTGTGTAATCTACTTTTATATCGTAAAAACAAAAATGAAATATCGGTAAAAGAAAATATATTACAACAAATTGAAAATTGCCTAAGCGCAACAAAGAAGTACTTACCCTTTATATAAACAAAAAGCGGAAATGTTATTTCGCACCCGTGGTTGGGAAACCGTGCTCGATATGCTGATCGTTGGCATAACTGGGAGCAGAGCCCCCATTCGACCACGTGTCAGTCTCAATTTCAAGTCGTCTATCATAACTAGCATCTTCTAAAGAAGAATGGTCGCAAAAGAATAGAAGATTGAATTGACGGGCGAAAATTATAGAAAAATGTAGGTACGTATTAATTCTTGTTCGTTCGTGAAACAATCAAACTTCGATCATTCGAAGCCGCATGATGCAATGAACCGCATGATGAAATAATCCATTCGATAGAAGTTCCATATGTGTTAAAATGGATCAAAATTTCCTGAGCCCCGATGTATATTTGGAGTCTCGACGTGTAGACCTCAGGTGATTTTTTTCTTTGGACTTTTGTACCGGAAAGAACCTCAGAAATTTACTTTTACTTACAACTTGGATACTCAATGTTTGTATGAATAAACAAAAAACAAAATAACGAAAAAGTGTCTTCCGAAGGAGTTCGCCGCCACTGTCCCCGCATATTCTCGCCGTCTAGTGGTAATTTTCTCCGGAAGGGGTAGAGCGCTGAGGGGGGCGATTTATAAAGATAAACGATACGATAAAAGGTACACGATCACCCGGAGAGATAACATACCCTATATTATGCCATCAGTATTTATCTCGGAATATGTATTTTAATGCAATATCGGTTCGTTCAACATTGAGAATGTTCAAATGTTCACTTGTTTGCGCATATAATTCCACTGCCCAACCCTCTAAGAAATGTCTCTGTAAAAGACTTCCTAATTTTTAGGAAATGACGTCGTGTTAACCGTTGCCTCCGGTAGAGACGGAAATGGAATTGAGCTCCTAAACCTTGCTGAATATCGATAAACGCCGGTGGAGCTGAGAACCTGTTTTGTGAACTAATTATCTGCATCTATGTGAAAGAACATAAGTCGGTTTCATTTAAAACTGGTGAATCTATTTCCGTGTTTGGAGATGTCAATTTCTGTTGTTTTTTTTAACTTGGTGAGAGTCATGCATTGATTAGTTTGTAAATGTACATGAATGATTTTGAATTGTATTTTTGTCCTCGCATGGTTCTAACTTTTCTCTGTCGGAATGGAGGTTGGAGATTGCACCTAACAAACGTGTTACGGACACTGAGAAATCCCATTTTTCGGCCAACAAAAAGATTTGTCGTCTCTTAAGTTCAAAATTTTCAGGTTTAAGTCTGCGAAAATTCTATTTTTAATTGAGGTAGAAAAAAGCTTCGTATCTTTCCTCTGATAATCTAACGATAATAGCGAACTTTGTACCCGAGGATGATGCCTATGTGTTGAAAGTGGTTATACCCTGTACTTAAAATAAGTAAATCTCAGTGGAAAGATACGAATTTTTCCCTTTCTCATCTGGTGTTTCTTGATTCCTTCTTATTTGGCTGCCATACCAAACTGAAGATGACATACCTCTATGGTAAGAATCGCCATACAGATGGACGAGGGAAATGCGTAGCTCATGCCGTCCCCGCAAGCGGTCTGTTGCAGACTTTATATCTCATGGGATAAAATTTTTTGCTGACTTGGCGGTGGAAGACCATGATTTTCCTCGAATAGCTTCCATTCCATCTTCTCAGAAAAAAACTAGAAAATTCATTCTCAGAAAAGCGCTATCAACCACAGGTACTCATCTAGAGCAAAGAGATCTCGTCATTCATCGTAATAATTTAATGTAAATCCAAGGTAAAACACTTGCACCTTCTCAAACCCATCGGTACTCCAGCTCAGCGATAAAAAAATCAACCCAAGCAGTTGAAAATCCTTCATCATCGTCAGTGACTCGCCAATCTATCCCGCAGAAGCGCATTCCGGAGAAGCGCTTTTAAATGTCAGCTAGCGGGTTTTTGCGAATGCTCGTAACAGCAAAATACCATCAGTAGGAGAGGAAAAAACAAGGAATTCTTCAATTTTGATCCCAAGAAAGTCTCTCATCGTGGTATACATATGATAGCTTATATTTTTGAGATGATATTTCAACAAAAATGTCAGATAGTGTTCATAACTAAATAAAGTGTGCACGGAGTACCTTTCTCAAGTTAAATCTTCCAATTGCTCGACGCGTTTCGCCGATATATGGCATAATCGGGTACAAAGTGATGTTGCGGTAAAATGGCAAACCGCGCCGTGTTAATTAAAAGATTAGACTGTTGACAAGTACAAAGTATTTCGTTTATTAATGAATACTAGCATTCATTCTTCTTTGAAATGAAGCCAACAACTGCAAAGTTTATTAAGAAATGTTTGTGGAGCACCCACCGAATCCAGGTATGGGAATGATGTGAGAAAGCCCGTAATTACACAGCAAAATGTATACATATGTTTTCAGGTGACCGAGAAAAAAGGAATTCGTATGTTCATTACCAACATAATATGGTTATTTTCACCAAAAAAATAGTGTGTTGGTTATCAATGGTTAGGCAATTTTCAAATCGCGTTCTCATTCCAGCGATTTGTTTACTAATGTATTCTCCCCTACGTTCTCTTGGTTCCTTTAAGTATTCGTTTGCTATGATTGGAATCTTTGACCCGTCATATTGAATAGGAAATTATCCATTCAACGGCTGTGCCTGCAGACATGCTGACTGTGTGGATTGAAACATTTCGGTAGTAGTTTCTTTTTAATATCAGTTTTATTTTCATTAGTGCAGACTGGGAACACCTAATCTACTAGTCAAGTTCACAGACCGCGGTCTCCGCTTTAGTAGTCTCCAAGGTGCGCTATAACGTATTAAATTTGCTTTCGGGGTTTAATACCATGTGGTTTGTGGTTTAACCGGTGACCTGAGTCCAGCGCACTTAACGCAGACCTTCGTAATGCTTTTCTTATGGACGTCTTATGATAGGGAGCCTACCAGCCAAACCGGTTTTTAAGAAATCGAATATATTTACTCCTCGTTGGACACCAAATAAATAATTGGTTTTATTCATTATATTAAACTTATGGCTCATAAATAAACTCGATGATGCTGCGACTTCTTTTGTTTATTTTGTCCTGTCATGAGTGAACTTAGTACATGTTCGATCCAAAATCGCATCGTGAAAGGAGTGAAGATTGAACTGAATCTAAGCCTTCGGAAAAAATAATTTTCCCAACAGTAATTCTTTTTTCTGCATCCCTCAATTCTAAGTTCGTGGATTAAGTTCCAATTGCTTTTTCGCCATCGCAAATGCCAAGATTACTGAAAATTATGCGGTTAAAAGCGGTTCAATTCAGGCTGCAGAAGTTATAAAAGTATATATGTATCAGTTCGTTTTCATTCAATTTTTTTGATATCTAGCCGTAGTGTATCAGCTAAATGCGCTACTCGCGTATTAACTTTTTTTCATTTCGCATTAGGCAGTCTCTTGAGTCCTTGAATTTGCGGTGAACATTTTCGGTCCGCGGTCGTCCTTGACGATGCCATCACCAGGAGTAATCTATCCGTGGATAGGGTTGCCTCTGCTCTCCACGCAATTCTCATTGTAAGTAGCCTGCCAATATTTTTATCGGAACTGAGAATACAAAATAATTGACATCAAGTTATTGTACAACATTGGCTACCAGTTTATGTTTGCAACATTCGATTCCTTGCTATTATTATTCTGTAGCTCTGAAGGAGATACCTTCGAATTGCGATCTTAATATTTTTGTTTCATATACGCGTTAATCATAGAAACGTGTTCTCAGCATGTTTGTGTCGACGGAATCTTAACTTTCTTCTCAGTTTTTTCGCGCAATTCTTTTCAGAGTTCTCCGTACGAACTTTGGGGGAAGTTAAATTTTTTCAGAACTTAACCAATATGTGATTTATTAAGTTTGCTATAGAAAACTGAGAAATTCCTAATAGTAGATGGAACTTTACTCCAACATTTCCTTCTGCGGTTTTTAAGGCGTCTAGAATCGTTTTTAAAGCCGCTGAATTCCAGTCTCAGAGTAAGGTGAGCATCTTACAGTGATGATGCACCTACCTCGATATAGCCAGCGGTTCTCGCCCTCGTTGTCACCCAAGAATCCATCCTTACAAGTTCGTACACCTTTGACCTTCGACCCGCGGAATCCTGTTCCGCTCGAAAAAACGCTTTGGAAAGAAATGGCCGAATAATCCTCCTTGGCATATCCCTTCTCAAACCATTGACTGACTTGCCGCGCCATGGATATTTCCTGAGTAGAATTTTGATGAGTCCCCAGAGACACGGTTCAATTTCCGTGTTGACACGCATAGTTCAGGGCTGTCGGAGTGAGAAGAGCGACAAATGGGGACGACTTTGGCACCCAAGGACTCGGGGCTGGGCGGGCGATTATCTTTTTAAATAAGGTTTTCTTTCTGATGACGGCGGTGTCGGGAATGTAACGAAAGCATTTCCTGAGTTGAGAACGACTTCAAAGTGGTGAATGATTAGAGGAAATGAGGACAGGAAATATCAGCTGCGTGGGGCCTCGGTAGCATTTCATTTTCTTCGATTCCCACTTCTCCAATTAAAGTGGTTCAATAGTATTCAGGGGCCATTCAAGTATTACTTAAGACGTTTCTGGGGGTGGGGGGGGCTTTGGGATCATCTCACATTGTCTTATGTTTGGGGACAAGGGGTCTGGAAACATTAATTTACGTAAATTTTTTGTCCGTGTTGAAATATTGTATCGTTTTCGAATGAAATTTAGCAGTGACACGGAGCATCCGCTCGTTAATGGCGTATTTTCTGTAATCTCTCCGCTACACCAATTATTCTGTCGCTGACTGGCTAGCTACATTACCTCCTTGCTCAACCAAAGCGAGCATTTAACAAAAAGTAGATTCAAGCATCTAGCGTCTTACGTAAGACTGAGAGGGAGGGGGGGTTGGGAAAATCTTACATTGTCTTACATAGGGGGAGGTGGTGGGGTCAAAAATGGCATAAAACATCTTTCGTAATATCGTGTGTGTAATTCTAGAGTATATATTTGTTCACAAAGCTTTCGCTATATTCGATAGCCGCTTGACTGTCCGTCGCAATGCGGGTAACGAATGATAGAGAAAAACACTAAGAGCGCCATGGTCATTGCTGTGGTAAATTACTCGTTAAAATTTAAGTGCACAATTAATGAATATCGTCGATATTTGAACCAGACCCCGGTTCCCCAATTATTATTCTTCTCATGGGCGATTTTGTAAATCGATGCACGCCGCCTAGCAAGCACTATTTTGGTCACGTCTTCCCTTCCCATGGGCTGCAACTTAACGGCTTTTACCATCTGATTATTCCCGAACTTAGTTAAAAGAGGAACTCGTTTGTCGGGATACGGCTTTGGGTTGGAGGGGTGGTGGGTTGACGGTGAATCGTGAAGAAGCGTTAGTAGGGGTTGCTCGAGGCAGGGAGGAGAGATTAAGAATGAAAGAGAGGGAATAATGAATGGCTTCGAGTGAAGCGGGCGGGACTAATCGAGCAGGGCGGAGTGATCGGCGAGAAAATAGCGGGCTATTTACGAAGGTTCTATTGGGGTTCCCTTATGGACCGGAAAGGCAGGAGAAAGAGGGCAAGATCTTCGTCTCGAGACGAAAGGGTGGCTCATCTCTTTTTTTTCTCTTTTTTCTCTTTTCTCTCTTTTCCCTCCGGAACGTGCATTTAAAAGCCTTAATCATGAGCCGATTAAAGCCCTTTAAGTGGAGTATCCAGTGGAATATTTTGTCGGGTATTTAAAGTTTTCATGTAAACATGAGGTTATAGCTGAGGTTACCTAAAGATATCTCTTCCAGCTGGACCATGTACTGAATTGAACAATGGGGTACCATCCCTAAATGAATGTTAATTGTACGCGTGAAGATGGCACCCAATTCTTTCCTAATGTATGTTAAGTCTTACCTCATCATATTTCCTTGCTGCACCGCTTGAAGTGGACGAATTTATATAAATAATGGTCATGATGAATAAAAATCACTTAGTAATCTTCCTCAGATTTATTGACTGGCACGACGCGTTTCACCACACTTCATGTGCCACAGTTGGCTGAATATGAATAAAACGGTAATATTTCATTATTAGTTGAAATGAACCAATCAACGGACGTAATAAAAAGAAAAACACAAAACATCACGATACACTGCATAATTCGTGTCAGTGTGGGTTTGATTGTTTGCACTGTAAAAGTTAGGCAGATAATATTTTGTTCTTATTGATAGGGGCGCATTCGTGTGTGTTTGGCTTGATTCGATGAACGTCATAAATCGTTTCCTGAAGAATGCACGGCTTTTAAAGGCGCGAGGTGTGTATGGGATTGATTCCTAAATCGGTAACTATGTTCGCCGGCTGTATGTTCTCCACAAGACTCACGGACTGCTGACCCAATTACTTCTCGTATGATGTACAAAACTAATGCGGCTATAATTTTAGTCTTAATAATTGGGGAAAATGTTGACGAAATTATACCATTGGTACTTTAGTTTTGGGACTCAACTGGAGGAACTATATCGCTAGACGTTATGCAGATCATGGGAGCCACCCTTTGAGCTAACTTGATCTTAGTTGTGTTAATACGATGCTATCTCCCAGTCGATGTGAATTTCCCCCGGGCCTCCAACCGGGTTTGGTTTTCCATGTTAGGTCCAAAAGTCTTCCTTTGAAAAGTCGGTGGAACTTGAGGACCTAATCCGGTGGGTAACCTGGGAGAAATTCACTTCAGTTATTCGCCGGGAAAGCATCAAATTATGTTTTTATGGCGTTTGGAATTTTAAAGGTAGGTATTTCCTCTCGGTCGGTATTTTCAGAACGGTGCGAAAATTCATCACGCGATAAATTCACCTCGTTGCAGAAATATCAGTCCCACACAAAGCATGAGAAAATTGTCGCAATTATGGCCAGTTCTCGTTACTTGTAAAGCCACTTTCATTAATGGTTCGCGTGCGTCCGTGACAGCCATTTGAGAACCCACGCTTCGGATGACCTTGACAGTGGGGTCTTCAATTTTGATGCGAAACGAGTCTGTGAGGACAGACGAAAATCTCGCGAAGGATTGGTGGGAAGGAGGGGGGGAGATAAAGGGGAAGATTTCAAAGAGTTGTGGAGGGAGAGCGAAAGAAGTTTGGGGGAGAAGGAGAGGGGGGGCCGACGCCTCAGCGTCCGGTATATATTTTACTGTTGGTGGTGATTCGCAACCCGCGTTAATCTCTCCGCCCCTTCCCCACAGTTCTCATTCTTCAATCCTCTCCCCCCTTCCGCCCCAACACCACCCACCGTCTTCCTGGTGCGAAGGTGTTGGCTGACAGCCGGAGGCTGAGCCCCGAACGCAGATCTCTAGCGCTTAGTATTCGCGGAGTCGTTGGGGAGTCTGGAGACCTCAACGCGGGAGTTGCCAACGAGCTCCCGAAGGAGACACCACGTCGTCAACGCCTGGAAACTCTTTTTTTAAGTTCTTGGCAGGAAAACGAATCGAGCCGTCTCAATATACTCGTTTCCTCTTACTACCTCACGCTCGACTCAGAATTTCCGGGCACAGATCGGTGGGAGAAGATTGGAGTCAAAAAGTTTTGTTTTCCAGTTCGTTCTCACGGGAATACGACGATAAACATACCGTCTCTGGACGGCTGATCTCGTCGCTCAACTCCCGGAGTATGTTCCTGTGATTCTTTGCGTGGACAATCAAGAGATTTTGGTGCCACCGACAAAATTCCTAGCAATGGAGGCCAATCCTATACCTATGAAGAAGAGCGGGGCAGTAAAGTTTCCGTAAGTACATTTTTCTTTCTCTAACCTTCTGTATTGTTCCAATCTTCCCACCTAAAGGTCTGTGTCTGTTGTGGCATGCCGGTATTCTTCGAAAAATCTTGAATCGATGGAAAAACCGTTGTCTAGTTCTAGTGGAAATTAGCTAGAATAGAGTCCTAGTTCTTAATTTAGAGGCGAAATTCCATATCGGCATTCATTCACTCACACTTTACTTTTGTATCTATGGTGTTGTTATGAGAATTTTGATAGAGAATCAGCCTTTTTCTTGATGAATAGATTACTTAAAAGTGGCTCAGACTAGAAATACATCTGGAACATACCCTCTCAGAAGTGTCTGCTACTTCATCCCAATGGTTAATTGGTTTTGATACAATAAAATAGATTTTTTAACTTTGCTATAGATAATTTACTCTTACAAAGTAGTGAATGAGCATAACTGTTGCTAAAGATCTTTGGAAGGATATTGCTGAGTTTTGGAGGAAGTTATCAATGCAGAGTCTGATTTACAGGCTTATCACTGGGAAAAAACTTTTTTTACTGTGCCTACTTGGAAAGGGTAGAGGTAAGTATTGTATGCATGTATTTTATTGCCATGGGAATAGGATAAATAGGAAAAGAATTGCCGGTGGAATTCATGGAGTTGGAGACTGATTGAGAGAGTTAATTGGTGAGAGAGAGGTATTAAGGCCTTGATGCAGTAGATGAGGGTGGGAGATAGGTAAGGGTGGAGGAAATTCAAATGAGAAAGAAAAATTTGAAGGAAAATGGGATACTGTTAATTTTGATGAAAGGTTGAATGAGAGGAGGATTGAACGTCATGATTGAGAAGAAAATGCATTAAACCTTAAGAGAGCAAGACTTAAGTAATAACTATTCATCAGGTTTGTTGGCTTAATTGTTTTGGTCTTTTTTGGTCACTTTTGTAATTGAAGCACCATTTCAAGGCTGTTCAGACTCACCTGAGTATTTTTCTAGATCTATGTCTGTGGCAGAGAGAGAGAAAAATACTCTTGAACACTGCACATCACGATTTGAGGATGGTCCATTAGAGGAACTGATAGAGAGATGGAGAGAGAAAACATCAACAGGTGAATAAACTCAAATCTATAGGTTTCCTTGTTAACTCTGTGAGCACACTCTCCATCTACTCACTACCTGAAAAACTGTTGCATGTGGATGTGGCTGAGAGTAGTAGGACTCGGGCCTTTGAAAGGGGAGGAAATAGTGATGGGAAGAGAGTCAGGAAGAAAGTGAACTGAATGTTAATCCAGTATCTCACTGTATTTTTGCTGTGGTCATTACTGTTGAGTGGGAAGAAGGCATTTTTTCCCTATCAGGTCAGCAGGGTATAAATGTAATGAGTGAAAGTAGGTATTTAAATACTGAAGAAGTGCAACAATAATCATCCTTTCAGTTAATGTCTGCTATAATGAACAATGCAAGCAGCTGAAATCTTAAATCTGTTGTTGGAAAACAAAAATGACATTATATAATACCCTCATAAGGGAAGTATTGCTGTGTGGCTCAGAGACATGGGTAATGAATGAGGAGAATGAAAGAAAGTTGGGTACATGTGAGCTCAAAACACTGGGAGAAATCTAATAATCTGTTTGTGGCCAAGGCCATAAGCACAGAAGATATAAGCATGGAATGCAAAGCCTTGTATCTCATCCAGACCTGGTAAAATAAATTTATGTATTAAAATCTCTTGAATAAGGTGGGCTATACATGTATTAGGATTGAGAATGATCAAATGCCAACTACAGCATTAACCATGTGGAAACCAGATGGAAGCTGGAATCAGTTCCACCTAAAGGAAAAGTTGTTGTTGAATAGCTTAGAAATGCATATCAGGGGTATTGGTCTAAAGAACTGGAGAACTGATGCAATGAGAAGAGAGGATGTTGAATAACTCTATGGAAGCTGTTGACTTATTCTGCTGTAGTAGCATGAGAAAAGAGGAAGAATGAAACTTAAATATTTTGTTGGTAAAATATTTTGTGATGGACTATGATAGAAAACTGGTAAGTAAGCTATGTTATGAAGTACAAACATGTCATTCCATCACTCACCATATGTCTCATCAGTATGCTGATTGATATGTGGTGGTTGCAGCAATGAGGAACAATACGAAACGTATATGGGGTGGTATTTTTTTGGGGTTTGTGATATGATCCGTGAGCCATGGCTCCATAAAGGCTCATAAGAAAAATAGTGTCTGAATAATAACCCTCCCAAGTAGGATTTGCATTTCTCTGCTATTTAAAATCAAATTAAGTTTGAGATTTGCTTTTGCAAAACTCATTAAAGTACCTCATAAATTTAAAACATTGTTGGTATTAAAAGATTTATCAACATTATGCTGTAATTAAGTATCCTCATTTGCAGGGCTTCCATGGCCAAGAGTCAGCTATCACGAAGCATCAAATGGGCTCTTATAATAAGTCTTCTGCCTTGTGTAATTGGAAAATCTATATCCAAGCCACCAATCAATCCATTTCCACCTATTCCAGATGTGTTATATCCTCCCATTCCTGAAGAAGGTAAGATGACAATATAATTTATAAAGAGATTATTAATAACACCACAGAGAATTTGGATGTATTTGGAATGGATTCTGAAGAGAATCCCTAGTTAATATTTTTTTCAATTTAAAATAAAGTACTGCTGGAACAGGATGAAGAACAATTGTTAACTCTTTCAATTTAGAGCCAACATTCACATATGTTTTAAAAATGCTCTACTGCAAATTCATGTTCCAATGCATAGGAAATGTTAAACCATTGCATTTTTCCGGAAATTCTCTCTGTAAAAATATTTTTTGCATCAATAGTAATCTCCCTTTGATATTTAATATTTGTCGTGATTTCAAATTATCCCTGGTAAAAATGAAGTGGTCATTGAATACATTCTCAATGTGTTTAGTTAATTATTTACCAACCTGCTTGTTCTTAGAAATGTTAATTCAACCTGCTGAGTGAGTTGAAGTGTTTATTTGAAAGCTTACTTTAACACTTCAGTGCTCTGCCTTTGTTGTTACTGGTGTGTAGATTGTGGTGATCACATTAACATGGACATCTTTATAGAGTGATCAATCCAAGAAATGTCCGTGAAGTAAGCAGAACATTTCTGAATACATTCATGAATACATTTCTCAATGCCTCAATACAATTGAACTCTTCATTTTTACAAGGTTAATATGTGAATAGCAAAAAATAATTAGTCAAAAGTGTACTTATTCATCAGGGCCATGTTTGTTCCACATTCTCAGTGAAGACAAGTTTGAGTGTGGAGGAGAGAGAACTTTTAGCTTTAAGCAGTGATCCTGAAGTACGGCCTGCACTCTTTGAAGGTGACATGGCTCTGTCACCTGAGGTAAAGTACATTTGCTTTCTTCTTTTCTTACTTGAAATTGTTTGGCTATTTAAATTATTTTGGATGGTTTATTCCATTTAAGTTTATGGTGCTATTTTGATTTGCTTCAGTAATTGGGCTCTTGCATGCTGAGTATAAATGAGGTCTTGTCAGGTGTGGCATGGGTTATGCTTTCCATAGCCAGAGTTTCAATGAGTGAGTGGCTCATATATGGAATGGATTTTGATTGACTTATTGCTCTGGTTAAAAGATCAAGGCTGGGAGGTTGGGTCAACTTGCAACCCACCCCTTTCATTGTATCTTTTTTATTTTTTTGAGGTTTGCTGCAGAGCAGTCCTTTTGGGCCTCTGAGTAAGGACCTATCGTATTTATGTAAAGCTAGAGCAGATAAAAAACTCATAGGAAATGAAAGTGCTTGGCACAGCACTAGAATAAGCTAGAAATTCTTGAACTATAAATCCCATGTAATTTATAGTTTTAGCTCATGTGCCAAGTGAAATTATTTTAATTATTTCAATTCCCTTAAGTTATGCCAATCTTTTGTTTGCGTCGCTAAAATATGTTAAGCAGTGTTTCTAATAGATTGAAACCTGAATACATTGCACTATTAAGCAATGAAGAAGGAGAACTTATGTCTGAAAAACATTTATGTTTAAACGTAAAAGGTGACCATCATACAGACTCAAAGTTGAAAATTATTCCTAAAAAATAGTATTTTTTGAGGTTTAATAAGGCAAAAATCGACAACATGCTTTGATTACCTTTACAATAGCACGTCTATATTTACTATTTCTCCTTTACTTCCTCAAAGTGTTCGAAAAGATTCAAGGCTGCTTGTTGCTATTTTATTCTAATTGAGCCCAAAATTTGGATTTTCAGAAACCCCTGCTACCCTCTATCATATTCACTCGTTCATAGTCTACCTCTTCCATTATTTGCTTGGGTAACTTCTTGGCTTAACTTGCCTGAACAAGAGTTTATTTTCCTTTGAATTAGATGACCAATGTGATTTTTCCTTATCTGGATCTCCTAAAACTGGTGGCAAATGCCTTGTTTGTATCTGGTTTGTGGAATGCCATCAGAATATATGCCTAGTTAACAGTATATGTGATGTGAAATAGCATGATGAGTCATTACCATTCTTATGCATACTTAGCTGTATATTACATGTGAAAAAGTTAATATTACTGGTGTTAACTGCAGTGTATAATGTACTCATTACTCATGACAACTATGAATGTTTCCAACCCTAAGGAAGCAAAATTAATATTTGAATCTGATATGTGAATATATTTTAGCATGCAATTGCTGTTGTCTGTTGATAAATAAAAGTCAAATCTTTATTTATTTAATTTAAATGGAGGTATATGCATAAAAACATGTAGTTTAAGCTGCAGACTGTCTCCCTTGCAAGAGGAAAATTGGGCGATAATGTGTGCATTTCAATTCACAGGGCTTTTCCTGTGAAATTTGGGTTGCAAATATTAAATGTTCACTGTTTGGGGCTGATCCAAGATTTTGAATTGTTGCTTAGATAAATCAAAACGTCAAGTTAGGAGAAGTTCATTGTAACTGAAAATGTGTCCCCCTCTCATCATATTTTTAGAGTATCTATAAATTAAATTTTGAATTCTAATGAAACATTTTTCCTTTAATTGGTAGGCTTACAATTATTGGAGAGTAGGCATCAGGTGGGATGTCTTTCCTGAGAAGCTGTGGAAAAATAGAACAGTCCCATATGTCATATCGCCTTTATATGGTAGGTGTTTTGGAAGAATGAAGTGTTTGTTAGACATTTGTGGTGTTTTTTTAGTATGTTTGACAAATATTATTTTGAGATTATCCAGTAACATGAGGACTCCAAGCTTGTATGGAGAGCATGTGGTCATGATATGAACCATTGTCATTATATTGTCAAAATTTTGGTATTATTAAAAATATCTGTAGAACTAAACAAGGACAATAGATGACTTATTTTTGTGTGAGAACATTATTTTTCACCAGTCTTTAACATTAGTGGACAAATGAATAATGTCAATTGTCTCCCCTGAAGTTTGATGACATTGGCTAATCTTTAATGCTCATCTCCCTTAACGGTCTACTGTTGTCAGTGAAGTTGATTGCTAAATAAAGCTATTGGCAATACCTCTGCTATATACTCCTTTCTACTTCAGAATAATGCAGAGCATACAAAAGTCACAAGATAAGATCACTGTGAAAACTGAACATCTATGCTTCTGTTTGTGAATTTAGAGTAGGCTCTATGAATTCTGGCCAGATTGCTGCTAATTTTTAATATACCTATGCATTTGTCATTTTAATTAGGAACCAAATGATTTTTTATTTCTCTGTAGATCCTGAAGACCATGTAACCATTTACACTGCCATCCAAACCCTGAATTTCATGACCTGCATCAAATTTGTACCATGGAATGGGAAGAGGAAGGACTTCCTCTTAATCTGGCCCATTAAGTTTCCCAAAGGGTGAGTATCCTGGGAAATATCCTGAATAATAATTAGCTATGGTATCAGATAAAATGGGAGGAGGTAGTGTTCAGAAAATAAGAAAGAAATAACTTATCCTCTGAAATAATCATTTGAAAAATTGCTGACATAGTACCTATTGTATTGCCTTATTCTTCTCCCTTGTGTAACTTAAATATCTATGACAGGGTAAAGTTGACATCAGCTTCATGGGAAGCATTGAGTGGATTTATTTTGAGATCCACTAGGTGAAGAAGTGTTTAGGAATCATAAATTAGTTTCATAAATATGTATGTTTGTGCACATATCCCTTAGAAATAGGTATTAGTGTTTTAATATCATTTTTTTGCTTTCCATATATGAAACATATGAGTTTTTTTATCTACATATTCTTTGCTATCCTCCCTGTGGACAATAACCTTGACATGGTCTCAATTGAGCTCAACTAGAATGAGCAAAAATGGTAACAGATGTTGTTAGGGCTTCTCATGCCATAAAGGTTGAAGGCTATTTAGTGGCCTGATGTCAGGTTGTAAATGTCATTTCTATCTCTCTGTGAGACTGCTGCAAAGAGTCATCTGTTCCAAAGGGAGTGATTATGTATGTGATGTTAGAGGGACATGCTGTGCATTCATGTTTTGGGCTAATCTTGGAGTTCTCAATCAAGATCTCAATCCGGCATCATGGAATAACTTTTAGTAATATTTTCCAATTAGGAATAGCTTGGCTTTTGGAGAGTCAAATCAGGGAACCTTGGTGCAGGATTTTCATTTGAAGTTGTTGCTGCATTGATTTGTACCAAAAGTAAACTACTTACCACTGAAGATTCCTAAATATCAGTGTTCTGTCTTCTACTTGGGGGAAGAACAGTTGCATTAGGCTTTCTTCACTTCTGCCTTCACTCATTTTGTTTTTTAATTAGCCAAGGCAACAAGCCAAAAAGTTATCTGTTCTTGACTTGATGTGAAAAACCACCATTGCAGACAGAGCTGAGGTGCATAGATTGGCACAATAAACCTACTATGTATCCCAGATAAATGTAAAGTGAAAATTTTGAAGAATGAAATTATATTTAAATGCATTCCCTCTTCAAGTAATGTTCCCGTAAACAATAGTATTTGATGTGTCCTCTAATCCTTTCATTGGTAATTTACATTAAAACAGGTGCTGGTCATTTGTGGGACGCACAGGTGGAGCACAAATAGTTTCCTTACAGCCTCCTGACCGCCGTGGGCCCAACTGCCTTGGAGGTCCTGGCAGAGCCATACATGAGTTGTTGCATGCTCTTGGAATCTTCCACGAGCAATCACGAGCTGACCGGGACAAGTTTGTCAAGGTCCACTTTGACAACATCATCCCACGTTAGTATCACATTTACTGATTATTTTTGCATTTCACAATGTGAGACGTGAAGTACCATTGTATTGAGCAAAGTGTATCTTGTTTTTACTGAACCGTACAATTACTTATGGTGATCTTGAGTCCTATTTTCACCAATCCTTATGCTCTGATCAATTTTGACTTTTAGCTGCATATTCCCTTAAGGGGATAACATTCTGAATCCTCCCACCTTTTTGATTGAACCTTAGATTAATTCGGATGGGGAGATGAATTAGAGGACTATATGTCATGGTTATAGTAATTGAAGTTACATATATGGGAGTTAAAATTCAAGGCATTATACAAATCATTTTATCACATGTCATGTTATTCAGTCTGGAAATTTTGCTCCTTTTCGAAGACTTTTTCCTAGTTATTGCTTTCCCTGTATTTACATTAAGTACATGGTTTAATGCCTAGTGGTAGGTCATTTAGATTAGGATTGGTGAGGCCAGAAATCACAAAATATCAACTCTTATATGGTACTCTTAAAACTTTTGTATCTGATATTTTCAATTTGAGAGCTGGGAAGTTGCTTTCCCATTTCAATCCTCTGTTTAAGTCTAAATTCTGACATCCAGAAAAACTCCCCTGAGGAAAGTTCTTGTATCAGTAATGTAATATTTCTTTTCTCTTCTAGAATTCTTGGTTAACTTTGACAAACAAAGTCTGAAGAACACGACTTATTCATTTGAATATGATTATGACAGCATTATGCACTACGGTGAAAGTTTCTTCAGGTGAGTGAGTTTGCATTAGATATTTACAAACATACCATTGATTTAAAAATACATAAACACTCACCTGCCCCAAGGACTTGATCACATGGGAATGGGTTAGGAAAAACTTGGGTAGCTGGTACACATGGCTGGCTGCGGCCTTTGCTAGAATTGCTTCACGTCGCTGAGAGACGACAAAGAAGGGTGAGGAGCCACAGGGCTGGTAAAACTGAAGTCATATATGCTCCAGAGTAAACTCCTCAGTGAGAGGAACGCCCTAAAGGAACTCTCATCTACTCATCAGAGTCAATTGGAATATTTTCTATCGAGCTCCACCTAATGACTTTTCAGCTTAATGTATTTTCAAATTATAAACTATTTATCATTTTTGGTGTATAACAAAACTGGCCCAATGGCTGTGGCAGTTGAATCCATATCCCCCATGTAAGGAGAAGTGGTCATGGAGTTCAAATCCTCTAAGGAATATTTACAAGATGTAATTCAATGTGGAAATAGTGTATGCGAGCACCAATGATGTATTCATTAAATTAACGCTATGTATGAAGATGACATGAGGTAGAGCAAATTTTGCAGTCAGTTATTTACAATTTAATTTACATAAATGATGAGTAACTACTAAGCCACATTTTTTTCTCAACTGATACCATTCACTGGAAGAAATTAAACTTCTGAAGTGGTAGCAGTTGGATTTGAAAGCTCGTAAAATATGGGTTTATGCATATTTTTGAAAGTAATAGCTCATGAAAGTGTCATAGATATGTGAAGTGTAACAGTGAAGCAAGAAAATTGATTATCTGGGCCTCAATATTGATTTTTTTACCAATGATGATCTGTTCAACATGGCTATGAAATGCTTATTGAGTCATCCTCTAAAATAATCTAAAATATTTATGTATTAGTAGTGAATTTATTGGGTGCATCGGCCTGAAATATTTATTTCATTGATTATATTCAATTAAGTCATGTTGAGAAAAACGATCTTAATTAAAATTATTTCTCTTGTAGTTATTGTAGTAATCTGCCTGTTTTTAGTATGAAGTTTCATAGTTCTATTCAAAATGGATTTGAGCGTATTTAAAATGGCTTAATTACTCTTTTGTTCTATCTTTCCAATTTATTGTTATATCTGCTTTCAGTAAAGGGCAAGGACTACCAACTATCACACCCAAGCATCCAGGTGCTCGTTTAGGACAGCGTAAGGCTTTAAGTAAAACTGACTGTCTTAAGATAAATGAGTTGTATGGGTGTCTGAAAAAGTCAGCTGCAGACAGCAGAAGATATCACACTATTTGCAATGTTCTTGGATTGTGAGGGGGATTTTGAAATTAATCAAATATGATGTTACTCATGGAAATGATACCTAAAGAATGAATATTTACTCTAAATGACTTGTTCCTCATTGTATTTTTTACCATGTATGGCTTGGATGCTGGAAAACTGCAGCAAAAAATCTGCTATTCATCTACTCAGGAATTTCAAAAGCTGTGTATGTCAAATCCATCATGATGGATTACTATTGCATTTTTTGCAAGTAACCTCTGTCTTCAAATTGAATTCAAGAAAAACTAAACTTTTTAGTGTTTGATCATAATTTTGTTTCTTGATAAATTTACATATTAAATATTTATTCATATAGCTGTTACTAAATATGTATGTGATCCAGGTTGATCATTAAGCAAAATTAATTTATAAAGCTGAAAAAATGTACCTAATAAACAAAAACAACAAAGAATGGGTGGGTATTCATAAAAAAGAAGAGAAAATGAACGTGTACCTTTACTTTGGTTTCTGCTGGTTTTTCATCAGCCAGAGCTTTGAGGCGACTCCTGTCTGAATATTCTCATTTCCTTAAGAGGGAGTGCTAGTTAAACAGAAAGGTA
This sequence comes from Ceriagrion tenellum, assembly GCA_963169105.1. Classification (NCBI taxonomy): domain Eukaryota; kingdom Metazoa; phylum Arthropoda; class Insecta; order Odonata; family Coenagrionidae; genus Ceriagrion; species Ceriagrion tenellum. Next base: position 107,744,908 of record OY720642.1, on the reverse strand, counting down.
TAGAGTAAGAGTAAGTATACATGCTCTATACTTACTCTTTGATACCACCTACTCAAGGTGTAGAAAATAGAAATCCAAAACTCCATCATCCAGAGTAAAGGATCGGCACAGGAAGACCTAGATTAGTTGTTGGGAAAAATCCCAGTGGCTATTTTAAATCTGTAGCCAGTCATTTGATACATATTTTGTTTTCTCAAGGATAATCATGGCATTGATGTTCCAAATTTTTGTGTGCTGACATCATCTATGGAAAAAATATATTTATTAATTGGTATATTTATGTGTGTTAACTCTCACCTCTGGTCATGCAGAATTTCTTTAATCATTGTTTCTATATCCCTTTCCAAAATTTTTATAAAGTCAGGAATTAGCAGTTCTTTGTTATTTTATCCCTTTCGCTCATTGATGGGAAGAGTCAGTCCCAGAATTTTCAGTCCCAAAAAATCATATATGTACATGGGAAAAATTAGATATGTATGTAAATTCATAAGGACATGTAAGCTGAACTTGGTGCCTGTTGACCCTAAAAGGATAGATCAGGATTGATGAAATGAGTTATCTTGGGTACTTTTAGTCTGTAGGTTAAATTCTACCTAAGGATGGGCCTTGCCACTGACAGTTTTTCTGCAACTTATTGCCATAATTATTGACTTATACACTTGAAAATTTCCTGGAAATTATGATAAATTGTCAAAATTGAGAGTTGGCCTAAGGATGTATTGAGGGTGCAAGCATACATACTCATTGGGGATTATGAAGATGGCAAACTAAAAGACACATGTGATATGGAATTGAGCAAGTAGTAAGAATTGTGAAAGGGGAAAAAATCTTACCAACTTGGCATTGGTGACTGATATGTAGTTGTAGAATAAGACTGATGGGAAAAAAGAACATTGATAAGGGAGAGAGGCGGATTGAGTTCTGTATGCTAAATGGCCTTGTGGTTAGAAACATTTTTTGGTAATATCCTCAAAAAAATGTGTGGAAAATGCCAGGAGACATGAATATCAATTTTATTGTCTATATTTTTGGTAAAACTAAGCCATTAACCATGTACAAGAGTGCTAGAGCAACCTTGGAAGGCAAGTCCATAACTTTTTTCTCTTGTGGACTAACGTATATTGCCACCTTAGGATGCATATTGCTTGGTTTTTTAAGTGGCTGTGTATAAAATAAGCAACCTTAATCATATAATTAATACTTGATGTCAATAAAACTGTCTGATATCAAAAAAGTGGAAGTTTATACTCTTACCAATGTCGGTAAAGACTACAAGATTGGCAACAATTGTTGACATATAAAAAAGTGACTGACTTGCCCCCTGGTGAAGAAATTTAAGTCATATTATCATGATGAATTGTCAACTAAATTTTTATGCATACACACCTACCAGGCCGCCATTCCCTTTCGGGGTAGGCACAGTCAAAATGTTTCACTCATTAATACATAATTGTACACCTAACTCTACTTCAATAAATTCCTCCATACTGATCTATCCTTGCAAACCTCTTTTGCCTCATTTACCCCCATACACTGTTTCATACATGCCCTCCTGTTCTTAAGACTCCTAATATTCCTCCTCCTAAGAATTTCCTCAACCACATTCAACTACAACTTTCTCGGCCTATCTCTACCTCTCACACCATTCATTCTACTCTCATATATCTTCCATCTTTTGCATATATCTTACCTAAGTACACAAAATCATCCACCTGTTCAATTACTTCACCATTCGCCCTCATCATACAGTTATTCTCCCCATTCTCCTTATCAAAAACTACTACTTTAGTCTAGCATGCATCTACCTTCAATTCCATTCTCTCCGTTGATTCACTAAACTTATCTAGGAGCTTCTGTAATCCCTGCTGACTGTCTGAGATCAAAACCGCATCATCCGCATATAGAAGAACTCGCACGTTTACATTTCCAATCAAAACACCGTCGTTTTCACTACTTGTGTCTTTAACACATTTATTCATAGATACATTAAACAGCCATGGAGACATTACGCATCCTTGCTTTACACCCCGATGTATTACAAACCAATCACTCAGAACCCCGTTAACTTGCCTAACTATTGTCATACATCGCCATCATAACATTCAGTAACTGCCCATTCACTCCATAGTCACTCAAAACCTTCCACAACTTCTTTTTATTTACTCTGTCATATGCCTTCTCTAAATCAACAAACGCACAGTACACTTTCTTTCGGACACTCATACATTTTTCTATCACTTGCTGAAGTGCAAAAAGCTGGTCACTACATCCTCTCCCAGGCATAAATCCACACTGCACACCTCATATTCTGTCGGAAGTAATACTCCTCACTCTTTCGATCAATAATTTACTGAACAATTTTCCCGGGATACTCAATTAACTAATGGCCTGATAATTATTACATTTGGTCTTTTCTCCCTTCCCTTTGTACAATGGAACGATGATAGCATTCTTCCAATCCGCTGGAACAACAGAAACCTGTAAGCATAAATTGTATAGTTCACACAGCCTACCAATTAGTAATTTACACCCACATTTCAACATTTCACTGGATATCCCATCTATGCCTGCAGCCTTCCCATTTTTCAATATTCTCATAGTCGTTGTGACCTCCTTCTCACTGATATCCTTTTCCATCCTCACATTCTCACATACCACTTTACAAGGTTCATCCTCAATGCCTGCAATATTATAGTACAATTCTTCACAATACTCCCTCCAGCAGTCCCTAATATTGCTCTTGTCCCACATGATCTCTCCACTTTTGTTCTTTGCCGCATTCAGTGACCCGGTGTGTCAGTACTCAGAACACCGCATATACCTCCTAGTGGTGGGTCGTGGGCAACAGTGTTCTGGCTCTCAAGGTAGTCCTTTCAGAAGGTATCCTAGCTTGAGCAGGATAGGGAAAGCGGGCCTAGGGTATTACTATGCTTTGGTTTCTCTTATAGCATACTGGTGAAAATGTGCCAAAACTGACCGGTAGAGCGCCATAACTGTTAGCAGAGAAAGTTGCACGTGGTGTGGGTACTGCGAAAGCTGGTAACCTTGCATACTCTATTACAACTTACTGCTAAACGTCAAAATGTTGCCTCGATCAGCCGAAGCCACAATGGGCCGCGGAAGCTGAATAAGGTTGGCCCATCAAGAAAATTTTATGAACTATAAATATGCATTGTAGATTACTGGCAGTTGGAAAAATTGAAGAATAATAGTGAATCTATCAAAATCATCTAGAAATTGGTGCAACCCTATTGAAACTTTACAATTGTAAAAAGCAAATTTACAATTGTAATTTTGAGAAATACCATTGTAAAAATGGAAATACAATTGTAAAAAAATATAAAATACAATTTTAAAGAAGGGAAATACAATTGTCAAAATTGCCAAAATCCAATTGTAAAATTCACTATAGTAAAGTTTCAATAGGGAAGAGATCAATCATTAAATTTTCTATTTTTTTTCGAACTGTATAGCCTTGTCTAGTGAATATTTATTTATTTATCTTCACTATCCCAAATACAGCACAATGTGCCAATTTACGTCGGGTGGATAACAGTAACAACGGACGAGAGACAAACACCCATGTCCTGGGCAGATAATATTGTACCCAGGCGGGACTCGAACCCGCGACCCTCAGGGTAGCAGGCGAGGACCTCCGCCATCGGGGCCATATGAAATGCAAACAATGAAATATTTGGTAAAGTGTTCACGGACAAGAGTTTTCTGTTGTTTTTAGATTTTCTTGTTTTTCCAAATAAACTGATATCTTAATAAGTCAAGAGGAACCGCAGAATCACTACAATCATTTCTCAGATAACCACACCACGAAGTGACGCATAAAATATATTATCGTCCATGGAGGTAAAATAAGGAGAGGGGACAAGCATGCTGCACTGTGAGGAGGTTGTTTTTCTTATATAAGGCAATGCCACAGAGTACCGCTCCTATTGAAACTACAATTGTAAAAATGGAGATCCAATCGTAAAAATTGCCAAAATCCAATTGTAAAGTTTCAATAGGGTTTATATCTTGAATTTGTAAAATGCCCTTGGCCAATCGTATTTAAAAATCCGCGGTGTTCGTCGTTCTCGTACGACTATCGAAAGAAGAGGACTCTTTCGACCATTGTTGACCAATGGTCGATCCATACGTTTGATCGATCTTTCAATCATGCGAATCTCGATAGCATCGGCGGCCCTACGATTTCCAAATATTTAAAAAAGAAAATTCGCCATCTACTATGGCTCAGAGTGTAAAGTGGGTTGCGGGAACTTGTTTCATTTCTTGGTTGTACATTTACGGTTTTCTATTGTTATGTTTTGACACCCTTGCTAGCTCTTTTCCGCCGACTCTATTTGGCTCAGTCATTTTGTTCATCGCTTATCATTATGTGAAACTGCCACCGCCTAGCGATGAACAGATTGAGCGGTTACTTGGTCGTGATCCTTGGCTGGAAGAATCTGGTGAAGGTTCTCTCACGGATAATTCTGTGAACGACGAATCGAGTGGTGATAGCGAGAAAAATGATCCGGGTGCGTCGGTTCTTCGGACCATGAAAGTTATTGCTCATCGTGGAGCTGGTTTGGACGCCCCGGAGAACAGCTTAGCCGCATTTCGAAAGGTACTTAATGGAAAGGATTTTATAATATCATATGTATGTCATTCATTTTAAGTAACAATCCAGATTGGTTGTTCATTGGTTGACTAGTAATATTATTGGAACCTTTTTTGGCTTAAAGATTGTATGTTTGCCATTGAGCATTGTTTTGCGAACTTAGCTTTGTCCCAGGAGCTAAATACTAACTCTGCATGTGCTCGTGTTAATTGATGGTTATCCCCTGGGCGTGGTTATTCGTTTGAATGGAATGTCGCCGGTCAATGCCTACATGGAACCCTAGGGAAAATTTTAGCCCCAGCTCACAAGTGACATTCTGAAGCTTATAGGATGTATTTTATATGTATCATGAAATAAACTTGGAGTCTCTATTTCATTACAGTGCAAAGAAAGAGGCTGCAGTGCTGTAGAATTCGACATCTCTTTAACATCCGATGGAGTTCCTGTAATCTTTCACGACCGGTTTGTTGATCGTGTTACTGATGGAATTGGAGAACTGTCGTCAATGACATTCACAGAAGCACGTAAATTGGACATCTCTCACAAGCATCCTTTCAGGTGTTTACTTCTTTGGTTATTTTTGTATTAAGGCAAAGTGCCATATATTGGAAAGTATTTATCCAGCCCTGCTAATTTATTTCTCCCTTAATAGTTTGGAAGATTGGTCATCTTTCCTTAGCATTTGAAATAATTCAAGACCTTAGTGAACTCTCATTGATTTTCATGTGGGAATGTACGAAAGTCATGTTAAAATGTCTAAATAATCATAAATCCTCACATCTGCATAATCTTTTACCAGAAATGAAAAGACCTCTTAATTAAATGTAAACTGTAGACACTGTCTAGTCTGGTGCAATGTTGAAATGGCATGGGAAATTTTGTCACACCAGTACATACTGGGATGTTATGAAGGACAGAGGTTCAGTACGGAGTCACATGCTGAGGTTTGTTGAGTATGTATGACATCAAAGGGCCATGCAAGCCTAGAGTTGAGACCAATTTTTCTCATACTTTGTGGCCCCAAAGCAGAATGTTTTTTCATATTTCTTCAATGGTTTGTTCATAATTAAAAAAAAAACTATCACTCCACTAATTACCTTAACAGACCACTATTAATGCTGCTCAACCTTGCATCTCAAGTTGATTTGAATGTCAGTACTTGTCAGAAATATTGATTTTTTTATTGAATTGTTCTGAATTGTTTTTGTTTACATGGTAGACAATCTTGTCAAAGGCCTCATTTTAATTATGCGACACTGTTGCCCTGTCACATGTCGTTCTGCTTTTTGGCATAGTTGTTACCTCTTCTTGTTTCAAGCAGAATTCTTATATCCTCTTTCTTCCTCTTCCACACTTCCCCCGTGTTCTTCCCTCTATTATCCTCTTCAACATCCCCTCTCCTTTCATAACATCCTCCATCCATCCCTTCTACCTTCTCCAAACTCCTGCCTCCAGCTTCCTCTCCAACCATATGCAGTACCTTCTCATTCATCCTCCTTGCCATCCAGCTCACCTCATCTATCCTCCTTCAAACCCACATCTCAAATGCTTCAACAGTCTTTTGTACCTCCTAATGAATTCACCACGCCGGCCCCAGTGGTGGTAAAGTCCTCGCCAGCTAAACTGAGGGTCGTGGGTCAGAGTCCCGCCTGGGTGGGTTTTTCACCACCCAGGGTATGGATGCATGTCAAGTTCTGTTTGTTCGGTCCCTGAGAAACGTGATGACAGGCATATCAGCCTATTGGGATTCCAGGGAAATACAGGCCAACAGAATCGTCCAGCAAACAAAAAAAAGAGATATGGTACTTTTTTTAAATTCATTAGAATGGATTGTCACAAAGTGAAGCCCGAAACCATAGTTTGTACCTCCTCCTTTCATAATAACTATGTCTTTGACCCACTAAGTGCCTTTTTTGCACACCGAAGAAAGAATTTGTATACTCTCAACTAAAAAAAAGTTTCAGTGGCAACCATAATATCTATTGATTTTTGGATGATCATTCCAGGGAATGGTACCCAGGGGAGCGCATTCCAACCCTGGAAGAGGCCGTCAAAGAGTGCCTCACTCTTGGTCTCACTATGTTTATTGACATAAAGGTGAATGATGTGAGGACTGTTCCTCATGTTTTGGGCTTGTTTGGCAAAGAAGTGAAGAGTGAAGAGTTACCTGGATTGGCGTCAAAGGCGGCTAATGTTTGGATGCCACCTCCTGGGACAGATATGCACTCCAAGGCTGTTGTTACAACTTTTCATCCCTACCTAATATACCTGGTAAGTTTCTGGCAAAGGACTAAATATATTGCGAAGTAGTGGGCCAATTGTCCGATGTAGTTTCATTAAATTACTTGTTTCTTTCCTGTCTTAAGTACTTTGTCAGGAGGTATGCATTAATTCTTATAAATGAACCAATGAGTGCATCTGGCTCTTTCGTCATATTGGTATAAATACATTAAGTGAATGTGAATGTAGCATGTGTACGTGATTCATATCTAGCACTGCCAACTGTCCTCATTTTCCTGCACATATCTTCAATCAACATGGACTATCTGGGAGGAAATTGCATGTGCCAAGAATTTTGGCTTTTAAGAGACCTTGTCATTGTTGAATAAATTGTATTGTTTCAATGTTGCAGCTATAATGAAATTGGTTGTGATAGGCATAGTCCTCAAGGAAACTCTCAATCCTGTTACAGTGTTGAGTCTCCTCTGTCCTACCTCTGGCTGAGCTAGGTATTCAATTAGATGGTGCTCTGCAACCTTAGAAGTTGGGGCACCTGGGAACATGTGCACCAAACAGTAAAGTGGGAAGTATAAAGATGATCGGTGGTGTGTCAGGGGTTTGTGTCCTCAAAAGACGTAATTGTTTTAACCTAATGTCCTCATTTCCAGGGCAAAATGGCTGCCCTGATCCTATCTGATGTATTATGGTGCTGAGATATGCATATTAATTCAATGAGGGCCCTGATATTGATTCAGCATCCTAAGCCATCAGAGCACCCTTGCCACTCATGTCTTCCATTGCTGCAGAATGCTTGTCTTATCTGGTCATCTGATCAAAATTATAATTTCTCCTGAATATCTGAGTGATCAATTTGAATTCATTTACTGTTTCGTGTTGAATTTGGTCTTAAATTGGCGGATGAGATTTGAGATTATATTTTCTCCCAAGCTGTTTTCACATTTTCTTTCTGTTAACAGTACCCATGTTGTAATCTCCTTTGAGGGTTTAATCAACCATGGAGGTTTATAATCAGTGCAGGATTAGAAAAATAGTTCCTATTAACCTGTTTCTTCCAGTCTTAATGATTCCCCCATCTGTCACCCATCACATTGTAAAACATGATGTTTGTAAAGGTACATTTTTTGCTGTTCCACACTTCTATTTCACAGATTTATTTATGTAGCTAAAGCATCGTTTTTACTGGAAACCCCCTACCTGACTCCCTGAAGGTAATGGATGTAAATCCTTCCTGGAAAATAATATTTTGAATATTGAAATAAATCAGTAAAATAAATTTGTGGAGTAGAAAAAAGTTTATTTTCTTCTAATGATTAACATGACTTACTTCCACTGAGTTATGCTTGATTCGGTTGTACCTACTCATCACACTCTTTAATAGCTTCAGAAATGGTTTTTTTATTTTGAAATAATTTATTTTTGATGCTTGCTTTTCTCAGGCTTGACGATGTGACCAACATGGAAGGGCTGACACTGTTTACGTCAGTAGTTTGCAAGAGAACAAAGTCTTACAGATTTTATTTTTACCTTTCAAGTCTTCTTAGCAATGTTCATTCTGTTTTTTTTGTCTTACCTTTTGTAGAAGTCCTCTTTTATAATAGGACAACTTTATTCTCATTGGATCTTTCAGTATGGTGAAAGCCAGTTGAGCAATTTATAATTCTACTTTGTGAATATCAAAGTCATTCTTTTAGTATAGTCTGCTGAATCTTCTCCCTCCCACCTTTCTTATTTTTACATCCAGACAGTGGTGGGGATTTTTAAGTGGAGTCCTTATTCATACTTGAGTGCTATGTTGAGAGCACTTCAAGGCCAGTCAGTACTTGGCCCATTGGATGGGATATTAAGCCATGATTTCTTTGACCACTTTTTGTTTAAAGTCTGCTAATAGGGTGGGTTTCTCTCCAATTTGCCACCATTCCTCAAATGATACTTACCTTACCTGAATTTATTTATTTATATGCGGGCAGTCACCCTTTTACTACAAATATTACAGTACAAATGGTAAAATGTATGCAATTACAATTAAGAATGTTGAATACAACAATATATACTACCCAGATAGCACAGATGCCATCGTATCTTATTCCTACATAGATAGCATCCATTGACAAAGTGGATACTAGTAGCCGTTGTTGCCCCTCATATCTGGATACCACATACTGCCCAACCATGTGTGATCAAGATAATGACACGTACAATGTCATTTACGAACTGCGTACGACAGGATACGAAAGCGGGTGGCACAGGAATACAAAATGGCCACCTCAGCTATGAATGCAAAACTAGAGACATGAATAATAATCAAATAGCACACCAGGCATGAAGCTAAGAAATGAAATGCATGGGTAGGAGAATAATAGCTTACAACTGGTATATTCAACATGTTTTTATTGAAAGGAGCACTTTCAGTAACATCTTATTGTGCACACTGTCTTCACATGAATCCAGCTTGCACACAGTTTATTTCATACTTTTCTGGCTGAAGTCAGTCAAAATAATCATTTCTACACATTCTTGTCCGCACCCTTGGCTGGGCCCAATCTCACTAACCCCTCAGTACACCACTGGATTTACATGAAATAAACAAAAACACTTATGAAGGATGGAATGCAAGAGGATGGAGTATAGAGATGTTGCATGCCATTACGTCAGCTGAGATAGTACGAAGTACGACATACACAAAACCTATCAACTTTACCATCTAAGTCATCATTCAATGATAGGTATCCTACCCTTGCCAAACTGTTGAAATCTCAATCTTTCTTACAAGCTAAGAATAATTTCAAGTGCAAACAAATACACTGAAAATATTGCGTTGACTATCAACCATAGGAAAAGGTACTTAATACGAAACATGTACATATATGGCACCAATAAGTACCCACAAAATTCACCAGCAGCTCCGAGGAATGATAACATCGCATATGAGAAAATAACCGTCAATAATGAGCTTTGTGATACACAATCTTAAAACAGAGAGATAGAAAGAGGCTTAGTGAAGCAAATACCGATAACCTCAGGCAAATGACCATAAGACTACAATTTTGGAAAAAATAGATAATACTAAAAAATCGCTCACACTGAAATACTGGGAAAAGACTGGTGGCCGGTCCTTGCGAAACAAAGTCGAGCCAATCTCCTTGCACAAGAAGAACTGGACCTTTTGCAGCAGCTCAATGCTGTAATTGAGAGTAGCTGCACCTGATCTACTCGCGGTTGCGAATAATGAAGAGCGTGACGAGTCTCTTTCCCAAGAATGAAATATAGGATGAGAGGTGAATTATATTGAAATGGCTGGGTTAAAACCTGAATGAAATAAATCTCACGCACAGTCATATCGTTATTCAATTGTTTGTTGCAGAGCCTCCTCCTCATCTGAGATAAAAAATAGTTCCCAGAGCTGGAGCTACGAGCCATGTACCAAGGGGATACTAGTATCCGGGACGAAGTGGGTACGAGTATCTAGAGTTTTTATTTTCACGTTTTAAAAAGTATCAACGCATATGACAGGATGTCATTGATGAATTCCTGATGTCCTTTGGGGCATGTAAACTCACACATTTTCTATTTGGCACAAAATTTTTCACAGAAACAATTCACAAACGTCCCAAGTGTGAATTCTCGTATCCTGATTGTCGCCCTTCGTATCCAGGTATGAAAATTCCTGTGCTATCTGGGTAGTTAGTTCCAAGAAAAATAATATTATTACATACGTAAATCACTTTCATAAAAATACAAATACAAAGTTACATATATAGATTTTCACGAAGAGAAATATGTTCATAGGTTTCCTGATTGCTATTGGCCAAACACACTTTGTGGTATATTGGATGGTTGTACATATAGTTAGTTCTAGCATATGGTATGTCGAATAGCTTAAGATGGCGTTGATTAAAGCTTAAAGTATTAAAAGAAACTAAATTTAACAAATGTTCCGAAGCAATTATGATTTACTAAATTATTTAGAAATTTAAGTTGACAGAACTCTTTTCTTTGACTTAGGCATGGTAAGTTGAAAGAAAATCTTATTTATTCATAAGGTATGTCCCAATATGAGTTACCCAACTTATATCCTATCATTCTGATAACTTTTTTTGTAAAATAAACAGGAACCTGGAATGTTGGGAAAATAATGTGGGGTGGAAAGTTGGAAGATGTTAAAGAAGAAATGGAGATAAGGGAAGTATATGCTTTGGGGATGTGCGAGGTGAGGAGGAGTGATAAGAGGGACTACTGGAGTAAGAGTTATGGGGTAATTTATGGTGAGGGAAATTGCAGTTAATGTGCTCTAGATATCTATGACTGAATGCAAATTTTGGGTAGGGAGTTGTTAATATTGAGCAGGTAAGTGACAGGAAATGGAAGCCTGTCTGACGAAATTTAAATTTGTGCAGGTGTACATGCCTTCCTGTACTATGGGGAGGAAAAGGTAGATGGGGTGTGTGAGCAACTAGAAGAGATGATTCGATAAGTCTGGGGCAGGAAAAGTGTGACAGTGATGAGGGACTGGAATTCAGTGTTTGGGAAAGTGAGTGATGAATTTGAAGTAAGAGAGTATGGGCTAGGAACAAGAAATAAACCTAGTGAGAAGGCTGTTGAATTTTGTTGAAGAAATAAGTAGTTACAAGCACTTGGTTCAAACACTACCTCAGGTTTGGCACACATGGAAAATGCATGGGACAAAAAGGAAAGAATATCAGGAGCTAGTGGGAACTAAAGGAACTTTAATGAAGCAAATCAAATTTGATTGAATAAAGACAGGAAACGTAAAAATAGGCATAGTGAGAGCGATAGAGAAAGCAATAAGATCAGTATTAACAGGATGGACAGAGATGCAAAAGGGTTGGGTTGTGGAATATTGTAGAATGGCTCGCAGAAGAAATGAGTCGCAAAATAGAAAAGAGAAAGAGGTGGAAAAGCATCTAAGCCAACCTCTGTAAGAGGAAGTAAATGGAATTTATTATTGAACTCCAGCGAAAGTAACCAACCGTGCCAAAGAAAGCTGATGGCAAAGACAATGCAAGGAATTGGGAAAGCTGCAGAAAGAAGAAGTGGGTGCAATGTATGCCAAAGTAAAAACAAGCGGTTTGAAGGACAAATGATACCACACGCTAAGCACAAAACAGGGAAGATATCCAGGATAGGTGGAGAGAATAATTAGATGATGGCAGCTACATGGCTGTGGTAATGCATTGACCTTTGAGCCTAAATATTTATGGAGAATGAGAGGACAATAGTGAAGAATAACCTCAGATTGGGGCTACACGATAGTGAAGGGAGGCATTCATCATCATCTGCTCCTTGGCTTCCTCTGATGTATGCCTCCATTTTTATCTTTTTCTTGCCTTCTCCTTCCATCTTATAACTCCCATTGCCCTCAGATCTTCTTCGACATCCTCCAGCCATTGTTTCTGTGGTATTCCTCTCCATTCTCACCCCTTCCATATTGGTATACAGCAAATGTTTGGGATTCTGTGTTCACCCATTCTTTCTCTGTGGGCCAGCCACAGTGACTTAGAGAACCTCATCCTATATCTTCCCCTCCCAATATATTGTTTGCGTCCCAGTTCATTTTGATTGTCCACATCTTTCCCTCTCTAACTTCACCATAACTTCTCCTCATTTTTCTTTCGAATTAATAAGTATTTTCTTGTCATTCTGAAAAAGGATCCACGACTCTGCTCCATATGTGATAGCAGATCTTATAAGGGTGTTAAATATTTTCAGTTTTTTCTTGACATTATGGTTAATTTAGGAAAGGTACATTAGCAAAATTTGCCTTATAGCAGTTCATCACCCTTTGATTGTTGTCACTGGATGTTTTATTTTCATTATTTAAACTGACTCCTAGATAGGTGAACTTTTTGACACCCTAAAACTTTTAGTTTGCAATTTTTGTTTTGTTACACACATATGTTCAGTGAAAGGAATGTACTATGAGAGATAATGGCAAGAAAAGTTGTGGGAGTGCATATCATTCATTTAGAGTTACTGAAAAGTTTACATCATGAGGAAAGACACTACATTTTCAAACTTATGCATAGGATTTATTAGAAAGGAGTATGGCCAGAAGACTTAGTGGAAATAGTCTTGACTCCTTTCCCGAAGAAGAGAAAGTGTTAGATATGAGGAATGTAGAACAGATAGTTATTTTTTTTAAGCTGCAAAAGCATTGCTTACAATATGTAATAAAAGGCTAGGCAAACAACTACTTGGCAAATGACCAGTTTGGGTTTTGTAAGGGGATGTGCAACTAGGGATGCTATTGAAGTAATGGGGGCACTTATAGAAAAAGACGTAAGAGGGTAATCAGGATGATTTTGCTTGCTTCATAGATTTGCGGTGTAATAGGTATTTGACAGAGATAACTAGGACAAACTAATGCAGGTACTTGAGAAAATGGGACTAAATTGGCAGAGAGACAGCCCAAACATGAATAGGGCCTAGTGGGCACTGGAGAGGGCAGGTGGTTGTGTAAGGCACGCAGTTATGGGACGCAGAGTAAGGAATGGGTGCACATCGTTGCCTTTGCTTTTTAACATTGACTCCAAGGAAATGGTTAGAGTGATGTGGGAATCAGTGTAGTAGGAAGAGGAGAATAGTTAGCAGGCTTTCAAGATGGGGTGTGGAGGATGGAGAAGGTGTGGTAGATGGAAAAGAAAACAAACAAGGAAGTACTTAATGTGGTGGGGTAGGAAAGGGAACTTCAGGATGAGATTAGAAAGAGGTGGTTGGAGGAAGTAGTAAGTATGTAAGTAAGTAGTTTATTGGTCCCGGAGACATAAAAAACATATGTATAGGACAAGTCAAGGAGAAAAAAAAATCCTCACCCCCAAAGGAAAACACAATACATAAATACAATCACTTATTCAAGAACTCATCGACTGAGTAAAAAACATTCTTCAATAGAAGTTCTTTCAATTTCTTTCTAAAAACAGGAATACTACGAGTCTGTTTGATCTCTCTAGGGAGACTGTTGTACAACATGCAACCTGCATATGATGGTTGTCTTATGAAGGGCACTAAATTGTGAGACACTACTTTAAAATCACCATTTCTTCTGGTATTGTATGAATGAACATCATTGTTCAAGGGCAATCCAAGAGCAAGATGATGCTCTTTAACATACATAATTATATAGAAAATATATATACATGGGAATGTTAAGGTGTTAAGTTCTTTAAAATATAATCTGCAGCTAGTGCGTTTATTTACACCGACCAAAATTCTTATGGCCCACTTCTGTAGTTTAAACAGTCTTGTTGTTCGATGGCAATGACCCCATGCACAGACTCCATATTTTAGTTGACTAAAAATACATGCATAATACACTTAGAGAGCAACACTTAAGCTTGTGATCGGAGTTATTCTACGTAGTAGGTAACAGCTCCTTGCTACTCGTGAACATAAAAAATCAAGATGTGATTCCCAGTTCTGGGTATCATCAATATACACACCTAAAAACTTTGGAACAGAAGACATAGCAATAGATTTACCATCTAATTTCAACAAGGGGGAAGAAAACAATTTGTTTTGATACATGTGAAAAAGCATGAACGAGGATTTTTTTCTGTCCAACACAACCCTGTTATCAGTACACCAGGATAGCATATTATTGACCTCTTGCTGGGCAACTACAATCAAATTATCGACACATGAAATGAGGTGATTAGTATCATCTGCATACATAATTATTTCACCCTTTCTGACATGGGTAGGAAGGTCATTAATATATAATAAGAAAAGTAGAGGGCCCAATACTGAGCCCTGTGGTACACCTTTGGAAATGTGTGTTATGAGAGGTAAAGGGTTGCAAAAGGCTGTAGAAGAGGGAAGGATGTTGGGAAAGGAGGGATGGGGAAGGAAGAGAATGGTTTTTATTGACGTAATGAAGAAGGGTAGGACATTCTTTAAAATGGTGGAAGAAATATTATTGGTGGATAGGGCTGTTCACTTGTAAAAGGCTAGTGAATTTTTTCTCACTTCCATTTGAACCTATCTTGACTACTAGATTACTTAAGAAAATTAGAGTTGGTAATCTTGCTGAGTAAGATTTGCTCCATAATTTCGATTTCTAGCACATTCTTTAACATGCTATGAAATTAAGTAATCATTTTAAAGTTTATTTGCTCCTGTATGCATGTATATTTTAGTTGCTGAATCAGTTTTGTCATATGTGGGCCAACTCTTGTACCTACTTACAGATCCGTCGTGTAGATCCCCGCATTGCCTGCACTCTTGCTTGGCGTCCATTTTCTATTTCATCCGAGGCCTACTCTGCGTCTGCTGCCCTTGGCCTGGCTGGTCTCAACGGTTGTACAAGACGTGTTTATGCAGGGATGTTTACTAACTTGGGAGCCAGAATCTTGGATGAAATTGTTGGTTGGTGTTTTAAACGTGGGATACCCTATCATCTCCTTGGCCTC
The DNA here is from genome assembly GCA_963169105.1 of Ceriagrion tenellum. NCBI lineage: Eukaryota > Metazoa > Arthropoda > Insecta > Odonata > Coenagrionidae > Ceriagrion > Ceriagrion tenellum. The sequence goes on along the minus strand of OY720642.1, from coordinate 107,729,626 downwards.
TCAGGATTGCTTATTCACAAAGATGTGCTATCTCCGTGAGTAATTGATGTTTATTTTCTTCTTAGGTTGTCACAAATGAATGGAATATATTGTTATTGTGGAATATATTTCATTATTAACCAGTGCAGCCAATAATGACTTTGTGGGAAGTGAAACTGCACTAATAATTTGCTTATTCCTTGGGTTTTAGGTTATCTTACACAGTGTTGGGCTAAAAATATGTTAGACTTAGTTCTGGGGGAAGTACTTGTATCCTATTCATTGAGCACTATGAGATTTGTTTTGTGGTCATATCAGTTTTAATCTAAAAATATAAAGTACAGATTCAGGTGTAATATGGTGGAATCATTCCCTGCTGCCAGAAGCAAAACACAATATTCTGCTAATGAAAGATTTAATTCTACTTGTTTCAATGTATCTACATCATATTCTATGGAAGCTTGCAAAATACAGTTTTATACAAGTAAATTGAGGGTGAAGTAGGAGAGAGGGACCAATTTGGCAGGATGGGGTTGGAACAAGGGTTGGGAATCAGAAACCATTGAGGCATGAACAGAGCACCGCTGGTGAAGAGTGAGGGCATGTTGGGTAGGAAGAGAGATAACATACAGACACATGGGAAATCTAAAAGGTTTGAGTCAGAACTTGTGATGGGTCCTACACCACTGCTGGGTCCTCCGGTGCTGTCTCATCCTTTGTGGTGTGTGGGGGGTGAACCATGGCATCCCATGTTGTCTACTTAAGTCTCTCTCAGCTGATGTGAGAAGGGGGGATTAATCAATGGATCCATGGAAGAAGATTTTGTACATCTACATTTACATACTACCCTGCAAGCTGCCACATGGGTGTGTGGCAGGGGGTGTTAGGACACCAGGCGTGTAAAAATTAAGGTATCGGGAGGTAAAATAGTGATGTGTATTATGGGAGTGTATTTAGTGGAGCTCCGTTCTTATTGTGTGCGGAAAGAACGAGCTTTTGTACCTGTCTGTTCGGCCATGTATCTCTCTTATTTTACCGCTTCTGTCAGGCCGAGAGATGTAGTGAGGCATCATAATAATATTCTATGCCACTCTGAAAAACACCAGTTCTGAATTTCTCAAGCCTAGCGTGTAGCCTCCGAGTCTACCCTCCTTAATTCCTGTAAAAGTTGTGACATGCTGTTCCCTTGTAGCTGTTTTTAATGAAGCATGCTGCTTTTCTTTGTATTTTATTAATTTTTTGGTTAAAACTTCATGACCAGGGTCCCAAATGCTCGCAGCATATTCAGGATGTGGCCTAACCAGAGCAAAGTAGCATCTCTCTTTCACTTTTTTATCCCAGGACCTTCCCATTACATGCTTAACAAAACCTAGTTTCTTTAATGCTCTGCCACATATATTTTGTATATGTGTTCCCCATGATGTATTAGAAGTTAAGGTAATTCCAAGATATTTTACTGGATCTGAAGATTTTGTGTTTACTCTACCAATAGTATAGGTATGGCATTTGTGTGATGACTTTTGCAGGAAGTGAACTGTGGTGCATTTACTGATATTTAATTCTAAACCCCTCTCCTGGCACCACAAATAAACATTGTTAAGGTGCGATGACAGTTCAAACTTCAAACTCTGAGACTTGAGAAACAGAAACTTCAAAGTGTGAGTCTTAACTTAGGTCGTGATGAATGAATAAATAATGAATAAAAGAAAAATTTAATTCATGGAAACTAGTTGAATAAAATCTATAGATAATGTAAAACTGCAAGTGCTTTGCTTCTGTCATTATTTCAGTATTAATCTTTTGAACACCATAGGATTTGAATAATAGCCTTGTTCTTAAGTGGGAAAGTAGTCTTTTAAAACCGAATTCCTGTTGAGGAGAAGGCAGAATATTTAAACTTTGAAGCAATGCTTTAATGTACTCCAGATAACCTTTTACCATCCTAGTTACGATGATACTGAATACAGTAAAAATTCCCTGAGCTTAGACTCATTTCTTTGAATGGAGGGAGAGAGGCGACATACCATGCACTGGTACAGGGAGGGGAATGAGGGGTAGAGTCTGAGAGGAGAAGAGAATGGTGTGGGCTATTCCACAGTGTAGTGGCACTGCTGGGTGGGACCCCTTGGGGGTGGCTCACCCTTCGAAGAACCATATCTTTGAAATGCAAAAAGATACAGGAAAACTGATGAAATTTGGCTCTAAAAGGCTTTACTTTTGCTTTTAGCTGAAGGGAGCTTTTTCCACCTGAAAAACATACATTTAAATTCACAGAATTTTGAGGGCTTTGTGCCAGGGATATGATTTCAAGAACCAGATTGAATTTAGTGCAAAAAGAAAATAATTGAGAAAATAATAATCAGCTCAAAATGTTGTATTTTCTTATGATCATAACAAACAAACTTCTACGAAACATCTGTAAAAACTGTTTCAAATCCAACTAAGTCAGATTCAGGAGCTGATGTCACCTAATGATGACATGTTGCCATTGAAACACTGATTGTCTTATTCTGTTTTCTTTAATCTTTGTGAAAGACCCAAGGTTAAATTCTAGTATCAAAATGAATGGTTGGTTCAATTTTGTCATGACTCAAAGAACTGATTTTGCTATTTAAAACCTAATAATCATGTTCTAGAGAATGCCAGCTTGAATCAGTTTGTATTTTTATTGTCAATATCTGACTCTATATTAACTAACCGCTATTAAGAATTTGAGTGGCCTGCTTCAGTTTGATGTAAGTGAGATGAGGTGAGATCGGTTATGGTTCCCCATATTACTCCTTATAAGCCCCCGTCTTCTCTTGATACAGTTAACAATGTATTTGTGGAAGCACAACTTTGGCTTGTGTTTATTGTTGTCATAGTGTCTTTCTCCTTTCATTTCTGCTCCTTGTCATTGGCCAGGCACAAATTTCATATTATCATCATTTACGATAAGTTATCATAGGAATGTAAGATTAGAGGTTAATAATTAAAAGACCAATAGCCTTAGTGCATGTAGTGATATTATTACGCGTAATATGAGCATGTTAATGGGAATAGATCTGGGAGCCTAATACATTCCCAAGTGCTATTTTGTGGATTGTTTTTATCTTCATTCTAATCAATAAGGTTAATTTGCTTTTGCTGACTGCATTACATAAAAGCTTAATGAATTACAAGCTAAAACAGGAATGTTTGATTATTTTAAAAGCCAGTATTCAAATTCTTACTGATGGTCTTACTGGCTGGAATTTTTCTGGATATTTAACATTAACTAACATATCCAAGTGTTCCCTAAATTTCCCAATCATCAAATGGGACTAATTTTTGGTGGGAGCTTAAGTTCCCATTAGGTCCATGAAGGTTAATGAGCTAATGCTGTAATTTACTAAGTTTTTCTTGTAAACCCTTGCACTCATAGGAAGTTACGTGTATTTAATGAAAATACCATACTCTGAACTAATAAATCATTAATGAATGCTTAATGAGGTCAGTATTATGGTGATTGTCATACATGGTAACAAATGGTGCTCTGTATTTTTCTGAAGGGAAATGCTGCGTCAGTGGCGTGCAAAGGGTGTGCGTATCATTCCCTGGACCGTGAATAACCCCACAGAAAAGCAATACTTCTCGAAGATTCTTAAAGTTGCATACATCACTGACACCCTGGATGCAGAATCTAACCATCATATTCCTGATGGGTTAGACTTGGCTGCAACGAGATAGTGAATTCTTTTGCCTTGAATTGCTCAATTGCCCTTTGTTTTTTTTTGTGATCTCTATGAAAGGGTTTATGGCAATGAATTTGCTGGCCTGACCAATTTATGTCAAAATTACTGGGGTGTAGAGTGAATGTGATTTGTAATGGATTCCATTTTTAAGGCCATTTCTTGCCGTCAATAATTTGGGAGCATAACTCTTAATCATGATGGGGTGGGTTAGACTTTGTCTCCGTGCATTTACTCCCAACTTGTTTGGTTTACTTTTTTAGGGTCGTTATGTATATTATGAGGGTATGACTTTATTTGGTTGTGTCTTGTGCAGCTAAAAGCGTTACAACAATTTTACATTTTGTGCTTATGTCCTTTCACACAAAGTTTATGGTTGAACAAGGTGGCTGCTATATTTAATATGGATTATATTTTACTATTTGTGTAGATTTATTAACTGGAATCTATGGAGAAAATTAATATGTCATGAAGTAATGCCAGTCTTACGTAAGCTATTGAGTAACCAACATACACAACATGTTGAATGGCTAATTTTTGGCCCTAACAATTCTTTAGATTCACAATTTTTACAAGGAACTGCCAAGAGAAAATTTTCAGCATTTGAAGATTGGCCCTCTTATCCAAATTAATGGAGGAAATACTGACCAAGAACTGAGGGCAGATATATTTTTTGTTATTTAATGTCTTCATGTTTAATAAAATTGCAAAAAGTCATTTTTTATGAATAATGAAGGGTTTAAAAAAAATCTCTTCTTGGGAATTTTTTGAGGATGAGAGATAACTCTATTCCACTCTTTAAGTCTAGTGGCATTTATTTTGTAAATTTCAGTTTATAGGTCAGTCTGACTAGAATTAATTATTCTTGGTGCATAATCTGCTGGCACAAATTTTCTCTGAGTGGGAAATACCCAGTTTATATAAAGCAATAAATTATCGTTTTTATCAATATTTTTACGTAATGTGTATTTTTTGAGAGTGTAAATATTTCACTTGAATATTCATCAAGCACAACATTTTAGCATATAATGCTTTGTACCTCAACATATTGAGGACAGTCGCACAACAACTTATCAAGAGCCATATTGGAGTGTTTCTCTTTTTATTTATGGGTTCTGAATAATAATATGACTAATTTATGCTGAATGTTTTCATTAACCTGGCTTTGAATTGCTGAAACTAATAATTGTTTGTTATCCAAAGTTTTTGTGGCTGAAATCCTTTCATATTGAATTCCTTCTTTCATTTTCCTTGAGGTATTTGTTAAATTGTCTCTCTTGTGGTCAGAAATGCAACATTAAATCTAGTCTGAAAATGTTACCTTTACATATCACATCAAAAAAATTAGTATTTACTGTGACTTTTGCATTAAGTGTGGTTTAATTGATGAATCATTTATGTTCGTCATTGCCCATAACCAGCTAAGCCGAAATTGAATTTAATAAAATATACATATTGGTAAAGAAGTTCTTTTATTTGTTGAATTAAGTGTGCCTTGCATCTCAGATCTGGCAACCAAAGCAGTAAGACTTGTTTAATTAGCTATAGAGGTGATTACCATCCTAGTGTCAGAGTTGATTCCCCGAAAGATAAGTATTGGATTTGGTTCAAATAATTTTTAATGCTGATGGGTGCATATTAAGTGACGTCGCATTTTGGCATATTTGACTGTGAAGGAAAATAGATTGTTCGTTCTTCACTTTGCAATTTTACGCAGAAGGTGCAGAAGACCATGTTAATTGTGCTCAGGATTTTCCAGCAAGACCTAGGAAGTGGTGGTTGAATGATACAACTCATGGCAGAGGTGAGAGAGGTTCATGACTATGTCATTCTCATAAAAACATGCATTATCAGCTCTCAAATTCATGAAAATTGAAGTTTATTCATACAATTTATAGAAATACTTTTAAATTGCATGGGACTTTATTAAGCTACTGCATACACTCTCTGATATCGTTAAACAGTATTTTAGCCATTAAAAATTTACGATTTTTTCGCATGCCCACAGATATGGCATGGCATGGCAGACATATACTCAGACATGAAAAGGATGTCCTCTGACATTGCTAAGTGATGTAAATTTTTCTTTAATAATCCTGCTAACAGTATTTTAAAAATTTTATTGCTGGCCTATCTGATAAATATGAATGTTATGGCATTGAAAAACCGAAATGTCTGAATTTTAAGATGTAAGGAACCTTCAGATTTTACGCCATCAATGTAACCTCTACAAGGTTTCTTGTTTCTTCACTAGTGTGAGAATAAACTTCTGAATAATTGAAACATTTGCATACTTTTCAGCCCAATGAATGTTATGGCATTGAAAAATCTAAATGTCTGGATTTTAAGATGTAACGAACCTTCAGATTTTACACCATTAATGTAGGCTTTACAAGGTTTCTCATGTCTTCACTAGTGTCAGAATAAACTTCTGAATAATATAGACATCTGAATTTTTTTTCAGTCCAATAACTTATTAACAATATATATATTTATATACATATTATATATAAATTTTATATAAATCCTAAGGTTAAACACTTGGAAAAAAGGTCGAAAATGTCAGAATCTAAAATTTATTTAAAACATGCACAGCGACACCCGTGCATCAAGAAAGCACCATCGAAGCCTATCACGCTTGCGTTTCATGCCTATTCCTGAAAATTCGAGGATTGGTCATTTTTCGCCACCGAAAACGTCGTCAAAATGACACTTTTTCAGACCTCAAACGCTCCTAACTCACAAAGCACGCACCGCACGCGGACGTCATCTCGTAATCACGCACTTACCGACCACCCGCGCATTCACGTTCCACGCGAAGTAATTCCATCCACTCGTTTTCACTACAGGAAGGGGGCAACGATCAAAAATCCTAAGGTTATAATATATAAATATATATACCTAAACAATATATATATATAACAATATTTATAAAGAAAATCTATTTATTTTTTTGATAACATAGATTAGGCCTATCTTTGATATATATTTTTTTAATCAGAAGAGTCTGAACTGTATTTGAATTTTCTTTTAAGGAAGAAGAAGAAAAATATTTGAACTTCTTAAAGAATCTTAAAAAGATTTTATAATACTTTTCCTCTCATTGAGTCGAGCTGGGCTGCACGAGTCTTTGATTTCCTACAACTGTGTGAAATCATCAATGAATAACTGTCTTATAGTCCTGGTGTTGAATTTCAATTTTTGATAAAGATGTTAGCTCTTCAAGAAAGAGATCTAAAAATTGTACATTTGATAACAATATAGTCTGTGTTTTAGAGCTGAATATCTTGCCAGGAAATAAAATTCAGCAGTTTGAGTGAAGTAAAATTTTATGATTGTCTGGGTTAGGTTACCTCAAAGGTAAAATTAATTATTGTGCACAATGGAGGCATGAAAGTGATATTGCTATTTAGAATTTTGCTCATTTTTGCTATTTTGGGCAAAGGTGATGATGAATTTGATTTCATCCATCCTATGGTGTATGAGGACATTTCTAATTGGTCATCCAACTTCTTTAGTGAGTTGTTATGGCTCCTTTGAATTTCTAATTGTTTATAAAGAAGTATATATTTACACTAGTTTTCTCTAAAATAGATTTAAGATAAAACTTGTGTAATAATTCTTAGTCTGGAACATAGCCTGCAAACAGGGATGTTAAACGATTCCGGAACCAAGCATATAGTTTCGTTCCGGAATGAAAATGTATATGTACTTCCTTTTTGACTATAGTTTCGTTAACGGAGTGAAATAGAATTTTGAACGAAATATAACGTTCCGGAAACGTTCCTTCTTGCGAAGAGTTTCAGTTCAAGTGAAGTGGCGGATGGACTTTCGGTTCGCACTCATGGTTCTGAGTCCAATTGGGACTTATCTCAGAGAATCGTGGTTGTTACTCACACAGCAATGGCATAAACAATGGGAATTCTTATGGTATACCAGAAAGTAGGCTTGGAAACAGTGCAACAATGAAACTATCAGAATATAATACAGCGAACAAATCATTTGTCCCAACTACAGATTACTTACTAACCTCAGCATCAAGAATGCGCAACAACTAGAAACAATGTAAAATATAATAAAATCAGAGATGGAAGTGTAATATTTGAAAATAAAACTTGTTGGAATATTCGTTATCGGAGAAATATGAGATATTTAAAATAATTTCTTTTAACTGAAAATTATTAATTACATTAATAATACATATCACTTTTTTAAGATATCCATCAATCAAATATCTAGCCTGCTTCGTAATTTGTTTATCATCTACTTCATTAGTAGAAACGTACACTCTTCCCCCCCTTGTGTCAGTCAGACTCCCATATATATGTGAATACTACTTGAAAATTATTTTGCATATAAACTCATACTTATTGTGAGTGAAAAAGATTGAACCCTGATAATGTTTTATTGTATCGTCTCAAGTTTGTAAACTTAGGAGTGTGAACTCTTCCCATCCCTCTAACTCTCCCCACCTTCTCTCATTCGTATGGTTAGGGGGGAGTGGGAGGAAGAGAGGGATCCCCTTCTCATCTCCGCCTCCCCACCGGCTGGAAATTCCCAACAGGGGTTTGGCGGTCAGTCTTATTAGGTTATAAACCAAAAGCACGAGGGATTTTCCCAGGCGGATGAGCAGAGTCCTAAGGTAATGAAAATAATATTTATTTGCCTTATGATACTTTACAATTCTGGTTCAGGACAATGGCCTAATAGGGATGGTTAAGAAGGATGTATGGCAGTAGGGTTACAAATCAAAATGGGATAAAAGTGGTCACGGCACGGATACAAAGTGGTGGACACAATGGTGACTATTGGTTCAGAGGGGTGGAGGTCTCTTCCAAAAAAGGGAGGTAGATATAAAAAAACCTGTTTGTAAATTGTTAATCCAATATGCAGCAGCCAGGGAGGAGGACAAGGGTGCCCAATAGATTACAGGCCAGACTCTCAAACAGTAATGGGAAAACTAAAATTACCATCCCCTTGTTCTCTCTTTGTTGTTGCCTTGCTTGAAGTCTTTTACAAATATTCTGTCCGCATGTATGTAGAAGATGATAACCTCTGTATTTCCCATGGTGATCCTTGGCCTCAAGTACTTCAGGGCGTCTTGGGGTAGCTAGAGCAGTATTGCCACAAAGAAGCATTTTTTCAAAAGACAAACCATGTCTCCGCAGATGGGTAGGGACCTTCCCCATCGCAACCCAACCTTTGCAAGTCACTTCTTGTAAGCCCTAAAAAAAAGAGGCTTCCATCGCTAGACAGTAGTGAACAAGCTTATCTTCTAGATTCTTTCCCAAAACTGTAGGTTGGCCTCTTTTTGTGGTAGAAGCCTCCTCTGGTGTACCATACTTTGCGTCAGACAACCTCATGAGAGTCGTTTTCGGAACATTAAATTGTTTACTCGCTTTCTTCCAGACCATTTTCTTGTTACGAACTGCGTCAATAGCTTTAGACATATTTGTAGGACTCCATTTCCGTTGATCGACCTTCCCCATTGTTCTTTTTGATTCTGAAATAGAGTTCAAAGAGAATAACGGTGTGCATAGGGAGGCTTCAAACATAAAAACAAGGGGTCCGGTTTAGGCAACTATAGACCATAATTTATTAACTCAGTAAATCTTTAACCCAACGTTTACAGTAAACTACTTAGCGATAAATCGAGACGCCATACCTTACCATGGAAGAATATATATAGGTCGGATAGCTTACCTGCCAATATCCAGGTGAAATATTGAAAAAAAAACAACACTGCAAAAACTTTTCCCGCTAGCAAAACATTTAATGACGGATTTACAAGCAACAAGTGAAGTGGGTGAAGCGAGCACTCAACTACAGATCTAAACTACTATTTACACTTGATTCCAATCGAGTGCTGCAGTATGCAGAGTAAAGAGAGCGGGCGTCCACTTTAGGGGGAGGGGTCCGGTTTTGGGTACTTTCCTCTAATATTATTACAAAACTTTATCCTCATACTGTATTTTCTGCACTTTTGAACGCGAAATAATGCCTATATGTCATTCTTAAAATTGTTCCCAGCAATATCAAGGTGTCACGACGAGATCAATTTTTCTAAATGAACGTGTTTCATTATGATTTCGCTTAGATTTCGAATACGCCGAAATCTTTAGTCACAACATGCTCTAAGGAAAAACTTCAAAGTATAAATCTTGTATCATTTCCATTGCTGTATTCACGGTAAGATCCAACAATTAATAAACGCTTTTAAATAAAATGTGGCCCAACACTTTCTTTTCTGCATACTAGAAAAATTATTTAAATGTGCAATGAATGACCCAGTTACCGTTCCAGCCACTTAAAGAAGAAGCTAATGCAGACCACAGGTTTCACTTGGCCATTTATTTATCCTTTGCATAAACTAACCGTCACCTATTTATATACGTATCAATGATCTGTGGCGCAAAGAACGTCAGTTGTCAGTGGCCTCCCTCGAATGACGGATAGACTTTCCTGACTCAATAGCACTAGAATTCTCGAGAGAAGTGTATCGGCTTGGATTGGTGGCCAGCGTGCCGTGGTTATCTATTCCGATGGGGTCTGCTTCGTATCCTCGGGTCAGGTCAGGGATTTGAAAATGTCTAAGAAAACTAGTTTCAAGCTCTGTGGAATTGTGATGTTTGCAGATAGCTGAAGTACGAGCGAGTTTCCGGGTGGCTGGAGAATGCTATTTTAAAATTTTAACCCCGCCCTTTATCTCTAAATGTGAGAGCTAATAGAAGGGACAACAAAATGTGGCTGAAGTCACGTGTAAAAATATTAAATCAACCTTGTCTCAACGAGTAAATGTAAAATAAACACAATAAGATGCCAAGGTACTCCAGCAATATAAATAACCCTTTCTTCCCATCTCTCATCCATATCCTTTATGCTGTTCCCATATATTTTTATGGTCTGTCCCATATACCCAGAACCCCCTCCCCGTCCATAGGCGGCAATTGGTCGGGTGAACGGGAGCTAAAAATTTCATGTTCACGTTGGTTTCATCCTGAACATTTTTCAATGCGACATCGGTATCGGGGTCCTTGCGCTCTTTATTTTCAAATTTCGTTCAGACCGTTACCAGCTCTCGCCCCCTCGCTGTGAAGAAACTTCGTGAAACTTATCAAAATAATATGGAACCGAGGCCGTAGCCATATGACTTGAATGTTCCAAGAGATGGTCGTGCGATCAGCCCAGGAGAGTGACGCAGGACAACCTGAGCATATTCAAGGGCGCAATTCAATTCATATTCAATTCATTCTACATTCGCGCGAAGTTCGTCGCTCGATTAGAGCTCAGTAGTGCGATGACCAGGTGATGAGGACGTGTGTTAATGATGAGATTTTTGTGATGTGTAGTGAGAGTGTTGCTTTCTGGTTTCTGATGTTTCGAGTTTACGAGCTCGGATTTAGTTTGTGCATGGTGAAGGTGTGCATTATGCATATCGGTGAAGCAAAATATCCGTGTGGAGCCTCGATCCGCTTACAAAAATATGGGGCATTACTTTTATTTAAATACAAATTGTACGTAGTTTCCCGCCCTCTACAAAGCCTAGTTGCGTGTTTGCAACGGTATGTGCGGTAAGAAGTGTCTTATAAGTTTATTGTGATTGTGTAATATCCTGTGTGCGCCCAACAGTTACGAATGATGTGCAATATCCCAAGGAATCCCGGCAACATGCCGTGCCCCCGGGCTTCTTGCGCGCCACGTTAGACTGCATAATTCCCTGCCGGTCACCTCAAGGGTGTGTGGCAGTGTAGTCCGGAGTGATTGAAAATCAACAAATAACGGATAGCATATTGTATGAATTTCAGGTGTGTGTTTATTCTAACCAGTGATCACTATTGGGAGTATGTTGTATTATCTAACCCTTTTTTGTTGTTCAGGATGATGCTAGTAATCGAAATAAGTCGTTAACTTACACTATTACATTTAATTCTACAAATAGATGGATAAAAAGTTTGATACGAAGTTTCCTGCACTATTCGGGTGTTCACGTTGCTTTTTTGCCGCTGACAACACTGTCGCTCTCCACATTGATCTGTAAAGCGCCGTGAGGGAACACGAGAGAATCTTTTGTCAGCAGAAACAACCAATGTGCGGAATACCCAAAAAAATTCAATAAGCTTTGTCTAAAAGCCGCGGAAACATGCGATTGAAAAGGTGATTACTGTCTGTGATTTTGTCGTGCATGTTATCAAACGCAAGGGAAGAATGAATTCTTGTACCTTTCTTCGTCCTGTAACATTAATTGCAATGTCCCTCATCATTGGATTACTATGCCCCGCAGTCTAAGCTTTGACCTCTGACTGCGCGCGATGAGAAGGTATTTATAGTACAAACTTGCTTCTCTCTCCCTGATTTTCTGAGTTCGACAGATGTAGCGAGGGAGGACAATGTATGCCTACGAGAAAACCCCAATCTCGTGTGATCTAAAGTATTTTGCTAATCATAGTCTTGCGTTAATCCTCATAATTTCTAGCCTGTTCAAATTCTGTTCTGCTAATAGCAATTCAATATTTTCCATTAGATCGTTTACATTAAAGCGCATAGCTTTCGTATGCATAGGGTCGAATTCGCGATCTAAATCTTTTTGAAACAAAATCCTTTTGCGTGCTCGAAAAGTGACTTAAGAAAGATTATTGCATCTCTTTAACATCTTAGCAGGTGATCTCTGTTCGTATGCAGAGAATACTACTCTTTTCCAACTTTGTCTGAAAACTAGTCGTACCGGGTATTAAATTTTTATCTTCCTTTATATGTCGGACTTTCACTAATGTTCCCACTTCATAAATTAGTGCGATAAACAGGTTGCACGAGTTCAACAACAAAGAAACATGTACTCATTGCTTGTGTTCAAACGATAGGTGCATCAATTTTAGTGGGAGTTGCGCAGACAGAAGAGATGAAATTAACGATTTTAATGCTGTTGAAAGCATAACGCAATCACTAAGACTATCTTTCAGTAAATATTTAGCATATTTGAGCATCAGTCAGGGATTTTCCAAGTATTTGCTGTAAGGTTCTCTCTTCTGATTATTCCTCAAGAGTCAATTTATCCTTACATTCAGTTGCTACCTTTACATTCCTAATGCTATATTTTATTTTCTTACACCAGCTAAGCTTTAATCGTCTTGCCACTTTCATTTCAACCCAGAAAGTACTTTTAAAACGTACGTCTCCTGTATTATTGGTCTTTTGTAAAGTATATAACGACTGCTGTGGAATGAATTGCACTGTACTGACGGCGGAAATTCTTGTATTGTGCAAAAATGTGCGATTGCCTTGGTATCAGTAAAAATATCAAACTCTATTTACATGAATAAGTGATAAGAATGAAAACTATCTGGCGTGGTGTATTTAGTATGCCTACGAATAAGGCTTGCCGTGGTATTCTTATGACTAGTCTAACACTTCATGAAAAGAATCACTTGGCCTTAAATAAAATATTTATGCATTTTGGAACGCATTCATATAACATTAGCGAGACTCTTTAACATCACTGTTTTAAAAACTGGTTTTAAAACAGTTTTTAATGCATTAACTCATGCTTTCAGTAGTATTAAAACATTTTACATTAGTCATCAATTCTTTACCGATGAACATGATAAGAAACCAGAAGTTTTTGTTTGGGAGCAGTCCGAGTTAAGGCTTTATGTAATAAATGTTTGTTTCGGGTTCGTGGGTCATGACACGCACTCATTAGTGAGCATATTGTAGAGATAGCAAATTGAAATCTCACAGTAGGCTTAGATGTAGTTTCCTTATTTTACAATAATAATTCACTCGAATGGTTTCAGAATTACTACTCTCATCGAAATCTTCTTGGACAATTTCAAACTCTGTAAAAATATTTATATGGATTCGAGTCCAAACTCGGTGATTTTTCTCTATTAAGGGCGTGGATATTTGCAGTGCTATGAATTGGTGTGTACGATTAAGATTTATTACAAGATATTAAGGGCTAAGCTACGTAAAAATTGATGTGATGGCTATTCGGGTGTTCCAGCCAGCATTCAGCGGAAGCTCGAGTTACAGGTGCGCCGTATATGTGATTTATTTTAACGGAAGCGAACCTATGCATAGTTGCTACATTGAGGCTAGAAAGGTACCAAACGCAGCATACGTTCATTGGTAGCGCGTTTTATAATATCTTTATAATAATTTCGTGTATTTATATCAGTTTCATGATTCTTTTCGTGTACGCGAATCCGGATGAATGGGGGACAATCATGCACCCTAGTTTGACACCAAGAGCAATTCTGAACATGTCGGAACTTCTTCCACCTATTGATACTTCTACATCTACATGATACCCCGCGAGCCGCCGCATGGGCGTGTGGCAGGGGGTGTTACGCCACCAGTCGTGTCAAGGTTTAAGTTTTTCGGAGCCGTGTAAAAGTGTACGTTTTTTGGAGATGAAATGGTGACTTGAGTAAAATACGTGAGATTAATTTTTATTGTGATCGCTTATTGTTCTTGGAAAGAAAGAGTTTTTTTACCTACCTGTTCGGCAGTGTGTTTCTCTTATTTTATCGCATCTGTCAGACCTAGATATGTAGTGAGGAGTCATGATAATATTCTCTTCGTCGCTCTGAAAAATATCATTTCTGAATATATTAAACAACCTAAGCCTAGCATGTAGCCTCCGTGTCTCTAGGGGCTCCCACCTTAATCCCTCTAAAAGTTATGAGACACTATATGTACGCTCGTAGGAGTTTTTAACGAAGCACGCTGCTTTCCTTTATATTTTGTTAATTTTTTTGGCTAAATCTATTTTACCAGGGTCCCAAATGCTCACGGCTGTGGCCTAATCTGAGGGAAGTAGCATCTCTCTTTGACTTTTTTATCCGAGGTCCTTTCTTATATTCGTTAAAGAAACCTAGTTTCTTTTATGCTGCGCCACATATGTTCTGTATGAGTAATCCCCACAAAGTATCAGATGTTAAGGTAGTTCCAAGATATTTTACTGTGTCTAAAGATTTTTTGCTTACTCCACCCACAGTATATGCATGCAATTTTTTAAATGACTTTCGCAGGAAGTGAACTATGGTGCAATTTCTGATATTTAGTTCTAACCCCCACTCCTGGTACCACGAAGGAACGTTGTTAAGGTCCGCTTTATGCAATCAGAATCATCCCGAATGTCTTAGGCCTAATTCATCATGACCACTCGTTCCATAGGACTGCTGTTTAAATAATAGTTTGCCCTGTTGAAGCTCTTGAAATATTTACTTAAAATCCAAGGATAATGTGTACACTCGGATTTACGATTGGTTGAGAAGTATGTTAATTGGCAGAATTATCTACATTTTGTTGTTCATGGTCGAAATAAGTTTTATACCAATTTTCTACAAGCCTAGAAGTAATAATACGGCTGTTTGGAATTTTTTTTAGGTTTTTTTGTTTTTTACATTTAAGTATTGCCTAATGCATACATTTTAGAAGCAGTGGTAAATGAATAATTAGCTGAATTAAATGAATGTAGAACTTTGAGCAGTTATTTCGTCCCGACGAGGGGATATGTTACATTAACTTGAATTTGACTGTCATCATCCCACCGCATATATGTATAGTTTTTATAATAATAGCGATTAAGGTAGTAATCCTTCATTTGGAAAATTCTACGATACGACAAAGACTACCAGCGGGGCGATTATGTAACTGTGATAGGGGTGAGAGCGACGTCGTTGCCAGGGGCAACGTCATACGTATGACGGAGGGCGATAGCAGCGATTATGTATCCGTGATAGCACTTTTTATCACCTTCCCGCCGTCATAGCGTATCACGCTCGAAATTGAAGGTGATAGGCGTCATACGGTATCGGATATACGTGCGAATACGTTGAATAAATATGTAATTACAGTAGTCCATGCCCAATTTACTAACTTTGAGTTTATGAATGACTTCCATAAAGCAGTACGATTAATTATTACAGGAGAATAAATTGTCTTAGTTCTTTTCAAAGAAAAATTCGATTATTTACTTATATTTTCACTGTTTAAAGCATTATAGAATTTTTATCGCACACGAATTTAATATAAATTCTAAAAAATGTCTATTGTTAACAATTCACAATTGTCATTATTGTAACTTGAGTTACCTAGACCGTATGATAGCCATGAATGTACGCCTTCATATAATAGACGGTAGGTTTATTGACGTGTGTTAGTTTCGCTCTTTATATATTTGTTTGTTAAGACAACCGTGAATGACGGTAAGAGTTGCGACGATAAAGTGTTCGGGTCGTTTTAGGATTTGCTGTTACAATCCTATGTAATTTACGCACTCTACTGTGGCAATGTACTGTATGTAGACATATAAAACTTCAGCTGCACAGCCCACTCGACTGATACTTTCAAAGGCACACTTTAATAACTCTGCGAATTATTTGATGGCTCATGTATATGACAATTTCGAAAGAGTTCCAATATAGAAAGGAACTTAAAAACTTACACAAGTTTGGATTATGTTAATACCTAGTTACCTTAGGTGTAACGAATAACCAGCACGTCATCTCATACATATCACGTAAACGAAACTAATACCGTTTAATGTGCATTGAAGTAATTTTCAATGAAATTGATAATGCGACGGAGAGGTTTGAATTCATAACAAATCTGCGATGCATTTGCAAGACATTGTAACCTTATATTACAAACGAAATCATAACGATAACAACATGATTCAATTCCACTAAATTAATATGATGTGTTAGGTACGTTATAACATGTTTAACACAATATTTAATTCCTAAACATACAAAAATAAGTAATGTGGAGTACTTGAACTCTAGAGCCGCCGACATCGTTTCAGCCGCTCAACACGCCGCAACTGTTTGCTTGGAATGTGTCGATGATTTTCATTGGCTGTTTAATTTTTCCATTGCTACCAACCTACAGGAAGCCCATGACCGTCATACGTGCTATCACGGTGCTATGACGGTGCCTTACATGATCGCTCGACGACGCCGACCGTCATAGGAGGCCGTGATAGCTATCGCCCGCCGTCATCGCTCTCACAGTTACATAATCGCCCCGCAGGACTAGTATTATCGTAATATCAGATGCAAACGCGATTTACTGAGGGCCTGTGTGACGATTAATATTTCTATTATGTCCCAGTTGCTCTAAAAATAGAAGTAATAAGCATCTGTCGATATTCAAGTACATCTCTCAATGATTGAGCGTAATAATAAAGATTTTCGCAGTAATTCCTATGAAAAATCCTCTAAATGAGGGTGCTCCAGGCGATATTTTCGGCTACACCACCCGTTTTCCGAAATCATTAGGTTCCGGGATTCCAATAATGACGCGCTATTGAAAAGGTGTTTTTCTCCCTGTTGTATGGGACATTTTCTCTCTTCTTTATACCTCAAGGCCGAGAAAGTTTTTCTAGATGTAGTGATTCTACTTTCAAGTAGCAATTAAAAAACAAGACTTCGTTTACTGTCCGTATGAGCTATTGGTTACAATTGTATAGGATATTTAGCCTATATCTTGGAGTTAAAGTCGCATATTAAAAGTAACAGAACGAAGTAGGAGCAGGTTTCCGCACATTCGGTTTACCCAAAATACTTCTAAATCTACATACTACTCTGCGAGCCGCAACATGGGCGTGTTGCAGGTGTTAGAACACCAGGCGTGTAAAAATGTTAGGTTTTGGGAGGTGAGATGGTGCATGGTGTATTATGGGAGTGCATTTAGTGAAGCTCAGTTTTTATTGTGGTCGCTTATTGCGCGCGGAAAGAACAGGCTTTTGTGCATATCTGTTCGGCAATGTATCTCTCTTATTTTTCGCTTCAGTCAGACCTAGAGTTGTAGTGAGGAGTCATGATAATATTCTCTGTGTCGCTCTAAAATACATCAGTTTTGAACTTCTCAAGCAAACTAATCCTATTATGTAGCCACCGAGCCTCTAGGGGCTCCCGCCTAAATGCCTCTAAAAGTTGTGAGACATTATGTGTACGCTCGTAGCAGTTTTTAACGAAGCGTGCAGATTTTATTTGGTTTGTATTAATTATTTTGTTAAAATTTTATGACCAGGGTCCTAAATGCTTGCGGCGTATTCGAGGTGTGGCCTAACCAGAGCAAAGTGGTATTTCTCCTTTACTTTTTCATCCGAGGACCTTCCTATTATACGCGTAACGAAACCTAGTTTTTTTTCATGCTGTGCTGCATATGCTTTGTGAATGTGTGTTCTCCACGATATATGAGAAGTTAATGTAATTCCAAGACGTTTTAGTGTATCTCAAGATTTTATGTTTACTCCACCCACGGCATAGGTACGGCATTTGTATGATGACTTTTGTAAGAAGTGGGCTGTGGTGCATTTGTTGATATTTAATTCTAACCCACACTCCTAGCACCACGAATGAACGTTGTTAACGTCTGATGACAGAACTTCGAAGTCTGCGTCACCGCTTATTTCACGGCAGATAACTGTATTGTCTGCAAATAATCGTAATTTACTGATAACTCGAGAACTTAGTTCATTAATAAAAATAATGAATTAAAGAGGGGCAATCTCACTTCCTTGAAAAATACCGGATGTGACTCCAACCATGTCAGAGAAAAAACCACCAATAACTACTTATTGTTTTCGATTACTGAGAAAATCCCTTATCCTTTTCACAGTTTTTTTGTTAACTCCTCATGAATGCAAATTATAGACGAGTTTTTTATGAGTAACATTGTTGAATGACTTCTTGAAATCAAGGAATATCGCATCGAATTGCTTATTTGATTCACCTGAATTTAGTATAACTGGAAGGAAGAGCCCAAGCTGTGTTTCGCAGGACCTGCCATTACGGAAGCCGTGTTGACTGCTGTGCAAGAGGTTACGATTATTTATTTATTTAAGTAATTGCTCACATACTTTCTCACTTTCTACCAGTTTACAGTGGTAATACAATAGTAATACAATCTCATATGTAATTATTACGATTATCACTAGGAACACCGTATTGGGTAGTAACTACGCCATGAACAAAGGACGCAATGCAAGAACGGTATGCGACAGAAAAGCCATAATTTTAAGTTGTGATAATACTGCGTTATAGTACAGTAAGATAATGGCTGAGCTTACATTTATATATATATATATTGAATATGAATGAACAGCTAGCAGGTAGTAGTCTGTTCTACTTTTTCTACTCTCGACCTGCTGCTTGGAAGATAGACTTAAAAGTAGCATTAATTGGCGACTAACACAAGAATAGGCTAAATGCGCAAACCTAAAATCACCAGAGCATCTACGCCGCCTATATTCTATTTTAAATCACTGAGAACAGACCGTGAAAAAATTGAGTGGACAATGACACAATGAAGTTGATCCGGGGTAGGACGATGATTGAGAGCTGGAAAAATCATGGCGTGGGAAAATATTGAAGAATGACTTCCGACTGTTTTATTAGCAGTTATATTCTTACAAAGTTCTTGTCCGACACATTGCGTAAGATATCAAGAAATAATACGTTCATATGAAATATATGAATTTAATTGAATCGAACTTATTCTTCCCGAAACATGAATATGAACTACCTTTATATTTTCCTCCTTCTCAGGTAAGGGTATTACTTTAAAGTCTCCCATGCTCTCATAAAAACACGTAATGGAAAGAAAAAATATGGCGCTGAAAGACACATAAATGGTGAAAATTGAGAAGCTCCTACGCAAAGAACTAGAACTCTCAAAATGTATGGTATTATCCATAATATATATTTTCAAATGAGGTACAGACATTGAACGCTATCGGTCTCATGGCGTGGGAAAAGATTGCAGGGTGACTTACGATAATTTTAATAGCAATCTATTTCATATGAAAGTCATGTCCGATTATAATGCGATGGATGTCAATAAATAACTAATTCGTTCATGTGAAGTACTTACATTGTATTGGAAATACGTTCTGAAATCAGTATTCGATTAAACCAACGAGATATATGGTTATTACATAAAGGAGTTTCATATTCAGTACAAAAATAGAGCCGACGAATTCGTATGTCAGTTATACTTCGCGCGAAAAAACAAATTCACCGTTTAGAAATAAAACTTAGCTCTTAAGCAAGATGAACCACGAATAAGATGACGACAACGGTATTTCTGTGGATCGATGGCCGAAGCGTAACTTAAGTGGGATTGTACGTGAGTGTTCCTACCTACCGACCTATCCCCGCTCCCCCAACCCCGTGTACCTATTGGACCGCTTTCCCGCAGGAGAGCGGAGAACAACCCTTTCTGCCCCAGCGTGTGAGAATCTGGGTCTCAGTTAGCCAGACCACGCCATTGTCTGTGTGGGACGGGGTTCTGATTTGGTCCCTGGCCTCGCCTAAGAGTGCAAAGGCGGTGCAATGGCCAGGGGTGTTAAGTGGGGCCCTTAGCCAGGCCAACGAGTGCGTCGGGGGCGGCTAAGGGATCTTTCGTGTACCAGCCGAAGTCTTCTCGACCTCCGGTCCCCCGACCGGAAGCCATTCTCTCCAGGCCGGAACCGCGGACCTTGGGTCCCCGGGCGGGGAGGTCCCTTCGGGAAATTGGGTACGTAAGATAGGCTACCGTGGGTCGGGCCGCTCAAACGTTCCAAATCCCTGTCCCTATCACGTCGTCGATGAACCTGAAAAGGACTGCCATCGCGTCGGTGTCCTATCTGCATCTGGCGGCCGTATCGAAATTTCCGCCCTTATATAGGTAGATGGGTGACGTCACCCAGCTGCGAGTGGGGGCGAGGGGGCGAGTCGATCGTATCAGCCAATCACGGAGGGGCGTTTCTAAAACTTCCTTATATGGTGTTTTTCCCCATCGCTAGGTACTGGACGCTTCTTCCCGCGCAACTAATTTTTCATTCGTTAATATTTAATTTATAAATTATTATTACGTTAACCTCTCATTGAATGCTTCTCCAGACCACCCCTTTAGCTTCTTAAACTATAATAGCAGTTAATTACATCTATTTATCTATGACACTTGTTTACGGTGTTTTCATCTATCTATGAACAAATAATTTAGTGGTAACCGGTCATACGTACGGCTTTGTATGCCGTATTTAAATTGCTTAGCTCCGTATTGGAAACTAAAAGGAAATCACCCCCTCAGTTTTGGTTTTCTGTTTAGAAAAATACTCTGAAGAAGACGATGCATAGAGGCCTTCGGTGATGTTTTTCGTTGCATCAAAACATATGTCCATGGACACATAAAAGCGTAAAATATTTGGAAGTGTTCCGAACAGATTCGTTTTCGTATGACCTCCTGTCGGTTGGAAGATAAAAATTACGCCCCAGATTTGGTGTACGGAAATACTGAGGTTACTGTTATCAGCGCAATTTAGCTATAAAATAGCAATGCATTGGCGAAGGAATAAGAGAGAGAGCTTATTATGATATCCAAAAACATGTTACGGCTGTACACAGAAACTCAAATGCTCACTTCGACACAAAATAGGGTTTCTCGCAGTTGATGCCAAATGAGAAACGTAATGATATCTTTCGTAAATGCTTTATGTCTCCGCACGACCGAAGAAAATTACATAGAAACACGCCAAGGAATCTTCAATATTTCTTTCGGTGTAGTAAGTAATGCGTCGCGTTCGTGAAATGCTTCGCCGACACCGCAATTGAAACATATTGGCGAATTATACCTAGCAGCAGGTATTTAATAATAAACTTACAACGTCCTGTAATCGTATATGATTATAAAGTATGTACACAACGGAAAGTATACGATTTCCCTGGAGAAGTTCTATGTATGCATGAAATAAACGGAAGCTGGTATCTCTTAAGTTGAAGGGCAGTTATCACACACACACACACACACACTTACAGAGCATATCTATCTACAATTGCTTACTCTTTAGAAATTTGCTTATTGCTTATTCTTTAGAAATACATAATGACTGAAAAACCAAATGTTAATCATCTTTCTATTATTTGCGGGAAATTTCCATCAATTCAGGTCCAGGCATTATGAGACATTCGCAATATGCGGAGTGTATACCGAAGCGAGTATTTTTTTGTGATTTGATCGATGAACAATGAACCACAGGTGAGTGGTTCATTGTTAATCGTTCGTCACTGACGGGCGAGGAACACTAGTCACAAGCTTGGGTATCCTCCACAACGACTCAAAGCAAATATTCTGAATATTTATGCATCTAAGTTAGAAGGTACTCACTCAAAGTGCTTTCCAGTTTGACTTATTCAATCCCGTCAGTGAAAGTGGAAGCTCCCAAACTAGTATCAAAATTCACTTATTCATTCCAATGAGCCACCGTGCAACGCTAGGTATAGAAAACTTTCAGTTAGTAAATTCTGGTAACTTATATCACCAACTACAGCATTATTATCCATATGAGAACTAGTTTCATACACCACACTGGTGAATAACGATGGCTATTTCAATAATTTATCACCAACGGGATATCAATCACTTAAAAACACTTCACAAGATCAAACTTCTGTAGTCCAAAATCCAGAGATATCTTATTGGCATGACACTTATCCCTTAAGTTCACTCTCTTTAAGTTCAGTTCACAAGTAAACTCTATTCAACACTCAACGCCGGCAAGATGGAACCCCTTCGGGTAGAATGAACACTTATTCCGATGTAAAAGGGATTAATTAAACTTTTTGAAGAACCAATATTCACTTCACAAACAATTAATGCCATAGTTCTATCACTCATGTTGAATTAGCGTGCCATAATTAGGGTAATATGAACCTAATGGAAAGACACCTGGGTTAACGTATCTCTGATGATGAAGAAATAATATTCCACAGCAGGCTGATGGCTAACAACTCGGTCTACGTGAGGACTAGAGTGAACGGAACTAAGTTGATGGAGATCCTACCCATCACCATTACGTCAGTCCTCGGCTTCGTATTCACCATCGGCCTCCACAACCTTTCCGGTCGGTCAAATGCACCTACCTCACTTGTCATGACCTCAGCTAGACTTAACATTTCTCAGTAAAATATTGAAATTTTTTCTTACGTCGACAAAAGCTTCAATATGCATGTACTCGAAGACGGATCTCACTGATGAGAATCAACTTTATGTTTTTATCGGCATTAATGGCCTTGTTACACGATATATAAACCAGTAAGAGTTAATGTGCGAATGTATGATTGCGAGAATGAATTGATGAATGAAAATTCTTTGGGTAACCTCACCAACTTGTATGAATAAGAAAATAGAACCTGCTCTGTTTGGTTCATACATTCGTACATGAACACGTACGGGTTAATGTGTTGTGTAACCAGGCCCTAAGGAAACGAATTCCAGACGGTTTAAAGGTACCCATATTAAGATCATTATAATAAGATTTACTTCTCGCAAATGTTAAGATAAAATACAGCCTTTTCACTAACGAATTTACATCTGTTAAGTTATTTGCATCTAATAGCACGAGAAGATTTACTTAAGGCTTAATCCAAAAATAGTGAATTTTTGGCAAATACAGTCTGGACTTAAATGACGAAGGAACAGAGTATTTATCCATGTGAAATCTCTGGTAGGAATCACTACAGGTTTCAACAAGAATGTGCAAAATATTCATTCACAACAGCGAACATAACCTTCTACAAGATTGAGATACTTGGCAGTGAAATTAAATTTTAATCCTCAATTATAAAGGTTTAATTTCGTAATCTTTCAGCTATATTTCCGAGAAAGTTTCAAAAGGCAAATTGAGAAGTTAATAAGTTACGGTACTTTCAATGTAATGTGGACGTGGTAACTGAGAATCCAATATTTATCTTAATAAATATTCAAATTGACCTAATAGGGATGAACAAAATTCCGCCTATGGGGATGAACACTTGTAAATCAGAGCGACTCCACCGAAAGTGGAAACTGATGCTGGACGGTTGTGTTGGAATCACTCCTCAGTGCAAGATACTTACGATGGAATCCATGATAGGCAAAATGAAAAACAATGCTTCGGGACGGAAAGTGTAATTAGTAATTACAACTCAGGAGTCAAAACGAGCATATCATTATTAAACTACAGAAAAGTTTACTTTTATGTAACATTCTTCGAACTGTTACAAACGCTGGCAAAACAAGGTCAAGCAATTACGTGGAACGTAACACAAAAACTGAATCAAACTAAGAAAAACTCAAATTCTAATGCGTAACGACCCTGCCTACGTCGGCAGATGCATACAGCAGATAAAAAGAATGGACTAGTGATACTTCACATTCTATATAACCCCTAAGGTTTGGTGTGGAAACGGGATTACGCGATATTCCTCGATTTCAAGAAGGCATTCGACAAGGTTCCTCACAAAAAACTCATATTGCAATCATGCGGAGTCAATAGAAAAATAGTGAATTGGATAAGTGACTTTCTCAGCGATCGAAAAGAAAAAGTAGTTATTGATGGTTTTGGGCGCCTTCCATTCGTCCTTAGTGCGCTACGCAGTACGTATCACAACAGCGCACACGCCTTCCATTCGTGTCAGAGTCAGCGCACAAGGTAGCGCACTTCAATCAGCTCGGAGGCAGGGTTCGGAGTGAGCTACAGTGCGCTAGAAAAAAAATTCGGTAGCCGCTTATTTAGCCCGTCCCGCCATTTAGTTCTGCACAGTAAGCATATCGTTTTTAAAATGGACGAAGAGAATTATTTACTTGTGGTACTAGTTTTAATTAACAAATATGTTTAATTGTTGTATCCTCAATTTATCATTCGTGTATGAGTAATTTATAATTATTTGAGAGTAATTTTCACGTACCGTAAAGTCATGTTTATAAGAGGTATGCATTTAAAATTGAGAAAATCGTTGATTTCTGAAATAGGTGAACGTATGCTCGGATAACAGCTGTCTATGTCCGTGCCAGCGTGCCCACAATTATTGGTGAGAGTGGACGCCTAGTTGAACATCTTAAATGAAACGCGTACATCAGTTCCTTCGTTCGCCATTATTCACTTGGTTATTTAAGTGCTTTAGTTTTTTCCGTACGTTTGCAAGTCGTTAATCTTTTTGAAACACGGGTTTCCTCTTCAGAGTAATATAAAAGATGTTAAGTGCGGAAAGTGAGAGATACACTGTCGAACAGATAGGTAAAAAAACTCGTTCTTTCCACGAACAATAAGCGATCACAATAAATCTCACGTATATAACTCAAGTCATCATTTCATCTCCAAAAAACTTACAATTTTACACGGCTGGTGACCTAAGACCCCCTGCCACACACCCATGCGTCGACTCGCGGGGTATTATGTAGATGTAAGGTCTTCACATAAACAGTGATATTAATCAGAAATCACAGTTTCAATTTAAAACTGCTGTATGCCGAACCTAATATATATAATATTAGCTCCTAAAATTCCTTATATTCCACTTTTGAAGCTGTAAAAGAAACCGACAGACTACTATTCTGGATTTAACTGATTAAACTAACGCTCCCTAAACGTAAAAGGCTCCTATCGAATATGTATAAGGAAAAGTAGGGTCGGCACTTGTGCTTAATATCTTACAATCATTATTAGAAAGTAGCAACTGATAGCATTTCCGGTACGATTAAGCTTTTGCTTCATTTAGTACCTTATACTACCATTTATCAATTGCAATTATAAAAATACCAGTATCGGTATCTACGTTAGTGTACTTTACAGATGTAAATTCGTTAGTGAAAAGGCTGTATTTTATCTTAACATTTGCGAGAAGTAAATCTTATTATAATGATCTTAATATGGGTACCTTTAAACCGTCTGGAATTCGTTTCCTTAGGGCCTGGTTACACAACACATTAACCCGTACGTGTTCATGTACGAATGTATGAACCAAACAGAGCAGGTTCTATTTTCTTATTCATACAAGTTGGTGAGGTTACCCAAAGAATTTTCATTCATCAATTCATTCTCGCAATCATACATTCGCACATTAACTCTTACTGGTTTATATATCGTGTAACAAGGCCATTAATGCCGATAAAAACATAATGTTGATTCTCATCAGTGAGATCCGTCTTCGAGTACATGCATATTGAAGCTTTTGTCGACGTAAGAAAAAATTTCAATATTTTACTGAGAAATGTTAAGTCTAGCTGAGGTCATGACAAGTGAGGTAGGTGCATTTGACCGACCGGAAAGGTTGTGGAGGCCGATGGTGAATACGAAGCCGAGGACTGACGTAATGGTGATGGGTAGGATCTCCATCAACTTAGTTCCGTTCACTCAAGTCCTCACGTAGACCGAGTTGTTAGCCATCACCCTGCTGTGGAATATTATTTCTTCATCATCAGAGAAACGTTAACCCAGGTGTCTTTCCATTAGGTTCATATTACCCTAATTATGGCACGCTAATTCAACAGGAGTGATAGAACTATGGCATTAATTGTTTGTGAAGTGAATATTGGTTCTTCAAAAAGTTTAATTAATCCCTTTTACATCGGAATAAGTGTTCATTCTACCCGAAGGGGTTCCATCTTGCCGGCGTTGAGTGTTGAATAGAGTTTACTTGTGAACTGAACTTAAAGAGAGTGAACTTAAGGGATAAGTGTCATGCCAATAAGATATCTCTGGATTTTGGACTACAGAAGTTTGATCTTGTGAAGTGTTTTTAAGTGATTGATATCCCGTTGGTGATAAATTATTGAAATAGCCATCGTTATTCACCAGTGTGGTGTATGAAACTAGTTCTCATATGGATAATAATGCTGTAGTTGGTGATATAAGTTACCAGAATTTACTAACTGAAAGTTTTCTATACCGAGCGTTGCACGGTGGCTCATTGGAATGAATAAGTGAATTTTGATACTAGTTTGGGAGCTTCCACTTTCACTGACGGGATTGAATAAGTCAAACTGGAAAGCACTTTGAGTGAGTACCTTCTAACTTAGATGCATAAATATTCAGAATATTTGCTTTGAGTCGTTGTGGAGGATACCCAAGCTTGTGACTAGTGTTCCTCGTCCGTAGTGACGAACGATTAACAATGAACCACTCACCTGTGGTTCATTGTTCATCGATCAAATCACAAAAAAATACTCGCTTCGGTATATACTCCACATATTGCGAATGTCTCATAATGCCTGGACCTGAATTGATGGAAATTTCCCGCAAATAATAGAAAGATGATTAACATTTGGTTTTTCAGTCATTATTTATTTCTAAAGAATAAGCAATAAGCAAATTTCTAAAGAGTAAGCAATTGCACATAGAAATGCTCTGTAAGTTTGTGTGTGTGTGTGATAACTGCCCTTCAACTTAAGAGATACCAGCTTCCGTTTATTTCATGCATACATAGAACTCCTCCAGGGAAATCGTATACTTTCCGTTGTGTACATACTTTATAATCATATACGATTACAGGACGTTGTAAGTTTATTATTAAATACCTGCTGCTAGGTATAATTCGCCAATATGTTTCAATGGCGGTGTCGGCGAAGCATTTCACGAACGCGACGCATTACTTATTACACCGAAAGAAATATTGAAGACTCCTTGGCGTGTTTCTATGTAATTTTCTTCGGCCGTGCGGAGACATAAAGCATTTACGAAAGATATCATTACGTTTCTCATTTGGCATCAACTGCGAGAAACCCT
The DNA here is from genome assembly GCA_963169105.1 of Ceriagrion tenellum. Taxonomy (NCBI): domain Eukaryota; kingdom Metazoa; phylum Arthropoda; class Insecta; order Odonata; family Coenagrionidae; genus Ceriagrion; species Ceriagrion tenellum. The sequence goes on along the minus strand of OY720642.1, from coordinate 107,702,404 downwards.
ATTTTGTGTCGAAGTGAGCATTTGAGTTTCTGTGTACAGCCGTAACATGTTTTTGGATATCATAATAAGCTCTCTCTCTTATTCCTTCGCCAATGCATTGCTATTTTATAGCTAAATTGCGCTGATAACAGTAACCTCAGTATTTCCGTACACCAAATCTGGGGCGTAATTTTTATCTTCCAACCGACAGGAGGTCATACGAAAACGAATCTGTTCGGAACACTTCCAAATATTTTACGCTTTTATGTGTCCATGGACATATGTTTTGATGCAACGAAAAACATCACCGAAGGCCTCTATGCATCGTCTTCTTCAGAGTATTTTTCTAAACAGAAAACCAAAACTGAGGGGGTGATTTCCTTTTAGTTTCCAATACGGAGCTAAGCAATTTAAATACGGCATACAAAGCCGTACGTATGACCGGTTACCACTAAATTATTTGTTCATAGATAGATGAAAACACCGTAAACAAGTGTCATAGATAAATAGATGTAATTAACTGCTATTATAGTTTAAGAAGCTAAAGGGGTGGTCTGGAGAAGCATTCAATGAGAGGTTAACGTAATAATAATTTATAAATTAAATATTAACGAATGAAAAATTAGTTGCGCGGGAAGAAGCGTCCAGTACCTAGCGATGGGGAAAAACACCATATAAGGAAGTTTTAGAAACGCCCCTCCGTGATTGGCTGATACGATCGACTCGCCCCCTCGCCCCCACTCGCAGCTGGGTGACGTCACCCATCTACCTATATAAGGGCGGAAATTTCGATACGGCCGCCAGATGCAGATAGGACACCGACGCGATGGCAGTCCTTTTCAGGTTCATCGACGACGTGATAGGGACAGGGATTTGGAACGTTTGAGCGGCCCGACCCACGGTAGCCTATCTTACGTACCCAATTTCCCGAAGGGACCTCCCCGCCCGGGGACCCAAGGTCCGCGGTTCCGGCCTGGAGAGAATGGCTTCCGGTCGGGGGACCGGAGGTCGAGAAGACTTCGGCTGGTACACGAAAGATCCCTTAGCCGCCCCCGACGCACTCGTTGGCCTGGCTAAGGGCCCCACTTAACACCCCTGGCCATTGCACCGCCTTTGCACTCTTAGGCGAGGCCAGGGACCAAATCAGAACCCCGTCCCACACAGACAATGGCGTGGTCTGGCTAACTGAGACCCAGATTCTCACACGCTGGGGCAGAAAGGGTTGTTCTCCGCTCTCCTGCGGGAAAGCGGTCCAATAGGTACACGGGGTTGGGGGAGCGGGGATAGGTCGGTAGGTAGGAACACTCACGTACAATCCCACTTAAGTTACGCTTCGGCCATCGATCCACAGAAATACCGTTGTCGTCATCTTATTCGTGGTTCATCTTGCTTAAGAGCTAAGTTTTATTTCTAAACGGTGAATTTGTTTTTTCGCGCGAAGTATAACTGACATACGAATTCGTCGGCTCTATTTTTGTACTGAATATGAAACTCCTTTATGTAATAACCATATATCTCGTTGGTTTAATCGAATACTGATTTCAGAACGTATTTCCAATACAATGTAAGTACTTCACATGAACGAATTAGTTATTTATTGACATCCATCGCATTATAATCGGACATGACTTTCATATGAAATAGATTGCTATTAAAATTATCGTAAGTCACCCTGCAATCTTTTCCCACGCCATGAGACCGATAGCGTTCAATGTCTGTACCTCATTTGAAAATATATATTATAGATAATACCATACATTTTGAGAGTTCTAGTTCTTTGCGTAGGAGCTTCTCAATTTTCACCATTTATGTGTCTTTCAGCGCCATATTTTTTCTTTCCATTACGTGTTTTTATGAGAGCATGGGTGAGTAATTTGAAAGTAATACCCTTACCTGTGTAGGCAAGAAAAATATAAAGGTAGCCATATACGTGTATCGCAAAGAGTGAAGTTCGAGATTTTGGAAATAAGAATTTTCTCCACAGCTTATATTTATCGACCCACTATTAGCTCCTGCTAATTTTTTGCACCATTAGGAATTGTTGATTTTAATTATCAGGACATCAAATAAATGGAATGGGTTTACGACTTCACTAATTTGACTCGGCCAATCCAAAGCATTTTTCTAAAGGGGGATTGAAATGTTCGAGATTAAAATTCCTCAGAATACCATCGCATTACAATGTTTGTATGGTCTTCTTCATTTATTACTATCTCTCTTTCTCCAATTAATTCTCTGTAATATCTTATTACGCATGTTTCAGATTTGGACGTTAATCACATTCAGTTAATGACTTTCATTCTTAGTCAAAATTGTGGCCTTCTGCATTGATAAATCTTGAAAAGTGCATTTTACTTTCTGATGCAATATTGTGTGAATAGGCAAGTGTTTTTAACTGAAAATCCACATAGTTTCTCAATCATACAGTTTTTCCATTTCAAGGCCTGACGTTGTATTAAGTTAACCCAAAGTTAACTATCCACTATTTTATCGTTTAATCACCTGAATCCTTGTTCAATTAAAATAACTTTCATATCTATACTAAACCAAGCATGCACTTCTTCACGTCAAATACGGTATCGTATAATATATATCAGTTACGGAAAATGTTGAAAATAATGCTGTGATCCATAGTATAGAAAATCACTTTAGTTTTTCTATCGTAAAATCAAAAGATTATACATTTACATCAAGTGTTAGCATAAGGTTAATTGTATCCATAATGATGGCAGTTTCTCAGGACGATTCCAAGAACTTTTCTACCGCGACGTGTTTCGCACTATGACGGCATCGTAAGATACAGAATAAAATTATTCAAATCGTTGTATGAGTACAATTTTGTTGACAAGTACAATGTACTTGTCTTCATTACGGATGCTAACATCAACTATTTCAACGCAGCGACGCCTTTCACAGACCAACTTATAGTACATGTCATTTTTTGTTCGTTGACTAAATCTTAGCATTCAATTTCGATCAAAAACATACTTTCTAATTAGCGATTTCTCAACGCATGAGTTGGAAATTATATTGAAATCAACCAAAGAATAATGGGAAAAACGGCAGGTGAGACTTGTGTAGGAAGGGGCCTTGTCTTACACATCTCTCTCTATTGTATACACGACCTGAGGGACATACTTAATGCAGCATGGAAAACTATCACATTGTGTCAATCGTTCAAGGCGTAAGTTTAAAAAAAAAATGAATGCGTTATATTATTTCATATCTAACACTAGCCAGAAAGATATAAATGTTTGAGGAGCCATCAAGTGGACTTTCGTCCAATGACTGGCGCCTTCAGCGTAATTATATTGCGATATATATCCTTACCACGGGACCATTCGTATTGTGAATTCCATCGTAAAGTGAACCAGCATTCTACCGGCCGCGGGATCGGTTTTATTACATCAGCGGTTTCGTATTCAGTGGCACACAATCGAGTACAGGTTCTAAAATTTCTGTAATGTCATTTATGTTAAGTAACCAACGCTTACACTTTAATTAATATATGGCACATTGACTGTACATTGATTTCCCTAGCATTAATACGCAAGGTAAACCACCTCACTTCCGTATTAGCCGCCTATAAGCGACCCCATCTCAGGAACTTAATATATATAATCACATTGTCCACCTATGATTAGAGAAGGTGCCGTATAATTTAGTGATACTCTGTGGTGATACCTATGCGAACTGCTCGGCATCGATAGTCACGCGTCTTTATCTTGGCCTCGAACCATGACCACTACATCACAATCACCTGAACCATAAGCGAAGAAAGGCACATAAATGAAGATGGTGGCATTGCGAGCTTATTGAAATTATGTACAAAAATTCGGCATGGAGTTACGGTAGAAATAGGCTAAGTATGAGAGACATAGGGCTTATGAAAATTCATAGACAACAGGTGAAGGAATAGTCCTTTCCGTGAAAAATGATACTCCATCCTATCGTCTCGTCGCTCGGCTGCCATGTGGTTCATAGATTATCCTTACGCCGTGACAGCTGTTTAGATATCGCTCTCTCGGTAATCCCGTGGAGATTGAAAGTCAAACAACAATCGCTATGGTATCAAAGGGGAGAATTTTACTCAGAGCACTTCTCGAAGCAGGTAAACTGACAGCAAGCCCATCAATGACATTTCCAGCGTGTCTATCGATTCTGACGATTTTACTTCTCCTCCTAGCCGGCAGCACTAATACATTTCTCCCGTTCAAGGACATCCCTAGGAGATTGAATGTCGATTTACAATACAGATCTCAGCAGAGGGGAAGGCTTTCACTCAAATCACTTTTCTCGGAACAGCTGACGCATCAGGGTTGTGAGAGTTTTTGGGGGCTTGTTGTTTACTTTAGGGGCCCACAGCCTTCTTGAAGGAATCCGCTAGCCGGGTAAGATAACAAGAAACACGTAATAGGAACCCTCTGGACAAAACAATTTTCATGGAAAATTTGCTGGAAACAAGTCGAACTTTCCGCGTGCAATATGGGTATACTCTCTCGCTATATTGGTGCACGCTCATTAAAAGGTAAATAAATTATGATATAGCCAAATCAATGGGAAAAAAATAGTTTTCACTTTATAAATTGATATGTGGTCTTTTTTATAATCTCTTAATGAAGTCTCTTGAAGTTTCCAATTACTTTATCTTCATAGTCGCACGATAATAGTTCAGTCCTTTCTATCTCAGGATGTTTCTTTGCAAACCTTTCAACCGTGTCCCAAGCAGCGAGTAGTTCTTTAATGTCCTCAGAATTCATGGTATATCCTTTGTAATCACCTTGTATCGAAATGAATGTCACGTATGATTTCGTACCGAGCGTTCAAGAGAAGAGTCAGCACGGTCAGCAACGCAATGCCATCCGGGTCGCTGACGACTCGACCGAGGTGCGAAGATCAGTCTACGAGTGTCTGACACGTGAATTGGATTAGTCAGCGAGCGGCGTATTTCATAATGTGGACTGTATCTTTTCAATCCGCGTTTAGCATTTGATTGTAAAACTTTCTGGAAATTGATGTTTATTGTTGGAAGTTTCTGTGATGATTATGCCCCCCTTAATGGTACACAAGCAGAAAATGAAAATTATAACCAAGCAGGAGATAGCGAAAAACATGATGATGGTGGTCGTTTTATAACTTTATCACGACAGTACCGTTTTTTGCAGTCCATCATATCGACAATAATTAAACATATATATGTACTTGACGATCACGTATAAACATTGAAATCCGGATCGAAGTAAATTTTATTTTTTATAGAAAATTGCACACTTTATTTCTGCATTATGCAAGCAATCCGCTAAATTTCGCAGGAATCTTCAGATTTTATATGCGTTCCGTAGCCAATGTCCCAATCTTCAACTACGCAGCGTTAAGAACTCGAGACCTATATTCATTACATGTCATTTTTTTACAATAAAAATTCTGCATAATTTGTATAATAAAAAATTAATTTCACCGGCACGTGATCAATTTCTTTAAGGTTGAATCGAAGGTTATTATTTAAGTTTTAAGAATTTTTCTAAAAGCTTAAACTAGTACTGTCGGCGGTTGATTTCATTGGGAGACGACCAGAAACAGGGTAATTTGCACCATGAGGGAAGCATAACGAATGTTGGATTTTTCAGGGAAGATAAAAAGCAGCGATGTTAAACGAAACCGGAACCAACCATTTCGTTCCGAAGCGAAACCATAGGCTTTCTTTTTTACTATGGTTTTGTTTCGGAATGAAGCTTATGTACAGCTTGACTTTAGTTTCGTTTACGGAACGAGAGTAGAATTTTGAACGAAATACAACGTTCCGGAACAGTTACTTCTTGTGAATAGTCTCAGCTCCAGTAAAATGGCGGATGGACTATCGAGTCGCACTCATGGTTCGTTCCGGGCCCTATCGGGACTCATCTCAGAATATCGTCGTCGTTACTCGCACAGCAACGGCGTAAACACTGGGAATCCTTGTGGTATACCTACAAAGTAGGCTTGGAAAACATGCAACAATAAAACTATCAGAATATCATAGCGGCGAACATCTTACGTGTCCAACGGCAGATTACTTACTAAAATCAGCATCAAGAATGCGTAACAACTAGAAACAGTATAAAACATAATAATATCAAGGATGGCTACGAGTGTAATATTTGAAATTAAAACTTTTTGGAATATTCGTTATCGGAGAAATATTGGATATTTTAAAATAATTTCTTTTAACTGAAAATTATTAATTAATTTAATAATACAACGATTTCGAGATATCCATCAATCATATATTTAGCCTGCTTCGTAATTTCTTTATCATCTTCATCATATGTGAATGCGAGCGCTCTTCGCCCACTTGTGTCAGGCAGACTTAGAAAGTTGTAGAATTAATCTCCCATATACATATATGTGAATACTATTTGAAAATTATTTTGCTTATAAACTCCTACTTATTGCGAGTGAAAAGAGATTGAACCCCTATAATGTTTTATTGTATCGTCTTAAGATTGTTAACTTAGGAGTGTCAACAATTCCCATCCCCTAACGCTCCCCAACCACTCTCCTTCCTCCGGTTAGGGGAGTGGGATAGGAGAAGATGGATCCCCTTCTTACCTCCGCCTCCCCACCGGCTGAAAATCCCTGGCAGGGGTTTGGCGGTCAGTCTTGTTAGGTTATAAACCGAAAGCGAGAGGGATTTTCCCAGGCGGATAAGCAGAGTGCTAAGGTACAGTACACTGACTTCATAGAAACAGTTAAGAAGGGTGTTTGGCGGAATGGTTATAAAACGAGACGGGATAAAAGTGGTCACGGCGTAGATACAAAGAGTTTGAGGACACAATGGTGACTATTGGTGCAGAGGGATGGAGGTCTCTTCCGAAGAAGGGAGGGAGATGGAAAAAACCTGACCGTTTGTAATTTGTTAATCCGATATGCAGCAGCAGGGGGGTCAAGGGTGCCCAATGGATTGCAGGCCGGGCTCTCAAACAGTAATGGGAAAACTAAAATTACCATCCCCTTGTTCCCTCTTTGTCTTTTGCTTTGCTTGAAGTCTTTACGAATATTCCGTCCGCATGTATGTAGAAGATGATAACCTGTGTATTTCTCCATGGTGATCATTGGGGCGCGATCTTTACAGTGGGGGACAAGGAGTTGGGGAGCGGCGCAGTGGCTAAAGGTAGGCGCCGCATTCTCACTGCACATGCGGAGACACATAGCTGTTTAGATATCCGAGTATCGTTTTTGCACTGTTTTCAAGATTTATCTGCAGGTATGCCATAAGGATTCCCATTGTTTACACTGTTGCTGTGCGAGTACGCGAAGGGAAATTCGTCAACGATACCTTGAGCTCAACCCCGAGCTTGCACATCCCCTCCATACCGGTTGAGAGATAGTATTGTCGTGCACAGAATGCAATATAACCTACAATTTCTTCGCCATTAATTGAATCAAAAATGCTGGTTTCTCTCCACTGTTAGCAAACGTGATGAAACACCTTGACTAGCTCCACAAACTACACCCAAAGTGGCATACGTGATTTTGAAAAATCAAATTCCGCTCTTAAAATCCCTCGGAACGAAAGTCGGAACCATAAGGGGGGAGGTGTGAACGAAACTTTTCGTAGCCCGAACCGCAATCGGAACGGCTCCTCTTTCATTCGTATAGGTTTTCGTTCAAAATAGTTTCGTTCCGGAACCATTTTCTTTCCGGAACCACTTTCGTTCCGAGAGTTTCATCCCTGCACTCGGCTCGGTTCCGTGAACCGAAACTTTACCTTAGCCCATTCTCGACCGTTCCGGAACCATGACTTTAGTTTCGTTTAACATCCCTACCTGCAAATGACGACTGATTTAAAGAGGAGCCCCATCCCCATGGCATGCATTCCAGGTAGTGCCAATGAAGAATATTTATTCACTTAAATCGTGATAGGTGTTCACTGACATGGGTGATCATTTTTGTACTTATATACTAACTCTATACTGTCTACTCTATACTCTGTCACTGACAGAATAATAGAGAACCTTGAAATTATATTTTTTTTATTTATTAAAGTGGGTTTCAAAAGTCCACAAATAGCAATGGAATTGTATATCCTCTCATTTGAAATTGTGTGGATTTCTTCACTGTATGTGGAGTCATGTATTTTTGTCTTGAGGAATTTCCAATTTAGTCCCTTTCGGCTAAAAGTTCTCCTTGATATGACAGCAACTGAGCTGGAAACTGATTGAGGTTTTTAAGTTGGAAAAGTGTTATGTGTTGCTTGTTTATTGTCTTCACTCATTTACTAAGAGTGCAGTATTTCTTCCTTGTTATAAAAATGTGTGCTCGTCTAATGCAACCAGGGCAAATTACTAAAACATAAATTCTACATCTACGTATGTACTACCCCATGAGCCGCTGCATGGGCATGTGGCAGGGGGTGGTAGATCACCAGGGGTGTAAAGATGCAAGTTTTTGGGAGGTGTAATGGTTGCATGTATTAAGGGAGTGTATTTAGAGAAGCTCAGCTCAGGATAGTTTTTGTACCTATCTGTTCGGCAGTGTATCTCTCTTATTTTATCACATCTGCCAGGCCTAGAAATGTAGTGAGGCATCATGACAATATTCTCTGTGTCGTTCTGAAACACACAAGTTCGGAATTTCTCTAGCAGCCTAACCCGGGTTAGCCTGCTAGGCCTAGCCTGCAGCCTCCGAGTATCTATGGGCTGCCACCTTAATCCCTCTAACAGTTGTGAAACACTATGTTCGTTCGAAGCACTTTGTAAGTTTGCTACTTTTCTTTGTCTTTCATATAATTTTTGGTTAAATCTTTATGACCAGGATCCCAAATGTTCGCGGCACACACTCGAGGTTGGCCTAACCAGAGCAAAGTAGCATCTCTCTTTTAGTTTTTCATCCAAGGACCTTCCTATTATACGCTTAACAAAACCTAGTTTTTCTAATGCTGTGCCACATGCTTTGTATGTGTGTTCCACTCGATATATCTGAAGTTAAGGTAATTCCAAGGTATTTTACTGAATTTGAAGATTTTATGTTTATATGTTATTAAATCTTTATAAACTCTGTAATACTTACGTTTTCTTCTAGTCATAAATATCTTAACCTCATGGTTTTGTCATCATACAATCTTTTCAGGGTAATAAATAAGTAATATACATAAGGAACACTGGCCTTAGGCAACCGACATAAGGAACATCTCCATGATTTTTTAAAAGCTACTGTGCACTTGTGAAGGAGAAGTGAGTGTGGTGCATGGACTGGATACATAGTTGGAAGAGTCTCGGATAATTAACTTTTTAAATAACTGAAAACTGTTGTCATCCCACTGTAATTAGGCCATACCTACTGGAATATTCTTACCACCATTAATAAATTTAAAACAATAAAAATTTGATTAAAAAAAAGAAAAACGACAAAAAGGACTCATTGGTTGGGTGGTACTAGAGTCTTGCCAGTCAAATGCTATGATTTCTTGGAATTCCTTGAAAAACCTTCAATGCTCAAAAGCTTCAAGTTAACACAAAAAATATTATTCTACTTCCAAGCAAAAGGAATAGGACTCTAAATCAACAAAATGAGAGTAATTAACTGTTGAGCCAATTGGTTTAAGTTTTATCTCTTCCTTCACACCATTGATTTGAAACAGAAACAGAATGAGAAACTAATCACTCAAAATGCCATTCACCGCACTCCCAAGTGTAGTGAAATGTTAGTAGAATGGTGTAATTTATAGTAGTTGCGAAATCTCATGCTGTACCATTGACCATTTTGGGACTTGGACCTCAGAACTTTTAAGACCATGCCAGATGGGTGGGAAGGAAATAAAGTGTGGAGGGTCAGTTAACAAACTTCAGTAAATTTGCTAAGTCAATACCACCTGGCATGTGATATGACTCATGTAGTACTCATGACAAAGTACCTAAGCGCCATGATGAAAGCACGGCATTTATGAAGCAAAACCACTTCCCTATTAGCCTTGTGTGTGCCTCGTTCCTCTGCCTTGTGTGTTTAGGTGATCTTATGACCCTTTCGGTGTTTTCTACAGTTAGTTTCACAGCTTGTCTCTTTCATTTTTCTCTTTCTGTATAAAACTGCCCTCATTAGGGCTAGGGTTATTCTATCTTCTGTATCACCTATACGCCACTCTAATTCCCATTTTCACCCATCATTGTCCTTCATCCATCATTGGTGCTTCCATGGATCCTAGGGCATCAAAAGTTGGAGACAAGTTTATTCTTTGCCTAGCATAAAAACATATTTTGTTATTATTTGGAACTTTGTTTTATGGTATTATTTATAATGTTTAGCAGTATTTGTCAGTCACCTTACGATGGCTAGAAGAGCCATGATGCATCACATAAGTTATGTGAGCCTAGACAGGCCAAATAAAGAGGAAAGTCTATAAGATGAACTACCAGGAAGTAAAGGAGCTAGCAGTAGATGGAGAAGGGTGGAGGGGTGCAGTCAACCAATCTTAAGATTGAATGAGCAATGATATTGAGGTTAAAAATCTACCTATCTAACCTGACCAATCCGAGATCTCTGCCCCCAATCAAAATGCTCAAACTACCCCCATGAATGTAATAATCACAAAGACTCTCTAATATTCCATGCTTTGGTCACAACTTCACTTGCTTTGGCTCATTCAGGCATTTATCAGGATTCTATGCCTATAAATTCATAATAAGTTTACACTCAAATTTCATCTCACCCTGGTGAATTTTTAGGAAACATATACATGGAAAGTTCTATAATCACATATTGAAGAAAATTGACACTGACTGTTGTGGGTATATCCAGTAATGAACTTTTATCTTCCTCATTCACATTGTTGCATTTCAGGGTCTGGGGAAGAAATAGCCTCTCCGTTCTCCTTTAAACTTTTTACAATGAAATGTGTGAATTAGCCTTTACTTTTTCTTCTCCATTTTCCTGAAGGATTGCCTCTATACCTTACTCTACCTCCACTGCCACAGGAAATCATCCTTCGAATTTTGAAGATCACCTTCACTGGTAGGTGTGAACGTATTTATCCAACTTGTATGTATTGGTATCTTGTCTCATGCTTTTGTCTTGTTCAGTGAGAAACCTTGCTCTGCCTTGTGAAGGTGCATTGAGTTTTTAATTATTTATTTGCCCACAATTGTCAAACACCTGCATAAACTGTAACTGTGTGGCTTCCATATGATAAGTAGCTAGAATGCCTTTCCAATGACAATTGCTGTTTAATAAGATTACCATATTGGTACGTCTCTTAAACATGATCCTTTCACACATGGCACTTTGTCTCACTTTTCATGAATTAGCTGAGGGCTCTTAGAATTACTTTGTTTTTTCTTTATCGAAGGCACATAGTTCGAAAAGTTCTGTGTTTGGTACATTACATGTTTCTGTCTAAGAAAGTCTAGTCACTTTTGTTGTGATTGGCATGATGGTACTTTAGTATCATTATGATGTTTCATGCCCTTTTGTTGTAATTGTTTTTCCATGAGAAATAAAATGGAAAGTATCTACTCATGCATTTTCATTTTTCTCTCGATTCCTGTGCTGTATGACTGGAGGGGACGTGGGGTAGACGATCTTGTGGAGGGGAATTCATATCACTGAATATGGAAGTAGCATTTTGAACATGTACTACCTGTTGTTAGCATGACTGTACACAGTTTAATATTGAGTGTCATCAATGTGGAAACATTCCAATAAGAAGAAATACCATAGAATAAGTATGTACAATAGAGTTCAGATTAACCATGGTAATGAAGAAGCCCAATTGGGTGATCAGAATTGACCATTTAGTTTTGGCCTTGATTTCAGCAACATACTTCATCAAAGTCTTGCAAGCATATTGAGATGAAATATTCTCATTTCTATCATGTGATTTTCCTTATCAGGCAATCGTTCATTGCATTTACCTCTCCGAAACATTTCACCAGCTACAATTCATGTCCATTGGTTGTGCAAATAATGTGCTCCTTCAATTCATGGAAAAATAAATTCGAAGGTGAATCTGATTTTCAGATGTGCAATTCAGTATGTTTTGTGCGAAATTCCACAGATGAAAATTGAGGACCCCAGAAGTCAAGGGGTCTAAGTGACATTTTTGAAAAAAATAAGTTAGGTATAGGAATGGGATGTGAAAATATTAATATTTTAGGTGGTAAAGGGATCCAAGTGATTTTCTTGACAGGTGCTGATATCTAGGGTAATGCCTCATAACTACTTAGTGGGTTGTACCAAACATTTTCAACTTTGACTTAAGTTTTCTCTAAACAATGGTTTTGTTACTTAAACCCCTTGACTTCTGGGGTCCTCAATTCATCTGCCTTGACCGGGATGAATTTTCCTCTGTAGAATTTCACACAATTGTGCATTGCGGGTGACTCCATAAGGTTTAATCCATGGCTAGTCCCAGGTGACTCAAAATCAGCCAATACGTTTTTATTTACCCACTCGTGATATTCGGCCATAAGTTAGAATTCACATTCATGATCGCAATGCATTACACTCCTTGTGAGGAATCTGACTTAGCTCATCAGCAAATTTTGCTTTGCCTTCTTTTAACTTTTGAGATGTCAAGGCAGCTGATACACACTTACATGACTACAATTTCTCCACCCTAAGCTATAGCTGACACAGGCACACCTTTTCTGTAGCAATTGGTTTTCATACCTTGGGAGTCACATAACTCTGTGTTTACTCAGCCTGCTGTCAAAGTGAACAAATCAAGATCACCCTCCACCCCAATTCAGTGGCACCATTACCACATGCCACTGCAAACAAAGATGTCCCTTGAATGCCCTTACAATTAACACAAACTTCTAAGAAACATCTTCACAAAGCACTTCCTCTTCCCGGAAAATTAAACATTTTATGTCAATCATACCGTCGGTGGACACTTAGTAAATATTAAATGGCTGCTGAAGAAGTTTCTTCATCCAGGTCGTGCCAACACTGAGCAGTGATTCAGGAGACTCACTATAATGCAACACCGTCATGTGCACAATTAAAAAAATATAGCAGGAAAATCTTGTGTGTGGGCAAAATATAGCAATGTTGTTGACTTGAACATGGCCACTGACTTCATGTGCAAAGACAGGCAGCGGTAGATGGGAAGGGGGAGTTGAGGAGTATAGGTTGAGGGGAAGAGTAGGTGAGGGGGTTGCGACAGGATGTTGGATAATCTAACATGGATTATCGTCCACTCACCCAGATGGAAACCCAAGAGATCTTTGAGAATTTTATGATAATCAAGACAAAATTTGTGACTTCCACAATTTATTGATTACTTTCGGCTGTCACGCCATCATCAGGTACAGAGTAAGGTTGTCAGTTCTTTATATATCATACAGAGGATCACAGAGGTTTAAGGGGGGGAGGAAGGGAAAGAGGGGAGGTTTGCACACTTATCGGGACAAGGTGAAGGCGAGCTTTTGAATGAATCATTTGGTGCCAGGGGATTGGAGGTTTCTGGGTAGGTGTCCATGAAGTTAGTGAGGAGGCAGAGTGATACGTAGCAGGGGGGATGGGCTGGGGAATATGACCTCGTTGAGCAGGCGTTTGGTGTCTTCCAGGTTGATTGTTCGTTGCTCTAATGCATCCATCTTCCATCCCTTCTCGGAGAAATGGAGTATTTCTGTTGTGAAATCACTCCGGTGTTCCGTCTGTAGTAGGTGTCAGGCAAAAGCTGACTTGTCGTCTTTCATCCTCCAGCACACCTTATGTTCCTCAGTCCTAGTTTTAAAATTGCGTCCAGTTTGATTTTTTTTTCATTTTTTTTTAGGTTGATCAGCCATTGGATCATGGGCACTCTACCATACATTAAAGCCTCTTTCTATAGAATTTTGCAAGCTGGTCTGACCTTTGATAGACTCTCTTAAAGGTAAAAAATTCAATATAGTGAAATCACATCCATGAATTTCCAATCGTTCCATGTACAAATAATATGGCACGAAGTCACATGCAAGGGTGCTTTTACTCCCTTCATGAATTCACCCTATATAAATTTCAACCTTTGGTGTATAGGTATCCTTGCTAGTGACTTCGTACCATATCACTTGTACATGCAATGATTGGAAATTCGTCAATTTTTTCATTTTACAAATGACAATGTTGGGTGTATCCACCACGACAGTGGCATTGACCATCCTCTCATGTGCTACAATGTGGACTTGAGACATGAACATCAGGTTTGCATAAACCCCCCTCGAAATTAGCCTTGCAGGAAGATGTAATGGGCTAACACACCTGGCTGGCAATTGGGAGATCCGGGTTCAAATCCCATTCAAGTCAAAAGATTTTACTTAAGGCAAATTTCAACCCTTTGTGTATTTGAGTCCATGACTTCAGACTCTATAAAATGCCATTAAGTATGAGTTCCATGGAAAAGTTGCAACTTTTCTTATTTCTACAATGGTGAAGTTCGCTTACATCAAATAGATTTTCTATGATGACAAACAAATTTTTTGTCCATCTCTTTTAGTTTATGAATTTCTAAATAATAATATGGAATTACATTTTAATGATTTCATGTAATATAACAGTTATTACTTTCACCATTTGCATGACAAAGAAGTTTTTTAATCCTATACTTTGGCATTAAAACAAAATGTAATGATGGCCAAGAAGTGGTTACCATATATGCCCGTAGATAAGACCTCCATTTCGGCCAAATATTGGTAGCACTAACGGCCAGGATCTGGGTTTTTTTTCAGCACATAGAGAGAAAATCTCTCAGATATTCAAATTTCAATGGTATAAAATGCCATAAAAATATGTAGCAATGCACTAAGAATTACTACTGATATCCGTCAGTAATGTATAATTTTAACCCTTTCACTACGAATGCCAGAAATATATGACTGTAGGTTTCCTGACCGGAAAGACGAACGCCGAAAATATGCGACAGAGATGAGACAGAGACAAATGAACGAACGTAGTACATATCCATCGCTAAGCTTTCCCCCTTTCTGGCGCTCGCAGGTACTCTGCTTCTTCGTTTCGGGACCCTACACAGTGGGGGTCAGGCCTTTCCCTCGGAGTCCGGGAGCAGGTACCTGGACCCTTCGTCGTATTAACACCCTCTTTGCAGCTAGGGAGCACAGTCATATGATTGTTTATTCAGTGATTTTGCTAAATAAATATTTGTGCTTTCTCAAAAAATATAAAGTCAGTATTGAACTCCTTGTCTTTTGGTGAGCGTTTACAAATTTTAAACGAAATTCTACCATCAATATTAACTGACATCTTGATTTCAAGATAAATATCATACCAACGTTTAATAATGCCTAACCGGAATATTTTGTTACATCGTTATTTCTACTTTGTTTTGAACTTCGCTCAAAGATTTTTTATTTTGATTCTTTAAAAAGTTTATTTTTCCTGTGTTGTCACCATGAGATAATAATTCACATCCTTCTTTCATATCCAGGCTTTGAACTGGCATTAGCGAAGTTAAAAATATTTTTTTTTTACTTTTTAATTTTTTTTACATTTTTCAAGATTGCGAATATTTTTATTGAGAAATTATATACTTCCTCCACGCACTAATAGTTTTTCTGACAGTGAAATATCTTGAAGCAAGAAACAACACAGTCCAGCATCACATATATCATGTCTCGCGCCTTTTACCACTCTTATTGCACACAGCACACCTCCTTGTAGGTGATTTTCTTTTCGAAACTTTTGAAGCCACTAAAGACTGAAACAGAACTGAAGAGAACCTTTGTTTTCAAAAAGTATTTTGGCGATACAAACGAGAATGAGAATAAGTTATTTCAAGAAAACAGTAATTATACCGATGGATGCAATTTCAGAGAAGCTCCACAGGAGTATTTATTGTATACCCGTGGTGGTGCAAACTTTCCAAACGATACCATGGAGGATACAGCTGTGATAGACAATGTGCTTTTCTGTGAAATAAAGTTTTATCTCAGCTAATGCATTTCAAAGAAATATATAATGCGGTTTGTCGAGGGTATACTTGGAATCAATAAAGGGTATTTCAGAGGCACATATTTTTGCATTGGAATTAGTTTATGCACCAGCTAATTTCAAGTTTACTTATAGACAGTAACATAATTTTTGTGTATCATTCTGTCTAATGTTACCCATGGCATGATAAAAAATAAAATAGATTTTGGCCATCACTCAAACTTCTGGCTGATATGCATAGGTTATAAGCAGGGGAAACAACTGTTACCAAAGTAGTTCAACAGACTTTGTTTTACTGAATATTTATTAAACACATTGCCCACCCTGAGATGATAACAAGTGGACAAAAATATTTTACACAACCACTAACTACAGAGTTATTTACATCCACATTCACCTACAATGATGACCATTATTGCTTGACAAATTCAGGAATTGGTAACTTAAGTCCTTCTTTTGCTTCGAAGAAAGTATAAGAAAGAGTAATCGAATCCACATACTCCATCTTAGGATCATCAGCAAAATCTGGGTCAATGTAGAAGAAAACTGGCATATCCACCTGTCAAAAGAAGAGAAATCAAAGTCATCATTAATTATCAGCTTTAAATTTATCATACAGTATTAATTACGGAAATATACAGGAAATTGTAATAGAATTCTACTAGGAATATTCATTGGGAGAAATATTCATTTTTAAAGCCCACTTCATAAGGTTTGTGTTCAGCACACGAAAATGCATGCATGGTCTTTTGATTTTCTTGAGTTCATCTCACCATTACCATAGCATAAAGGCAATGGAGTGCAATGCAAGTATATTCATGTTTCATGAGTTAGGGCTACCAGATTCCCCTCCAAGTCGTTTCATGAGATGAAATTACAGGGAAGAGAACCCAAAAGACCTGCATCATGCAAGCCCCCCAGCAGAAGTTTCATTTCCAACATCAACTTTTGACTGGAACATATTGTATTAATACTGGAGTCCAGTATCCTCCTAATTACACAAGGCTGTTAATAAAATGCCATTTTACATAGTCATAGCACAAGCTATCACATGTCATGGCTCTGAAATCAGACTTTCAGCATGTGATAAAGAAATACATTGAAAAAAATTATATGTATATTGTTTGGTTTGCATATTCAAAATTGAAGTAATCTACACAATAAGTCATTTTGTACTTGTCACTGTTCTTCCAATTTACATTTCAATAGTGCTTTTCATGTTTAGAAGTACAAACTCCATTAAAATTTGGTTAAATGTATCAAGTGCAATACCTGACAGTCCTAGTAACACATGTAGCTCATGCTGGATGTATATATTCTTACACCTTTATTTTTGTTTTTAAGATCCACGGTTGTAATTCTTTGCTTTTGTTGGTTTTTAAATTAAGTTGTCACAGTATTTCTGTGTTGGAAGAGAACTGGAAAATCTGAAAATAGTGTGTTTCTTTTGAATTAGTGCTTTGACCAAGGTCGGTATTAATTGGAGAGCTTCCAGAAGGTTAAGGACCCAGGACAAGCTAAAATCTGCACAAAATTATCTCGGGAATATTTTTGTGAAGACTCAAGATGAATATCAGTTGCAGTCAAAAGGGTGTTTGTGCTGATAGATCACATAGTTTTGAGTGGGTATCCAATGGCTTAGGAGAGAAACAATGTTTTCAGGAAGTGCAAACATGGAGGAAAGTACATCCTTGGATAAAGGTATCAAGCAGACCAACAAAAATTACCATGTGGTCAGTGAACTGCCCGCACAGGGGCTGGAAATTCTCCAAGAGACTTTCCAGCCCCTGCACGGCTAAATAGTGAATGATCACCTTCGTCGACACAGAAACTATGTCTCTCATTCAAATCAATACCGAACACCTGCAACTCAATAGTCACTAAGGCTCCCGGGAAGGGATTAGTATAATGTATAACAATGAACTCGGCAAATGGCATTTGTGGAAAAAGAGAAAGTTCGGAGGCGTTGGTAGGAATGACCACTTGCTACAGGAATGTAGGAGCTATGTTCACAGAAGTCAACCGGGTGAATGTAGCTGCTACATTCACAGCTGCGAAAGGTTTAAAAAGGAGAGAATATGACGATGAGTGACTTTGTAGTGAAGGTTTTGGACTCAAGTAGGAAAGGCAGGTTTGACGTTTAGTGAACATGCCTTGGCTATTTTTATACTCATGGGTCTCCCATGGGATGGATATGAAATACTTGTATGTTTGGTGACTATTAAACAATGCTGAGCTATCCTTTGAGGAAATTATTTCTAAGATGGAAACTCAGGAGAAGAGGCTGAAAAGGGAAGGTCAGTAGAGCGTCAGATGTTTACCTGGCATGGTTTTGAAATGGCAGAGTAGAGGGTCATTAAGAACCGTCAATAAGAAGAATCAGTCATGCCCCAGAAAATGTGGCCCTAACGTATTAAAAAAAAGTAGTTCCCGCATTAAATATATATCCTTCACCTGCAAGCAGCCAGAACATGTCTCAAGGTTTTGTCTTTATGTGCTTGAAGAAAAAGCAAAGGAACTACTGTGGGCTTTGTGTGTAGGGAGATTATGGATATTGCCCTATGATGCAAAAGAGTGGACCCACCAATTCCAAGACTAAACCAAGGATTATGGAGGCTAGTACATCGACAGAGAAAAAGGAAGATGGTGGTAGAGAGCATGCTAAAAATACTTAAGTGAAAAGAAAGCCTTGACAGTGGCTGGGAGTGGTAACGAGTAGGCAGTAATGAAGTGGTTTGTAGATTCTAGTCCAATTGAGCATTTGACCCCAGGTAAGGAAATTCTGACCACTTTTGATGAAAATACAAAGGGAGAGATTGATATGGCAAATGGTCATGCATTGGAAATTTATGGAAAAGGGATTGTTGGATTAAAATTACAGGATTAAAATGGAGGGCTGATTATGAAATTGGAAAGGGTGGAGTATATCCCTAATCTGAAAGATAATTTGATGTCATGGAGGCAGTTATACTTGAAAGGTTGTGGAGTGACAATAGAGTCAGATTTTTCAACTACATGATGGTAATATTACCTAAAAAGGAATGCAATATGAGGTAAGTATGAAGTGGAATGGTCATGGTAAGGCATCAGTGATGATGGACGTAGTGCAGATGAGGAGTTGGTAGCAGCCCAGTCATGAGTAGCTCTGTGCTGTGAAATAAGGCATAAGAGGTTTGCACTTTCCAAGTAATACCAGGAGTTGACAATATTCCAAAAGATAAAAATAGTGATGTACGCCCTGTAGGGAAAATAACAAGGAAGCGATTTGGTGAAAGAGGTCATACATCTGAACATCCTCTTCATTTGGTGCTTTCAGATATTTTTGAAGATTAACCAGAAAGTGTTGGAGGAAGAAAGTATTTCGTAACTTTCACCAATGATGTTTGCAGATATTTTGGTAAATATTATCAAGTAGTAATAAGAAGTGTTTGGTTGTTGTCAGAAATTCAAGGATTTTGTTGAAAAACATTTTAATTTTTAAATTGAAGGCTTTCAATCAGACAATAATGATGGATATATTAGTTTAGTGTTTGAAGGGTTACTTGAGAAGGGAGGCATAAAGAGAAACCAAACTCAAATCTTATACACCCCAGAAAAATGGCAAAGCTGAACTCCTAAACCAACGACTGCTCTGTTTAACACAGTGTGTGTTGATGGAATTGGGATTACCCTTAAAATTTAGGGTAGAAGCTATTAATACAGCATGTTTTGTTAAAAATGGGTACACCTTGAAGGCTCTGGGGACAGTGCTGTATGAATGGTAGAAAGGCAGTTAGTTACCCATTGGTGAGCTGCAAAAAATGATGACTATAGAATGCAAAACATTCGTCCAATTCATGAATGAAACTTATTTCAAGAGCTAAGGTTGACGTGATGTTGGGCTATTCAAATAATACAAAGACCTACAGAGTAAGGGTATTGGAGGACCACTGTGTTGTTGAATCACGTGACGTGCAGTAAGAGGAAAATGTTTTTCCTTTGTTATCTGTGAAAAAAATTGTGCTACAACTAAGGTAGATCTGTTCTCCTACTGTACTGAAACTAGACTGGAAGTATGCCCAAGGCTGCACTTAAATTGAAATAAACAGTACAGTTTCCTATATTACACAGTATTTTTCCCATACAGTTATAGCAACAGTACGCTTCCAGTACTGTAATACAGCAGTTTTTGCCACAATACAGCTCCTGCAATGTGATGCACAATATCTTCAGAAAAACCCTCTCTGCAGTTCAATCTCTATAGTACACTTTCAATGCAAATAATCCTTAACAATTCAACCCCAGTACAGTTAAAAGGAATGGAACTGCACTAACTGCTGAGTTAAAACAGTTTAGGCTTCTGTACAGTACACCCACTGTAGAGAATTTTTTCTCAAGGGCATGTGAACCATCAAAGGGTAAAGTCGTGAAGCAGTTGGACAATAATGATCACTTCTGGTTAGCTGGGATAATAAATTAGAGGAGGAAGGGATGAATTTAGAAAACCCATTTCAATTTGAAATTGTTATTCGTAAGGGAGATAATGACAGTCAAGCCTCTGAAGAAATATATTTAAGTAGAATTTGCAATAGATGTTGAGGTATATACATGAACCTGAGTCTAATTTGGAAGTAATCTATTGCCTGCCTCACAAAGGTCTGGAAAAATACCTAAGGCCCCTAGGACCATTTCCATTTTGCTGTGCTGATCATGGTCATAGTTGAGATATTTATGAAATTCATGATCTATTACGTTATGATAAGACAACAAGTGGTGAGATAAGATGTGAATGGTATGAACCTCTGGAAGAAGAAATGGAAAATTTTAAATGTTATTTTCTGTACATGTAAAAATTTAAAACATAATTTCTTCTTCTATTTGTAGTTCACCATCTTCCACTTTCCATTCCCTTCTTAACACATGTATTTTTAAAGCTATTGAAAACTAATGAGATGTTTTCAATGTTAATTAACATATGATTTGAGTTTGGGACATGCTATTGCATGGTAGAGCTCACACTCATTTTTGATGTTTTTACATAATTCATTATCCTTAACAAAATGAAAGGGAATGTCCAAGCATGTAGCATAGGAATCTATAAAAATAATCAGACAATCGAGGTCAACCATAAATTGATGAACTAATGTTCGAAACAAAATCAGCTATAATAAAAGTTCTACAGCAACATATTATGTGGCAGAGGAATGCTTCACTTCCAGAGGAAGCTTCCTCATGAAAAAATACAGCTGAACCCATGACGTTTAGTAGTCGTGTGACAATGAATCATGGCATCAAATCAAAAGTGCCAAGCAAGAAGTGAAACTTGCAACTAAACCTAAGTTAGAACAACATTAGCATACTTAATGGATAATGCCAATAACATACATTTCCAAGAAGTACCAACCGGAGGTCTCCGCCAACGGCACAGCCGATACATCTACCTCACCAGTCAAATAGATATTACATTACCATACATATTAGCATTTATACCACAGAAGGATAAAGATTCATAAATTAACGCAACCTTGTAAAATAATTAATGCAGAAAAAGGACACATCTGCATAACTTTATACCGTTCAAGGCGAAATATTACCTCTTCATGGGGGTTGAGGAGCTGTTCTTCGAAGCAAAAACATTGTATTTTGTTAAAATACTGTCCTGCCTCGAAAGGTATGACATTATAAGTACTAATTCCAACCACTGCCGAGTCAGTGGGATTGCGAGCGGTGTAAAATGCCAGAGCTGTTTCGCCGGGAGAGACCTATGGGAAATAGAAGAATAATATAACTTCCACTCACATATACACGGAGTAAATAAATATTATACATTCTCTATCAGAGATTTCGCGAAACACTATCACTTTACCCGAATTTCATCCTGTTGAGGTTTGAAATTCCATCTCATACTCGCCGCTGTATCAGCATTAAATACCACACGAATAGTTCTGTCTTTAACTTTCGTCATTTTTTCCACTTTTTCGGAATCGTGACCCACAGCTGTTGTTCCGCCATAGCTTGAAGCCTAAATGAGAAATATTACAATATATAGCTTTATATCTGCCAATGTTCAGCATAAATTTAGCAACAATTTTGGACTTGCCTGGCAGAACATTCGATACAAAGGCACGGCAGCATAAGTAAAACCTACTGTCAGGACACCAAGAGCGCCGAAATAATAAGCTGTTGCTGATATTCCAGCTTTTTTATTTGAAGAAAACAGAGTCTTTGAAGTTCGCAAACACCTGACCGCTTGTCGATCACATAACAACTCCTTGAAATACTGGCTTGAAAATAATTTTATTGCGCTACTGTTAACTCTATGCAAGTTATTCACCCGCGTTAGCAACATAATGGTGTACTTGTGTCATCATATCATAATAATCGTACCGACGAACGTTTTCCACATTTTTCACACTAACAACACAATGAACGAAGTAAACTTAGCACTTTGGCTAGTTCCTCTCAGTCTGCTATTTGAATATCGCCATCTCGCTAAAGACTGCCAACACGTAAGGTTTTCACCTGTCTGTGCGAATTGCATGATTTCTTTCTTTACCTTGTTTACTTTTCATTATGCATGGTTTGTAGTGGTTTATATGTTCATCAAAAATATTCGTAGATTTTTCTATGTCAGAGAATAATTTTTAGTCCTCGAGGTCATGAAGCACCCTCCCACCCTCCTAGACTGAAGGCTAAATGTTCTTAACTAGTATAGAGAGGCTGACACATTTTTTGTTAATTTACAATTATTTTGCCATGCAAAAATGTTTCCATGGCATTATTTCTCACTGAATGCACAAGAATCGATTGTAAGTCAAAATTTTTATGTTGGTAGATATCGCTGAATTGGTGTTATCCGTCTGAAGTTGGCTCAAAGGGTGTCAGCGGTGTCAGAGGTTGGGGAAAATGTTGTCGATATTGTGCCTTGATCTGGAGAAGGAATGAGTATAATGTCATTAATGCCAGTATAATATTTTGGACAGGGCATTTATCGGTGAGTTCCTTTGGGTAATTAGATGTTCTCCTTCTAACATGTATTAAATGAATTAATTCGACAATGGCTCCCCTTAAGTTTCAGATCATTACTTGGTGTGTAAAATGCTTCGAATTGAAATGTAATTCTATGGGTATTCTTAACTTTTCTCGAATATCTTACCATAATTTAAGATTCTGGTGCATGGGAGTCGCACAAAGTGGGTCAGTTAATACTAATGTATTGGTCGTGAATGAATGCAAAGTATATGCTGGGAATATGAGGCTAATTTAGCTTATTATTTTCGTTGTAAGTTGGATGAATCCTTGTTTTAGCCCACCACTCTACTGCTGTCCTTTATATTTTCATCTAATCCTTCCTCAACTTTCTGTGAATCAATGACACCTTTTCGGTGATGTAATGTTTGAACCTCCTGTGATGGTGTATTTCCAGTCCAGTTGGTGATAATGGCAATTCAGGTGTTTATCCTCCAGTGGAAAACTTTGGGGGGCACCTTTTTATTAGTGATAAAGTTATCCTAAATTATTCGTTGCTTATTAAATATGCATCACCTTTCATCGCTTTATTGCATTATTAGTATCGAAGAAGGTGAGAATAATGTGAAAAGAGTTCAAACAGGCCATCATCCCACGTGAAGTATCAATTTCTATCGCCAAGTGGTTGTAGTGGTGGTAGAGGCGACTCTGATGTTCTTGTTGGCATTCATTCCATGGCGTACAGAAAATATTTAGGATAGAAAATAAAGTTAATAATATGATTTGGCGACATTTACAATTGAATGAGATATAGATTTTTGACCCGAACATATACCTGAACATTTAGCTCCAAAGACTTTTTCTGAAATAGCCTTCTCTGCAGTGGTTATTTTCATGGCACAAAAGTGAAGGAAATACCATATCCCATCCATAATTCTGCCTCATAAAATAACATTGCCCAGTCATGAAAGAGATAGTATGGGGAAAGTACTCTGAGTATTACTGTGGAAACATCAGTGACGAATGTACTTGGGTCAACCAATTAGCTGAAATTACCTTGTACAGATGAAGTTGTCTTAATTTAGCTCTGTGTTGTTTAACAATAATAGTTCGTGTTTGTATGTGTTCTTAGCATTCCTTTTTTACATGTTCTCTCTTTATTCCATCCTGAATTTCTTCATTAGGAGTTAATGTGTTTCCTTTTGATCTTCCTCATACTGGTGAAGCACCGTCAAACGCCTCTTTTGTCCTGCTTCTGCCTTCCACATCTAACATATGTAATATGGTCGTTGACCCATTTTTGCTTCAGACTACTTTATATTAATTTCTAGACTTATATTATGACATTAGATTTCCAGTTTCAGCAGGTTCTTCCAAGTCACTGTAGTATTTTTTGAGAATGCTGAGTGTAATGAATGAGACTGTCGATGGTCTTGTCCTGTTAACATTTTCTTGAGAGTCTGTGACTTCCATAAAATTTGAGGTACACTATAGCCACTAACTGCTTGTCAGAACTACCTAAAATGTGGTGGTGTTCAAATTTTGTTTGAAATAAGTGCCTTGAAAATACATCTCGTGTCAGTGGGGAATGAGACCCATTTATCTATAGCTTCTGCCTCAGTCGGAAAATATCCATTTGGAATATCAGTTGTCATTGTCATCAATCCAAGATTGGTTTGCTACTCCTCTCCTGTCTTCATTTTGTATCAATTTTATTTCTTCCCAATTTCTAAGTTGGGTATCCACTATAATATTCTCCATTCTATTTAGTCTCATGGTGGCTATTATACATGAGAATTTGTGCTGTATATATCTCCCTTGTACTTAGCTGAGTGTTCATCTGGGGTATTTTCCCTGAGCTGCTTTTGGGATTTCTTCATTAGTGATTAACTCCAAAGAGGATAAAATAGATGCTTGTTTTACAATATTAATCTGTGCCACAGGACTGTTCGCGAAGTGGATTCTGTTGTAAAGTGAACCAGCATTTTACCAGCCTTGAGATTGGGATTCATGAAACAATAAATATCAGTACATTAGGTGTCCATATCAATTCAGGCAGGCAATGAAAAAATCTTACCTTCATAGTCTCAGGTATTATCGAATTTAACATATGATAAAATTCAGAACAAAGTAAGAAACGTGTATTTTTTGTTTTGTCCAAAAAAATTTCTGGCCCACGATATAGGCTGCTGCCATTTCTCATTTGCGATTTACAGCAAAATTTTAAAATGCTTTATCTCTGGAATGATTCAAGATATTTTGTTGTTTTTTTTATATTTGGAAGATAATAATTTTCTGATCAAAGGGAAATCCTTAGTTTGGAAATGTGTTCAAGTTCTCTTGCTGTCGCCTTTTGATTATTTTTTTTTAAAGAATTTTTAATGCCAATTCCAAAAATATTTATTTTTTTACTCAGTTGATTAGTCTCATACAGTACTGCATTCCCTGAAACTTTTCTTATTTTAACATATGCTAAATTCAGTAATATCCGAGACTGAAGGTAACCTCCCTGCCTGAATTGATGTGGAATCTGCCCTTGCTATCTTAAGAAAATGCAGTCCGTTTACAAATAAGGATTAAAATGTTAAAGAAATGTGTAATAAATTATGGATGTAAAATGTTGTTGAACATTGAAATTTGATATTAGCACTCAATAGCATGCAGATCGTGAAGTGAATCTATTATTAAGGGAACCCATCGTAAAGTGGGATCTACTGTTCAATAAAGATTCTTATTCTTTCATGTGATTTTTTTTCTTTTAAATTTGTGATATTTTGGAAAAAAAGTTTGTAAAATTGCTTTGCACTATGTATTTTTACTGAACCATCTTCTTGCTGACTGTCAGTATTGTAGAAACCTTGTCTCGTATGAATATTAAGGGAAAATAAAGTTCAAGATTTAGAGTGACAGTCTAATGACAATCCACTAATCCTGCTAACAAGATGGTGTGACTATAAGAGTCAATGGGGAATGTTAAGTAGATTTATCTTAAGCATTTTTGAGAAAAGCTTCTTAGGTGTAGAAACATAGAATTTGGTAGAATACAAAATTATCCAGCAAGAATTTAGAATTGGTGGGTTTTGTATGTTGTGAGATAAGATAACCACCTGTGAGATTACACATGACTCTGTATTGTACATTGTTGACTTGAAACTATGAATGACTCCACTCAACCAGACCATAGGAAATTTGTGTCATCAGGTTTTCACTTTTTTATGAGTTTTAGAAAATTCAATTTGTAGCAATATGTCTATACAAGGAGCTTTTGTGTTATAAATAATGTCTACTCTTAGGATTTTAATATTTTTCCGTGCAAAAACATTATTTATAAGAATCACAAATTACTAAACTTACAAATTTTTCACCTTGTAAAGTTAGTGTCTATTAGGAAATTATAGGTATAGTTCTCTTCTTTAAGTCAAATACCATCATGCTTATTGGGAGGTTGTAGTAATGAAATTTGCATTAAATGATGTCTTGCCTATTTAAAATGAGCTCATCATAGATGACAGGCTGCATCTGAGAATATATTGCTGCTTTTGGAAAACCAATGTTGAGCATTTTTTATAAAAATACTGTATAACTTAATGCATTCAATTACTATTGATAGACTTCAATATAAGTAAAGTTTTGTAATGCATGACAGGTTTTGCTAATTCAATATATGTATAATTAGAATTGACATCTTCCTGGTAAAAGTTCACCTTTTTGAGGCCATTATCTAACATTTCAGTAAAACCTGTCGCAAATGGTCATCAGTCGTCCTCATGAATATGTTTCAGTCCATTTCAGTTAGTATGTGAGAGGTATCCATAAGTCTGAGGTGAGACCAGCCCATTAAGACATAATTCTGTTTCATGCATGGTGATCCAGCTGTATCAAAAAGGAATTAATAGCTATTGATAAGGTGCTTCATTGGATTATAAAAAGAAAATACTTATTGGCTACAGTACAAAATCCCAAAAAATTCCATCATCAAATTTTGCTATCAAGTGTTTTTAAAGGAGCTGTCAGTTGTTGATTTTAATTCTCCTTTTCATGCCCTAGTCCAGAGGTTGTAGGATACTTGTTAGGTTTGGGGGAAAGGTATCAGTTGCATTTCTTCATTTTAGATTGTCAACAGACAGTAATATTTTTCTCTTCCTTTGCCATTTTCTTATCTTACATCATTAGCCACTCAGACATGATGTCCAATGTCATCCTCACTTTTCCAATGTACTTCAAAGTAGTAGGTAAATGTTCTTTATTTCACCTTTAGGGCACAGTGGGTTTTATGCATTTCCAATAACCAGAGGATGGAGAAGCTTCTTAGATATGCTTGAGCTCTCTTTTCATTGCTTCCCACCCGAGTAGTTTTCAGACTTCAGAGTCAAAGTATTATTAGGCAAAGCCCCAAAAAAATCCCGTTTCATAATCGTTAAAAATATCTTTGGAACAATAGTTGTCTAGCAATTTAAGAAGTCTGTCTGACCAAACAGTAACATGTTCTGGGACCTCAGTGCTCAGTGCCTGCCTCCTGCTTGAGGCCTTGAAGTCCTCAAGTTTTTTCTAAATTATGTGACTGTATCGAAGGCTATTTGTAGTAACGATCCTATTAAAGATAAAGTTTTTGCCCTCCCATTTGGAAAGAATGAAAATTGTTGTTATAGTTAGGAACAATTTTCTTCGTACTTTTATCATGGTTTGCTATCCACAGTTTCATCATTTAATCTTTTTGCATCAGTATGTCTTCAATCTGAGTCTTTATCACGTAAAAGTTCACAGCCAATTTCTCTACCCCAATTTTCTCCATAGCTGCTTTCTGTGTCACCTACCCCTTTCCAAAGTGAATTCCAGGTTGGGTGTTCTAACACCTCCAATTTCATATTTGTGTAGTTGTTAATTTTCTGGCATTTAAATTGTGAAATTCATTATGTATAGGAATATCTATTCATGTGTTGTGTTGGATTCATAATTTTTCTCTGAAAAAAATTGTCTTCTCATAAATCTTGTCTAGTCTGGCCCTACTGTCAGTGCAAAAATTATGTAGACTCAAGTTTGGACACTGATTAAAAATGAGCCGTGGTACCCACATGAATGCGAGTTACACCAAATTTTAGCTTGTTTTATTTTGCATTTAACTGTGGTTGCCGATTATTTTTACATTACACTTTCATTTTTTTCTTCCAGTGAGAACAAAAAAAGTGCAAGTTTTTTGCCGTTTTCAAATGGAGCACTCTCTTTGACATTTAATAGTGAAGAAACTTTAAGTTTAATCTTAATGAACTTGTAGTATTGTGTTGGAAAAACATATTTAAATGCATATTTAAACGTTCAGTTCTTTCTAATGTGCCATAAAAAAGTTTTTAACAAGTTTAACAAGTAAAAGAACTTTTTCTTGGTTATGAAAAGTAGTAGAAGCAAGATCTTAATCTTCATTTGAAGCTCTTTACAGCATTATTTAATAACAATTACCATTGTAAACTCACATTGTGTTATCGATTTTTAACGAGTTGATAAACAACAATAGTATTTTAGTTGGCTCAAGCCTGCGGTAAGGCGCCCGTCTTGGCGAGAGAGGGTGATGATAGTTTGAGCGCTCACCAAATAACCTCA
Organism: Ceriagrion tenellum; assembly: GCA_963169105.1. NCBI lineage: Eukaryota > Metazoa > Arthropoda > Insecta > Odonata > Coenagrionidae > Ceriagrion > Ceriagrion tenellum. Next base: position 107,673,979 of record OY720642.1, on the reverse strand, counting down.
ATAACTATGAAACCACTGTAGTGCAAATCTACATACTACAAACTTGTCTTTTTTATGGTCCCAACAACTTCAGTATATGGATGTTTTACTGCTTAATGTTCTTAGTTTTTAACATCATATCTTGTATATGTATTTTCTGGTCAAATATATGCACAGCCAAGTGAGGCAAACCCTAATTCTGGCCACATAATTCAAAAAAGTTGGCAATCTTCTTTATTAATAATCTTTATTATTCTCTCATCCTTTAATATTTTTCAAAATGAAATGGTGAAGCCATCTTTTACAGAACACATGTACAAATATGGCGATATATTGTGTTGTGGGATGTCATCATGCTTATTTTTACTGACATCTCATTATGAGATTCATATCATGCAAATTGCAATGATTTTCTGCAAAAATCGATTACTTTTGTGAATTACTGCAGTAGATTATAACTACTGATTCTTTATGATTATGATTTTACCTAGCACAGCAGTATCCTCCTCTCATCTCTTGATAAGTTAAGAAAGACCATAGTAGTAGTTTTTTAGTAACTGTTTGAAATAAGCTTTTTCTTGCTTGCCTCCACATGGCGCCACTGAGATCCAAGCTGCAAGTTTACTGCATCGTCATCACAGCTGTAAATTTAGACCCTTGTCATCTGTGGATCCTCCTAATCTCTCCTCCACAAAGGAGACCTATTAGGAGGATGTGATTACAGTCGACAGGCCACCCTTTATGGGAGTCTCCTCAACCTCTCAATAGGAGTTATCTCTGACTTTTAAGGACTGTGGTGTGACCCCTAACTTTAGTTCTAAAATTTGGCCTGATAAAATCAGACTATTAATATGGTCCTCCAAGGTTAATTTTTCAAAGGTTAGGCATTCATTAGGATATTACATTATGATGAATAATGCTTTTACATTCCATTTTCAAGCTAAGAAAGGTTCTTATAAAAAATCATCTTACTTATATTTATAAATGCAAGAATCCTGGCTCATATATCCTCTGGTGGCAGTTTGTTATACATGCCAGAGGCAAATTGATCAGTACCCTAATAGCAAAAGGGCTTATCAGTTAAGTAGATTTTGCATATTCAATCATCACTGAAGTTATTAAATCTCGCTGAAGTTCCCGTCGTGGCTATTTGCGCAGAATTTAGCTTTGGTTCCACTTGATCTAGCCTGCATGTCTGAAGATGGTGTATTCATTTCAGAATTCCATATGATGAAGAATAGTGTTGATTCTCAAGAATCAGTAAATGTGGAAACTATAGTGAGTGAGTGGATCCGGGACTGGGAGGGAGTTGGAGAAGGGGAAGAGCATTCACACGCAGAAAACCTAGCTCACGACATCCAAACAGCCTCTGCTATACACTCTCTGCTTTTGGAAGAGAGATCCAAGTACCCACAAGTAAGTGCTTCTCATATGGAGACTAGTATTATTTACCTTTCTCTATCTTATTCATCTGTGACACTTGTACATACGGGTATTTGATGCCTTGCCTAGATGAGATCATACTAAAGGTGATTGAATTCTAAGAGTCTCAGTGTTTCTCCTTATTTTCTCATTATGTTGGTTGTGTGTTAAACTTCAAGGGCATATCTTGGACCCAAATATGGAAGAAAAGGTTGTTGAAAGAAGTGCTTAATGTGTATCTTCCAGGGTGTAGCTAATGTGCTGATGAAAATAGATTTAGCTATTGAGTAAATATGTCCAAGAGAAAAAATGACTTCTAATCATTCTTCCTTTGTGGTTCATAAATACTTAATCATCCATTAGATTTGTCCGATAGGTTACTAATTGTAATCATGTTTTAATCCTTTCGCGCTGAATGTTGGCCATAGCCGACGCAGTTTCTCATACGCAAAAGAACGAATGTCTGCTCTAGCCGACGGGGGTTTTCCTTCACAAACGAACGAATTTCGGCTATGGCCGACGGAGGGGATGGGAAATGACCGCCGCCCGAGCAATTAACTCAGGTATGCTGCTCCCCTTCGAGACCCAGCTTAAGGACAGCCCAGACCCTTACTCGGCCAGTGAGATCGACCCTCCGCGTCAATAGTAGCCCTCCTTGCTGCATGAATCCGCGGTTAATTTATTGTATTTGCAATGGTGTTTCGTGGCAATTATTTTTTTCACTCTACAATATTTTTAACATTATGAAGTGACTTTTTTTTGTTGAGTCTTAGCAAATTTCAAACAAAATTCTAGCGTTGATAGTAACGGAGTTCTTGTGTTGAACTCTCAATACTTTGAGCTCTATACAGAACTCTAAATTTGTTAATATTAAAGCTAGAATTTCATTTAAAATTGTAAAACGCTCAAAATAACATTATAAATTCACTTAAAGATATAAGTTTTTGAAGTATACAGCGAAGAATTATTTTTTTTTCAAACCATCGCTAATGCAACCAAGTTACAGCGGCCTCCCGCTGAGAGAGGGGCTGCTAAGGGTTGGGGGGGTCGAGCCGAGTGCCCGGGGGAAGGGCACATTGTCCCGCTGAGTGGGGTTCCAATACGGGTAAAAGGTATACCTGAGCGATTCGTTGCCACGAGAGAGCTCCGTAGAGAGAAGTACAGAAAATTCTCGAGCTACTCGTAGCAGGGAAGAATATGTTTTGTTAAGTATATTGAGCTTTTGGCTCTTGTGAAAAGTTTTTCTCTTTATTTGATTTTAATTTTTTTCTGAACTCTGTAGTTAATATACATTTTTTGGGCTTGGATATTTTTTGTGTCTAATGTTTTCTTTAATTTCCTCTTTCCACTTAGCTTGTTCATGATGTCTGCGCACATTTGTTGGCATTCTACAGATCAAAGGAGCCTCCTCTCAAGACATTTACGTTACAGTTTATACCAACGCTAATATACGTGTACTTAAATGCTGTGGCGCATGATGACCATAAGGTAATATTGAGGCACAATTTCAATTCACATTATTGTGTACTTAAATAAGTTTTCCTTCCTTTTATTACTTCTTTGTGGACACTCTGTGTTGATGTGTGTGAGAGATTGATAGTTCTTATCTTCTTGACTTATATAAATAATGGTCTATTTTAATTACTGTTTCAATAGGGGGTTCGTGATGTAGAAACTCTTCTCATTGCCTTGTATAACCTGGAGGTGTTAGATGAAAATGGGAAACCCAGAATCCTTCACTTTCGAATACCTTCTTTGGCTCAAGCATCCATCTATCATGAGGTAAGATAATATTCATCATTGTCCTACTTTGATAAGAAGCAGAACTATTATGCCTACTATATACTCTTATCCAAATTGAACATTAATCAGGTGACACAGAGTCATAGTGAGATGTTTACCTTAGAAATCTTTTTTTTTCCCTACAGGGCTTTTTGTTTTCTCAGCTCACAAGCTTGGTTTTTAAGCTTTACAAAGTAACGTACTTGCTGCAGAAACTAAAACTCTTACTACCCATAGACTACCAGGGACGAATTTATTTTGCCTTTTTCCATTGTCACCTAATCGATAGCATAGAATTATGGGGTCATGCGTCCAACTTAAAAGATGTATTCAAGGTGCAAAAAAGCGCAATTAGTATTATTTCAGGTTTACACTCAATGGAGCATTGTATACCACTTTTTATAAAATTGGGTATTATGACCCTCTATGGTCGTTATATTTATAAATGTGTAGGTGAAGTAAAAGAAAACCTGAGCCCATTAGAGACAGGAGTCAATTATCATCACCACTTCACTAGGAAAAAGGACAATTTAGTGGTGCCTCACTGTAGATTGTCCAAAAGTGCCAAATCTTTTAATGCAGTAAATCTTGGATTTTTTAATTTATCGCCCAAAGAGGCTAGGCTTGTCAGCCTGTCTAGGTTTAAATTGATCTTTTACCATTGGCTTTTGTCTAAAGCATTTTATTATTTGCAGGAATTTGTTGAAAGTGATGCCTCTGACCTCGATTTTTAATTTCCTGATGTGTGCTTTTATTTTGTGTGTTTAACTATTTTATACTCTTGACGATGACCATTACAGTGTATACTGCTTAATGTCAAATCAAAAAATATTATTATTTTAGTTATATTTCTTGTTCTGAAAGTATACCACCTCTCTGTATTTAGAATGCAACACTATGAAATGTGTTTTTTAAAGGTTTTGTTCAGGGCAAAAATTTTATTAAGATTTAATTTATCAGATGTCTGTTGCTCCTTCCACATTGTATTTGTCATTCCCTCCGTTGTTCCATTTACATTCCAGAAAAATTCAATTCTCTTATTTGATGTCAATTTGAGACGGATGGAATGTAATGACCCATTGGATTGCACCCCTTGCACTTAATTATGCATGGCCGGTGGTGATTCATGCTTATTTTCCATTTCAGCCCATGAGCCTGGCACCAGCCTCCCTCACAATGTCGGCGCTGCAGAGATTGGAGGAAGTGGAGTGTGGTAGGGGAGGTGGTTGGGGTCCTCTGCCGCCCCTGCACGGCCCTCTCACCACGAGTCGTCGCCTGCCCCTGATCTCATCTCTCCTCACCATCGCCTTCTCCCCATCGCTCTCCTCCCTCTCACCCTCTGCCTGCCATAATGCTTGTCGCATTGCTTCAAGGTTTGTCCCGTTTCTCATTTTAATTCTTTTAAGAATTATTCCTATCCCTCCATAAAGCCATGATGACAATTTGACAAAACCTTACACATATCCATTTTCCATCATGTTAGCAATATTAAGGCCACTAAGCAGTTTGTGTCTGAAAACCTGCCATAAAAATAGGATTACATGGGAAAAAATAGGAAAACAAGAAGATGAAAAAGTAAGATGCTTAGGTGTTCAATTTAAAAAATAATACTTCATACGTTTTCACTCTAAATTTTTGTTGGCAAATAGATTTCAAGTTCTACATCATCATTTTCAAGGTAGCATTGGCATAATAAGTAGCTTTTCCAATTCCATGTATACAATCGATTAGGTTTAAGGACCTACAATGAGGAGTGGGTTTTGTTTGTCACAACAAGTCACTAGAGAGAAACAAAAAAAGAGAGAAATGAAATACAAAAAGTTGGGAAATGTTCAATAAACAAATGTTTCAACGGTTTCAACTATTTAGGATTAAGTGGTAGGTAGGAAAGATGAGCAATTTCAGGGTCATGTGGACTTACAGTGAGGAGTGGGTTTTGTTTGTATAAAAAAATCACTAAAAACTTTTAAGATTCTATAATTTAATAAATAATAACTCCTCGCAAATACGATCTCCCTCAATCTTACTCAACAATATAGTGTTTTTCTTATACATAGAAATGAAAACAAACTCGAATTCACTTGAGAGAAACAAAAAAAGAGAAAAATGAAATACAAAAAGTTGGGAAACGCTCAATAAACAAATGTTTCAACGGTTTCAACAATTTAGGATTAAGTGGTAGGTAGGAAAGATAAGCAGTTTCAGGGACATGTGGTGACATCAATGGGTGGCACATCTGCTATAGATGGTGATGTGGTAGGTTTTGAGGATTCAATTAAATCTTATTGAATCCATGGATTTAAGATTTGATCGGACCCTTCGAAAAAGATTTGATCAAATTCAAATCTGGTGGTGTGGGTGGCATATGCGCTACGTTACTGTAAACTCTTTTTCATCCATTCTTTTGAAATCTCGCCTCACAATTTAGCATTTTGACACCATTGTACTTTTAAAGTGTGATTATTTGGGTGAAAATTCATTTCATCATAAAATATGCATATCAGTGGAATTTTTATTTGAAATCATGTCATGTCAAGTTTCATTTAAAAGTTGCCTCACGGAGCATGTGCAACTCCACCTTCATAACCTTCCAGAACATTTTAATACCAATACACGTGCACTGCAGATCGTTATGCCTCCCATTTTTTATTTGTGCAAACAATAGACAGAAAATGTCTAGTTTTGTTTTGGAAGAACAAAGTTTTGAGCTGCATAAAATAGACACATATCATAGAATACGTCGTAAAACATTGCTTTTATTATATTGCAAATATTCCTCAACACCTGTTTTTGTTGCTCCATTGTTCCCTAGGTTAGCACTGCATACACAGCAGGTTCTTTTTAAAGAGTGGTTGAGGAGTTATTAGGTTCTAAACACTCATTATATATAATCATGAGTGATATTAAAATGCACTAAGAAACAGAAATAGATATTCATGAGGCCAAATGTTGATAGTAAAGAGAGGTAGTTCTCTCCTTATTACTAAAAGCTCATTATATTCAAAATACAATCAGTAACTGGAGTCAGAGTTTGAAACATCGCACCATTTTGTGTTATATTCTTATACTATGTCCTGCGGTTGCATCTCCAAGACCACTAATGCACTGAGGTTATGTGCATATAAATTTTTAATTTTAGTCAGATAAACAGTGAAAGCGTGCTATTTTGTGACAAAAATACATTTGAAAGGTTTTGAAACACCTAATGGGAAAATAACTAAGTTAGCTCAAGAATACAATTTTTTAAATCAGTTATGTTCACCCAACTGCCTTTCTTTATTCTTAATAGAGAAAGGAAAAGACTTCATTTTGAAACAAATTGACATTCAGTTTTTTTAAAGTTACATAATTAGATTTTAGAATAAGGAAAACCAAGAACAACTCTTAGGTTCATAAATTTACAAGAAAATATAATAATGGAATTGAATTAGTTTTATAATATGTTATTATTTGTTTTAATAAGGAACTGGAAAATATAATCGAGGGACAGTAGGATTAAAGATTTGCTAAAAATAAGAGATTCCAATTCAAGATTAGGATTTGATAAATTTTGGATTCGACCCGTAACTAACTAGTACAACTGGTATGGCCAGCTTTCCAGCCATTATTCTCTTACTAGTCCGTTCTTGCCATTCAGTAGACTTGAAGTTGGTCTAAAGGTGGAGAATGTGGTGTCATATCCTGAATGGGGGAGTATTTAGCATGGCTAGCATGCTAGTGAGGATGGGAACTGAGCCATAGTGGGCGGCTGGCTTTTAAATAAATGTTTGACTTCCACATTCAGGGATATTGTTAGAGGGGTGGGCTTCCTATTGCCATTCGTAGCAGTATTTTTTTGAGTGTAAGACACCATCAAGAAATTTCAGGCACCTTAACATATATAATCTTTCAATCGAATAATACCCTTCAATCTTATCTGGTATTGGTGTTGCCATTTGAAACAGTAGTGTATTATTAAGTAAAACATGAAAGCGTGGCTGTGAAAGGGCCCGTGCTCCAATTTGTTGCATTTATTCACAAATCTGTAGAGCCACGTAAGTACGCGAGTACATGCATATTGCAAATGCTCCTTCCACTCATTGTGAGGAGTACGACCATACAGATCGCCAACATTTGCTTCACTTTTATCAACTTCCAAGACTCACTTCAAGGTAGCTGGCGTGTAAAAATTGTTCAGTAATTAGAGATCCCACCTCAGGAGTCCCATTTCTTTATGCTAAGCCTGCCCTCAAAGTATCAACCAGGTCACCGGACCAGGCCAAGCTACAAAATACATAATTTTCAGACGAGAATGTAATCGCGTGAATTTTGGCTCTCAACGTAAATCTGCAGGGTGAACGTTATCGTGAGACGGGTCAGAAGTGCGAGTCGGTCGACTGCGCCACAGACGTTGCGACGCCAAAGAAATCGGGGTGGTCGTAGGTTGGACGGTCTGCAAGGACCGACCACCCGTCCGACGGTTCTGACTTTTCATGGGGAGATAGAGGGTGCTTTCAATTTAGAACGGCGATCGCCGGCAGTTTTGCAAATGGATCTTGCTTTGTTCGGCTCTCCTCATAGCGGAGAACCACCGAAAGCCGGCAATAGACGGCTATTCCTCTAAATTGAAAGCACCAGGGCGTGGCGATCGCCGGCTATAGCTGCAAATCGAAATCACCCAGAGTCCCTCCAACCGTCTTCCCTGACAGTTGGATGTTCTGGTCGGAACGTGTGTTGGGCCTTTAAACAAGATCACAGACCACCTCAAGTCAGTTGCGTGCTTACTAAGTGCTACGGGCAACTGGTGGTGGCTATTAAGCGGCTTGACTCCATCTCGGGAAGTAACTGATTTAGCTAGCCGTGCCACACAGCCGCTTGTAGCAGCGTGCGGCCAGATGCACCACTCAAGAACTCAACACTAGGGTTGCACCGATAATCAAAATGGCCGATTACCGATTAATCGGCCAAGCATTATTGGCCGATGCCCAGGGAGTGCCAACTTAACGTTATATTTCTTTGATTGGGGTGCTAACTGCTTACCACAATAATAGATGGCGTTACTTGTCACCGCGAAATTCAAATCCGGGAGGTTCACTACTGTATATTTTAAGTTTTATATTTTTTTGACCATTTTAAACGTCCCTGATTAATCTCCATGACATTAAATAATGGTATAGCAAAAAATATTCTGAAAATAGCTTTATATACTGCATATTTAAGATAAAAATCCTTTTATCATCAAGAATTGGAAGAAATACCTGATAACTTGATCCCAAATGAATGCCTGAAACACCTACAAATCCTAAATTCTCATGATTTCAATGGTGAAGAAACATAGGGTAAAGAAATTTAATTACTGTTATTATAAAAAATAAAATTTATTGCATAAAAAGTAAATTAATAGATAGTCAAATACACATAAATACATGAGGAAGTGATATAATGGCTGTAGCAATAAGCATTCAAAATTTTCCCCATCAAGGGTAAATCCTCGACTGCCTCTGAAAAAATAATTGCAGCATTAATTTAAGATATATGGCAAATTCAATCGAGAGGTATGAAATTAAATAGCCAAAATAGGTTTGTTCCTGGTACACAGACACCAGAGAAACTAGAAAGAATAGGTAGAATTTGAAATGAAAATTATTTTCTGCTGTAAAATTACCAACCACTGTTCCAAGGAGTGTGCTAAATTAAACTGTGGAAACCCAAAGATATGGAAAATAATACAAAACATTGCAGTAATAGAGGAATCCCATTAAAAGTTAAATATGGAAATTGAAATACACACATGTACTACACCTTAGTAACACAATATTAATGCCACTGGAACAATATAATAATGACATAAAGTACTTGAAGCATTTTTAATAAATTTTGACTCAGAAGACAGTTAATCTAAATGTAATTATGAAAGAATCACCATTGCCACAATTATATATTCCAATAGCTGAAGAAGATGAGGTTTTTTAATGTAAACAACCACCAAATTCTGACAGATTAATGAACTCCAATGAAAAATTTGAAACATTTAACCTAAAGCAACAATAGAAAAACATTACCACCACAAATTCATGAGTGAAGCAACAACCAGTAATCAAATAAGTGAATAACTTAAATAGTCACGAATCTGGGAAACAAATTCTTAGGAGGAATATTTGGGGTCTCAGAAACAGGAGGGCATGTATGAAGCAGTGTATGGTGGTAAAAGAAGCGAAAGAGGTTTGCGAGGGTAGGTCAGTATGGAGGAAATTATTGAAGCAGAGTTAGGTGTACAAATATGTATTTATGAGTGAAACTTGTTGACTCTACCTACCCCCGAAAGGAACGATGTGATTGGAATGAATGTATGTATGTATCTGGGAAACAGATAATTGAAAATAATTTTTTGTAGTTGGCTTGCAAAATCATCATAACAAACACAATTATTGACAAATAAATATGACATACATCTACTCTGATGAGCAGAACAATTGATCAAAAGAAATAAGACATGCACAAATATTCATGCACAAATATGCATACACATGCAGATGAGTCATGCATAGGGGTCAAATTCCTGTTTGCAGCCAGCTCACTGAGGAGCAGACATTGTGGGCTACCTTTGGTCGGATTCATATCCTTAGAGATTCCCGGTTTTGCTGTTTACATAAGGAATTACTGTTAGCTCCAGCCAGTTCAGCTCAGGAAGTCACAAGCCCTTGCACCACGTAAAGGTTAGAACCAGGAAGGGAAAATAGGGAAAAATGACTGTTACTGGAAGAGGAAGAGTATCATAGAGGACAGGAAGGTGGAAGATAAGAGAGAAGCCTGGCACTGGCATTAGCCTCCTCTTAACGAATAATGCCTAGGGGACCCACAGGTTTACGTCCCTACCGAAAGACGTGCTCTTATTATGAAGGATCAAAGCATTCTAGGATGTCTACATGAATTCCTCAATCTGTTAAACAAAATTGCATAATTGCAACTTGTGCAATGGAGAAGGCAACTTTTTCTTTTACATCTCTCCCATGCTCAGCATAAGCTAGCAAGTCAAAATTAATCACTTAGCGGGCAATGGGTATGCATAAGGAGGACACCAGACACTGGTGAGGAACAGTCTTCAAATGTAATTTCACAGCTTGCTAGCACCTGGCAAAGAAGCCAGAATTTGAGAAGAGGAAGTAGAAGCATCTTCATTCATTAGGGTAGACACATTCACAGAATAGGCTAGCTGAGAAGCACCAGACGATATTGGTTTGCCAAGAGGCAAGAAAAGGGTTGGCAGTATATTAATATTGAAGCGAGTCAAGGTGCTGTTAATGAATTGACTCCATTCAGAATGCTGCTCACAAATACAAAAATTATCAAATACCTTTGCCACATCTCACTGATTCAATTTTGGATTGCCACAGAACTCTCACCATTGTTCAGCTCTGGTGTCATCCAACATATCATGCAAAAAAAGAATTAGTGCCATGAATCCCTGAAGTGGAGCCAATGCCACAGTGTACGTGCCAACACAACCATAGCAATAGCCAACATAAGCTGCTCAATTCACTACATACACAAGAGTTTATGCACACAGCCAGAGTAAAACCATCACTTGCTTGTGCATGCAACTTCATTTGGGCAACCATGCTAGCAAATATTGAAACTGAACAACACTCACAATATACCCTGGTGAAAATAAAATGCGAATGAAGCGACAAAAGTGTGCATAAAGTGTACCAAAAGCATGAAAACAGTGACAAAAGTGTGATTTGTAACACCTAAAGTGTGAAGTAAGTGTGCTGAAAGTGGGTGAATGGAGTGCATGTAAATGAGCAAAAAGTGTGAATAGCATTCGTAAAGTGTGACTCAAGTATGCATGTGAGGTATGGAACATTTAATGAAATTAAAGAATACAAATAGGAAATAGAAAGGGTAACGAAGGTCTACAATTATGTACATGATTAATATTATTAAAACAAATGGTAAACTGTTTACCAAGAATTGTTGTCCCACTTACAAATTAAAATAAGGGGTGGTTTCTCAATAATCATCATAGGTTATTTTGAGTTAAACATCATTATTCACAATCGTATACAGACATATAGTGGCAATGAATAAAAGAGTTATTATACATAAACAGTGACAAAAGTGTGCCAGAGGTGTGCATGAAAAATGTGCAAGAAGTGTGTAAAGATTGTACATGGTAATATTCAGAAAAAGTGTACAAAAAGTGTGCAAAGACCAGCATGAACATTGTCTGCATATTTTTTTCACATTTTATTTTCACCAGGGTATGACAATGAAAGGCCACATCTCCCCAACCATGAAAAGCACAAGCCACAGCCATTGGAAAATATACCACCCAACCAAAAACCTGGCATGCAATGAAAATAACTTCAGTCACCAAAACTTGAGAAAACTCATTTCTTATATTTCTAACAAAACATGCTTTGACCATAAAAATTACACTCATTAATATAAAGGTTCATTTAAAGTAAAAAGCGAATTATATGTATGGGTATGCAACTTATGTCATTGCTAAAGAAGCAAAGAAAAGATTAAATGAACAATGATCCGGACCACCAGAGCAAAATAATCTCCAGGAATATCAATATCGTAGCCAATAGGAAACTAAATCAAGACTCGACATCCAAAACCATCATACTATCAAAGCAATACATAAGTCTCCCGTAGTTAACCTTAACATCCACCATGATGCGACATAGATGAAAATAATGTGATAAAAGATAGTAGAATATGTACATGTTGTTCTTGCACAACTTCCGTACGCCCTTTTCACGAATTTCCTCTCTTCCTGCTCCCATCATTTCCACTGTCACCGCTGAGTCTTTTCTTATTCCTCTACCACAAGGCACACTACCTGCAAAATTTCCGGCGAGTAATGAAATGTAAACAAATCAAAACCTCACTTCTCTATGGAAGGTTTTTGCTAAGGAAAACTATTTTTTAAAATCACGTTCTGCAATCATTCGAAGATGACAACAAGACAAAAGTTTATCATACCACTGAGTTTGCATTTTCGACGGAGGAATCCTAAGATGAACACAAGGTTATTATTTAAACTTAAATCTGTGTTATATACTGCCACTGTAGTGTATCAATTTCGTAAGAGATTTACTATGTGGGGTAGAAAACTTGACAACACAAAATGATAGGATAATTTATAACAAACCAAATTTAACCACAAGTCACACCATACCTGGCGAATGTTCGCGGAAATCGGAAAAACCTACACCCTTTCGACTGACATCCAATAATGGCACAAGAATTGCGCATTTAGAATGATTTCTTTTGATATCCTGTGAAGTTCAACTCCTTCTCACCATTCCAAGAATTTCTATCACGTTAAATATAACTTAGAAATTCGTTGTTTCAAACTAGTGCAAGTACAACGTCTGCTGCGTCTGACGTAGTCAACTGTTTCTCGTTATAATTGTAGTTAACTAATAGTTTTAGCAACAAAAGCACTCCTGAAAACGCAGAACCCTAAAATTAAATAATTAAGACGGCTTTTTTCAAAAATATTTATTAAAATATGTACATAGCGCCATAGTCAGATTTACCACATTTATAGGTGGAGTTACTGGCGCTCGGAGAGGGTTCTGCTATACCAGTCGGACAGTGCTGCCGATGCCTATGAATCGGCTGATTATTTACAACCTTCAGTTAAATGCCCGGAAGCCATTTTTTGGCCTCCCTCGCTCCCGCCACTCATCGTTTTGTTACTGGAGCATTTATTGTGACCTTCGATGGTGTATAGAGGGAGCCTAACTTCACGAAACAATATTCAGACTGGTCCTTAGTGAGAATTGAATGCTAGATGGGGCTTAGAAGACACCCTTGCTGCATCCACACAGGGTGGCCAAGAATTAAGGGAACCCCAAAACATCCCGATGATCAATCAGAAACATATAATTTTCATTTCTAGTATATATTTTATTCTATTCATTTCTAGTTCTATTTTTTACAGCAATATGATAATTGGCCGATTATCAAACCGATTAATCAGCCAAATAGCCACTACCATTTAATTGGAAAAATTGCCGATTAATCAGTATCGGAATTATCATCTACTTACTGATTAATTGGTGCAACCCAACTCAAGACGCGCTACTTAGTGGTTGAGTGTGAGGGAGGATGGGAGAGTAGGGTGGCCCCAAAAGAAAAATTTGAAAGTTGAATGGGGGGATACTTTTTCTGGTGTATTTCATTAATAAAAAACTATATAAAATTTTAGCTTGATTGCACAATATTTGACACTGCTGGAACAGAAAACTTACCAATGATGAATGTGAGGAACAGAACTTGCTATTTGTAATACAGACGTAAGCAATTTTTGATAGGTATGGAAATGTTAAGGATAAGGAGAGTTTAAAGTTAATTTAAACCTTTTTCAACCCATTAAAAATTAAGACTCAGTGTTTTAACCTGAAGTTTAGTGTGGATAGGTGAGGGTAAACCTCACCCCAGACCAAGCCATAGGCGTGTGAATTTCACATGTGCAGTGTAAGGGGGCCAGTTCCTTTCCCTGGGCCACCTCGCACTTGGAGGATTTTTTTTTTGGGGGTGTTCGAAGGCTTCACTAGGATTTGAATGAATCCAAGACCCTCTGATCACTAGCAAAGCGCTCTACCCACTAGGCCATCATGCTCCCAAAAATTAAGAAACACAAAAGTAATAACATTTATCATCAAGGGTTGTTTTTCTTTCATTTAACTATTATTTCTGCGGTAGAATCCCGAAAAACAGGAGAATTGCCTCTGTAAATTAGGCATTTAGGAACCTGAAATGTTGAAACATGATTCGACAGGGTCAAATATTGTGCAACCAAGCTGAAATTTTCTATGGATGGCTAATTTATGAAATTGCACTAAGTAATACATCCGCCCTGTCAACTTTCAAAATAAATTTTTTGGCCATCCTAATGGGGGAGGGGACAGATGTCCAGAGGGGGTCAAATGTCTGGAGGGGGAGGAAAGGCATCTGGAGGATGACTCCGACGGGGGCTAGTTACTGCAACGTCCTCACCCTGAAAAGGTGATCGCTTGCCCAGTCACACTGTTAAAGGAGTGAATTTATTGTCAATAAAACAGCATATTTTATTACTTTGTTTCTTATCACTTTTTCTTTTTTATTAATTTATATTTATTTGATATCTATATTTTTATCAGGTTGTGTCTAGCTAGGAAAATCCATATTATTTGTAAAACTTGAAAAATATCACTTTTGCTCTTATATAAACCGTGAGAATATAGCCTGGAAATTTTTAAAAATTTTGCCTTGAAAACCTGGAATTATGCTTGAATTTTTTATTGTGACTTTTGTGGACACCCTGGTAAGGCTGGGAGGTGGGGTAGGTAGTTGTAGCTCTACCCACTGTTCACCGAGAAGGACCATTTCAACGCGGCTGGACTAGAGATTGCTTTGGGGGGTAATTGATAAATTCAATGCATATTTACTACAAGTAGTGTACTCTTCAATGTCTATTCTCAAAGTAGCTCTCATAGGGGCACTGCATATATATGAGAGAACAGTTTCATAGTAAACGATACACATAGAGGAATTAAATAGACTACACATGCAATAAAATGTGCAAGAATACTCACCAAATTGTAATAATAATAATGCCTCTGAAGAAATAAGTTCAGTGTATTTCACACCTGTTGAATTTCAACGGGTACCTTCCACTAGTTAAAAATAAAGCTGGATTTTTAATTACTGATATTTTACATGCATATAAGTAATCACTTTAAACCATAGTTCATGGTAGAATTAATTTTTGTTCTCATATTGTATTTTCTTATTTGTGATTGGATTGATTTTTGACTTATTGTTAGTATGAGAATAACTTCTTCATATTTTGTGACCCTATTAATTAGTGTGGACCTTAAATAATTTAACCTGTTACTCTAAAATATTCAATGTTTAGTTTATCTGTTAAATGTTTAGTATATCTGTTACTGTACACGAGTCTCCAGTGAGAGTTACTGTGTGTTCCTTTACTGAGTTTGATCCTTTACACAATTGCTCTATCCTTTTCAAACTCATTTTGCAGATGGTATGGAAACCAAATGTCAGAGTTAAAAGTTGTCTCTCCATACATATTTTCCTTGTGTATTACTTACTGTTAAGTCTTTAATCTTTATAGATGGCCTTTGGTTTTGGTTGTTTAATGAAAATAACTATTACTCAGGCTAGTAACGCAAGGCTTTGGAGGAAACTCTGGCACAAGAACTCAGCAGCCTCCTCAGACGCACACCTGTCTGCCGCGCATACCCATATCACCTAAGCTACTCCTTGAAATGCTGAATTATGTTTACTTTTCAATGTGAGTACACTTCAAAATGCTGAACTTTTGTATGTATTTATCTGTTGCTTCATCTCATTCCATCATTCTATGAGGGTCATCCCAAAAGTAAGGTCTCCAAAGCGTTGGGGAAGGAGAGAAACTGTTTGTGCAGCTGTTGGTCACACTGTTGTGATATTTGCTTCCGCCACTTCCATACAAGCGTGTCTGTGCCTCACTGGGAGGCTTAGTCTTGGTTTGGCTGCCATTTAGATTGGAGCTCCTGTTAGACGCTACCGCCAAGTGCAAAGTTCGCACAGTTATTCATTTTATGAATGCAAAAGGTGCTGAACCAATTGAAATTCATCACCAATTGAAGAAAGTGTATGGAGAGTCCTGCATGGGTGCCAAAAACATTTGCAAGTGGTATAGAGAGTTTACAGTCAGTCGTACTGAAATTCACGTCGAACAAAGGGTGCAAGCATTCTCCATGACAATGCTCGCCCACACGTCGCCTGTCAAACCATCGCTCTCCTGCAAGAGTTTAAATTGAACATCATTACCCACCCACCCTATAGTCCAGACTTGGCACCCAGTGACCTGTTCTCTAAGTTGAAATAATATTTGGCTGGAAGGTGATCCAGCTCTGATGACGAGGTGAAAGATGAGGTTCAACGCTTTCTCAAGGACATGGTGGCAAGCTGGTATGACATGGGCAGACAAAATCTGTCACAGCGTCTACAAAAATGCATCGACCAAAATGGTGATTATGTTGAAACATAGACTAATGCTCAACCTTTAAAATTATGTTAATATTATAGAAAATAAACTGATTTTTTAATTTCTAAAAAAAATATGAGACCTTATTTTTGGGATTACCCTCGTACCATGGTCTTATTTTTGTGGTGTATGCATGGCATCTCAGTAAATTCAATTACTGAAAATATCTCTGTGTAGTAATCATCTCTGACATAAGTTTATTTCAAAAGTGTTGATAATGTGCACAAAAACCCATCATATAAGCCAAAATAAGGTCGTAATTAGTCACGTTGTTTCCCTCAGTAATTCAGTGCACAGCTCTAGTGCAAACTGCCCTCAAATCTCAAAATCTCAAACCTAAAAATCTCCCAATGTGCCATTTTTTGACGAACAAGGAAGCACATTAGATCTTGACAGAGTAAGAATGCTCCATGGCATGCAAAAACTAATAAGTTTCTTGTGTTCACTTATCACCCTCATCAAACAATTAATAAATTTTATCATAAAATTGAAATTTTTTAACTAAGTACTTGGAGGTACATAAACTTATGAGGCAATTTGATAATTGATTAAAATTTGTTTGATATATCATTTGATGGTAAAAGAGAACTGGAGTCCATAATTTAGATTAAATAGGATTCAAAATTTTAGATTCAGTTAAAAGAGATTTGATGGAATAAATTTTGAATTCATCCCATTACTAGTTTAAGTGCAAGAGCCTCATTACAATATCTGGAGATATTTAAGGATCTTTTATATAATGGCTAAACTGTCATAAATTTTTCCTCATTAAAAATTTTTAGTCCTGAATGTACATAAATAATAATGTTCGTATAAATTATCCCTATTAAATTTTTATATTTGTGTATTGTTATCCTATTGTATCCCTATCAAATTTTTAATTGCTTATAGTTCAGTGTGGATTTTTTGTATTTTTAATTATTATTACTTTGATTTCCTTGGCAGGTTTAATGGGCAGTCACATGTTGCAATGCAAGCACTAGAAGATATTCACCAAAGGGGATGCTATGAATGCTATGCCGATGTGATTCTTGTAACGAGTGCAATACGCAATTCCTTGAAGGTGAATCCATCCGGTACGTTTCCTCTTCTGAAAATATGGGAGAACCGAGAATTATTCTTCATTGTATAGTCTTAAAGGGTTGCTACAGACCTGGAAAACCTAGGAAAGTCTGGGAAAGTGAGACTTAAGCCTGGAAATTTGCTTTCATTTATCAGTCTGTTTGTTTTCCAGAAGTAAAGGTACCATTTGAGGCTCTTTCTGTTGACGTGTGGTCTTGAGGCTTTAAGTACCTTACCTGAATGAGGTGCAAGAGCTTGTATTTGGTCATAAGCCATTAATAATGCACTTAAACATACTTTCAGGTCCTAAACTTTTCATTCATTCTGAGGAAGATGGATTTATTTCTCCTTAGATTGCATGTCTCAGTTTTTCTGAGGAACCATGGTTTTAGCTTTGAAAGCCTAACTTAATGATGTATAGTCAGGTACATGAACTTGACTATGCCCTGCTATATCATAATTTTGCCTATGTCATCATCATAATCACTAGTCTTGATTTGATACAGTTTTCCTTCTACCAGTTAACTTCTTTGCCCCAACATATTTATTTATTTATCATCAGTTGGTATTGATTCCTTTTATACCATCAATGGCCTAATTCTGCTGTTGCTCCTTTGTACTCTGTAGACCAACCTTAATCAGTGTTCAAGTTAGTATTTCAAGTTGTTTAGAGTCTTAACATTAGCATCCCTCCCATTCACAATTGGTAGTCCATCTTAAGGATTGCATATTGCATGATTCAATTCCTTTTTTCTAATTTAGCTGAATACACCATTTGAACTGAAACATTCTTATAAGTAATTTTTAAAATAGATAGACCCAAGGGCTCATGGACTACTGCACTTGTCTTAACAGAAAGAAACTGCCATTACTAAGCTTATTCATTCTTCGGTAAGTGCATAATTTTTGTTGAATCAGGCAGAAAACGTGCATTATATTAATCCAGAAACCATTAACATTTGACAGTTATATTCTCTGTTAGTAATGTTCGTATTATTTATTCTTTTATCGATAGGGCAACCAAGTGATGGACCAATGGGGATCAGTGTTGCACTCTCTCCTGCTACTCCAGTATCTGTAGCAACTACTGTGACGAAATCGATGATTACCAATGCATCATTTCGGACGAAAAAACTTCCAGGTAATAAATTTTTTCCTCCTGTTCCCTCACCTCTGTTTTATGACCAGTGATTGACTCTTCTGAATCAATATTATCTGGAGTAAGTTTTATAGAAAAAATTGTGTGAAATGTGCTCATAATTTTGCTCACTTAAAAATTTTATTGCCTTAAAATTTGTGAAAAATAGTTTAGGCAGCAACTGTTTTAGTAAAAATAATGGGAAAATCTACCCAATCATTATTAACAAGTAGTAGTCTCTGCTTTCACTAATGCGTTGAAGTTGTGGAAAGGTAAAAGTAAGACCAAAAAAGTTCCTGGTCATCTGGTGAATATATTAATAATAATCCTTAATCTAGCACTTGGAGCTGATTTGAGGACCCTTTGAATTGTACTGAAGGCTTTTGACGATAATTACAGTTGAGTGCCAATTTTCCCTGCTTATCTAGGGGGATTCTCAATTGGATAATCGAAAGCAATTGATGATCCATTCATGTTCTATTGTGTGGTAGTTATAGCCTTAATTTCAGTGCCATGCCATCTCAAAGTCTTTTGCACTTATTGTGATGAAATATATGTAATTATAGTCGTTTCCCTTTACTTCTCTGTAACATTTTACTGGTTAAAATTGTCTGTTGGGTGAGTGTGATCAATATGCTTTATTAATTCATGGCATATCTGGTGGTAAATATTTCTTTTGATGTGCAATGCCTTCCATTTTGACACACCTTCTTATAATAATAATAATATATGATATATTATTATTATTCAATTCTTTTTTCTAATTACTGTCTTATTCATTCTTCATTCTTCGGTAAGTGCATTGAAGAATTATCTGTTAATTATCCCTTGAGAAATAAAATACCACCCGCAGACCAAAACAGAATCCAAAATCCAGGTGCGTTTGTTCCCACATTGGGCGGCGTCCTGGTCTGCGTCTGTCCCCATGTCAGGGGCGGTTGTATAATAGACCTGGCAGTAGGTATAAAATGCAAATCCCCCATCAAGGATTGAGACTCGGAGTAAAAGACGCCTCGGAAAAAGGTTGCTGCCTGGAGTTCGCCAGGGCACGTCTGGAGCTGATGCTGGACTTGACAGCATGCAAGCCATCAGTGATGGGAGGTTGAACAGGTGGGCACCCATTGGGGAACCCGAAAGAACCGCAGCCATCGAAAATAGGATGAACAATACACAAACACCTGCAACAGATGCTTCCCAATCTACATCAGTAGAAAATCTTGGGACCACTAAAGCGGGAAAAAAGCGAGTACGCATGAAATGGACATCTGAAATGAATAAATGTATCATGCATGCGTATTACACAATAACCCGGTTGGAAATAGAGAAAACCAATTATAGAAAATACATTTTCGATAAATTTAAAAAGCAGTATCCAGAATTGAATGCCACAGAGCAAAGAATCGCAGACCAGAAATGAGCGATCGTATGTAAAAGCCTCCTATCAATTCCAATACTTGAAGAAATAAAACATCAAGTAAGCACAGAATTGTCCAAAAACAGCAGTACAAATCCCCTACCAAATCAGGAAGAAAACACTTCAGATATTGCTCATACGCACAATAGAATAGAACAACCACCAACTACTTATTCTGCAGCTCATTCATTTTCGAGTAATGCAATGAATGAGATATTACCAACAGAAAATTCAGAAATAGTTCAGAGTCAATCAGTTACATTTCATTGGGACACCAATCAACCTGAAATGACAAACGGTGAAATAATTGAATTATCAGATCTTTTAAATAGAACGATAATAGAATGTTATGGAACTGACCCTAACAAACGACCTAAAATACCAAAAATAAATACTTCAACAAAATTAATGCAAACTATCGCCATGGTTAACAATATTCTACCCCGGCTAAATCAATATTCAAGCTATATTTCTGATATCCGAACATTGATTTATGCTGCTTCGATTACAGTTGGTAAATATTTGGGCTTCCAAATCAAACCAACCGTACAATCCAATCCAACACCAAAAAAAAACAAGTTATCCCACCATGGAAAAAACGTTTAGAAGGTGATATAGAACACCTCAGACAACAAATAGGTAAATTGACGCAATATCAAAATGGAAATAGAACGAGAAAATTAGTAATATCACTGTTTTCAAATATATTAATACCAATACTACAGATGAAAACCATAATAGACATGTCAAGGAATTCCTTGAGCATAATAAATAAAAATTAGTGGTTAAAGTTGGGCGCCTTAAAAGATATAATAAGTCTTTCAATAGAAAGCAATCAAAATCTTCAAATCTAGTGAAAAATCATTTTATAAACAGCTAAGATCATCCACAGCAAATAAAACTGCAGGTAGGTTACCAGATCAGGCAGATATGTATAGTTTTTTGTCCTCAATATGGTCAAATCCAGTATAAAGCAATTCTTGTATGAATGGGATGGGAAACAAAGAAAATTTATACTCCAACTTGGCAGAAATTCTCTGTTTTCAGTTTCAGTCAGAAGTTCTCTGAAATCACAGCCGAAGAACTTAAACAAGTGATAAGAAATACACACAATTTGAAATCACCTGGACGTGACGGAATTCAAAACTTTTGGTATAAGCAGTTTACGTCTTTGCATGAAGCCATAGCAAAATGTTTTACTGACATCATAAGCAATCCGATAAATCTCCCAGCATTTTTCACGACAGGGATAACAAACATGATTCCTAAATCGTTGGATACGGACGACCCTAAGCAATATCGACCAATAACATGCCTACCTGCTATATATAAAATATTAAAGTCATACATCACAAATAAAATATATAACCATATTGACCAGCATAATATAATTGCAGAACAGCAAAAAGGATGCTGAGTACCATATGAGATGTAAGGAACAACTGACAATCGATTCTGCAATTCTTCAACAATCGTGGAAAAATAACAGGAACCTTCATGTTGCTTACATAGATAATCGTAAAGCCTTTGACAGCGTCCCACATAACTGGCTTTTAAAATTACTAAATATTTACAAAATCCATAGCACTGTTATAAAATTCCTGGAAGCAATCATGCATAAATCAATTGTTTATACTGACGATAAATTTACTCCGTTAAATTAAAAAAATAATTCTCCTCACAGAGCAACCAACATTAAGTACCGTCCATTTAAATAGAAAGGTGGAAGTATGGGCTCAGAAGTAATTACATGGACTTCATCTCAATGACCTCAATCAACCATATGTTGATAAAATTGCATCAAATAAGTGGTTGTCATTGGGCGAAATCTATGGAGAACCGGAAGGTTTATGTTTGCCATACAAGACCAGGTTATCCACACTAAAAACTATGCAAAATATATACTTAAAGATAAAAACTCAAAGGATGATAAATGCGGAAGATGTTTGCAGGCTCCAGAAAAATTCAGCATATCATATCTGGTTGCAAGATGTTAGCCAACACAGAATACCTGAATAGACATAACCAAGTCGCAAAAATTATTCACCAAAAATTGGCCCATCAACACAAGTTAATAGATAACAAGACCCCCTATTATAAATACGACCCCGAAACTGTGCTGGAAAACGGCTCATATAAACTTGATTATGATCTAATGATCCAAACAGACAAAACAATTAGTAACAATAGACCAGATATAATACTGACTAGCTAGAAAAATAGAACTTGTTTTGTAGTAGATATTGCAGTGCCACTTTCCCATAATGTTGAGAAAATAATAGCCGAAAAAGTCAACAAGTACCAAGAATTAGCCATAGAAATAAAAAGAAAATGGAATATGGACAAGGTTAATATAGTGCCTATCGTCATCTCTGCTACCAGTATAGTCCCAAAAAAAATTCAAAATAGTTTTAAAATACTGAACTTGAATCCAAATACATATATTAAATTACAAAAGGCCATAATAAGGTCAACATGTCACATCACAAGAAAATTTCTCAACTATGCAGAACAGTAAAGAGTTACTTTGGTAAAACCCGTGCTCTTTCCTGGGTTTGCTATGGGTTAGTAAAGGTACCCTACACATAACCTTTATTGCCCTTTTCTGGAGTGAGAAAGCTTAGCAGAGTAACCATCATTTCCCCAGAATATAACTGCATAAGCTAAGTGTGAGTTTATTTTGGCAAAATATATTAATTTTAGTGTATCAATAGAGACAACATTAAGTAGCTTCCACAAGATGAAGATACCAGTGGCCATTTTCCGTATGATAGAGTCCTAAGTCCACAGTCAATGTGTAATGACCGATCAAGATTATCATTTAGATAAAGGCGTAGGAACTTTATGTGACTAGAGCGTTTCATTGTATCATTGTTCAGGTTGATTAATGGACTGGAGCAAGGAAGAGCTTTTTTTGGTATAAAATTGAAGGCAAACCATTTTGGCCATGTTTAGTGACAGAGAATTGGTGGAACACCAAATGGACATGTCTTTAATGGAATAATTGACATGGTTAATTAATCCATCCAAATTATCAGATTTCCAAAGGCAAGAGGTATCATCTGCATACAGTATGGGTTTACAGGTAGAAATGAAGTCTGGTTGATCATTTATATAAATAATGAATAGTAAGGGACCGAGAATGGTCCCTTGAGGGACACCTCTTAAAAAATCTAGGCCGGTATTCATAGACGGGATAAATAATCAATGATTGCTGAATCAACGATTATTCGTCAATCATTGATTATTTGATTTATGTATTCATAGACAGAAAACAATCTCCAATTCATGAATCACTGATTCATGAATCTCAAATATTTAGGATAATCTGTAATTGGTGAATTACAGATTGGATGTATGTTTATTTTTTGGTGGTATGAGAGATTGAACAGGCAAAACATTTTGTGGGTATCTTCAAATTTTTATTCAAGTTGACTATATAGTTTTATTAATTGCATATTGAAAAAGAAAATAAAAAATGGATTGGCAATGTTTTTTTTTTGATAAAAATGAATTAGCCGTGCCTACATTAGAATTATTTCTTATGGTTATTCAACGTTAATGAAGGCGTTGCTAGGGAAAATCAACAAACAGTAATCTCGTATTCCGGCAAGTGTTGATGATGTAGCATGTGCTGTTTAACGTCAGGAATCGTCCGACCATAAGTGTGGTCTCCTCTTTTTTCTATTCTCACAAAGAGACACCTGAGGCACCTATTCGTCACCTGAACATCATAAGAAACAGGCGGTCTGATGGTGTCAACTATTTGGATGGCCAAAAGATTAGTTATATGTTTCACAGTTCTGGACACCGTTGGCTGCGAAACAGAACTAGCAATCCCTACATATGTACGTAAAACGCCAAAGAAGACGAAGAGTAGCAGTGGCAGTATTTATAACTGATCATTGCCGATAAAGAAAATTTGAAATATGTAATTAGTAGCAATTGGTGATAGCTTACGAGTAAAACATTCATGGCAATTTCGGCCGATGCTAAATTCAGCATGAAGATTTTTTAAAATACTGCGTGATTAAAAACTGCTGTGATATATTTTTTTAAATTTGTAATATGATTTCAACAATTCAATATTGATGCCTAAGCGTAAAATCTCAATGCAATGAGCCACAGTAGCACAAGAGGAACTGTCAGTCCTCGCGGAAAGTGTTGATATATGACCATTAGTTCTAAGAAGAATATGCTCGATCACTATGGGTTTTGAGAATCGGTATCCTCTATTAAACTCTTCGTCTGTCAACACTCATGTCTATTATCACAGCAAGTTAGAATACAGATTTAAAACAGAGATTGACGTATATAATAAGCGGTCCATAACTAGACCCCAGTGAGGCCATTGACATTAAAGATTCACCCTGGAGTACAAATTTTGTGGAAAGTATCACGAGAAAAAGGGCGAGGTGAAGTCCTATGATATGACATGTAACTCAGAGGAAAAATTTCTCTCTGGTCGTGAATATAGAGATGGAAAAAAAACAGCCGTCGGCAGTCCCGAACCGACTGACCTCCACTTACAAATCCACGGCGCTAACCACTACACCAAACAACTTTATTTTATCTAGCGTGATAATAATAGTTATAAGCAAAGTCGCTTTGAGGGTGATTGAGACGGGTGATGTGAGGCTCCGGAACAACCTAGTGAGAGTACATTTTCCCAGCTTTTTATACTAAGGGCGGATATTTCTGATTATAAACTGATTAATTACAGTACAACTAGGATATGTTTGACGAAGTCCAAGGCGAAGTAGCCTTTGACCTCGTGCACGACATAGTAAATACAGCATTCAAATCGGCGAGTCAGGGTACGTAGTCTCCCCATGTGAGTAATTTCGATTTGTTGGATCCCTAATGTGTGTTTTTCGCAGCCTTTAGTGATACGCTGGTACATCGTCATCGGCAATCACATACGCCAATATATCCGAATGAATTTCCATTGCACGGAAATCCCAATCAATTCAAGGTAATCAATAATCCTAATCAATTGTTTATATAGAGTATTCTATGCCTTTAGCACCGTATAAAATTGTAAATTTGGAACGTAAAGACACGAATATGTCGTAAACAATTACAGAACTACCGACGTCCAACAAAGAAAAACTCTAATTAATTACGGTCGAGAGCTTAATTCACGAATCAATGATTATTTGGCCAAATAATTACAGTTTGCTTGACTATGAATACTAGAACTATAAACAATGATTATTTGACGACTATGAATACATATTAATCAGAGATTGATGAATCTCTGATTCAAGAATCATCGATTGACGAATCACTGATTCTTTGACGACTATGAATAAGAAACAGTAATTAATTAGAGATATAATCATAGATTGAAACGAATCTGTGATTATTGAGGACTATGAATACCGGCCCTAGTGGTGGAGATAAACCTTGAGTAAGCATGTTGTTGCAGCTTTGAGGATATTTAGCACACTGCTGCCTATCAGAGAGAAAAGAGGTGATCCAGTCTAATGATTTTCCCTTTATGCCCAAATTTTTTAGCTTAGAAAATAATATATCATGGTCAATGCTATCAAAACCTTTCAATAGGTCATAGAAGATGCCCAAAGGAACATGTTGTCTGTCAAGGCTTGGTACAAATTATTTAGAAATTCAAAAGAAGCAGATGTTGTTGACTTGGCTTTCCTGAAACCATGTTGATCTGAATGTAATAATTTGTGAGTGTCCAAGAAATTCATTATTCTATCATGAAAAACTTTTTCAAAAATTTTTGAAAATACAGAAACTACTGAAATGGGCCTGTAATTATTTGAGTCAGATGAGGAACCTTTTTTGGGAATAGGAGTAATAGATGCAGATTTTTAGTTACTAGGAAAATAGCCTTCCAACAGGGATACATTGATTATATTGGCTAGGGGTGGGGAAATGTATGGAATACAATTTTTGATGACACACAGGAATTTCATCAGGTCCACAGGCTAAGGAAGTTTTAAATGAACCCGTGATTTTTGTAATTTCAAGACTATTGGTAGCGTAAAGAAAAACAGATTACAGGAAAGAACTCGGCGTAGAAGACTTCTTGTGTGTGGTAAAAGGCCGAGATAAATTACAAAATTGTTCGTTGAATTTACTAGCTATTTCAAGGGGATCAGAGGTGGTGTAGTCATGAAATGTGATATGCTTTGGCTGAGGGGACTGAGTAGATGACAGTGTGTTTAGTTTGATTATACTCCAAGCAGATTTAACAACATTATTTGAGGCTTTAATCTGGAAATCATTGAAAGATTTTCTGTATTCAGCAATCATGTTTTGGTCAGAGAAATTGAACATGCAATACAATGAGAAAGAGAGGAGACTTTTCATTGACATGTCAAAAAGAAGCAATTCTGTGACTGTGAACCAAAGCATTGGTAGGTGGGGAGGTACGGGGGGAAGGGGCCCCAAAGGAAGAGCAGGGGCCTATGTACATAAGCCACTTTTAAAAATCTCAGTCAGCCTTGTCAGTTTTTTCAGGTAAATATTGTGGATAGAATTGAATATCACCATTAGAGATGCAATAAACGACTTGTCAGATGCATAATTTGTCTATGGTAGGCTGCTATTCTGAATGAAATAGCGTAAATGCTATCTGCCAGAAATAGTTTTCGTTATGCTTTTGTTTAGAAGAATAGAGTGTTATTCTTCGAAAGAAAAGCATAACGAAAGCTATTTCTGGCAGATAGCATTAATGCTATTTCATTCAGAATAGCAGCCCTAGTGCTTAAACCCAATAAAGTCACAAACTGTTTGTTATTGTACCACATGACTTCTTAGTTGCG
This sequence comes from Ceriagrion tenellum, assembly GCA_963169105.1. Classification (NCBI taxonomy): domain Eukaryota; kingdom Metazoa; phylum Arthropoda; class Insecta; order Odonata; family Coenagrionidae; genus Ceriagrion; species Ceriagrion tenellum. Next base: position 107,647,346 of record OY720642.1, on the reverse strand, counting down.
TCACAGAGTATATATTACTATATGGTAAGGTGATCAGAATTATCTTAAACTGTGCTTACACATGCTCTGGATAAACAAAATCATACAATAGGAAAACGAGAATTTCATCACAATATGTGTGGAAGACTTAGAGAAGGCATGTCACTGTAACCAAGACCAGAACTAACTGGCAATTGAACATGAATGGAATATCTATCACTCAATTCTGCGATTGGGGTTCCCCCTCCATTGGCATTGATAATCAGGGCTCCACTGTACATATTTTTATGGCATATATTAACCGACTGCTGTTATGTTCCTGATCCAATCATTCTCTAGTCTCGTTTTTGGTACAGTGTGGTGTGCTTTTTTCTATTTACCATTCATAGTAGAAAATGTTGTTAGCACAGGATCTATGTGGGTGAAATCTGCTGTTCTTTTATGTCATTTAACTATTGCTCTGTCATAAGTTTAAGAACCTAACCTTTTTATATACATATTGAGGAGGTAACATACAAATTATTTTCTGTCATTGTGTGACAATTGAGTTAATTAGTGTTAATTTACCAGAAAAATTTTGTGCTGGAAATAGATATTGTCATGTTGGATCATTTGAAGATAATTCCTAAAAATGGGTTGTTGATTCAGTGATTGTCCTTATAACTTTCCAATCCTTCAATGGAATACTGATATAAATCATTGAAGGGACTATGGCTATGAATCTTCCTTAGATTGTCTCTCTTTTCCAAGCGATGAACTTTCTTTAGGTATAAAGATTTGGGGTATAATACATGTATTTTTAAAGACTATTTTTGGTAACATTTTTTTGGTTATCTTTGATTATTTTGCCACCTCCATTTGGAAATACAAATTGTTTTTCCAGATGACCCTAATTATTATCGACGGAATAAGTTATGTATCTGCATTGATCGTATTAATGATCTTGAAGTGTGCCAATGTATCAGAAGGCCAAGGACATGCTCATGCCTGGAGAGAGACCCATATGACAGTGACGATTCTCTTTATAGTTGACTGAGATAAGATTCCCATGAAATCCTTTGTCAGCTGAAATGAAATTTTGTTGTTACAATCTCTCCTTAATTTTGGAAGTAATTTCCGTCATGTGAAACATCTGATTAGCAATAAAAAACTATTCTTGGCACTCCAAAATTAATGAAACACATATTAAAGCATCCCAATAGTTACATTAAGGTTTAGGAAAATAATAATATTGGCCTTGTTTTCACGCTTTTACTCGCATATTGCCTTGAAGTAATGAAGGATGGTGTGTTTACCATTCCTAGGAAAATATTAGAAATCTTTACTTTGTATGTTAACCAAAAGAGGTGATATTACATTTCCAAGTTGGCACTTGAATTCATTATAAAGTAAAACCGCTAATTTGCACTTTTCTAGGAATAAAGTTCAAATTCTGGGAAAATGCAATTAGTGAGGAATGGAGAATATTCACCGTTACAGTGTAGAGACCAGTTATCTTTGACGTTTTTTTCAGTTCAATGGTGATTCTAAAATGAGAATCATCTTGTTCTGAGAGTTTTGTGTTGCCTGCAGTTGAAAATGTTCTCTTTTACCCTTGTTTTTCATTTGTCAAGGAAGATTAAATTGACTTCCCAGAGTGTTTGTGGAAAACTCAGCTATGCATGAGAATCTGAGCTACATCGCTATTTGACTGATGCGAACTGGCTTCTTCACCCTTCTTCCATCCAACTTCTACTTTATTATTACTATTCTCCAGTCAATGTGGCATACAGTTAAATATGAAAAAGAAAGTAGTACAGTAAGTCCTCGGTATGCGTTGTATCAATTTACGTCTGATTCGATGATACGTCCATGCTGACAAGGGTGTTGGAAAATTTTTCCCTTTATAATGCTAATAAAATAGTCCATATATGCATATGCTTGCATTTTTTGATAACTGAGACATAATCGTCTCTACACAGCTATTTTTTCTGGAATAAAGATAAAAAACGAATTTCGAAATTAATGCCTTGAATTGTCACAGGATTAAAGTTGTCACTAATATCTGGATCCATTTTACAGTGTTTTGACTTTGTCACTCTTCTTCCGCACCCATCTCTAACCTAAGTCGAGGCCTTACAGTATCAGTTTTTTATGAAGTTCTTGCATTTTTTGCATTTCATTATAACTGGTCAACAGGTCATTTTTAATCTTCATGATTTTAATTTTTGTGAATTAATATTTTCTCTCACATGTTTTCGCATTGCGTTGTAAACTTACAATGCATGCATTTCATATTGCAAATGGTACAAAGGATGGAATCTTTCATGGAAAGATTGAGATTACGAGTTGAAATAGTTCAAATTTACATCACTAGTTGAGTTATGTTCATACCTGCCACTCTCTAATCCACCATGAAACAGTTAACATCACCTCGAGCAGATAACATCTTGTCTTTTATGAACATATGTTCTGACAATTAGTCAAAAAGTGTTTTTATAAAGGCTCTTATGCATGATTAACTTCATAAGAAAGTGAAATATTTTTCTTCATTTAGCACGTAGAAGTGCAAATTGCAGAATCTGGAAAACTGTAAATGAAACATTGTACAGGTATTTGTAAATGTCTGTGGGCAAGCTCAGTCGTGTGCCATTTGTGGCCATGTGGAGAATTAATTATTTATGTTGGTGCTACTTGGCTGCTAAGTGATGTGGGCAGGTTTCCATATATTGGGTGAGGTTTTTGAAGTCCAGAAAAATGTGGGGATGTCAGAGTGCCAGGGTTGAATGGAGGTTACTTGTCGCCCCAATCGAAGGGTCTATGAAAGAAACGCTCAAGGAGAGGTTTGCATTTCTTTGCTTTTGCTGCCAATATTTTCCTCCCAACCAAAATCCACGGGAATGTTCCGCTGCTTAAATGACTCATGCGAATAATGCACATTATTCCTACTCATTCTGCGCCGAGTTTCCACGAAGAGCGTCAGCTATATACAGACCTGAGGGAATGGAAGAATTTAGCTTCGATACGTGTGCACTGAATATTCAATCCGCAAACTTCAAATGGATTCAATTTCATTTGTTATCTGTGTAGAGAACAACCCATCTCGTCGATGGAAGTTTAGATTTAGCAATGAATATACCAAAGTAATAAGTAAATGGATGAACCACTCTCATATGCCAGTGCCAGTTTGCTATTTCAAAAGGGAAGCATATAATGTGCCCAACAATCATGGGAATGTAAGAGGATTACTAATGCACAACAACAAATTCAGAAATATCTGTGTGGAAATCAGACATTATATTTATTCAGTTGTTAATCTGATGCATTTACTCTGTAGTTAATCGCCACCTATGAAATTTTAAAAAGTTAGCAATTTCATCGGTCATCTCTATTCTACATATTTTTACTGGTGATGAAGCTCTCACAATGGTGGGTGATAACAACGTGCAAGTCTTGCAAAAGCCATATTTAATTGTTTGGCTGTCATAAGGACAATTGATGATGCAACCCTAATGTTAGCAGAGGTCTAGCGATTTGCCGTTCTCCAATTAATGCTGTTTGACTGTATTTTTATGTGCAAGGTAACAAACTGCCAATCATATTTCTACAAGCTTTAAATTTCATTTCCTTTGAACTGTATATTGATTAGAGATAGGTAAATGAATGATTCAAAAGGAAATATTATTTTTAGTGAACTAAGCAAACCATTCATTGATCCCGACAATGAATGGCAATAAATTAAATATGCTGCCTCCTTTATCGACTGGCTTAGAATGGCTTTTCATATCTGCTTGCTAATAGTGCCATAGACATTAAAATTATTGAAATTCAAAATGCAGGAGACAATTGTGGTTATATGTTCCCATTGCCAGGACAATATGTTGATTGCCGTTTCGTGTGTGGCAGAAAGTTATTTTTAAACCGTCTTCAGTTGCATGCCAATATTCAAGCATCAAAGTTGTGGGAATCCACTGCCATATTATGTGTCCTATGAAATTATAATTACGACTGGCTTAGCGGTCTGAAAACTTCGTGTACATTTCTATGTTCATTTAAAGGTTTCTAAGGCCTAAGTAAACTGATAGTGATGATCTCTCTTGGTCTCTTGCTATACCCAAGGTCATAGAGAATATGGGTAGAATACAAGGTCCCTTGTACACTGCACTGGAAACATAATAAATAAGGCCTCTCCAGCCTAGGACAACTTGTTATATGGAGAGAATGTAGTCAGTACCTCAGACAGTGAAGGGAAAATTCAGAGCTTTAGCAGTGAGCTCTTTCTTCTTTAGAGATTGGCACTTTACAAAGTCTTTTCCGTCTTAAATGTGATAGGACACTATCCCATTTCAAAAACTCAAATTGATGAGAGAGATATTCACCTTTACAATTTAATTCAGCAAACTATGTTTTGAGAATAGAGAAAGGAAATACACAACCCCAAATAAAACCTTGATCCAAAATTAGGGACTTCATGAAGACAGTCAGAAGGGAAGGTTAATGTATTCAGATACTAAATCTTGAGAACAATGCTGAGCCCAAAATGTGAAGATGCTGTCTGGAAATAAAAAGAAACAAAAACTTAAGAGTTACTATTAGAGATCCTGACATCAAATCACAAATTAAAAGCAGAAGACTATGGTGGGCAGGATATTCTCACTTAAGAGTTGGGGAATCAACACTGAGATCAGTGATGGAATGCACTCCAAGTGGAAGAAAACAGGGATGGCCTCGACTATGCTAGAAAGACCAAGGCCTGAAGAATTGTAAGGGAATAGCTGTAGATATAGAGTTGATGAATGACCAAGATAGTTGGTAATAAATTGTTAGTGAGGCTAAAAACATTCTTAGGTGTGAGTGGCTGGGTAGGTAATATAAGGTAATTATGAATCGAAAGAAGGGATACCTACACTACCATTGAATATGTTTAAAGTATTTTCCTAGCATTATGGTAAACTAAGGATAGCTATTTACTCATCATTTATACTATGCATTTCTTAGTGCTCTCATAGCGTTTATAAAAATGCGGGTGCAAAACCAAATAAAGAGAAAAAATTTCTTTAAGGAAGTTGCACCAATACCTTATCAAAATTGGTACCACCAAAAAGTGTTATCTCATAAAGTTAACTTTAGGAACAGGCCTGAATGGTCGTTTTTTGCTTTGACTCAAAGAGTGGGTCCAGATGACAGCCCAGGAAGAACTGAAGCAATTAGCAGTCCGAGGTAATCAACGCTGTACCCATAGCAATGAAACCTACACACCTGTGTGACTATATCAGAGGGCAAAATGTCTAATTACCAGGATGACAGTTGCCTTTCTTACTTCATCTGATACAGGTAAAGGAAAAAAGAATGTGATGATGTTCCTTGGAATGGCAGTCTTGACTTAGGGAACATTTTTTACTAGAAGACTCCACCCTTCTCTAAAAATAGACATTTGTACCTTTTACTATATTTAGAGGCATATGCATCATATGTATCTAATGAACGAATAATAGATACTAATAATAGATGAAATGAACAATAAGAATCTGAAAAACATTTACTCAAGCCCTTTCTCATGGCTTTAACAGTACATAATATATTTTTCAGGGCACAAAAATGGTGATATAAAACAGCATATTTATTTTTATTTATTTATTTATTTATTTCAAAAAACTGTTCACATACAGCAGTAGCGCCATTTACAGTGAAGCATATAACAAAAAACATGAAAGAGGACAAAAACACAAAAACAGCATAAAAATAAACAACGAGAGCCCAACATGGAAAAGGGAAATATTTTATTTGTTGACTGGTGGGATATAGCTTGGGTGGTGAAATACATTGTTACATACATACATACCCATCACGCCGTTCCCTCCCGGGGTAGGGACAGTCAAAATGTTTCACTCATTAATACATAATTGTACACCTAACTCGGCTTCAATAATTTCCTCCATACTGACTTATCCTTGCAAACCTCCTTTGCCTCATTTACCCCCATACACTGTTCATATATGCCCTCCTGTTTTTAAGAATTCCTCCTCCTAAGAATTTCCTCAACCACATTCAACCACAACTTTCTCGGCCTACCTCTACCTCTCGCACCATTCATTCTACTCTCATATATCTGCTTTGTTATTCCACTCTCATCCATTCTCTCAACATGCCAAACCAACGAAGCCCACTCCTTTCATACACGTTCATTACAGGAACATTTAACCCACATTCATTCATGACCCACTCATTCCTGACCCTATCCATCCTACTATTGCCGCAAATATTCCTCAGATAACTCATACCCTCGGCGTTTAGTCTACTCTTATGTCTATCCTGACATACCCATGTTTCACTACCATATAGCAAAGTAGGAAGAAGTACACTTTTGTACACGGCAATTTTCGCTTTCTTAGACAAGCACTCATTCCTTGATATGCTCCACATGCTACCTACAACATTATTTCCAGCATTCGCACGTCTCTTTATCTCCTCATCTATTCTTCCATCTTTCGCATACATCTTACCTTAGTACACAAAATCATCCGCCTGTTCAATTACTTCACCATTCGCCCTCATCCTACAGTTATTCTCCCCATTCTCCTTATCAAAAACTACTACTTTGGTCTTGCACGCATTTACCTTCAATTCCATTCTCTCCGTTGATTCACAAAACTTATCTAGTAGCTTCTGTAATCCCTGTTGACTGTCTGAGATCGAAACAGCGTCATCTGCATATAGAAGAACTCGCACGTTTACATTAGCAATCAAAGCACCATTGTTTTCACTACATGCGTCTCTAACACATTTATCCATAAATACATTATACAGCCATGGAGACATTACGCACCCTTGCTTTACACCCAGATTTATTACAAACCAATCACTCAGAACCCCGTTAACATGATAAATAAAAAGGATCGACAGTGTGAGGGAGTGAATGTAGAAGGGATGGGAGGCGAAATAAAGGTGAGTGCTTGGTGAGAGATATCCTAGGAATAGGCAGATGGAGTAGGGTATGGGTGCAGGTGGATTGAGTTGGTATCCTGAAGTTGAAGAGAGAAAGCAGTTCAGGGCAATCGATGGGCCAGTTAAGGGTATTGTGGAGGAGTTTTAAATACATTTTAAGTCTGTGGTTTTCGAGGTTAGAAATGGAAAGGGAGGACAGCACAGCGTTTGAGGACATATTATGGAAATGTGGGACTCTGTGCTTGACTATTTTGGCAAAGAAGGGAGAGATGCAATCAAGGGATTTTAGATTAGTTGGGGCTGATATAGACCTAATTGGGGAGCAATGTGATACTATGGGAAGGACAATTGTTGAGAAGTAGAAAAGGAGTGCAATTGGATCTTTAATTTCTGTGAAGTGGTAAAGAAGGCCTATTAGGGACATCGCTTTATTTTTTACAGTCTGAATGTGGTCGGAGTAATTTAGTTTTTGGTCGGTTAGAATGCTTAGGTCCTTCATGGTTGTCACTCTGTTTAAGGGAGTTGAGTTAATGTTGTAGTTGAAAGTCAGGGGTTTTGTTTTCAGAGCAAGAGTCATGATGCTGCATTTTCCAGGGTTTAAGTTAAGTTTCCAGGTATCACGCCACAGGGAAGTTTGATTTAAGGCAAGTGGAAGTTGAATACAGTCAGAAGTATTATTAATTTGCTTGTAAATCTTGCAATCATCAGCTTAGAGAAGGGTATGAACTTGGGAGGAAAGGAGCTGGGAAGGAAGATCATTAATGAATAAATTGAAGAGATATGGCCCAAGGACACTGCCCTGGGGAATTCCAGATGTTACAGGAGACCAAGAGGAGGAAGCACCGGCGAGTATTACACGCTGGGTTCTGTTGATGAGAAAGCTGGAAAGAAGGCTGAGGAACATACCATGAATGCCAAACTGTTGGCTGAGTTTATGAAGGAGGAGTGGATGATGTAGGGTGTCGAAAGCCTTGGAAAAGTCAAGGTAGATGGCATTAAGTTGAGTTGATTTGTCTATTGCCGTGACGGTGTGGTGCTGAAAGAGAGCAAGATTTGTCAGGCATGATCTTCCTGGGAAGAAACCATGTTGCTGGGAAGATAAAATGGGAGAGGTGAAATAGTAAATCCTGTTGAGAATAATATGCTCAGAAACAGAAGACAGGATGAGAAGCAATGAGATTGGGCGATAATTTTAGACATCATTCTTGGGACCAGTTTTATGTATCGGAATGACGTTGGCACATTTCCATTGAGGAGGGAAGGTTCCTAAGAAAAAACAGCGATTGAACAAGAGGGCTAAAGGTTGTGAGAGGGATGAAGTGCAATTGTGAATAAATTTAGGGTTGAGACCATCAGGGGCAGGTGAGCGGTGGAGGGGTATTTTGCAGAGATATTGAAAAACCTCCCAGGAATCCCTTTGTGTGTGGGATAGGGAATGATTTGAATTAGGAAGGAGTGAATGGACAGGGGTGATACTGTGGTTGGAAGCACGCTGCAGACATTCGGAAAAGAATTTTAGAAAGAGGTTAGGACTCTCTGATCCCACGGCATTTTTGGTACCATAGGAGAGTGCTTCAGGAATTTGAGGACGATTACGGCATTGGTTGATAAAGGACTAGAATTTTTTGGGGTTGGAGGAAATATCAGAGGAGACAGTCTGTGCATAGTTTTTGTAGTCACGGCTAATGAGGAATTTGGAATATCGGCGGAGATCAATGAAGGATTTCCTCATTTGGGACGGCCTTGTGGAGGTACCAAGCATGATTTTTGTTTTCAAGAATATATATTGTATCCTGTTTAAACCATGAGGGGAATTTTTTTGCCTTGGGCTTAGCTAGAGGAACAAAGTCTTTTATGATGGCCTCAAGGACAGCGTGAAATAAGTCCACTCCTTCATCACCAGGAGGCCTAGATAAATGGCAAAATAATTAAATAATGGCTGAAACTATTGAATTCGTGGTGATCACTAAAAATTTAAAAGTTGTCTACTGCATTAGGCTTAATTTCCCACTGTCAGGCTGATGTAGATAAAAATTGTTTTCTTTGGGGAACTGGACTGGTATATATTAAGAACTTATATGTAGCCATCATCATTTTCTAAATGTTAATTATACAAACACAATTATTCTATTCTAGTGTCCTCCACAATTTGGAATGCACTGCAATATTTATTGTTGATATATGTGGAGTCTCCATGTGTCAACAATGCATACTTATTTGTCCGCACATTTTTCAGTTGCTGCTCTGACTAGCTTTACCAGTGAGACCCAGAGGTTGCAATGCACACACATTAAAAAGCGTTTTTCTTTTTTGTTACAAAATCTGAGCATTACAAGTATATTCTCATACGAAACTCAATGGTGGGCTTCACTGTCTAAGGCCATTTCTCACAATGATAGCTATGTGAAAATGGAGGTTTTCTGCGCTTAAAATGGACATGTGCAACATAAAATTCTTCAAACTTTCAAATGACATGTGGCTCGGTTATGTAATGCAAATAAGCACGTAGATATCACCATAAATATTACCACGTGCTTGCGTAAATGAAGAAAATTATGTCATGCGTTAATTTAGCTATCATTGGGAATTTATAAAAGAGTATTTTACCCAATCTCATTAATCCTAATAACATCAGAAAGTTTGGAAAATGGAATCGGAGAGGTTAAAGGCAACAGCTGTTGTTTTCATCCCCTCTGCTGTTGTCTCCTCCTCTCCAACCTGTGTGGATTGACATGGAATGATACCATTACTTAAATGATAAGCATTAAAAAATACCTTGTGAATTTTCTTCATAATTCATAGTTTTATCTTATATTATTGAACGAGCTATGTATGTAGAAATATTTTCTCAACAACTAACTAACCTATTCTTCTGAGTGTGAGTTTTCCAGGGGTTTTAGGGTACGAGCAATTCATTTGACCAAAGGCCTCAGGGCAACAGTGGACCCAAGGCCCCCAAAATGGATCCACAATATACTATCAAAATGAACTATTGAAATCAATGTAGGGGTTTCTTTTTTTGCTTTTTTAAATCACTTGCCATCAAGATTGAGGGTTCAAATTTTCACAAAAAGTTATTTGGAAGAATGAAGTATTCAATTCTTTCTATCTATTTTGTTATTCTCTTTGTGTATATTTTAGCCGTGTATGAGAATGAAATTTTTTTCTCGAGTTTTAAACTATCAGTAAGTTGGTCAAGAGTCAGAAGGTTCAAGGTTTTAGAAGAAGAGAAGGACTTAAAGGATGGATATGTAATGATCATATGGTCTATTGATTGTCTCCTGAGGCTGAGTTAAACAAAAAAGAGAATTTAATACTCCAAAAGTTTGGTCATCTTGTTTTACTTACTAATGAAAGCCAACACACACAATTTAAGATATCCATGCCTATTAGATCATTCCTTGTTTAATCCTTTTTCAGCATACGTTTTAAAGTAGGATCATTGCTGCAAAACGGTTGGTTTTACACACAATTAGCTGTGCAGTCTTGTCACTATTTTTATAGTTTTTATTTGGAAAAGGACATGTTTGTAAGGAAATATCTGCTTCTGCATTCATGTACTTTGCTGGTGTGGTATTTGAAGGTGCAACAACTCTACGACAACATTATTTTTCATATTCCAAGAATTACAGGTTTTCTGTCTCAAATCTGTAAATAAATGTAAATTTGATTCATTTCATTTGGTCATTTACTGGCATAGGTTAAGATGTTTAGGTATAAATCTTCAATCAATCATAATTTTGAAGTTCCATTATTATCACAGAATCATCTGAATTTATTTTTTTGTGTAAATTTTAATGTACATTTTATTTATATTTTTATATTGTTGTGTGCACATATGTTGCACTCTGAGTAAAAATTTAAGTCTTGGAAAGAGAAGCAGCATTTTTGAAGAAAAAATGTTGATATGTGAAATTCAAATGCACAAAGTTCACAGTTAACATTGTATGTTCACTTTGAGCCCATTCTCCAGTGGACGTAAGCCATAAGAGGGTTGCAAGACCCTGCCATAAACTGTAAGGCACTGCAGTGAGGAAGATGGTGAAGTTCCATCTTAACTGCTTACATCTTATGCCACGCAAAATGTCAGCAAATCAGTGTGTGTCATTACCACTGCCAGTGTCAGTCATGGCCCACTGCTTTGGCAGAAGTTCTTTCATGGTAGAGGTTAACATGGGATATATGCAAGCATCACAGTGAGAATGTTAGGAAATATTTTTGAAACACTCACATGCAATGATTATGCAATTCCATGACATGCAAAAACTATGTCAACTCTAGGTGTCACAAGCTCTTCCATCATCCTTACTTTAGGTGTAATTATTTATAATATTTACCTATGTACAGGATTGTTAAAGATTATAATAATCTTTGTAATGCTTTGGATATTTTTCATTTCTCTCTGTATTGTTTCAAAAAGTTTTTTATGCAACATATGCTTGACTATTTAGAATCTTGATTAAGTCAGGGTGGCGATCGTCCGGGAAAACCTGGTATAGTCAGGGAATTTTGAATTTCTGGAAAAGTCAGGGAATTCTCGTAACAGTCGGGGAGAAACTGGGATATGAATCCTCATTATTTTTCTACTGTTACGTGTATCGGCCAGTCTTTCCCACCCTTTATTTAACCAACTGAAACTGAAGTCTGTCGCTGACGTGCATGGAATAAGCCCCATCAATTCGTGGAATATTCAGTTGTGAATCTTAGTTATTTAGTTGTGAATCAGACGTACAATGGATCCCTTTTATATATCCTTATTGCGATATTTGCCTAGTTGTGTTAAAATTAATGATCACAATGAATTACACTCAACACAAGGAATCCGAGGCTATGTCGTTCGGAAAATTTTACCTCGCGTTTTATTTGAACTTACGAAACTCAGGTCGAGAGGTAGCTGGAGCTTATAGCTTATAGTAAATACATACTTGCAGTTCTAAAAATAAGAGGCAATGATTAGAAAATTTAAAGCTGACTTAGAAGATTTAATTCAGCTGAAGAAAAATATTCCAATAATAGTTGACCTTTGGCGATTGGTCAGGGAAATTGGTAAATCCATCAGGGAATTTAAAAATTGGATATCAGTAGCCACCCTGTAAGTGATGTATATTACACATTGAGCAATACTCTTTCTTGTATTCTTTTCTTTTAATTATAGTTTCTTAGCTTATATAAATTTAATCATTTTTACTATGAATTGTGAAAATAAATGATCGATTGTGATTTCTGCAAGAATGGTAAGATTATATTCTTGTAAAAGGACAATATTCCGTGAATAAATATTATTATTTGCCTAAGATATCAATGTCATACTGTTACGGTTTATGTCAGCATTGGAGAATGACTGCCTCATGGAAATCCTTACGTCATAAATGCTAAGTATTATGGCTTATGTCCTCTGTAGAGTGGGGCTTAAATGATCACCTGAAATAGATATGAGAAAATTCTTAAAAACTACTCTAGGCCCTTCTTTTGAGAGTGTTTACTCTTGTCCTGCATTTGCTTGTGTTGATTTCTGTGGAATCTCATTTGACTCCATACTTCTTTCCCAGATGACATTCCAATCCAGAGCACGAGTGCGGGTCGAGAGGGTGGAGGGGATGGGGGTGGCGGTGGTGGAGCGGGTGGCGATGGGGCAGAGCCCAGGAGCTTGGTGGCCATTGCCGAGGAAGGAGATGAGACAACCACGGTCACCACTGCTACAGCCACCACAGCTACTGCCACTGCAGGTGGTGAGTACCAAGGGTGAATGCCTCTTGCCCTGGAAATGTCTTGTACTAACTTAGTGTACTGAATCCTTAGAAATTTGGAGTTAGTAGACTGATTTCCGCAGTGAATGTGAATAGTATAGGTATTATGATTTTTAAAAAACAGGACTTCGTTATATGTGCACGCAGTTTATTCTCACACAGTGACCTAAGTTTTGACAATGTTATGTCATCTTCAAGGTATAAAGTAGAAAAGAATGCTTGTCAAAATAAACAAATAGTTATAAATTGGATTTTTTGATGGTTCAAAGGCCTGTGCATGGTCGTGTAAAAGTAAGTCTCCATGTATTGTCGAATTTTATGTAGGTTGTTTTTTTAGTGCTTATATTTTCATAATGTAATATTTTTGTGTCCAGTTTATCTGTATTTTTGTTTGAAATGAAAATGGTGAATCCTAGTATTTCACAGAGACAAACCTCTGTGAACATTTTAATAAATATCGAGCAAACAATAATTATTTTCTTGGCTTCATCATTAAGTCGATTGAAATCAGACCTGCTGATTTTTTTATGGGTTCATGAGCAGTGTTGATTGTGCTGTTAGTTTACTATGCTTTAGATGCATGGCAGCCTCTATCAGCACCAGACCTAATGATATAAGCTGCAATGTATTTTAAATATTGCTCACTAAGTGTAAAACCAAGTTGATGCAATTTCCTGAAAAAAATTAATGCTATCTAAACATCATTGTGATAGCCATCTATAATCCCAATCTTCGATTCACTAAGTCATAGGCACAACAGAAGAGGATTGTTTGCTACTTAGATCTTCATAAATGAGTGCTAATGACTGGCCTTATAGTCTTGAATTTGTACAAGTGGTATAAAGACTTTGTAGAGATTTTTCCTGTATTACATGTCATTGGATTTTTATGTTGTTACTCATTCTAACTGTGGGAAATTAGCTTGCACATAGATATTTCTGTGTGTGTGAGGATCGAGTTGATCATACACTAACCAATTCCATATAAAAATTGTGTAGAATTTGGCTGTCTAGAGGTTACTTAATTAGGAGTTAAGGAGCCTGCATGACACACCAAGTATTGTGAAAAAGATTGCAAAAGGTTGTTTCCATGAAAATCAGATGCTTAATGATCCTTCTTTTCCTTTAATGTTTGTACCACTGTCATTTTACTGTATATTGCAGAAAGTTTCATAGAGGTTCACTTCTTTTACCTCTTTTAATTGCAAAGAAGCATAATTTTTGCTATGCAGTCTGAAGTGTGTCATCTTTATGTATTTACCAGGGGAGTGCATCTGAATGTTAATTTTGTGGTAGGCTATTTGCCCCCCTGTTAGAAGTTCAACGCACTGACCCCAGAGGCACTGCAGCCGCCGAGGGATGCAAATAGTCAAATTTGGGTCGTCAGGTAGCGCCACATGGAAATTTGAATTTCCCTGCCATCCCTGGTCCCTGCTTTCCTATTACTGAATTCAATTTCAATTTATCCTAAATCTCACAAAATAAAACATTACGTTACACCAAAGTGAAAAGTGCGATACAATTTTGTTGGTGTGGGCAAGAAGGGCACACGTGCAGTTTATTGCCCTCGGTAATACCTCGAAATGCACTAGCAGGATCCGCCTTGGAAGGAAAAAAAAGACAAGATGGCCAATCTGAATATTTGGAATACAACGCAGGATATCACTTTAAATGCACCTTTGAATATGCAGATGTCAGTAAATAAATTAAATAAAAATAAAGTAATTAAAACTAAAGGAAAAGCAACCGAAATGTTTGTCAGTAACTGTAGTTTACTCGTGCATTAGTTTTGTGGTCTCACTCTCGAAAAATTCACTCGGGCTAATTATTACAACTCTGAACAAAACGATCAAGCATCTTAATTTGTTAAAAAACATTAAATGATTTTCTAAAATATTGTGCTAGTAAAAAATTTGATAACGTACCTTCCTTCATCCAAAGAGTGAATATGCAATGGATTATCCTTTTCGCACTGTCTGAAGTGGGTCCTGCCAATTCCTTTTTTCCGTGACATCCTTGCATCGCCATACACACGAAGCACTCCTCCCATCTGTCTTTTCGGGAGTACTTGGCGGAATTTCGGAAGACCACTCACCCCCGACCCTGGCCTGGTATTTACTGAAGTTTTTGTGTTAACTTCCTTGTAAAAACGAGCTAAGATTATTCAATTCAACAACTAAATTAGTGACTATAGTTCAGAGTACGTGAGTGCCAAGTAACTCAATTCTGGAAAAAAAAATCTGAGCTAGATCAATGTATCAAAGTTATGAAGAGAAGGACAATATTGCTTTGCTGAAAGCATTTCATTTTGTGTAATCCCATGCTATTGAAGTATATCTAAAATAATGCTAAATAAATTTTAGTTAACCTGGGTTAATGAGTTGTATCCAGAGGATACCATGTAGTTATGCGTTTTCCTTAATGGTGGTTGTTTTAAGTACATGATGGTGAGAGAATGAGGCCTTGAGCAGTCCTTTAACTGCTCTTTTCCTTGTCTGAAGATTTAAGTTTTTTTTCAATTAAAATTTTACAGGTAAATTTAAAAAAATTCATTTATGCTGAAATAAATTGATTGCGAGATTTAAAAAATGTGAATTATTGTTTTTAAGTTGCTGTGACTAAGTTTTTCTTACACTGTGTTTTTATCATAGATGGAAATGCAACACCATCATCAAGTAAGACTTCAGTTGGTTTGAGAGCAAGCTCCCTTCGTGCAGCTCGTGATAAGGCTCTACCCAAACTTCAAACTGCATTTGGAAGTCGAAAGAAGGGGGATAAGAGGCAAGGGGTATGTATGTGAATTGTAATTATCACTTCCAGGCTACTAGAATAGCCTACCGTGGAATTTAGAGTAACCACGTGTCAATGGTATTTTTATTTTGCCTGAAACAATTAAGTATGCTTGTAGCAGTGTGTGTGTTTGCCCTTACATCAGCGATTTAAAGAAGCTGCATTATTAGCTCATTTTTGTATCTATATTATACATAATATTTTTATGCAAACCACTGAACTCAGTGGACTACTTATTTTAGTGTGAAAATAAACTATGGTTTTACAGATGCATTAAATTATGGTATCGCATCAAGATCACATGCCATCAGAAGATGTAAAAAATTTCATGATTGAAACTTGAAATGATACTTGACATGACTAATAACTAGGGATGGGCAGATCCAGGTTTTTTTTCAGATCCAAATCTGGATCCGGATCCTTCATTTCGGATTCTGGATCTCAGTTCTTATTTTCGGATCCTTGGATGTATTCAAGGGTATATTCAATTCACAAATGATAATAGAAATTAAGCCTTGGAGACTTTATTGAAAATAAAAAAACATCAAATTTAAAAATGTAAAACATAAATATTAAAATAAAGACAATGTCGATGCCAAAATAATACTAATCCTTGATTGTTGTCACGTTTATGCAATGACTGTTGTCGTACCACATCTTGAGATTTAATTCTTGAGAATAATGAGATGGATAATAAAAGGTGAATTTGATTTACATTCAGCAAAAGCCGGTTGTCGAATGAAGTACATCAACAGCATTCTATTTGTTTGGCAGAAAGCCGCTGATAGCCGACGACAGCCGGCACTTCAATTGCTTAAAACTATCTGATGCATATCTGATTTACTGTAGTATTTGGATCTGATATCAGTATCTCATCCCATGTAAAGATCTGCAGATCTTTGGATCCGCAGATCCGATCCGACCATCCCTACTAATAACTGTAAAATCTCAGCAGATATACATATTTTATGAAGTAATGAAAGTTCACCCGAATTGCCACATTTTAGAAGTGCAAAGGCATCGATTGGTAAATTCTGAGGTGATATTTAGAACAATTTTAAAATGGAAGATGTCGAGTTCATAGTGATGTAATCTATTAGCCTCCTACATACCTGGATTTGACTTTATTAAAATCTTTTTTGGATCTTATCAAATCCATTGATTTGAGATCAATGGACTCCTCAAATCCTGACCTCATGTGGTTTGACCAGTACTTCATCCCGAAGGTTACGTCATTATCATTTATATTATTAGATATTGCATCATCAATGTTACTTTCATCATCAATGGCTGTCAAGGGTTTGTTTTATTGTCTTCTGCCTATGAACTCTGGGATCATTCAATGTGCTGTGGTAAAGTACACTGGCCAAGTAGTTGAGATGTTGTAGAACATCTTTGGATAGACCTTAAGCTGGGTTCACATGGATGTAGAATCTGCAGAACAGCGTGGCTGTGGAAATGCATCCAGCCAATCACAGAGGAGTGGGCGGAGTCTGTTCCACAGGGGGCGGAGCTTAAGCCCGTGGAACGTGCAGACAGAAAATGTTGATATTTTCACCTTTCCGCAGACAAGGCAGGAATGTGACATCAGACCCCTCAAAGACAGTCGAAAATCAGCTGGTGGGAATTGAAAACAACAAAACTCCTTCATTGAATCACAGTACTGGACAATTTATGTAGGATAGCTAACCTGCGGAGCAGACTCCACCCACTCCACTGTGATTGGCTACATGCATTTCCGCAGACACTCCACTTCTGCAGATTCCACACCCATGTGAGCCCAGTTTTATTCTGGATATCCTGAAATTTTGGAAATCATTTGCAATCACTGATGCAATAACATTCATTGATTGGCAATGTAGAAACCAGAAACAAAATATGACTGTCAGAAGAATTTATGGAGTGAGGCTGTGAATTATTTTATAGGAGTTTTTTTCATTGAAGACATTATGAAAATATGTACTGTAGTGGTCCACGGCCTGCCCGGATTAAACTTTGGGCCGAAAGACACACGTACAATACAAAAAAAAGAAAAAATCCTCACGAACCTCTCCCGCACGAGATCCACGGGGCAAACCTGCGTCACCTAATGCAACACGAAAAATTAGAAGCCTCTTTAAGAGAGGATAAGCGGGTGGGGGGTCCCCGACCTTGTGCAACTTGACATGCTCCCTGGCTTTACCGCCGGGGCAGGGTGAAGAGGGGTCGTAGGTACTAGGTTTATGGGTTATTCGGCTTGCCAGGTAAGAAGATTGAAAGAATATACCTTTTCCATTCAACAAAACAAGCATATAAACAAAAAACGACTTACAATTATTTCAAACAAGAATGCCCTTTTAATAACTAGTGAATTGATGGGTTGATAGATGAGGGATGAGACATTTAAATTGTTGTAACAAACCCTTCATGAAATGAATGAATGAGATGAATTGAAAATGATGATCAACACATGTAACATTAATTCCCTTGTAATAGCCACAAAAAAGGCTTATTCTCGCACACAGACGATTTACTTAATTAGTCCACTTCCAAATAAACTGGGGGTGAGGGAGGTAATTACTAGTCCTTCCCTTTCCTCTTGCTGTTATGGTATAATTATCTATTTTGGGCATCAATCACTTGCCATTGTGAAGTACACTGTCGTAATGTGGGGGCCCATTGCTGACTTGATGGCTAGGAGGCTGAAATAGGGGGGGAGGGTTTGTCGGGTCGGCAACCTTACGTGACCGTTGACACAGGATTCTCGGCACGGGACAGCAACCGTGGCAGGCACTTGGTCGTCCCAACTGGATCCTCTGATTCCTACGGCAGACGCCAGGCTCAACACGCCACTTGTGGTCTCCATGCACGTTGAAAATATCTCGGGGGATTGTGGTCCAAACAGTGGACGTGGTACTTTTTATGCACCTCTCTGCCTCCAGCACTTTCAAGTCACTTCTCCCAGCTCGAGCAGCGCTTCCGCACCGTCATATCGCTTAGTGCATTTCTTCTTGTTTTCTTCCGCGATCGTCTTTATATACCACTTTATGGAGGGGAAGGGGACGTTGCGGAGAGGGGAAAACTGAGGAAAGGGGAACACAGTGGGGGATTCACACATCGTTCTTAACTTGAAGTCAACCATACCCTATGACTCATTCATACTCCTCACTCCACTGCGTTTCACTTCATTCACTCGACCTTGCCATTTATTCCTTGATCTCAGACACGCACACATTCACTCGATTTCCACACGCACACCTCCTCCCACCTCAACAAGCCAAATAAAGGAAGGCGAAGGAATGGGGGGGAAGGAGTGGTTTGGGTGGAAAGCCTAAGGTGTAACGGCTTGGACCGATACAGTACTTATTTTAGTGATATATGTATATTGGTGGTTAGAGATTCATCAATTTGAAACATCTACATGTACATACTGCCCTGAGAGTCGCCACATGGGCATGTGGCAGGGGATGTTAGGACACCAGCGTTGTAAAGATGTAAGATTTGGGGAGGTGAAATGGTGACATGAATGGAGTGTATTTAGTGGAGCTCAGTTTTCATTGTGATCGCTTATTGTGTGCAGAAAGAACAAGTTTTTGTACCTATCTGCTCGGCAGTGTATCTCTCATATTTTATCGCTTCTGTCACTCCTAGAGATGTAGTATGGCATTATGATCATATTCTTTGTATCGCTCTGAAACCCACTAGTTCTGAATTTCTGTAGTAACCTAAGCCTAGCGTGTAGCTTCCAAGTCTCTAGGGGCTCTCACCTTAATCCCTCTAAAAGCTGTGAGACACTATATGAGACTACTACACAAAAACTCGTTCTTTATGTGCACAATAAGCGACCACGAAAAAAACTCAGCTCCATTAAATACACTCCCATAATTCATGTCACCACTTCACCTCCCAAACCTTACATCTTTATACATCAATTTGAAACATCTACATGTACATACTACCCTGCGAGTCGCCAAATGGGCATGTGGCAGGGGATGTTACGTCACCAGCGTTGTGAAGATGTAAGATTTGGGGAGGTGAAATGGTGACATGAATGAAGTGTATTAAGTGGAGCTCAGTTTTCATTGTGATCGTGACCATATTTCTCCGAATATAAGCCGCACCCTGTTTTTTTGGGTCTCAAACAGGGAAAAAGGTTAATACGCGCATATAAGCCACACCCTTTTCAGTGCATCCTGTCAGAGTGTTACAAGCAATTAAAAGACGGCATGAGAGGGTCTTTTCTCGTGCCGTCAGTGTTGCGAATTGTTTACAGCCATTCGGATCGCGCCGCGAGCCACCCTAGACATACAACACACTGCTACCTTGCGAGCGTATACCCGCTGCGCGTACTCACTGCAGACCTACTGCGGCACTACGTCCGACGTCCGTCTGCTCCCCTACGATCCCCGTCCCGCTCGGCTCGCTCCTGCCGCGCTGCAACAATCCCCCTCGGCTAGTCCGCTCTGCTCTCGCGTATCAAGTGACAAGATTCAACAGGTTCTGGTTCGTGGTGTGTGGTATGGGTGATCAGTGACAAGTTTGTGAACTGAAACAATGAATGAGGAGCAAGTGGACGCGGTGGAACTCCACGAAATCGTTGACTGCAATGAAAAAACAGTACGGAAAAGGATATCATACACAGGGAAATTTAAGAATGGAGTGATTCGGTACGCTGATCAGAACAACGTCTCAAATTGTGCTGCAGCCAAACATTTCGGCGTCGATGAAACCTAGGTGCGCCGACGGTGTAAGCAAAAGGATATGCTCGTCCGCTGTGAACCCCTGCGGCATAATTTCTCAGGTCCTAAACAAGGGCGCCATCCAGAAATCGATGATGCTATCCTCAAGTTTTATATCTGTTTTTACATCACCTATGTAACTGTGACACAATGTTACCTATATTATCCTTTAATATATGAATAAATCGTGCCCCGATTTGACCTTTTTCAGCATTATCTTAACTTTCCCCATGGCTTAGGCAAATTAAGCTGGCGTCCGCGTGAATCCGAATGGCTGGTTTGCTTAAATCCATCTTTTTTACGATTTTTTAAAGGAAATTTGTCAAATTTAAGCCGCACTTCGAATATAAGCCGCACCCTGATTTTGACACCCCAAAATCAGGAAAAAAGTCCGGCTTATATTCAGAGAAATACGGTAGGTAAATCTTTATGACCAGGGTCCCAAATGCTTGTGGTGTATTTGAGGTGAGGCCTAACCAGAGCAAAGTAGCATCTCTCTTTTACTTTTTTATCTGAGGACCTTCCTATTATACGTTTAACAAAACCTAGAGTCTTTAATGCTGTGCCACATATGTTTTGTATATGTGTTCCCTACGATATATCAGAAGTTAAGGTGATTCAAAGATATTTAACTGTATCTGAAAATTTTATGTTTACTCCACCCCTCAGTATAGGTATGGTATATGTGTGATGACTTTCATGTGAAGTTAAATGTGGTGCATGTATTAATATTTAATTCTAACCCCCACTTCTGGCACCTCAAATAGAATTTGTAAAGGTCTGAAACTGAACCATTTTGCAATGCAAATTGCTAAGACTTGATGTTGCGAGTGAATTGACTGTGAATGCTTACTGCGAAGGCTGCGATGATGGTGGAGACAAGAGAAAATAACAATAACCTTAACCAGTTTGATTAACTTCAAGCAGGAACGTTTATATAACAAACAAGTATTACAGTTGAAAACAAGCCTGTAGGCTTAATACC
The DNA here is from genome assembly GCA_963169105.1 of Ceriagrion tenellum. Taxonomy (NCBI): domain Eukaryota; kingdom Metazoa; phylum Arthropoda; class Insecta; order Odonata; family Coenagrionidae; genus Ceriagrion; species Ceriagrion tenellum. Next base: position 107,626,204 of record OY720642.1, on the reverse strand, counting down.
GTAGACTTGATATATAGAAGACGATCGGTTGTCATCACTCCAGCAGGTCCTTTCTCGTCTGCAGTCAATTGTGGCAGACAGTGGTGTAGATGAATGAAGTTTCAGAAGATTCAGTGAACTGTAGTAAAATCACAATATATTTTTCAACCAGGATTATTTATGTCTAAAAATGGCTTAACGTAATGAACTCTGTTATCTGTGGATGGTCTGGGAACATATCTTCTGTGATTATGGGGATCTACTGTATTCACTTGATTTCCTAATTTAGAGTATTGATGAGGAGCAAATATGTATATTTATTTTTGTTTTTCTTTCTTATCAGTCAGAGAAGCCTTCGTCTAGTAATGCAGAGGAAACCGTTGCTGAAGATGGGGTTCCTGAACAACCAACAGTTGTTGATAAGATTATTTCTGCACTTTCGCCCATGCCAGTGTCAAATGATGCCATTTCATCAAACAGTATTGCTGCCTTAAGTACAGCAAATGCCAGTCAAGTAGCTGCAGCCAGCATCCTGACAAATGGTGTTGGTGCAGCTCCTGGCCCTAGTGATGGCTTAGGGGAGCCGAGTAATGCTCTTCGGTCGAAGACCAATGGAACTGGTTATCCTGATGACATTGATGGGGAAGAAATGGGGGGTCTTCAAGTAAGCACTGTGTAAATCTGTTTAATGAATTGCTGATATTGTTTGAAATTTTAAATTTACACTGATACATGTGTAATATGTGTTGTGGCTATTTGTCTTGACTAATCATTTCATTTATATTCTGTGTATGAAATAATGTCTGTATTGACTGTGAATGTTCTGAGTTCTTTATTCAAGTTCACATGCTAGCTATAGACAATTGCATTGTCATTGGTCACTTCTGCAATTAAGCAGGCACGTACACAAAATTTTGGTGGTATTGGCTAGCATTTTTTATTTCTGTGAGAAATAAAGATAGCCTTTACTTACCTAAATGACAGACAGGAGTAAATTGCTGTTGCAAATCATAACCAAAAATTATACGGAAGTTAGTTAATTTGACTTCTTTAGTTCGTCATATTATGATCCTTTGATCCTATCTTTTTGAATGTGGTGTGATGGAGCTTCACAGTTGTATGCTTGGAGCTGAATGTTATAGGAATCCTATTTTTATTTTATTGCCATTATTTATTTTTAATTTTTAGCTTATCTCTGTGGGCTTGAGGATCAGACTTTTCCTTTTTTTTCCGAATATTACTCATTGTCCATGCTATAAGGAATAAATGTTAGCATAAAACATCAGTCTAATAATTGCAAGCTGTCAAAGTAATCAAAATTGATGACTCAAAACAGATGCATTTCATAGCAAAATGGAACACCACCATTTTTTACTATCTACCTGTATTAAAGGAAATACCTACCTTGTACTCATGAATGTAGTGTGTCATAAGAAAGGTATTTTCACATCATTACCTTGTTGAATTCTGAGAAATTTAAGTGAGAAGACATGCATCGAGTGTTTATTGGCTCAACATAGCAGGTTCATTACAATTTTCATCATAGTAAAAACTATAAAATGACTCAAATTTATGATCGAGAGAGAGTGATGGCGTGATAGGAAATATTGTCATTCTCTAGGTTTTATTTTTTTGGAACTTCAGTATGTAGTAATTTAGATTTTGTTTCTAATTCAATGTACAATCCATACAGACTTGCATATATTTTTTGTTGGTCAGAATCTATACTCAGAAAATGTGAGAATGTGGAACTTATTCTTTGTTTATAAGCTATTTTTACATCACTTTCCTTAGTAATTAATTTGGGAATTTCAAAAATGTTGAGTATTCTCCTGGCAATAAGATATAACTCATAGATATACCCCATCCTTCGAGGAGGGAATGGATGCATGCTACTGCAGGTATATCATTTGAAGCTGGTTAAAGCTATGCAATTAAGTTATCAGAATTGTTATCCTCTAATATCAGTCATTCGTTTTGATATGATGTTAAAATTGTAGTTTGATGATATACATGTGTAAATATGTACTTTTGAAAGACATGGGGAAGTCACTGGGTTAATAAATTGTCTCAATAATGAGATAATCATAGTTATTTCTGCAATGTACATATACAATTCATAGTTTTCAAAAATATATTTCTACATGTCAATCAAGAAGCATATTTTGCACCAGAAGGTACACCAAAGTGCATAAATATGTAAAAAGAGATCTTTCATTTCTAACATAAACTTTTGGACAATCAGAGGAGCAAAATATTTGTAAAAGGCACTAGTCTAGTTTTGAAAGAATGGCCCAAATTACTTAATTTCAAGAATGGTTATGTCAGCCTTTTCTGTTTAGCATCTTGCCGACTCCTTGGGAGAATTTTCGTTGAATCTAGTTGGAACCAGTAAGAACAGAATCGACTGAATTTCTTTGTGAATTTGATATTTTCAGGCATGACTAGAGGAAAATATTTTGTGACCGAATCAGTAGTAGTTTGTAATTTTCACTATGGTTTTCTTTACAGACTGCATATAGGTATAATCATTGTGAAAATTATAAAGTTATTATTGATTCAGTGAATTTTACCATCAAAAACATCTTCAAATTGCTTGAGGCCACCATTAGCTATTCTCAACTTGCTTATGTAAATCTTAGCTAAAAAGAGTTATTCAAAGTATACGTCAGTTACAATGTGATATGCCTTGAGCATGCATCATAGGGGTAACTGTATGATTCTAATTCAGATGGTTTCCGGTAAATTTAGTTTTGAGGAGACTGGATTCAACAGGAATTTTAACCCTGGACATTACTTATTGATTCTGATTATGTTCTCCGACTAAATGAGGCCTGCGGAGTGGATGTGGCATCAGTCCAAAAATATTGTTTGAAGAAAAACAGGAAAGGAGGAGGAAAGAAAGAGGGAAAGTAAGAAAAGCTGTGGATAAGAGTTGCACCCTGTTGAGGCATGTTATCACGTAGCGTGTACCCAAACAAGTATGTGGCTGGACAGAAGTGTGGACAAATCCTCGAAATTAGAACGGGCTATTTTATGGCCATACATTCATGCCTGTGCAATTTTGGGTGTTTACACAGTACCATTTTAATGATGAATGCATCTACTCGCACAGGTACATGCATCATGTAAACACATCTTAGGAAAAAAGAGAACTATAGACTCAACCTAACTTGACCTCTGAAAAGAGGACGTCATGCTATGTACCAAAATGCCATTTCCTCAAATGTATCAGTTTTGGACTTGCACATCAGCTGCTCTGAGTGCCTCAAAGATTATATTACTAAAGTTTCATAATAAGACAGGTGCACTTTTCTGTTACATTCACCTGGATAGAGGTATCAACATAGAGAGACATTAAGGAGCAGTTTCCATGCTCACATGGCTAATTATAGATATCTGTCTGTTTTACTATCCAGACTAATAATATAAAATTACCCAAAGTAATCAATGGAAGCTAAAACCACGTTTGTGTATGTATGTACATATTTAGTGTGGTGTAATGAAGGAATGAGTTCACGTATGAATTTCTTTACTCAGGTCTGCATGTATAATTCTGTAAAATATGACTTTGCATTTTTATAACAGTATCGTTATTTCAATGTAATGTTGATCCATTTTGTGTATATTAACAAAAGTTGCATTGTTAATTACATGTTGTGCAAAGTGTGTATGTTATGTAAGTCTAAACGATTGGTGTGAAGTTGATTTGTTAATAGTTTATTTATAAGTGCAATGAGACTCAAATTATGGTGATGAACTTTTTTAGGAAGCTAATAACTTACTAAGAATTCCTTCAGTAAACCTGTTGGAAATGGACCGATGTAATTTGAGATTTTCTTGTTACTAAAATCTCGTTAATTATGTATAAGTTCTTGCATTGATTTCTTAAAATGTTCTTGTGAAGTTGTTACATTAATTTTTCCTGGTACTGATGAATCATTAAGGGTGCTCGTTCAAGTTGTCTTAAAATTGCAATTTTTTATTAGAATGCTAGATGCTAATAAAACAATTTGAAAACAACTCGTTAAGCCCTCTAAGCTGCTCACCACAGTTTTGCCATTGTTGGTGCCTTTCATTGTAGTGAAAACGGAGGGCAGCAGCTGGGTGCTACAAAATTGAAGTAGTAAAGAGCACCTTTTGAATGTGTGGTGCTTCTATGGAATATCTGATCCATCGCAAGTAAATCTAACGTCATCTGTTGGCACGCTTGTGCCATTGAGTTTTTCTCATACCACTATTCTTGCAGAAAGTGTCTGTCTGCATGTGGTAAACAAGTGTCTTAAATATAGGTGTGGGAAACTCATTCTGATCTAATAGAGCACCATGTGTAAATGCTGTGCAGGATTGAAGTGAAATAAGTAATTGAGAAACTAATTTATTTTGTCATGTTTCAAAATATCTTACATATGTTTTATTGTAATAAATGATTCATTGTTCCTTGCAGTGCATGGACAAGCATTATCCATTCCAGGAAACTTAGGGTAAAGAGTAAACCATGTGTAATACTTATTTATGTTTCTAGTACTGGTGATTGACTGCAAAATTCATCTACAATATCTTGTATCATATGTACATATGTATACTTATATATATTTTCCTACTAAAAATGAGTTAATATTTTAATTCAAATATGACATAAAATTGTAATTTAAGCCAGCCAACAAGTGTTCCTTTTTGTATATTTGGTCTGAAATTAGGTAGAACATTTACTGAGAAAATGTGAATTCTCCTGCAATTTCTCTTGCGTGAAGTTTATGAAATTACTATGGTCGATTGTCATAAGTGTCCAAGTCATTCCCCATCATATCTTGTATCACATAAAAAATAAATCTCAAGTCAGTGTCATGTGTAATGTACACTTTACTACATTATTTTATCTTGCTGTCTTAGATATATATATATGAGTGATTGTGACCGACTTTGTTACAACTAGACTATCTAGACCAAGCAATACCATGAAAAACTTGAGTCCATGGTGTTGAACCATTTCTTTCATGAAAAGGTTTATAGTCTGTTTTAGAGATGCAGATCTGTGACAATAAATGAAATCCTTACTAATATAGAAATATTTTGTCATGGTCCATTTGCTCTTTTCAGCGCTGGTTATTAGCAGAATTTGTACTGCTCTTCTGTCTTTATTATGATTTCAATTGACATGTGAAGGCATAAAAACTCTACTGTCATGAGCACCATGTTGATAGTCTCCCTTGGGGCTAGCAAGCCATTTGTGAACCACTCACACCAATCCAAATAGAGTTAGTGGGTAGGACAAACACAAAGGGAAACTCAATTTGAATGTGGATTAGAGTCAACTACATGCCACTACAACAACTATCTTGTAGAGTTGTCACAATCCACCGTTATTGGGACACCTTGACCATCTGTTACTATCCTGTGCATTTGCAAAATCTATTAATGCATTATTAAAACTGTTAGTTTGTGGCATAACTTAATGGAACCCATTCAATATTGGAATAAATCACAGTAACTTAGTGATTCCACTTTAAATAATTATTTAAACATGACCCAGGTTTCTATCCTCCCTCATCAACTTTAGGACCTAGTCGAAGGTCAAATTCAGGTCGAAGGTCAAATTCAGGTCGAAGCCTGAATTGTCTTTTTAAACAATTTTTTTGTAGATCATGAAGTTACTGTTGATCATTCTCTATAGATGCAATTTCATTTTTTCCATTTCTAATTTTTTATGACTTTTTTAAATTCATTTTTCAGAATGACCTACTACCCTGGCTGAATTTTCCACATTTATTATTTCATTCACTGTCACTATAATTGTTTAAATTTTGAGAGTGTGTTAGTATTTTTAGCTAATAGTACTGAAAGAAAAATTCATAGTGAGTTGTAATCGAAAGTATGTACTCTACACCACATACTAAATTCTGTTAATTTTATTCTTTATTGCCAAGGAATCTTTATTATGAAGATGAAATAATGCTACAAAGTTATACTTATGTACTTAGTAAGTTGATACTCTAGGGAAATGTGGTCTTAGTTTATCTTGTGAAATTTGTGCTGATTTTACTTCAGATGTGATATGTATTTGTTAGTGTGATAGGATGATAATTAGGTGTGAGGAAGGAATTATGGGTACAATTTACTTTAGATATTGGATAAAATCTGTTGGACAGAATTTTATATTTATCACATATTCTGTTCTGGAAAATCTTAACAGGGAAGTTAAAGAATTAGGAAAAAGAATATGTGTACAAATTCAAACTTCGACAAGCAAAAGAAATCACAAACTACAGTAGAAGGCCATTATTACAAGGGTGGCTTATAGCGAGGGGGCCGTTATAGCGAGTAATTGTTTTGCCATTGTTGGTCTCAATTGTAAAAGTATACAGAGTTTGGCCGCTATTACGAGTAGCTTTTATATATATAACAAGTCCCTTTCGGCGTGAATGTAGTCCGGGTTGCATGACACGCAGGGGCCATTTGCCGCTTGTGAGACTGACAAGGAGGCATCGCATAAAAGTAATTGAGGACGCAGACAAGACAAATGTTATCTTAAAGTGGAGTAAAAATGCCGGAAATTAGTTATGTCTTTCTGCCCCAAGTTCCCGGGTTCGTGAGAAAATTGCCAATATACAATTTCGTCCCAACGAAATATTTAAGATTTCGCGCCCTTCGTCAACAGGTGAAACAGCCGAGGTGGGGCGCTAGGTCCTATTGCGCCGGGTTGTAGCGGGTCGACGTGGGTTCGAGGCTCATACCCGCCTAATTTTTTTTCCGCTCTAAATTCTTTCGAAAAGGAAAATTCTTTGCTCAAATGCTTTTATGATGAATATCATCCAAAAACATGCTATTCAACGCCATGACTGAAATTTATAATTCCTGCAGTTGTAACAAACATGGTTTTGGAAAGGGATTACTGTTTTTTTATTACCCAATAATTTTCCTTTACTGACATGGAATTTCTTTCTCCCCCCCCAGTCGCTTCATTGAATACGTCCCATAATAGCTCCTCGCAAGCCTCTTATCCATACTCTTGGCACTTGTTTTAATCTCTTTTCTGGCAGGGAGTAGTAGAAGGGGGGGAATAATAAGAAAAGGGTTTATCTGAACGTCATTCCAGCCTAATACGCGGCCGTAAGTGCTTCGCTACAGCTGGTTTGATACATTTTCACCTCATTACTTGCTCAGTTGGTGGATTGTATGGCGCACCATTATACATAACCTGGAATGATCCTTACTCTTTCAATTCATGCCTTTCTCATGTTAATATTTTCGACATAATTGTAATAACCGTGTAAAGCGTGAACCAGTCTCGTTTCTTCATCTGCACTCTCCCACGATAGAGGCATTTCCGTTTCAGTCAACTTCTTCCTTTTCACCGCTTAGTTCGCTCTTATATCCACCATTGTCGACACCTGATACTTTTTCTCGAGATCTCCTCGGGTGACGGATGGTGATATATCATTCCATGATAAGCAGAGCCTCTAATTTTCTTCCTTCTCTCGGCTAATATTTCGCTTTGGGTTATTACTTGACACTACCCGAGATCGTCTGATCCCAACACTAAAATAGGCGTCTTGTTAAAGGCAACTGATCCTAGTGTTGGTAATTCGTAACCTGTCAGTCATATAAAAAAGTGATTGGCTTTTTTCGTGATTTATTCTTCAACAATGAAATAAAAATGTCACCCAGTGATTCCTCCCTCGCAAAGATAGGCTTGAAACACTAGAAGTGTCATATCAGGGTAGTTGACAGATAAGGTGGTCCTGCTTTGAGTTGAACCATTGAGGAGCCAAAACCCTTTCAATCAAGATAGGAATGTTCTCTTGGCGAAATTCATCCGCGTGGGACTCAATGTGCGAGAACGAGATGAGTTGTAACCCGAGATATCACTCCCACTTATCTTTATCTTCGTCTTATCTAACATCGACCAGTTATGTTTCAACCCTAATGGCCTCCAAAAGTAAAGGCCTCAAGTAATAAGAGGCTGTGAGATAGGGAAGGCACACGAAATTTGAGTCAGAGCATTTGTGATACCTATTTAAAATCGTATTCAGAACGATTTCGAAAGCAAATGACTATCTTCCCTTGTCATGAAAATAGAGTAACCCTGAACCCTTCTCATTTATGTAATTATCGATCGTCATATTTCCGGTTTTCTTCCCATGACACCGGCGCCGCGTCAATGTGAAATAGCATATCTAGGACTATGTTTTACAGCTGTCCGGGGATCCATTCACTCTTCGATTTCCACGTACGGTTGTTAAGGATTATCTTCCGTATTGTGAACGAAACGAATTCGGCGTCAAAAGTGTGACATATCTTTTACAACTCTTCAGAACAATTGTTAATGGTGTTATCGCTAGATGACCGCTATACGTCCCGTTGTGACCCATTCCTCTTGTGCACTTGTGATTCCCCATTACCTTATTATGATCGCCAGTTTTTATAAAATATATAGCATTAGTTACACTTTTTTCTTTCTATATTCTCCTCCAATATATCAACTCCTTCTGTGCGGGACCTGCGAACATTTTTTACGCTGAAAGTCTGCATACACCGGCACGGGACAAAATTACTCAGCAGGATACCTCAACGCGCAAACCGAAGCGGATCCCGCCCGGCGAAACGCGGTACCGCCGCGAATAAAATCCAGTTCGCTGCATGCAGCGTTTCCCGCGTCCCACAACTCTAGTCTAGGGCATATTTTCCTGCTTTTGGGTCCTGCGCTGGTGTGTGAAGACCTTTATAACACTAACTACGATATAACTTATTTATCTGGCGATAGTCAGTTGGGAATTTACCCCCGAATGATCTTGCATTGCATGGAAAATCCCAAATACAAATAAGTGGGAAACTTGGAGACAATTTTACTCCGGCAAACTTAGCAATTTCGTCAGTATTTCGACGCATTTACGAAAACAATGAACCAAATACCCATTCGTTCAGTTTTGCCTGAACTTGATTCAAGGCTTTAGCATTTTAAAAATGGCTGGACCGCTATAACGAGGGAGCGTTATAACGAGCAATTTCTCGAATTTTAAGCAAACTCGCTATAGCGGCCTTTTACTGTACTTACAAAAAACTTGTGCGTATTATTATTATTTTTGTTTATTTATCCTGGGTTGGACGATACGGAACCGTCTCCTCTTCCCCCAACCCAGTACATACACAAACACCCATGTCCTGGGCAGATAATATTCTACCCAGGTGGGACTCGAACCTGCAACCCTCGGGTTAGCAGGCGAGGACTTTACCCCGCCGCCAACGGGGCCGGCATACTACAAATTTTAAAGAAACTGGGGGAAGCTTACATAGAGAAACTATGATTTATGGGTGTAACATGTTTAAATACAAACGCATCCATTGGGGACCCCACCTGTGCTTGCCTAGTTCAGATGGCAAAGGGAAACCTGTACCCAACTGTAAAGCATGGTTACACCCTATCCTACCATTCTCAAATGGATTCTTTTTATATCTTTCCCACACCATCTGAAAGAAGCTGGCTGAAGTGCTTGTTGGCCCGCTCGCCAAATGAGACTTAGCCCTTTCAAGTTTTCAAAGAGGGACATGATGTACACTATACAAACTCTGCCAAAAATATCTACATTAAGTTTCTTCTCTGACTTCATCTGATTTCATTGGATATGATGAGTTTCCTCTTTTTTTTAGGTTGTTTTTGATTGGTGTATTTCGTTTCCTCACTTCTTTCAGTTCTGCTGGTTAGTAACTCATTATGCCTCCCATAATCCCTAAAGAGTTATCTTTTATGGGTGAATCCATCAGCCAGAGATACCTTTAAATAATGGATCTTTGTCTATGGATCTATACCTTAAAATGGAAATTATATGCCTTAAAAAAATGTATCTTTATCTAATGCTTGCCAAGTATTGGTACCAATATGAATTTCATCCAAATAAAATCACCATCTTTACAATGCACTTATGCAATTGAAGATGGTGAGCTCGTGAGTTAATTCCTTGTTATCATGACCCAAATTGCTGAATAATTTCCTTCTTTCCTCGATATATGTCCAAAAGATGGTACTGAATCAATGAAGGAATGCAAAGTTAAGGGACACCTTGACTTTCGTTTGTGCTGGGACCCTCAATCCCAAGAAATGGCCCTCACCCCACGGCCAGTTATGCTACTAGGATTTTTCGTGAAGGGAGGATTAAGGGTGATACCATGGAGAGTATGAGTGGGGAGAGAGTAGGGGTGAATTTTTTTAAATCAGGAGCAAAATAGTGTTTTTAAGCAATTTAGAGTACAATGTTGACTGCTGTGTAACTGAAAACTTTTTTTAATTTGCTGTACAAATTCAGAAGGAATGCAAAATCCAAGGTATTTAGCTTGAATAAGTTTTTCAAAGTCACGATTGAACGAAATTTATTTTCTTACTGAAAAGAATATATCATTCTCCTTATGTAAAAATAAATTAAAAATTCCCCAGCAATCCCTTTTTTGTCCTTTGGTGCCATTTCCCCTTACTGCCCCATAAGGTTTTCACATTATAGCACGTAGGATACATGTACACTTACCCCTCTTTCTGGTCTTATCCATTTCTTTGCATTGTCCTTTCCACCAGTTTTTGATAACCTAGTTAGTTACTTGCCAGAGTTAATTACACTATGGCTGCTATTCTGAATGAAATAGCGTTAATGCTATACGCCAGAAATAGCTTTCGATACATTTTTGTTTCGAAGAATAGTGTGTTATTCGTTGAAACAAAAGTGTAACGAAAGCTATTTCTGGCAGATAGCGTTAACACTATATCATTCAGAATAGCAGCCTATGTCTTACACCTCCGTCCTGCCTAGTTCAGGGCTGACTTTTTCCACTGCCTTTCTTTCCTTATTTTCTAATACCCAATTTACTTTTTTGATGCATTGCATCTTAGCCCTGGTTTCAATTTATTGCATTGTATTTTCTCTAGCTCCTACTATTTCTGGTTTTATTCCCCTTTTCATAGTCCTTGTATCGGCTATTGTTTTTGCTGCACACATATTTTCTAGAAATCTAGGATTATGTTGATGAGATAGAAACAGCCCCAGGTTGAACAACTCATATTAGAGTCCTGCAAAGGTAACTTTAAAGGTTGTCATGCACTGCTTAACCTATATATTCATCCATCTGAAAATTACTGCTGACATACAATGTCTTTCACTACCGACAGGTCCTAGAGGTCCCTGCCCCCTAAGCCTCCTTGTTAACTCTGGATCATCCCTTTCACAGTACTACCTAATCAAATTTACCAACGTTCCCTGCACCCAAAGATTCTTACCTCTGTATCCATTCTTCGTTCTGATCATGGTCCAAAGTGTTTTATAGCTTCCCCGAAAAATCTTTTGTTAACATATTTCTAGATGATAACTTTTACATTTATTCTAAATGGGAATCCATCATTCCCATGTAGGACTATCATACTGTTGCATTTTGTGTGTTATAATGTCACAGTGAACATCCTTGTAAACCCATGAAATGCATTGCCCATGGCATCATCAGTGGTGCAATTGTCCAAGGTGGAAAATGAAGGGAAAGATCTCTCCTGGGCTATGGTAAGCAGTAGAGTTAAGAGGATGTTTCCAGCCAGCCCCCTTATGATGAAGCCATTATCGCTATTAATGCATGCTTTTTCAATTTGTATCATTTTGGCTTCTTTTGTAATTCTTTCCCAACATCCAGACTTATAGTTAAGTACAATAGAATTAAGGAAATCAGCGTGATGACCAAAACTATGCACTGGTAATGATAATGGCCGATTCTACAGTCAAAACGTTGAGAGTTTTCCATGTTCTATTTGTTTAAATCCTGTAAAATCTCTTCTACTAAGAGAATGGTTTCTAGTAGCGTGTTATATACCATTTTAGTAACTATTAAACAGTGGATAGTCTTATTTATTTCAAGACATTTTAAGAAGTGGATACATAGTTTCATGATTGAGTACCAAGTGTAGATTTTGTGCCGAAGTCATTGTTGGTAGTTGTAGTGCTGTTCCATCTTGAAACAGTGAACATCTTCATAAGAACTAGATCTTTGAGATTGGGTGGAGGTTGGGAGGTAAACCATGAGTATCCCAGAAAACTTAGAACATGCCTGACTTGCTGTGGACAGCTAGCCCTTATCCTAGGAGCATGTATACAATAGAGACACTGTGGGCAAGGAAAAGTGTCTCCAGAGCAACCCCCAGGCATGTGACTTCAGGGAAGGTGAGGCTGCTGATAATGGCAATAGCACACATGTTAAAATGGCATTTTTTTTCAATTAAAATGAACCTATAATCTAGAATTTTTAATGTCAATTTGCAATTTCAAATGTATATTTAATATGTGACTAAGAATTGCTGACATTCCTGAGATGAAGGCATCACTAGAAATTAATTATTCATGCTTACTCATAACTATTCTCCAGCCTAAAGGGTATAAACATCACTTGATTGCTACATCTGACATTATATGTAGCAGCTTGCTTTGGCCCCACTAACAATATATTCAAAGGATAGCCCATCATCCTCTGTTGTATATATGCTCTATGCCATTATCTATCAGTGATACAGGATGTTCGCCCATCTCTGATTTCAAACTGGTCAGTTTGCTCCATTTCACACTTGGACCTTAAAAAGCATCTTAAAAAAATTAAGATTGAAAACCATACACAAGAACTCCAACTGTGATCTTTACGTTGCAGGCAATTTACCATTTGTTGTGTAATTGTGTAGTTCAGCCTACATAATTGCACATCCCATCTAAATTCATGTTTTATCTTTTTTATTCATTGCGTCTAAGGTGACAATCGTTTACATATATATGTTGAGATCATTCTTCATATCTGCACCAGGATAACTCTTGCAGTGCTCACCTGGATCTTGTATCTCTCCAGCAAGAGTATTATCTTTTTGGGACATAACTGGTCTTATCCCATGGCACCTTCTATGTTTACCTTCTGCACCAAATTTGCTGAAATAGTTTGTGTGACTACCATATTCTTCTCATTGCAGAACTCTACCAGTCTTTCTCCTTTGGCATTTTGTTTTTCCAGCCCAAAATGCCCTATGTTGCTCTCTCCCACCACTGCATTCTAGTCTCCCATTATGATGAAACTCTCTTTCCCATCTACTACTCCAAGGACCTCTTCCATCTATTTCTTCGATTGTAAGGCTGGACATCCGAATGTAGCCCTGTGCTATCATAGTGTACGTAGGATCTCCTTCCAGCTTCAACATCAGGATCCTCTCACTGGACTGCCAGACTGACTTCACCCTTTCCCTATTTTGGCTTGGGCTCCATTCTTTCTTCAGATAGATGCTGACACCTGTGATCCTCTGGTTATCTATAGAGTAAATCAACTGATAATCGTCGCGCAAGTAGCCACCTGCCCCTGTTCTCTTGATTTTTCTGACTCCCACCATGTCTACCCCCAACCTCTCCATCATCATGTTCTCCTGCTCCCCTTTACAACATCACATTCCATGTACCTATCCTGGATTTGTCCCCTTCCAATAGTCTCGACTTTGGAGATCCAGATGGGGGATAATTTTACCTGTTGGAATGCGATCTCATCATATTGTTGAATTGAGGTTGCTCCTCCTTGGTAGGGTAATGCTCTGGTTTCTTGTCGCATTCCACATTGTGCTCCAGCTGATCCTGTGATCTTCATTCTCTCCCAAAGCTATGGCTGCAGATACTACATCAATCTTTTCATAATCTGTGCCATCAGTACCTTTGCCTGAGAATGCTGCCTTTTAATGGTGGGGTCGGGTAGTTTGCTTGGCATGCTGAAAATTCCTTTTGTCTCACTCCAGAAAATTTATAATTTTTGCCAGTAATATATTATTTCCAGTCAAGATATATTTTCATTCCATCTATATATATAAGAAAAATATTTTCCATCACCCCTCTCTGTCAAACCTGCAAGCCACTGAATAGGAGTTGAAGATGATACCATGAGATAACTATTTTAAGATAAGTTACTTTTTATGATGGATAAAGGCTATTATTCTTCTTATTACCCAGAGTACGGTAGCGTGTTCTCAGCATGCTGCATGTGGAAAATTCATATCACATCACTTCAGGAAAATTAGATCAGATTAGGACTTTTTCCAACAATACCATATCTGCAAATCATGATAATATTTGCCATCACTTGGTCTCAAACCTGCAACAGTTGCCTTTGGAGTCAAACATGCTATCCCAGCCTATGTAATGATTATTGTTGCTTTGAAGGGGGTACAAGCTTTCATGAATGGGTCTATGGTTCTGAATTGGAGAATATTTTATACTTCCAGATTAGAGACTGCCAATTAAATACCAAAATTCGAAAATTTCACATTACAAGTTAACTACCCACCCCTACTCAATTGGCATGGTTTTTCTACATGGCTGAGGTCAGTAGAATTTTTTCAATACTTCTCCTCAGTTCCTCATTTAACTCCAAGACACTTGAATTTTCTTAATGAAACTATATGTCACTTAAATTATATCTGATGTGCCACTCGAATGCATTTATGAAAATACATGCCAACAACCATATGCAGCAAGGTAAAACTGTAATTCTGATGCAACACATTATTTACATACATACAGATCACGCAGTTCCCTTCTGGGGTAGGCACAGTTACAAAGTCTCACTCATAAATACATATTTGCTCACCTTACTCTGCTTCAATAATTTCATCCATACTGACCTATACTTGCAAACCTCTTTTGCCTCATTTACCCCCAGACACTGCTTCATACACGCCCTCCTGTTTTACTCCTAATATTCCTCCTCCTAAGAATTTTCTCAACCGCAGCTTTCTCGACCTACCTCTCGCACTGTTCATTTCACTCTTATATATCTGTTTTGTATTTGACTCTCATCCATTCTCTCAACATGGCCAAACCAACGAAGCACACTCCTTTCATATATGTCCATTACTGAAGCATCTAACCCCCATTCATTTATTAACCACTCATTCCTGACCCTATCCATCCTACTCTTGCCGCAAACACTCCTCAGATAACGCATACCCACGGCGTTTAGTCTACTCTTTGTTTATCCTGACATACCCATGTTTCACTACCATACAACAAAGTGGGGAGAAATACACTTTTGTACACGGCGATTTTCACTTCCTAAGACAGGCACTCATTCCTTGATATGCTCCACATCCAACCTACCACTTTACTTCCAGCATTGGCACGTCTCTTTATCTCATTATCTACCCGTCCATCTTTCGCAAACATCTTACCTAAGTACACACACATTATTTTATCACAAGTATTCCCAGAAGAAAAGTATGGAAGCAACATGATACACTGTGCATGTCAGGAGTTTAAAAGGCCAAAGTTTCTTCTCCTTTACCACACACCTTGTTAGTGCTAATGAAAGTTGCCTGTCTCTTCTCTGTAAAGTGAAAATGAGGGGGCAGGAGAGGTTGTGAAGCCTTCTGGATATTGTTCTTTTTTCTTGTAATCACTGGTAGTTACAACTCACTTATCTAATGTCACGAATCTCAGTTTAAGTTGGTTTTCAATCTCCAAAGCCGCCCAAAATATTCTTATCTTGAAGACTTTTTCTCTTGCTAGGATTTTTGGGTTTCCAACATCAATATCTGACCTTGGGCAGAATGTTCTACAACTGCTGATTTTTCATGGTTGCCCAGTCCATGGTACAATGCTCCATAGCCCTAGTTCAAATTGTTCTACCAGTTTCACACAAGTAAACTACTACAATAAAGCTATTGCACATTATTTATTTTTGAGGAATGAAATTTTGACAAATATCCAAGAACCATTCAAGAACCTCCCGCACCCCAGTATAAACCCTGGCTATGCCCATCTGCACCACTGTGAAAAGTTTTGTCTCCCCTCAATTAACACCATTGATTGAAATTGGGTGTTTTCATTGCGACTGCCAAATACTTCTAAAACAATTTTTGAGTTGCCATAGCTTGGTAACTAAGGAGTAGCGACCCCATGTTGATAGGAAAAAAAATACCTCCTCCGAGAGTTTTGTAATTTCCTCCTGAAACACTCTATACAGTGGAGGGGATAAAAGCCAGCCGGAGGTAGCAATTGTAAGAATAGGAAACGTGGCGGAAAAGTAGTCCATGCAGAACGGAGGAATGATAGGATGATATACATTAAAAATAAGGAAGGCCCAATGAAATTAGTCATAATCCAGGTCTAATTCCTAGGTACCATTAATCATTGAGAGGAAGTGGTAGATTGTGTACATGATCAGCTGGAGGAAGTAATTGGAATTATACCTATTGGACTAAGCACTTGATAGTCATGTGGTGGTGGGCAAGGAAGACATGGGTGGGAGATAGGCAATTATGGGCTAGGAAGGAGAAATATTCTCAGAAAGAAAGCAGTAGTTTTGTCAGAGTAAAAATCAAGTAATCACAAAAACATAGTTCAGGCATCATTGTCAATGTAGGCACACTTTGAAGAAGCCAGGCAACAAGTATAGTGCCCAGATGGAGTGAGATTAGTGGAAAGGGAATGGGGAAGAGGGAAAGCAGGAAATTTGGAAGTAGCAAAAAATGGTTAATGTGGATCTTGAAGGAAATGATAATAGGGATACAGCAGAGAAGGAAATGAAAGAGTGTAAACTCAGATCTCAGCAGGAGAAAATACTGTAAATTAAACAACAGGTTTTAAAGAGAAACTAAAGAAAACCACACACGGTCGAGTATGCTTGGCAAGCATGTTGGCGAAAGTAGCTGATAGCCTACTTGACAGTGCATGGGTTAAACGAGCCAAGTTGGTGAGCTCCGCATGGTTGGGCGATCCCTTTGAGAACCAACTGCTAACCAGGCATGTCTGAACGTGCGTAGGTGACATTCGAAAATGCTTGCCAGTTTGACATTTACATCCACATTGTCGGTCAGCCATGGCTTTCAGTGAAATCAAAAAGTTTTGAATTGAATTCATTGCATTATACCAAGATCACAGGGCCCTTTGGGATGCAAGGAGTACTCAAATAAATGGTTAGAGAATAGCATCTCTACTCTTATATAAAAGGCCAAGGAGGCTTCTTCTTTCCTATTTTACATGAAGCACGATTCAAGAGCTCTTGAAAAGATTCATTGGCTATTTGTAGGTAGTTCCTGAAATTCTGATGCTCTCTGACAGCCATCTCTTTTAAAAGACTCATGTGACCCAATTTTTTGCACGATTTAAGCTAGTTTTTGCCCACACATGTAGTTTAATCAGTGTCACTTGATCATCCAATCACAGGACACCACCCAAACACACCTATGTTAAATAAACTTACACCTTCAGGCGTCACTTCGTGGAAGTATTTTATATTCGAATTCATATTGAAAACAATATTGCTTTGATTTGTTTTCAATATGGATTTGAATTGCTTATGTTGTTCCAATATCCATGACGATGCGTGGCTCACGGCTAAAGAAGAATGTTGGAGTGAACAGATTGATCCCTTAGAGAACTTTTAAAAAGAGGAAAGAGCAGATGCATGTAGGAAAGTATAGGAACTGACTGGCAGTAGTAAGGGAAGGGGAATAGCAACAATAATAGACAAGACATGATAGTTGATCGTAAAATCAAAAGAAATTCATGAGGGGTGGAAAGAATATGTTGACAAGCTTAATGGCAAGTACATAAGGTCCAGGATGCTAGACAGGAAAGAAATACAACATTGATAGAGATGGCACAGAACTAAGTATTATTTATGATATTGATATCGAAAGAGCATCCTAAGACATGAAAAGAAATAAGGCAGAGAGAATAGATAATATACCTGCAGAGCATCTTAAGAGTATGGGGAAGAATGGAAGAGGAAAACTTTCAGTGCATATTTGTAGGATTTATGAAGATGGAGGGTGGCCAGAGGATTTTACAAAGATGAAACTAATTCTGACACTGAAAAAGTACAAGGCAAAATTTTGAGAAGACTGTATGACATTGAGCATAATATCCCACACCACCGATGTAATTTTTAGATTTATAAATAGAAGGCTAGAGAGCACACCTAACAATACCTGGGTGACAACCAGTTTGGGTTTAGGGGAGGGATGGGAATGTGGGACAGGATAGATGACAACACCAGTAGAAAGAAGCATAAAATGTGGGCAAGATATTTCTGCTTTTTTGGTAGATTCCTACAAGACATTTGATAGGGTGGATTGGGCAAAATTAATGGAAGTGTTGAAGCAATTAGGGGTTGATTGGAGGGACAGACGTCTTATTTGGAGTAGTTCAAACCTGAACGTGCAAGTTAAGGTAGCTGACGGAGAAGTCAAATGGGATGTGATAGAACATGGAGTAAGGCAGTGTTCACCACTGTCGCCATTGCTTTTTAATGTGTATTCATGAGTAATAGTGAGGGAGGTATGGAGGAGAGAATACGAAAACATCCGAGGTTTGGTGTTGATCTAGCTTTGTTTTTCCTGTAGGCCAAGGGGTCAATGATGAATGCATTACAGGTGCAAATGGTATGGGATGAAGATAAATCATAACAATTGAAAGTGATGAGAACCTAAGAAAGGCGTGTCAAAATATGAGGATGGGTAATTAAGTATTTTGAGAATTATGAGTACTCTTGTAGTATGACGGACACCAGTTGCAGAATGGTCCTGGTCAAAGACATTTTCAAAGTGAGGGGGATCTGGGAAGTGACAAAGAAAAACTGGGGAAAACTCTGACATTGAGTGTAGAGGTGTATGGATCAGAAAATTGGATTTGCAAAGGGAGGATGTATGAAGACAAATGGTATTGGCAGGGGTTCCAGTGGTGAGGAAAATGAATGACGACATATTGGACATGGTTCCAGAGGAAATTGTAGGCAGAGGCTTGGAGAAGGGATGGATAGAGGACGTTTTAAAAGGAGAGTGCATGTTGAAGAGGGTAATAGAGGAAGCATGACCGAGGAAGGAAGAGGCTAGAACTTCAGGATGAAATAAGAAGAGGTAGACAATATAAGGAATTTAAGATGAATCTAATGGCAGGACATCTAAATTAGGGAAAGTGGGATGAAATACTAGATATTGGGATAAAAAATGAGTGGACAACAGAGGTCATTTGTGTTGTTTAGGACATGAACTGGTTTCTGGGGAAATGGTTATTGAGAAAGAGGAAAAACCCTGCATCCACATTTGCTGGCTCTAAACAAAAGGCAACAATGACTACAGACAACATCCCATGCATACTACTGTACTTGCACTGCCTGCATGTGGAGTGCATTATGTAATGCACTTCACAACACGTAGATTTTGGAATTTCACTGGAAAATTCCCACCACCCCTGGGATTCAACCCAGTCCCTCAGAATGGGAAGCCAGTACTCTAGCCTCCAAACCAACCTGATTCTAACTCTCTAAAGCGCCCACACACTTAGTTTATATAGCTATCTTTTGCTTGGACAATAATTGCTTGCATTCTATTCCCATAATGGAACAGAAACATCATCTACTTTGATTGTACCAAACTTGAATGAATGTTCGCAGCATATTCCGATTCAGAATGCTTGGTCTTCAGAAATCCACTAGCATGGCACCCAGGATTACACCAATGGGCTAACTGCCAGCGTAATAAAAAATTGAGGCCTTTGAATTTGATTAAAATCGATCAAAATAAAGGCAATTACAGCTATCAGTAGCACACTGACCTATTTTTCTACCAACCATTTCCATATGAAAAATGAGAGAGAAGTTTCATATTTTACTACCAAGGTTCTAAGATGTAGATATCAGGTGACATAGTGGGCAATACATTAGCTTCATTCAGATGGCTTTCTTAACTCCACCGTTAACTAAGACAAAATCCCTACCTATAATAACTCTGCTATATCCAACTGAAGATGCAGCCATATTTGTCAGTCTGGCAACTGAGGTGATGAGCTCGAAAGTATTTTGAGTAATTTAAGTACAACACAATTGTGGTTCCCAAAGAGAACTTTTATATCAGCGACAACAGGTCAGAAGGTTGAATATAGTAGTATTTAAGGGGATAAGTTTCATGGAAGATTGAATTTCTGCTTGCCACCAGATTACAATGGGATTGCTGCACTTAATGAGAATTGGCCATATCTCATATGACAGCAATTAGCTCACTACTGATGGGCACATACAAGGACGGTTTATCATCCGAAAGCATGAAAAACAACAATTTTAGCAATTTCTTTGGAAGAGATTATGAATTTCAGGATTTAGATTAACTATAGACTTTATAGGCATTTTGAACGCTATCACTGAATTTAAAGATTCTGAATTCAAATGTCATTCAGATATGGAAAAAGTCAGTAGCAGTTTGAAGCAGTGTATTTGGAAGTTATTTAAGTTCATGGCACTGCTACAATTCAGAGCACAATAATACAAGTCAGGGATAGAGAATCTCCTCTTTTATGGATGTGTACATACAACAAAGAGTTGAAATGATTCTTAATAATTTCCACATGATGATAAGTGTTGATAAATGGCATTTTGTTTGGTTCTGCTGTTGCTATTACTTATCTACTAATTGTGCATTGATGAATTTGTTTTTCTACCTTACCAGCTATTTACGGTTACTCAGGTTAATGATACACAGAAGAGCTGAAATAGCTAAAATTTAGCATTAATGGTATCAATGCACTCTGTAGTGAAAATAAACACAATACAGAGACAATAACATGGCTTTTTGAGAAAGTAAGTTTTTTCCTCCTTTAAAATGTCAACAATTTTTCAAGAGAATTTCCTGAAATACAATATTACAATTGCATCTCGCAGTTACTTTAAAATGTTAGAAACTTTAATGATCGAATGAACCGGTACTTAGCAAATATCAGCCAACAAAGTGATCAGTACGTGTAAAAAAAGCATAATCCCATTTGATCAACATTCAATTAAGGACTCAATAGAGTTGCATGACTGATACCAAATGGCTACATCAGGTAAGAATAAACATCAGCGTTTGATTTCTCATCAAATGAAACTTATGAAATTGCAAGACCTGCAAGCTAATGAAATTTTTTTCACTGTCGGTATCAGGTTTGACTATCCCTTTGAGTGTAGCATTTTGGTGACCACGGTTTCCCCAGCCAACCTGCTGGCATCTTCAGATCAATAGAGTTCTGACCTGAAGACATCAAGATGGCTAGAGAGGCTAAACGCCACAAAAACCTTCAGATGAATTTTTCTTCACTGTTGAATAACAGCCACACCAAGCAGACAATCCCCACTATGTGTAATGAAGTATCTAGTACGCCGCTACTTGTGGGAATTACATCAGTAAACAGGCATAAATACAAAATTACCGATTCAACAATTTCATTCAGCCATTTTATGTAATTAAATTCATTTGAAAAATCATGATTCATTCTGTCCAACCAAAGGTTGATCAAATAAAAATACAAAGAACATCTTCTTTCTTGTGGTAAAGCGAAGATTTGAACTTATCCATGACAATAACATCTCATCCTGAAAATGCACCGATGTCAACACACTCAAATTTTACTTGAAAACAAGTTCACACAAGTGAGTGCAACTTTCACACACAAACTTTTACAGTGTGCAAGGAGCGTTTTGGGAGAGGTAAGAGAAAAACACTACACTACTACCAAAAAGTCACTTCATTTACAGAATGAATCAGTTTGAACATTAAAATTCTCATAGATGCTAGAGAAATATTCTTTTTAACACTAGAGTATCAATGTTGACCCTACCTAAATCCTCCTATTAGACATTCACTTAACACACAACAGAACTTCATAAGAGTTCTTCTCTTTCATTTTGCACTCATAAACAAGATTAATATTATCCTTTGACAAAATGGATTGTCGGACCAATTTCACAATAACACGTAACCCAATTCATGGTCCTGAGAAAATCAAACCCATCACATGACAGCAATCATCTTGAAACTTGAAATTCAAGATTATTAACTGCTGGCTAAAGACTCATTCAGCATTTAATCCAACCCAATGACATGGGGAATGGCTCTCATACAAAGAGATGCCTAAAGTCCAATAAACATCTTCAATGAGAGAGACAAACAGTAGGTCAGCCCCCTCCAGCACAGCAAATGAAGTGTTAATTTACTTCACAGCATTTATGTATGCATCAAGCTCCTCATCAAGTTCAGCAGCCGTTGGCATTCGCCTGTTCGACCCACCTCGTCCACCGCCTCCCCTCCGACCACCACCCCCTTGCCCTCGACCACCTCGGCCTGCAGAAAACAAGGTTTTCCGGGCACCTTGAAAAGTGTAAAATTTGATTATCAGCCTACAAAACTTCCATCAAGAACAACAAACATAATATTATACACACATGTTCAGCAAGAAAAATTTAGATTTTAAAGCAACTTCAGTAAACTTCTTCAACAGCAATAACGAGGAAGAACAATTTCCAGACAGACATTTACAAAAAGCATGCCTACATTGATCAATGAATAGACCAGCAAAATTTCATTCAAGTTCAATTAGATAAATGACATAGAGATCATTGTGACCCTTGTCCTCAATGGCACATAACAACAAAGCCATACATTGGTGTTTCAAAGATAATATTTCACAACCAATTGGAACCATGAAAATTCCTCTATGCCCACAACCAGTTATTTCAGGCAACACATTCACCCCTTTATGAATGCTGATAACAAAGTTCTAGGCAACAATGTAATTAGAAGGGAGACAGACATACCTCCAAAGTTACCCCTTCCACCACGGTTGCCTCTACCCAACGCTCTTCCACCTCCGCCGCCACCTCCCCCCCCTCCTCCTCCCAATCGACCTCCTTCCCTAACATTCTGCGATGGGATCTCTGAGGTGGCCAACTGAATATTCATAGGCCGACCTGAAAACAGACAGAAAAACCACATCAACTATGACCTTCTGCTGTTATGGATGCATTTTAATCACAAAATATCATAGAGAGAGCCAAATCACTAGTAGAGCAAGTGGCTCACAGTACGAAGAGTACCTACAGTCGGCACTTTTGATCAAATTCAACATTTACAATCACGCACCCAATGGCCAACTACATGTATGAGTAACTTCTGTAAAATGTAAAACCATTAAGGGACTGTTACCACATGTACAAATTAATAAACATACTAATGCACGCAGGAATGAACTCTTCCACCAATTGATAATAACCCATTCACACATAAGCTCATCTCAATTCATACTTGAGCTATTTCATACAGTAAGGGGATCATTATGAGTGCTGGTTCTTCGAGAAGTAGAACAGTAAGGTGGCATTACATGAGGGACTTCCCAGCTATAACTCTAACAAGACTTCTCTACCATAAAATTAATAAATATCAATTGCTTAAAAGTCACATTAATATGGTTTATGAAAAGCATTAAATAGTTCATACATTAAAAACAGGTTTGAATACCTAACTCAAATTCTATTTAAATTAGGAGATCATCTCACGAGCATTATATAAAAACCATTGGTAAGAAATAGTATCATTCCCTGGCTATCCCTTATCACTGCAGGAGTTTCCTTCCAAAATGAATCCCTCAGAATAAGACATAAGCAAACCTCCAAATGCACAATATACTTGGCCCATTTGGTTTGAGATTCCAATACATTCTGAAAGTATATACAAAAGCTTATTTAAATTGAATTTAGTAGCAAAATAACTGATTACATACTTTCATACTTGAACAAACAATGTCACTGGAAATGGACTAAGAGAATGAGAATCATTAGATGAGAATTAGTTATAACTGGGTGCAGAATGACTAATTGCGTGCCCCAGCAAATCCTAAAAGTTTTGAAATCATCTCCCAAATAAATAAAAATCCATTAGTGAAGCACTCTTTAGGCACCAATATGTAAATATTCTTAGATATTTATTTAAGGAGGACAAGGAACTTAATATAGATAAGGAATTAATTGAAATTCTTTTCCTAATTTCAACATAATGGATTTAACAGAATAACCAATAAAATAAACAATAGCCTGCATTTCCCACAATAAACAATTAATTGACATACCATCAAGAGGAACTCCATTGTACTGTTTCATGGCTTTGATGGCATCAGTTCGGCGCTCAAATACGACATCAGCAGTCCCCAATGATCTTCCAGATCTGTCATAGTGCACGCAGGCTACCTTCAACAACCCGAACTCAGCAAAAAGTTCCTGTGAGAGGATAAGAGCAGTTTTTGCATCATATTATACTTAGGCCTAAAGCATAAGCAAGGTTGTCAACTACTCCTGGTTGTGAATCATCTAGACCATAGTTATATGCAAGCTTCACAAGAAACATTCCTTAATTGAGCCTTAATTCTCTATTTATAATGAAGAAATCTTGATGATTTTTGGAGTGATTTAGTTAAAGTTTAGTTCTGTAAAACATAGTTGACATTCCCAGCTCTTTAACTTTCCAGTACAGCCAATTCCAGAACTAATTCCCATCCCTCAAAATTAGTACACCACACATGTTCAAAGCTATAGCTTAAAGCAAATATTGTGATTTCCTTCTTCAGGGGCCAAGAAATTGAACAGAAAATATTGGCTCAGAACAAATATCACTAAGCGGCCATAAGAACTCGAGTTTGGAAACAATAGCTTGTCTCATCTAAATACAAATAAATGAATGTTTGAAACATAACTATCATACATGCAAAACGAATTAATGAAAACCTTGATGCTAATGAAATGACCTTGTTTGTAAGTCACATTTCATCATCCACACACGGCAATGCATATGCAGCAATATCAACCATGAGTTTTTCAAAATGTCTGTTAGTATGTCAATAAGCTACTGATAATATCCTGCAGGCCAAACTCATACCTGTATATCAGAATCTGACACTCCAAAATCCAAGTTGGAAACCAGGAGTTTAGTAGGTCCACCAGCAACAACGGAATTAGACTGCAAGCCTAAGCTACGGATTCCAGATTTCTTAGCCCCTCCTCTTCCATCATACAGATCATGCTGCCACCGGCTGTTGATATCTCCTCCCTAGAACAAATAACAGAAAACTTAAAAAAATATAAGCACCCTAAGGGAAACATGAGCTAAAATAGACCTTAATAACCAAGAACAAACTTATATGATGGTACTGTCGTAAAACGTATACACTGTATATATGATAATAAGCGTAGACCCAACTCAGCCTAAGCGTGATTCACGTGTAAATAGTAATTGCATTTAAAATCGTAAAATTAGATGTAAATGAAATACAAAATAGATAACTAAAGGCCAAGTGACTTATTTCCCGGTCACGGATATGAAACAAACGTATACTCCATAGTGTCTAGTGGTCGTTGCTAGCCACTGGAATGTCAAACAACGGAATTAAACACACTCATCAAGCACTTTTAACGATGCAAATACGAAAATGCTGCGACGAAAATCCTAATATACGAAGACCGCTACATCTAATCAATCGCGAACATAGAACAGACAAAATTTCCGAGCACAACAAATTCTTATTTCCACAATGAATAGCGTTGAATAACTCTCCCACCTAGCTTCACGCCGATGATAGGTTGAAAATTTAAAATTGCCGAACTTGGGTTTAGTATGATACTCGACTTAGGTCGTAAGTGTACGTGAACTTAAAATTATTTTACCCGGGTATATGGTGCTGGCGGACGTCCACCGCCTCGCCTATTGCGAATCGGTCCTGCACTTCCTCGTGATCCCCCTCTGTTTCCTCTCGGTCCTGTACCGCGTCTACTCGTTCTGTTTTGCTTTATGATGTCTTCAAGACTCATCTCCAGTTTATCCACCATTTTGAAGTTTTAAAAGTTTCGTTACTACTGAATGCCTAACGGAGCTAATAAAGTCTAATTGATAAACTGAACACCCGAGCAGTAGCACTTTCTGTGCCCACAAACCCCAAACGATTAACGGATGATGGCGGACAGGAAGGCATCAGAGATGTCGATTTGGGGCATGATGGGAAGTGAAACATATGAGCATATGAGTAACGAAATTAGTTGTGCGAATTTTCTGCTGTTTTGGCCACGCGATACGCCGGAACTGTGCTGGATTATTTGAAAAGTGGAAATATTTTAGCCATAGTTAAAGTGAATGAGCTAGAGTGAATGTGCGTTAGTGTCCTGTGGGACTCACTTTTCACGCTGTGACATTTTTTGATTCCATTCTGATTTTGGTGAGCAACGCTTCTTCATCGCTGTTTAGGTTTAGTGTGTAAAATTGAAAGGTAAAGATGCCAAACGTGGTTCTGTCCAAAGAAAAATTGTTTGAAAAAATTGGGAAGACCTTTGGTAAGTTGTATTTTCTTTTCCCAGGCTTTTGTTGATATATTCCTTAGGAATATTACTAGTTGCCTCTGAATTTGGCGTTATCGTTTCTTTACAGATGATGAAGAGTTTATTGATGTGTGCTTCGATTTCGGATTGGAAGTAGAATTGGTATGCATATTTCTGACTTATTGTCATCAAAACTCATGGTACGGTAGAAAATGAAAGCAACCTCTTCGCTTTATTGCAGTTCAGCGGTGATGAGTTAATGGTTTCATCACCCACCGATGTGAAATACGTCGTTGAAGTTCCTGCCAACCGACCTGATCTTCTAAGTATTGAAGGAATAGCATATTCACTCAGATCCTATCTCGAGATGTAAGTTAGATATGTGAAGAGAGTGACATCAACCAACTTCCATTCATTGTGACTCTTCTTTGCAGCCGAAATTACTCGCGAAACCCCCTGAGAAATCCTAATAGTGTTGTGTAAAAGTGTTTCATTCTTACTACACATTAGATGAGAGAGATAGAGCCATTTCAATGCAACTAAAAATCTACTGTCTGTTTTAAGCATGTTTGTATTCTCTCTCGTGGCAGTCCATTGAAGGCAATTGTTAAGTTGTATTTCTCTTCTACTTTAAGTTGAAAGCTGTGTCCTCAATGCGTACTATAATTACTATTTGTAATACAGACGTAAGCAATTTTTTTCATAGGTATGGAAATGTTAAGGATAAGGAGAGTTTAAAGTTAATTTAAACCTTTTTCAACCCATTAAAAATTAAGACTCAGTGTTTAAACCTGAGGGTTAGTGTGGATAGGTGAGGGTAGACCTCAACCCAGACTGAGCCATAGGCGTGTGATTTCACACACTCAGGGTAAGGGTGCCAGTTCCTTTCCCTGGGCCACCTTGCACTTCGAGGATTTTTTTTGGGGATGTCCAAAGGCTTCACCCAGCTTTGAATACGAGACCCTCTGATCAATAGCAAACCACTCTATCCACTGGTCCACCACACTCCCAAAAATGAAGAAACACATAAAATAATAACATTTTTCATCATGGATTGTTTTTCTTTAGTTTAACCATTATTTCTGCGGTAGAATTCCGAAAATCATAAGAATTGCCTCGGTAAATTAGGCAATTTGAACCTGAAATGTTGAAACACGATTCGGCAGGGTCAAATATTGTGCAATGAAGCTGAAATTTTCTATGGCTTGTTTATTTATGAAATTACACCAGTAAATGCATCCGGCCCCTCAACTTCTAAAAAAATTTTTTTTGGCCACCCTACGTCTGACAGACAGTTTGACAGATGTCTGGAGGGGGAGGATAGGCGTCCGGAAGATGACTCCTGCTGGGGCTAGTTACCGCAAGCTTGCCACCCCAAAAGGTGATCGCTTGCCCAGTCTTGCGTTCACAGGAGTGAATTTATTGTCAATAAAACAACATATTTTATTACTTTGTTTTTTTCCACTTTTTCTTTTTTATTTATTTCATATCTATTTCATTTATTTGATATCTATGTTTTTATAAGGCTGTGTTTAGCTAGAAAAATCCATATTATCTGAAAAACGTGAAAAATATCACTTTGGCTCTTATATAAACCACTATAATATAGCCTGGAAACTTTAAATGTAGCCTTGAAAACCTGGAATTATGCTTGAATTTTTTTATTGTGGCTTTTGTGGACACCCTGATAATTTCTAACTAGATATACAATTTTATCACTTCATTAAAGTGTAAATTACTGTAGGATTATCTTGATAATTTTCATATAATTGTTCAGGAAGAATCCATGCATCTTTCTCTGTGTTCTGAATAGTTTTTCCATTCTTGCGCTCTAAAATAATCAGTTGATTTTTGAAATGCATACCCCTGTGTGGATTTATTCCTTTATTTGTATTGGGAAATAAAATTGCATGCAAGAATGAATTTAATTCTTAGATTGGGTCACCTGAATTATTCAATGTAGACTTCCATTTTTGGCAAATGAAGATTCAGTATGTTCCTTATTTTATTCTTATCATACTTTGTTTTTCTTTTGATTCCAGAGAACCATTACCAGTATTTAGAAGTATCAAGGCCCAAAGAAAAATCCAACTATTAGCCCAGGAAAAGGTGAGAAAATACATTATCTACAAGATTTTATGGTTTCCATTATGATATTATATTATTTACCTGTTATTTAAGGTTATATTATTTTTAATAGATGTTCCTTTTTATTATCTTTTGATTTTCATATTTTCATTGTACATATATGCATTCCAGCTTACGTAATTATTGTAAAGTGCACAAAAAATTAATTTATCTATAAGTTAATAATAATAATAAATTTATTTACCAAAAACCCAATACAAACGAGTTACTGGTATAGGCTTCGTCTGGTACACAGCATACACATGGTTTACATCACAATGACATTCATACAGTGGTATATCAGACAATATTCACATAATGGGTTTATACCCAAATTTAATTAACATACAGTATACAATTTTATGTACAAACAATCTATGATTAAGATTACATATGTTTATTACTTTCCTTGCAGTAAAGAATATATTCATCAATACTAGGTATACAATATTTTGTTTGACAGATATCTTTTGAGGCTCGATTTGAATGGCTCTAAAGAGGAAATTTTTTTATATTTTTCTCGTAATGTATACAATCGATGAGTTGCAAGGAAAATATTTCTAAGGCTGTCAGTGGGAATGTCTTAAGTTGTTACAACATTCACCGTTAAACTTTATTGATTCATAGAACACTTTCCTATCTCCATCCTCAAAAATACTATCACTGTTAATAAAATTGACTGAGACAGCAATATGAATAAGTGTATCCCTTTTGCAGAATGAGACATGACTGTAAATGACAGACATTTGGTTTTATTGGGAATAAATTACATGCAATATCACAATCATAAGTAAAATTACTTTTTTAAAGTTTTTTAAGTTTTAGTTTAAGCTCCTGTGACTGTACATTCTTTTTATGTGGTGTGAGTTGAGTTAAATTTAAGAAATTTTATACGTAATTTCACTCAATGAAGCAGCTTTCTTTTGAAAATTTCGTCATTATATCTTCATGTACTATCTATGAGTGTTTAAATTTGTATTGATTTTCTTTTAGGTACAAGAAGTGCGGCCATATGTTGTTGCAGTGGTTTTCCGGAATGTGACATTTACTCAAAATAATTATGACAGTTTCATTGACCTGCAAGAAAAGCTTAGTGCAAGTGTGGGAAAGAAGAGGTCTTTAGTGGCAATAGGGGCTCATGATCTTGATACCCTGAGTCCGCCCTTCTACTATGATGCTCAACTTCCTGAAGACATTCGCTTTTGTCCATTAAATCAAGAGAAAG
This sequence comes from Ceriagrion tenellum, assembly GCA_963169105.1. Lineage (NCBI taxonomy): Eukaryota > Metazoa > Arthropoda > Insecta > Odonata > Coenagrionidae > Ceriagrion > Ceriagrion tenellum. Next base: position 107,596,731 of record OY720642.1, on the reverse strand, counting down.
AGATGGTGGGACCAGAAATAATGGAATTTTATTCGGTAAGGTATTTTAATCAATAATGTACTTTTGCTGGATATTTTCTCAACCAGTGACCAAATGATTTTATTTGTTTGATGAATCTTATAATTTAATGATAACCCTATTCTGAACTCTCTTGTTCTCTAGGTACCATACGTATTGATTTATTTGGTGCTAGTTATCATATTTTAGTCTTGTAATCCTTTTATCATGTAACTTTATTTTGTAACAATTTAATCAAGCATTTCACTTGTCTTGTATCTTTGAGTACTTATCGAGTTGTATTGTACATGTCAATGGCATTCTAAAGGAAAATGCTGACTAATATCCTAGACTTGAGAGGAAATGAAAATTATGCTTAATCTTATGGCTTTACAGTTAAAATATTGACCATCTTCAGGTGCACTATAATTATTGAAGTAAGGATTGCCAAACATTAGAAAAAAATCAAACTTGCCATTAGTAGCTTTTGCTGTCACAATTCTAAGGGTTCTGTATGTAGGGGCTGAAAATGCTTCCACATCGTGTATTTATTTACAACTCTGTTTTACTACTGAAAGTAAATCTGTGTGTGCAGGCCTCTGGAATAAGAATTAATTTTGCCCTAAGTGCTGTAATGTTCTGCTTGTTGCTTTCTACATACTTATCTTCATCACGGAAGAAGTATAAATTTTTCCAAAATCAGGTGATTGCCATGATGCATTTGACATTATTTCTTTTAAATCTTTGTGTCTTATACTATAAAATGAGTAGCTCTTGTAAATATGTATGTTTATATATATATTTATATAGGTATGTAAGTATTATCTCGAAAACTACTGTACCGATTCTCCTGAAAGTTGGTATATATTTAGAGATTTTCCGTTATGAGAAATCCATTGGACTAACGGCCTCAGGCCCTTGAAGGCCTTCTGGCCCCCAAAATACTTATCCCGCTTATTTTACTCGGTACTAATGCAGAGGTTTCCTTGTTTGCTTTTTGAATTACTCGCACTCAAGATATAGGGTTTAAAATTTCCTTATTAGATGGCAAAAAGAATGAAGTATTTAATTATCACAATCAATTTTGTTTTTAACGTTGATTTTTCTTACAAATTACATTTTCAATGACAAAATTGCAAATTTTTTTCTTGATTCCAACAGTGGCATATTTCCTTGGCAACCCGAGCAGTGGCTATAAACAGGAAATTTAGCCTGGGCATTTCATGCCTTATCCACTTTATAGTATTTGGGCTTTAGCTGTGTGCAGACTTAAGATGTAGCGAATGAGTCAATGTTTTCAGTAATGTTTTTTTATAGATGTGTTAGTTTTGAGCCGTAGGGTGGACGATTTTTGGAATTTCACATACAAAGTTGCAGGTGACCAAATTCTAGTAACACCTGATTTATGCATAGAGAATTAGAAGTCGAGCAAGAGTGAGATGGCCAGAATGTAGGTGGTGGAGTGGTTAGTGTGATTGCCCTGGAGCATGTGCATCGTTGGAGCATGTGCATGAAGGGTTCAATCCCCGCCCGATTGCTTTTGACTCTTGAGGTTTAGGATTCGGGTTTACCCTGTTTTTTAGTATTTCAAAGCTAAAGATTATGTATTGTGAGTAGAATTTGAAATCTCAATGTGTTTGATTTTTAGGCGTTAAAACAAGGAAATTCGACTTGTTACAAACTATTTATTTAGAGAAAGGCAATTAGCGCTTTGAATACTTTGTTTTAACTTACGTTTTGCCTTAAGCAGTTTGCTTTTATTTTCATAAGAGCAAATGCAGTGTCTTAGAATCTGAATGAGATATTTGTGTTTCTCTTCAAGTTTTCTTGCCTATTCATTTTAAATATTTTTTTGCGTGTTTGTGAGTTTCAAGGACAGTTCTTGCGAGATTCTTAGTGCAGAGTAAAGTCGAGGACTGGTCAGGTGAGTTTTGATGCTTATCCCGCTCCCGTTGTTGTTATATGGGGTAAGAAGTTTGTAAAATTGGAATTTGAATGATTGATTTTGCATTTTGGTATTTAAATGAAGATGTGGCATGAAAGCTATTAGGAAAAGAATGTTTGTGGTGACAGCTCAAAAATGCCTGATGAATTATGATGACAGAAGATGTAAATTGGGCAACTGATTCAGTTAGGCGATATGCAATCAGGTTATTCAAAAGTGAAGAAGTATTGAAAAGGGAAAAGAATGTGAACCTTTATTTGAGAGTAAAATACAAACGTAGGTGACAGCTTAAGCTAGTCTTATATGTGAGCCTATGGGCATGCAAACATTTCCTCAAAAACTACAGAGCCTATTCTTCTGAGAGTGGATATATATATAGGTATATGGGTTTTAGGGCATGAGGAATCCATTGGGCCAAATTTACTTCCATAAAAGCGGTACTGGAAAATATAAATAAGGTTATACTATTGAATTAAATAACATAATTTTTTATTTTAATTATTGCTAGTACAGTCAGTGTACTGAGCAAAGCTCAGTCCCCTAGCACTTTATTCTTAATGGGAATCCTTTATCCCCATGTCAAGCCATCATATTGTTTCATGTCACGTTATATAAAGTCACTGCGAACATTCTCATGTAGCCATGCAATGCTATCATGCATTTTCTGCTATGCCATCAGTGGTGCAGTTGTCTGGGGTGGGAATGGAGGAGAAGGTCTCTTCAAGGCTGCAGAAGAAGCCAGAAAGATATACAGCCCCCTTAAGTTTTGATGGGGTAGCAGTTAGTTGCCAATTACCATAGGTCAAACAAATGTAGGGCAATGGCAAGATCCCATATGACACATGCTTGAAGCAAAGTGGTGAAATATTAATACCAAAGTTTGCTTTTGAATGCTACGATATCCTTTCATTTTGTGATGAGGATAAAAATAGTGGCGTAGGATGAGATGGAGTGTAATGTTTACATTGCATCTCAAATATGATTATTGTGAAGCCTTTTATTGTTACTCTCCTTGCAGTCATCTTCTTGAACGCTCTTTAAAAACATTCAAATGCAAAAAAAGAGGAATGAACTCTATCACGACCTGAAGCAATTCCTGAAATCATTGTATTTTCTGGTACTCTTTGTGGTGTTTGTTTAATCCTGCTCGCCCCTTAAAATGGATTATTTTTACCAACTCAGGAAGGTAGGCTTTCATTTTCCAAAATGCCTAAAAATTCTCAGCTTCTACTCCACAATATACAATATATTGGCTGCATTCTTGATCATGTTCAGTGCCGCACACAAATCAGACCATATACTTCTGAGTATGGTGTTGTCCACCATGTGGGCAACGCTTAATCATATGGTCTAGGTGGCATTGACCACCCCGTGGGCAACACAGAAAACAAATTTCCCCCTCTCTCCATGGGCTGGCAGTATAGAGTCAGTGAGTAGGAGAGGGTAGTTGTTGCCCACAGTGTGCGGCAGCACTGCAATGTTATGCTGCATGCAAAGTGTTATGCTGCATGTACAATCAATGTGGCAGTCAATCTGGTTGTAGTATCTAATGCCATTCCACAAGTATCAGTCTAATGTCCAGCATCAAAATTTTAATGAACCCCATGCATATTCTTTTTGATTCAAGAACTTAAGTTGTACCAAAAGAGAGTTGAATTTATTGTTAATATGTATAAGTTTTATGATCATCCTGGATGAAATGCATTGTTTACTACATTTTGGCTGATTGTAGGAAAGCTTCATTAGTTTTTATTATTTTCCTCTTGTAGCATCATGCACAGCTCAAGCAATACGTTGCCCTCCTGAAGGACCTGTCTCACTATCCGATCATCAAAGACCAGAATGGGGTAGTTCTCTCTCTTCCTCCCCTTATCAATGGAAATCATTCCAAGATCACCCTCAACACCAAGAATGTCTTTGTTGAGTGCACAGCTCTCTGTAAAACCAAGGTGAGTACTACTCCCCATCATTTCATGGCAACAATACTGAAGGACCAATTTTATAGGTATGGTATACATTCAGAAGAGTAGCCCACTTTGTGACTCTCAAACGATACGAAATATCCTCTAAAGGCCATGCATCATGTTAGCTGCCACTATAATTTGTGGCTTGAGTTGTTAAGGCACTAGTTATGGGAGAGGAATTAATCAGGTAAAAGTGATTGGAACCAGTAAAGGACAAAAAATGAATCATTTGATTAATTGTTTAAATGCTCTTGATGCAATTAAAAGTGTGTGTGGTCTATGTTCTTCTGAGAAGTGTAAAGTCCTTGCATTATCATAGTAATAGGCATTGTCGCTATATGTAATTCTAAATGAAGAAAAAATATTCCAGTGTTCCGTGTAGTTCAGTTGCTCCAGTAGAGATCATTTTCTACAGATGTGTGAAGACTATGTACTTGCTATGCTGTGAAAGAGAGCGTCAGAGATTGCCATCAGTAATTCATAAACCCTGTGAACACCATCGCAGGTGGTAAAATTCTAACAGGTGAAGAAGTGTCTATTTCGCAGGAAGTATCTATTGTATTCTCAAGAATACATTTCTGACTTACATTTTCAGTTCTACTGAATTATTAAACAAGACTTGTGCAATTGCAACTTGAGTGTGTGGATGACTTTAGCCTTGTGGATTGAGGCACTTAGTGGATGCTTTTAATTGCTCATTATAATGAGGGTCTAGCAGTCTTGAGTGCCTTTTTACTTTAAATCTCATTAAAATCAGTGACGGGAAAAGTACTGAATAAATGTAATCGGGCTCAATTACACTGACAAATTTGTAATTAATTACAATTACAAGTTACTCTTTGAAAAAGTAATTATGTAGTAGGATTACAATTAAAATAACTTTTTATTTTGCTCCTGCAAATGATGCAATCGCAGTCAATATTTTCTCGAACAGGGAGTACTAACATGCAAACCAACATTTTAATTATTCTTCAAGGCCTTAGCATTAAAGAATGATTAAATTGTTGGATTTCGGCAGTTAAGGCATGAATATTTACACCTGTGGATGAGGATGTATCAATAAAACAACATCATGCAAATAAATATAAAACACAATAGATTATTATTAATAAATTAACTGCAAAGTGGGATTTCTCAGTAGCTTAACTGGTTAAAGCACTCTGCATGTTATCAGGGTATTTGGGTTTGAGTTCTGTTAAAGGCAACTTAATTTTCCTTTTTAGAATTTTAAATATGGGTATAATGTAAAATTGTTAATCACCCTGTGGTTTAAAGCTTTCTCTTTCGAGGATTTAAAAAAATGAATATATTTAATAACATCAATTTTTAAATATTTGAATTAACTTTGCAAAACAATTGCATTTTAACATTTTCATTTGATAGTTTGCCCCTCTTTGGTGCCAAAATGTCTTTGCTCACACTAAAAAGCCACTCCACAGAAGCACGGGATGGCAGGGAGCGCTTGCTTTGATAAATGCTCTTTTTAGAATTGGAAGTTGGTGAAGTAACTCTATTTCTGTTGAACTACAAAGCAAGTACTAATTTACTTCATCAGAAGCTGGAGAAACTTCCCCCCTTTTGACAATGTAGTTAAAACTGCCTCTCGATATGTTCAGCACGCAAGGAATTCAAATTTTCACTTTTGATCACTGAAATGTAATGATAACTCGCATGAGCTTTGAAGTAGATTACCAGTAAAAATTACTTTTAAAAAAATATATCGATTACAAGTAGAAATTACCAAATATGTAATTGTTACAAGGAAATCGATTACTTTTATTTCGTTACATCACAGCACTGATTAAAATTAACTGCAAAGTGGGATTTCTCAGTAGCTTAACTGGTTAAAGCACTCTGCATGTTATCAGGGTATTTGGGTTTGAGTTCTGTTAATGGCAACTTAATTATCCTTTTTAGAATTTTAAATATGGGTATAATGTAAAATTGTTAATCACCCTGTGGTTTAAAGCTTTCTCTTTCGAGAATTTTTAAAAACTTTTTCATATCTGCAAAAATTTTGCTGTTGTTCTAATCTATTGTTTTCGTAAGAAATTACCCTGCCCATAGATTTCTGAATGTTTTGCCTGTGTGCATCATTTCATTCATAGTCATTAGTGTGTTACAATGCAATATTGGAGGGAAACAGAAAATTATTTTATGTATTTGAATTCTGTGGCTAAAACTAGGCTGTCCATTTCATTCCCCTCTATGTAATTATCTTGATAGTATGGTATTAAGAATCTAAGAGGTACAAAATTCATCTTGCCCACATGCCATTAATTACTATTTCTGAAAATGACGCACTCTCAGTCACTCTCTTTGCATTTACAGCATTCATGTTTATTCTATTCCTATTACTTTTCTATATTTCCTCCTGTTTTTATGGCTGTTGACATAACACTCCCTCGCATACAACCCGATACCAGCTTGAATGTTAGCATGTAGATGTACTTGATGAGAGTACAGTGGTATCTGCTGTCAGTGCAAAAATTATGTAGACTGGAGTTTGGACACTGCTTAAAAATAAACCGTGATACCCTCATGAATACGAGTTACACCAAATTTTAGCTTGTTTTATTTTACTTTTAACTGTGGTTGCCGATTATTTTTACTTAACAGTCTCAATTTTTTATTGCGGTGAGAACAAAAAAAGTGCCAGTTTTTTGCCGTTATCGAATGGAGCGCTCTCCTTGACATTTAATAGTGAAGACACTTGAAGTTTAATCGTAATGAATCGGTAGTATTGTATAGGAAAAACATATTTAAATGTATCTTTAAACTTTAAGCTCTTTCTAATGTGCCATAAAATAGTTATTAACAAGTTTATGGAACAACTTTTTCTTGGTTAAGAAAAGTAGTAGAATCAAGATCTTGGTCTTGTTTTGAAGGCCGTCTTCGTGAGAGAGGGTGGTGAAAGTTTGACGGCTGTTGCCACTTACGGGTTGCGGGCCAAACCCTTTACTCATACGATCCTACTGTGCATTGCCTCAAAGGGCGAAAACAATCACTGCACATTAGGCCGGCCCTTATTTTTCAGAATTGAGAAAAGTTATGTTTTCCTAGTCTAAAAATGATCCAAATGAGGTTTATATTCACGTGTTAAAATTTGGTTACTTTAAAATAACGGGAACCCGTGCCCCAAGGGCCCTAAGTACTGAGGACCTTCAATTGAGTTTTTTGGGGCTGAAAAAGCACTATCCTTATGAAAAACGTGAAAGTAAAGCCCTTAAGGGCCGAATTTCTGTTTGTTTTGACCTATCTCTAAGCGTTTACGAGATATGGTCCGTCGTAATGCGATCCACCCTCCAGGCGATCCACCCACACCGCGGCGCCGCTGAGGTACGGCCCGCACCACTTGCTAGGGACTTCCCCTCCACCCCCTCCCCGCCCTCGGCAAAGTCTTTTTTCCTGCTGGCAAGATATACATTCAAGTGGTACAGACTTGAACAAGTTGTTCCTCTTGTGACATGATTAATATTGTTAAAGCCTACAATCTCACTTTTCACCCTTCAACGCCGTCCTACGTGCTGGGTACCGACCCCTTTTACCTTACTTTTTTGCCGCCATACGGCCGCGCACCGTTTCAGCATGCTTTGTTTCAAAGTGCTCTTTATGTATAAAATATTATAAGTATGTGATACAATTGTGTATGTGAATTACAAAGGAATGAAGGAAATGAGCGGGGCTTCCAGGGCTCCCCCAGTAGATAGAAATATTCAAGAAAGAAGAAACGAGGCAGTCAGTTCACGGATGTAGATCGATCTGGAGAGAGAGTTAGTTCTTATGCATAGTGTGCAAAGGATAGGAAGTACTAAGTTTTTGAGGATTGAAGGAGAAAAGTAGTGAAATAGCTAGTTTATCATGGATACACGTGACGTCATGCATGTGCTCCCAACAGTGACCTGCAGTTCCTAAAAAGACTTGTTAATTACGAAAGTGTTAACCTGGACATAGCGAAAGCGGCACAAAAGAGGTTTTCAAACCATTTGTGGTACCTGAGCGAGGAGTTGGTAGGACTATCATTGTTTGACGGATCCCTTTCTAGGCGTGAAAAGGAAAACGTGATACGCCGTATGAGGACATGTGAGGGAAAATGTGATCCACCGAAGAAGGCATCCTATAAGCATAAAGACCTGACTAAACTATCTATATCAAATTTTGCCACTACTAATTCGAGAAAGCTATTTAATATATTGGAAATATGCACTGCATTGTTTGATGTTCCCACGCGAGAATGGGATGAACATCCTGACTACAAGAACGGTTTACAAATTATTCGGGGACTAAACTATCTATATCAAATTTTGCCACTACTAATTCGAGAAAGCTATTTAATATATTGGAAATATGCACTGCATTCTTTGATGTGCCCACGCGAGAATGGGATGAACATCCTGACTACAAGAACGGTTTACAAATTATTCGGGGTCTTCAAGTGGTAAATGATTGTGCAGAGAGAGAGGGGTGAAACTAATTCAAGATTTTAAGTCAGTTACGAAGAAGGAAGAGAGCTTTCAAAATTTATTACAAAGTGTAAATTTTCATCGTAGCACAACCCCTAACGTGCGCAAAGACTCTTTAACTGCCAAATACAGTCTGTCAGTGGAAGATTAGAAATACACTGAAAATGTATTTTATTTTGGTTAATATGTACTTAAATTCATGGACAGAGTGAACATAAATTGATCACTTTTGATTGGAAATTTTGTCATGTTAATTAAATCCTTTCTAACAAGCACATTTCTTCAGAGGCTAGAACTTGCCAGCAGGAGAAAAGACTTTGCCGAGGGCGGGGAGGGGGTGGAGGGGAAGTCTCTAGCAAGTGGTGCGGGCCGTACCTCAGCGGCGCCGCAGTGTGGGTGGATCGCCTGGAGGGTGGATCGCATTACGACAGACCATATCTCGTAAACGCTTAGAGATAGGTCAAAACAAACAGAAATTCGGCCCTTAAGGGCTTTACTTTCACGTTTTTCATAAGGATAGTGCTTTTTCAGCCCCAAAAAACTCAATTGAAGGTCCTCAGTACTTAGGGCCCTTGGGGCACGGATTCCCGTTATTTTAAAGTAACCAAATTTTAACACGTGAATATAAACCTCATTTGGATCATTTTTAGACTAGGAAAGCATAACTTTTCTCAATTCTGAAAAATAAGGGCCGGCCTACTGCACACGCTCTTTTCATGAATTTTATTTTAGGTAGCAATTGTGCTCTTTTAATAACTAACCATTTTTCATCACCTTTTACTCATAAGGGCCTTTTCTCTTTGCACTGAATTTCTCAATGTGCTCAAAGAGATTCCAAGACATGGACGGCCTGCAACCCGCAAGTGGCAACAGCGCTCAAACTTTCACCACCCTCTTTCACAAAGACGGCCGCCTTACCGCTGGCTTGAGCCTGCTAAAATACTCTGCTGTTTATTAACTCATTAAAAATCGATATCACAATGTGAGTTTACGATGGTAATTGTTATTACATACTGCTGTAAACAGCTTCAAAACAAGACCAAGATCTTGCTTCTACTACTTTTCTTAACCAAGAAAAGGTTGTTTTATAAACTTGTGAATAACTTTTTTATGGCACATTAGAAAGAACTGAAAGTTTAAAGATACATTTAAATATGTTTTTCCTACACAATACTCCCGGTTCATTATGATTAAACTTCAAGTTTCTTCACTAATTAATGTCAAAGAGACCGCTCCGTTCGAAAACTGCAAAAACGGGCACTTTTTTGTTTTCACCGCAATAAAAAAGAGAGACTTTAATGTAAAAATATTCGGCAACGACAGTTAAACGTTAAATAAAACAAGCTCAATTTTGGTGTAAATTGCATTTATGTGGGGACCACTGTTCGTTTTAAATCAGTGTCCAAACTCAAGTCTACATAATTTTTGCACCGACAATAAATTCTATCTGAAGTTTTTTTTCGGAGACTTGGAAATGCCATGCAAGCATACGAATGTCATTATTTTATTGATTGAAAAAGAATGGCTAATAAAACCTTAAGGAATTGTTTACCATTCTTGTGACCATAAAAAATATGAATGGGTTAGCTCTTAAGCTGAATTATTCACAAATACATCTCAATCTTTATTGTAATGCTTCCTAAGCTCTTTAGACTTATTCCTCAGTATCCCACTTTCATTTTTAAGAACCCCATTCAGTCAGTCCTTAAGCATTATGGGAATATGCTTATCACATTTCTTTCCATATTCAGCTATTCTTACTTGCCTCTAAAATAGTAAGTGCACACCCCTAAGGGCCGTTTGCGCTATGTCTGGTTACGGCCCTAGTTACAGCTAAAGTCATAAACACACTTATGTTTCATATGCAATACCGTGACTCTTAACTTTAACTGAGGACACAATCAGACATTTGCCACCTGCCATTAGTGTGCTCATATCTGTGGTAGGGAAGTGGTGCATTTGTGATTTTGTACTCAGTCATGGAAAGTATCATTCTTATTTTTAATCCTTTGCAGGCAACAATCATTGTCAACGCATTATCATGTTTATTCAGTCAATATTGCTCCAAAAAATATGAAGTTGAGCAGGTGGAAATTGTTAATACTCAAGGGGAAACAGAACTGTCTCCTATCCTGAATTATGATTCTCAGTCTCTGAAGATCAGTGATATCGTTTCCTATGTTGGGCCATGGTATGTGAATTTGAGTTTTTTCTCAGTTATTCTGTATGCGATGAAATTAACATTGTACTAGTTTATATTTCAACCCCATGCTTCTCATGGAAAAGTGTTGCATTTTTCACATCTTATATATGGTTAAAACTGAGTTTTCTATTCTCAGAAATTCCAGATTTTCATCACAGTCACCATTTTTAAGTTTTGGTAACTCGAAGATCATTGACAAATATGATATTTTAACTGAGCTATGGGTCATTGCTTGGAATGAAAAATCCCTATAGAAATATTATATTTTTTCTTGGGAGAAATAATTTATTTCCTGACCCCTGATATGTGCTTCTCATTTCTCAATTGCATTTATGAAAGCAGCAAACATCTTAAGGATTGAGGGTGAAGCTATGTTTTCTTGCAACTGATTTGGTGTTGTCGTCTGAGGTGACCATCATTTGTTAGTTTCGCCTATTTAATGATTAATAATTATGATCCCGTCACTATTTTTGGAATTAATCAATCCCATGGTCTTAAAAATGTTGACATTTCTTCAACAGATCTTGATTATTTATTTTATCTAAAATGTAGCCTAAAAAATCATGTTGCATCTAATGGGCCAGCAAATACGGTATGTCAGCGTGGCTTAGGAGTCATTTCTGAGCCTCCCATCTTGGGTTCTGTAAGGCTTTTGCTAAGGTACAGTCTAAGGTTCTCAAGAGACATCATACTCTCCAGGTGCTTTGTCTTCCTCTTGAAGAAAATAGTTACGCACTGTGATTCTTGAATATTTTAGAATTTTTCCCCAAAAAAATCCAGGAAAAATCAACCTACATTACATACAGTTAAAGTCTTGTTCCGATTTGGCCTGACCACTAGCTGTGAGCTTTGGTGCCTGTTTACTGGATTCTGAATATTTACTGCTTAATGTATGCAAATTTCAGAATAGGAAAAGTGATATGTAGAAATATTATGTCAGCACGTGAAGATGTCTACTGTCAATGGCTATACGTCATAAAGTAACTTCACAGCATTAAAGAAACTAGGATTTACCTAGCATATAATAGGAAGGTCCTCAGATGAAAAAGTAAAAGATATGTATTACTTCACTCTGGTTAGGCCTTACCTCAAATACACCGCGATCATTTGGGATGCTAGACTGAAAAACTTAACCAAAAATTTAATAAAGTACCAAGGAAAGATGCATGCTTCATTAAGAAACAGCTTTGAGGATACGTATAGTGTTTCTCAGCTTTTAGAGAGATTAGGTTGTGAGCTGCTGGAGACTCAGACCAAACAAATGAATAAAATACAAAGGAAACTTGCATGCTTCATCAAAAACTGTTGCGAGCAAAATACAGTGTTTCAGCTTTTAGAAGCATTAATTTGAGAGCTGCTAGAGACTGAAAGGCTGTATGCTAGACACAGTTTGCATGAGAATTTCAGAACAGGTGTGTTTCAGAGTAACACAGAGAATATGACCAAAGGAAGGTCTTTGATTGTTTTGACCCCAACATCTTGCTGGCTAAATTAAAAAGCAATGGAATTGCTGGTATTGCTAATCAATGGGTTAAATCCTATCTAAGCGAACGCTCCCAAGTAGTAAAAGTAAAGGCCATGTCAGATCAACAGGTAGTCTCAATAGGGGTTCCCCAAGGCTCGATCTTGGGCCCCATACTTTTCCTCCTCTATATAAATGATCTTCCATCTTATCTCAATCACGGTGACGTCACAATGTATGCTGATGATACTAATCACTTCCGAAATATACTCATGACACTGTCTACACCCTCCAACAAGGCGTAGATTGCATGGTAAGGTGGTGCACTGAAAATAGAGAAATCATCAACGAAGACAAGTCTACATTTGTTCAGTTTCACCCATATCAAAAATATTCTAACTTGCCCTCTACTTAAATTGAATGGACAAGTTCTCTCTCGGGTATCGAATTTTAAATTCTTAGGGGTTGAAATTGATGAATCCATGCAATGGAGGACACATATTAATGGTATTTGCTCTAAAATTGCATCGGGGTGTTACCTCCTAAGACAAGTATTGCCAATATCAAATCTGTCATCTGCTAAATTAGTCTATTATGCAGATATTTACATTCGACTTAAATATGGTGTAGTAGCCTGGGGCCACTCCCACCACACAATAAGGCTTTTTAAACTACAATAGTGGGCAGTGAGAATCCTGGCAAGAGTAAGAAAAATTACAGCTGCAGGTCCCTTACATGTAAATACGTGTCCCGGGATTAATAAATAAATAAATATCAGTTTGATGCCACACTACATCTTTAGGTCTGATAGATGTGATAAAATAAGAGAGGTACATTGCTGAACAGATACGTGCAAAAATTTGTTCTTTCCATGCTCAATAAGTACATACATACATTCATACCAATCATGTCATTCCCTTCTGGGGTGGGCACAGTCACAAAGTTTCACTCTTAAATACATATTTGTACGCCTAACTCTGCTTCAGTAATTTCCTCCACACTGGCCTATCCTTGCAAACCTCTTTTGCCTCATTTACCCTTATACACTGCTTCATACATGCCCCCTGTTTTTAAGACTCCTAATATTCCTCTTCTAAAGAATTTCCTCAACCGCATTCAACGACAACTTTCTCGGCCTACCTCTATCTCTCGCACCAGTAATTTCACTCTTATATATCTGTTTCGTTATTCGACTCTCATCCATTCTCTCAACATGGCCAAACCAAAGAAGCACACTCCTTTCATATATGTCCATTACTGGAGTGTCTAAACTACATTCATTTATTACCCACTCAATCCTCACCCTATCCATCCTACTTTTGCCACACACATTCCTCAGATAACTCATACCCACGGCATTTAGTCTACTTCCACGTCAATCTTGACATACCCATGTTTCACTACCATTGAAGAAAGTAGGGAGAGGTACACTTTTGAACACTGCGATTTTCACTTCCTTAGACAGGCACTTGATATGCTCCACGTGCTACCTACCTCTTACCTTCCAGCATTCGCACGTCTCTTTATCTCCTCATCTATCCATCCATCTTTCGTAAATATCTTACCTAAGTACACAAAATCATCCACTTGTTCAATTACTCCACTATTCGCCCTCTTCATACAGTATAATGCTCCCCATTCTCCTTGTCAAGAACTACTACTTTAGCCTTGCACACATTTACCCTCAATTCCATTCTCTCTGTTGATTCACAAAACTTATCTAGGAGCTTCTGTAATCCCTGTTGGCTCTCTGAGATCAAAACAGTATCGTATAGTAGAACTTGCATGTTTACATTTGCAATCAAAACACCATCAGTTTCACTTTGGGCATCTCTAACACATTTATCCATTTACACATAAATACATTGCATTATAAATACATTTATTATTTATACAATAATTATAAATACATTAAACAGCCATTGTGACATTACGCATCCTTGCATTATGCCCTGTTTTATTACAAACCAATCACTCCGAACCCCGTTAGCTCTCACACTTGCCTTGCTGTTATCATAAATCACCATCATAGCATTCAATAACTGCCCATTCACTCCATAGTCCTTCAAAACCTTCCACAACTTCTTTCTATTTACCCCATCATATGCCTTTTCTAAATCAACAAACGCACAATACACTTTCTTTCGGACGCCCATACCGTTTTCTATCACCTGCTGAAGCGTAAAAAGCTGGTCACTACATCATCTCCCAGGCATAAACCCACACTGCACACCCCATATTTTGTCAGAAGTAATATTCCTCATTCTTTTGATTAAAATTTTGCTGAACACTTTTTCCAGAACACTCAGTTAACTAATGGCCCGATAATTATTATATTCGGTCTCTCCTCCCTTCCCTTTGTTCAATGGAACGATGATTGCATTCATTCAGTCCACTGTCATAATATCCTAAAATCAGGTGAATCGAAAAAGCAAGTAAATGCAATATTACTTGATTTCAAGAAGGCATTCGACAAGGTTCCTCACAAAAAATCACTTATAAATTGCAATCAGGAAGAGTTAATTTAAAAAATTGCGAATTGGATAAGGGACTTTCTCAGTGATCGAAAACAAAAAGTACCTATTGATATATTGTTTTAGCTCTGATATGGTTGGAGATAAATCCGGTGTTCCTCAAGGAAGCATGATTGGCCCTCTTTTATTCAATATTTATATTAATGACATAAGTTCTAGAGTTAGCTGTAAAGTAAGATTATTTGCACAGTTTCATCATTTCACAGTTTCTTGCCTGCCTTTTGGGACTTGGAAGAGTTTTTGTAATATTTTCCTACTTAGCCTTCTGATGTTCATGGGAGTGGCCTGTTGGCCCAAATTGTATCATTATCCCTTCCAGTGAAAAATGTCAAACCTTGAATTTCCTGGTTTTCTTTGCGGTCTTGCTCCTAATCCTGGTCAAATATTTTGTCATGTAACTCTTCTTCCGAGTCACTATATTCATCTTCTTTGAATGGCTTCATGTGAGAAACTATATAGTCTTGACTGCCAATTTTCTCTTCCTGTTGGTGTTCTTGGTGTAGTTGTTCCTGTTCATCTTCAGATTTAAAGTCCCACTGAAAGAGAACTCAACGATTATCCTGAGGATTGGTAAAATTTGCCCAGAGAAATGAGAGCAATAATGATAATAATACATTTTATTTGTCCAGCAAGCTAGTTGTTACAAGCTTGTCCCTCTAGATGTAAGACACATCAAGAGCAGTCACAAAAATACAGTCAATCGATATGAGACGACACACAATAAATTTCAGGCATTATTTAAAAATTCAGATATCTAATGAAACATGTTACAGTTTAAGCATATCAACAAATTGGCTTTAAATGCACCCAAACTCTTGTGAGTCTTAAGCTTGCCTGGGAGCTTGCTATAAAATTGAAGGCCCATAAAATTTGAACCAGCACCTGCATTCCCTGTGCGTACGTATGAAACATGTAGCTGATCATTCTGCCTCATTGAATATTTGTGAATATCAGTTTTTTTCATAATCAGGGAAGTTAATTTTTGTATGTTAAAGAACATGAAATATTATAACACAAAGCACTGGCAATATATCCAGTTTTTTTAAACAGAGGACGGCAAGGGGCATCATGTTTGGCAAAAGTTATGAGCCAAATGGCTCTTTTTTGGACCCAGAAAATGAACAGGACCTTTGAAGATGAAACCCAAAAAGGATATGTAGGATAAGTGAGAATAGAATCCCCATAGTATAGTGCAAGGAGAGCATCTTTAGAAACAGTGGACCTAATGGATCTTCTAATGAAGCAAGCTGAGCTTAGCTTACTAGCTAGAGTGTGGTAAACCTACCAGGGGATTGTGAATCAGCATTGAAGAAATAATCCGCAGGTGTAAAACAACTATGTGCAGATACCATTATTTCTCACCTATCCACAGACATTCGGAAAATGACTCCAACCTCCGTATTATTCGTGAACTTAAAAATTCTATTACAACTCATGATTTGATTATTACCAAAGCCGATAAAGGTACCAATATTGTCATTTTGGATCAAGTGGACTACATATTAGTGCAACTCCCTTTTAACTACTAACAACCAGTCTATTAAATTACCACATGATCCGACGAATGCTTTTCAAAAAGCAATAAAATCCTCCTTAGATAGTTGCCCATACCTAATCCCCGTCCGTGAGAGAAGGAGTTTGATCCTGATGAATCCCCACCCGCCCAGGCTCTGTGGTCTTCCCAAGACGTACAAACCTTCCATTCCTGTTCGTCCAGTGGTCGCCCATCATACTGCACCATGTCACCAGCTAGCTTTTATGCTCAATTGATTAATACGCAATTATTCTAGCTTCAGCCCAACTTATGGTAACAAAAATTCCTTAGAACTGACCCAAAAACTATCAGTTATGAAACTGCTTTCCAATGGGAAGTTTGTGTCCTTTGACATGAATAATCTCTTTACTTCAGTCCAGGCCACCGAAGCAGTGAAACTTTCCGTTGAGGTTTTGTCCAAGTCGAATATCCCTGACCCAATTTCCAGTGAATTCGAACATCTTTTAAACCTTTGCACTAAGCAAAACTATTTCTATTTTTACGGGTCCTTCTACAGCCAAACACTTGCCTTATCTATGGGCTCCCCATTATCGCCTATTCTGGCTGATATTTTCATGGATAATTTAGAGAAAAATTTATTTTCCTCAAATAGCCCACTATTAAAGCACATATTTGATTATTTTAGATATGTGGATGATGTTATTTGCCTCTGGACTGGGACAGAGCATCAATTAGATAGTTTCCTTGTGTTGCTAAACTCCCTCCATCCTTCAATTTCTTCCTCTGTGAAAAAAGGTGGTAAGAAAATCAACTTTTTAGACCTGACCATCTCCATTTCGGAGAATAATCACTCATTTGCCATTTTCCGTAAACGGTCCTTCAGCGATGTTATCATCCCCAGTGATTCTAACCACCACCATTGCCACAAACTCGCGGCATTCCATTCTCTCCTACACCATCTCATCAGCATCCCCCTAAGTGACCGTGAGTTTTCAAAAGAACTCAATGTCATTAAATGTATCGCCTCACAGAATGGCTACCAAGAGGACCTTATTGAAAATTTGTTATTACGTCATTTACGCAAAAAAGCCATATCAAGTTCCACTCTCCTCACCCCCATTCCCTTGGAAAAACCTAGGAGATGGTGCAAGCTACCATTCGTCAACCAACTAAATTACAAACTTAGCTGAGTGCTGCCTAAGGACAATTTTAAACTGCTTTTATAATCCTGTGACTATCGGTAAACTCTTTTTTAGTTCTAAAGATCCCTGTGACAATTTGGAGTGTTTTTACATCGGTCAAACTGGCCGCAAATTTAAAACAAGAATTTCCGAACATTTGGAATGTTTTTTAAACCATGACAATAGCTCTGTGGTTGCTAATCTGTTTGACCACAATCACATTTATAATTTTAATCCCAGTATTTTATATTTTTGTGACAAACTTGTATTTTAAAAAAATGCAGAAATGGTTTTTTCTTTAGTGTTTGCCTTTTATTTAGTGTATGCCTTTAGAAAATCTCGTCATAGGGTTTTAAATGATTTTATTCTGGACAAATTGTCGCCCCTTTTTACTGTGCCTCTCCTCTCCTCTTTCAACTCTTGATGCTGTTGGTTTTACATTCCCCGTGTCAGTGCTTTGTTAACCCCCGCCTCTCTACTAATATCCCCCCCTCCCAATCTCCTCCTTACTTCCTTCCCCGTGTGGTACCCTGTGTATATGTATCAAGCCACCACCTCTGTACGCTGTATTTTGCCTCTGATGATGATGTGTATACAATGAAAGCGGTCAGGCTTGTTTACTAGTGATAAAACAGTGTGGAATATTACTAAGTTATTATTATGATATCCTGTCAAAATTCCACGAAGTCAACCCTTCAACTATCTTGTATATGGTATGTCAGGATTTAACCACACACTTTTCTCATTTGTTAAGTCTGCAAAATCTTTTTTTTTTTGTTTTGCTTAATCACCTGTGCACATGCCTATTTGAATATGCAGAGTTCCCAGTTGTATCTTTTCTCTAAATTGCTGCAGACCAGCATTGTAAAACTAGAGATGTAAAATGTATTTCTTATTTTGCCTTGCCTGCAGTGGAACCGGTCCAGAAATAGCTCAATACTTAAGTCGAATGGGACTAAAGACATCTGTCAGCCCAAGCGACGCTTCAGTGTTGGATGTCACAATACCTCCCACACGACCAGATGTGTTGCATGCTGTTGATATTTATGAAGATGTGGCCATTGCCTTTGGGTATTCTAAACTTAAGATAGAGGTTCCAAAAACCTTGGGATTTGGAAAACAGGTGAGTTCACTGAGAATACCTCTTAAAAATACTAATGCCCTTATGAAAATAAATTCATTCTCTTTCACGCTGGAAACTAGCTGATTTTTAACTACGTAAGTTTTATGTTTTATTAAAGATCGTAAGGATATTCCTTGCATTACATCATGATGATGGCTTCTTATGCTAAATGTTCCGGAGGTAAAATAGCTTCCCAGTCGGATCTCCGGGGGAAGCAACAAAAGGAGCAACATCGAAAAAAGAAAAGAGATTGCGAATAGGAACGTGGAATGTAAAGACTATGCTACAATGTGGAAAGCTGGAGAACCTTAAAAGAGAAATGGAAATAAATAAATTGGATTTGACAGGGCTGAGTGAAGTGAGGTGGGATGGACAAGGGGAAATGAGGAGTGAGGGAGTTACCATATTCTATTCGGGAAAACAGAGGGGCAAAAATGGAGTGGGAATAATCATGAGAAATGAAATAGCAAAAAGAGTACAAAAGGTAATTTATGTAGATGGTAGATTAATAGCAGTAAGAATTCGAATGGTGCTGAAGGATCTACTCATTATACAAGTGTATATGCCGATATCAGCTTATGAGGAAGAAGATATAGATGGGATGTATGAGAAGATTGAAAATGTATTAGAAGAGGAAAAGGGCATCTGTAAGGTGATTATGGGAGACTGGAATGCTGTGGTTGGAAAAGGCGAAGAGGAAACTGTAGTGGGAAAATATGGTTTGTGAGTAAGAAATAAAAGAGGAGAAAGATTAGTGGAATTTTGCAGAGAGATGAAATTGTTTATAGCCAATACATGGTTCAAAAATCATAAAAGGAGAAGGTATACATGGATGTCACCAACTGAAGATCGTTATCAGATTGATTATTTCTTGGTTGAACAAAGATATAGGGATGCAATTAAGAAATCAAACGGGTTGTCGGGAGCTGAGATCAATAGTGACCATGTCCTAATATGGATGGAAATTCAAGTAACATTGAAGGGAGTGGAAAAGGCCAAAGTGTAAAGAAATGGAGCCTGGAAAAGATGTAGGAAATGGGTCGGGAAGATATAGGGGGAAAACTGTCTAAAGCAATTACAAAAGATCGAAAGGGGGAGGAGGGAAATGAAGGAATTTGGATGAGGATATAAAATTCTATAGTAAGTGAAGCAGAAAAAGAAATCGGATGCTATGGAGGAATCAGAGCAAAGAAGCCCTGGGTAACAGAGGAGATGTTGAAGAAGATGGGATGGAAGAAAGGAGGAAGTATAAAAATAAGAATGGCGAGCAAGAATGAGAAATATATCAAAGGTTGAATAATGAATTGAAGAGGGAAACTCAAAAGGCAAGAGAGAAGTGGCTTGCGGAAGCATGTGATGACATAGAAAACCTCGAATAGAAAGGAAAGTATGACCTGATGTATAGGAAGGTAAGGGCAGTAACAACTGATAATAGGAAAATGAAGAGTAAAATGAGAGTATAGAGGGCAGAATTATACGTGAGAGGAAAGAAATAACAGAAAAATGGACAGAATATTTGGAAGACCTGTATTGCTCAAAGGAGAAGCCAGTGGATTTGGACTTAGAGGCAGAAGAAATGGTGCTCCCTGAAGATAGAGGTTTACCAGTGTTGAAGGGGGAAGTAGAAAAAGCAATTGAAGAAATGAGAAAAGGGAAGGCAACAGGAATTGATGAGATCCCTATTGAATTTTTCAAGTGCTTGAATGAAGAGGGTGTGCAGGAAATTGTTAACATGTGTAACAAAATATATCACACTGGTGAATGGCCTCAGGATTTTGTAAGAACAGTGATGGTACCAATTCCTAAGAAGCCTGGTACACGGAAATGTACTGAACATAGAACGATAAGCTGGAGAAAGGTGTATAGAGATAGGAAAAGGAATGGAACTTTGTTTTATTGATCTGGAAAAGGCTTTTGATTGGGTTGAATGGAATAAAATGTTCGAAATTCTAAAAGAGAAGGGGTTTGTATGGAAGGTGAGAAAACTCATTAGAGAATTATATATAAGGCAAAAAGCTGCATTAAAAATAAATGAGGATATGACAGAATGGGTGGATCTTGGTAGAGGAGTAAGGCAGGGATGCTGTCTGTCGCCAACCTTGTTCAATATATATTTTGAGGACATGATCCATAAATCTTTTGATGGGAGAGAGGAAGGAGTCAGCATTGGAGGTAGGAAGATAAGAAGTATAAGATTCGCAGATGACATGGTAATATTAGCAGATGATATGCAATCACTTCAAAGGTTGATAAAGGTTTTGGAAGAAGGGATGAAGGAATATGGGATGAAGATAAACGTAGGAAAGACAAAAGGTAATGCCAGTAAACTGTGAAAATTATACGAGTGTGAAAATAAATGAAGGTGTAATGGGAAAAGTGAAAAGCTACCAGTACCTAGGAACGATGGTGACAGACGACTGGAGAAGTATTGCAGAAATAAAAGCACGGATAGCAATGGCAAAAGCGGCCTTCAGCCAGAATAAAAACATGCTATGCAATAAAAGCCTGGATCTGGAGCTGAGAGAGTGACTAGCTAAGTGTTATTCATGGAGCGTTTTCATGTATGGATGTGAAGCATGGACATTAGGTAAGAGGAAAAGGAATAGAATAGAAGCTTATGAAATGTGGGTGTGGAAAAGGATGGGAAAAGTAAGATGGGTAGATAAGATGAGAAATGAAGAGGTTTTGAGCAAAGTAAAAGAAGGAAGATCGCTTCTAAAGGAAATACGGAAAAGGAAAGGAAACTGGTTGGGCCATGTGATGAGAGGGAAAAGTATAATAACTGTGGCACTTGAGGGTTCAATTGAAGGAAAGAAAAAGAGAGGAAGGAGAAGAATTAAATTGGTGGATCAGGTGAAGAACATCAGCTATGATGAAGCAAAGAAGGAAGTTCGGGACGGAAGCGGATGGAGATGGCAGTGGTGCACGGGGCCTGCCAGTAGGCAGAACACCAGATGATGATGATGAAGTTTTATGTAATCTTTATCTACTGTAGATTACAACCTCATTTGACGCAATTGAAGAAGGAACATATTCTTACCAAAGGATGGGGACAGGGATTTAGGTCTCAGATGTCATTACATTAATTGAGATTTTATTCTTTTCTTTATATGGTCTTTAACTGTTGTTCAGTCGGAAAGAAGCTCTATGGAAGCCCTTTTGTCCATTTTAAAAGTCGTGCATTACTGAAGGAAGCATAACATGGCCATGTTGCACTTTTTCTATTTAATTCGAAATCTATATTTAGGTGCAATGTTATATATTAGGTTGATTCTATTACGTTCGTGTTTTTATTATTGTGCAAAAATATACAGCACGAACTAAGTATTTTTTTCCATGTGTGGAATTGCAATTAGGTTATCTGTATTATCATCTACAAGTAAATAGAAACTAGTGATGTGGTCAGGATTTGATCGTTCCATAAAAGATCTGAACCCTGGTTGTGGAGGTGTCATGTGTTCACGGGAATAAGGAAAATAGTATTAGATAGGGTATAGGGTTGGAATCATACAATCTTAGGATCGTGCGTCAATTGATGATGAACACTTGTAGACATTCAACAGATTTCCCATTTTCTCACTTTTAGCTTATATTTAAGTTCTTGATTAATTTTTTGACATCAAAACAGTAGCATGTATTGGAAATTACTCAAAAAATTATAAGTTTTTTCAGCACGATGAGATAATAATTCTCTTTCTATGCTGATTATCATAAACTGCTGTAGGAGGTGTAAAAGAAATGAAAATAGTCCATGTATATGAATCTCTCAGCAGTTTTATCTGCTACACTGCCAATCTTACCAAAATATTACTTGTTGTCAGTGAATGACTTTTTTCAAGGTGGATCTTAAATGGCCCATTTGACAAATATGAGTTAAATGCAACCGTTGTTTATCTCTGCATTTCTTTTGTATCATTGGTAATAGTATGTTAATACCCATGATTATCAGGCCAATTTATTTGAAATCCTGAGATCACTCGATAATTTAATGAGTAAAATCAGTACTTGTGTATTTTTATTGTCTAATTAAAATGGAAATTATCATGGCATTAAAAGAGGCCCTTGGCACAAATATGTAGCTGAAAAGTCTAAAAATGAACTCAGAATCAAGAAAGAATTTCCATAAGTCTTTTTGGCATATTTTTTACTCTGAGTGGTTTCTAATGGTGTATTTAAGAAAAGGTACACATTGATAGTTTTCTCTGCATTTTCAGCTACCTGTGAACAAGTTGACAGACCAGCTTCGGGAAGAAGTGGCTTTTGCAGGATTCACAGAAGCTCTCACATTCTCATTGGTTAGTGTTTCTAATGAATTTTTACTTTGTGGTGTAACATTGTGTAAATGGTAGCGTGAGATTGGTGCACTGTTATTTTAGCTTAAATAATGTGGCTTTCGCTTTGTTGTTGAAGGATTAAGATATATTTGCATCTGCTTAATCATAGTTAATCTTTCGTTAACCACTTATTATTTGATTTTTTATATATTTTACTTGTACACTGGTTAATTTATTGGGTATTCAGCTTGTAGGGATGTATCATTTTCATGATTGTTATATCAAGGGTCCTTTTCATAGTGATTTCCGAGTTTAGCATTTGGTTTAAGTTCTCAATCAGTACTTATCTTTGATAATGAGTGTTTAAGATTAAGTTCATTGTTGCCATTTATATTCTCCCTTGTAGTGCTCACGAGATGATGTGTCGACCAAGTTGGGCATTCAGCTGGATTCTATTCCTGCTGTGCACATATCTAATCCTAAGACAATGGAATTTCAAGTTGGTCGGACCACACTCATTCCTGGCCTTCTGAAAACAATGGCATCAAATAAACAGATGCCTTTACCAATGAAATTGTTTGAAATTAGTGATGTAATTCTGTTGGACAAGTCAGCAGGTAATATATATCAGAAAATCTCTCTCAGTAGAATTAGAGTTTCTGTGTTTTTCATTATCTTATAATCTATCTTTTCAGAGGTTGGCGCTAGAAATGAGAGAAGGATATGTGCTGTAATATCTGATAAGACATCAGGATTTGAAATAATTCATGGCTTGCTGGACCGTGTCATGCTCGTTTTGGAAGTTCCCCGGTCTTTCAACCAAAATAGTCAATTGGGTTACTACCTAAAAGGCATTGAAGGTATGATAGATCAGTCCCTTGATATTTTTAGTATCTTTATTCATGTTTGTTTACCCCTTTGAAAACTAAGGTTGATATGTGCGATATGATTGGGTTTTGTAGTACAATACTTCTTGATTATTACCTTTTTTCAACTTATTAGTGAGGGTGTGTACGTTGTTCAGCCTATGTGAATGAGGTATATTTGTATAGTGAATGATGTTCTCATCTCTTAACTTTGGTTAGTATTTAGTTTAATTGGCCTTAACTGTGCTAAAATACTTTGTTAATTCTTCAGCTGCATTCAGAACTGTGTAGAGTGAATATTGACTAAAAGATGTCATAGTCTTCCTAACTGCCCAGTGGTAAAGTGTGTTAACATTCAGTCATATATTTCTCTGTTTTAATTCCCTCTAAAATCTGAAATTTAATGTAACTGCTTCTTGCAATTGTGCATTCATAGTCCATGAAATTATATCAGGTATTTTCTCACTTGAGTTAATATTTTTGTAGCATTAATCATCATGGCTCTTCCTTATGATAATAGTCTTGTGGTGGAAGAGCTTGTGTGCACCGATGACCCCTAGAGCTGAACTGACAGGAGAAATAGTCTTGGTACTGTCACCCATGCCAGATAGGTGAGAGGTTAGGAGACAGACAAATGGTAGTCTGTACTGCCAATGTTTTGTAGCAAGGTGGCTGCGTAATGCATATGACTCCAGTGGGGCAGTCTAACATGATGGTGTCATGTGAAAAATACTATTGAGAAGGCCACAGTATACCAACTCAGTTAAAACAAATCCTTGAGATCATGGACAGTTCTTATAAGGAAATGTGTGGAGACAGATGGAAAGGGTGAGCTGGGTGACGATAAGGACGAACAAGGAGGTATTGTATGTGGAGAGGAAAGGAGGCTGGTAGTGTAGGTTCAGAGGAGGCAGAAGACATGGATGGAGAACATTCTGAATAGGGAGGTTATGCTGAAGAGGGTAATATAGGGGAGAACTCTACTCTTGGGAAGCATGGAAGAGATTTGAAATCCTGAAAAAAAAGACCAATTCTTATGCTACATTACGAGAGTTTTTAGTGATGAGTACCATATGACTGATTATACTAAATGGCTTTGAAATCCATCCACTTGTTGCCCTGAAAATCTTTCTTGTTAGTCACCCTTGGAACTTTTTGGTATGGCACCCAGCCCAGTCAAGTCCCTCTGAATGTACTTTACAATATTTCTAAAGGAAAAGTTAAGATTTGTCATTTCCATTTATACTTGACTTTATTCTCATTTCGTTCTCTAACTAATATGACCACAATTTATTATAACAATTGTAAGTAGAATTTTTGTGGTATAATTGGGTATTTTCCAAAATTTTAGTTTTAAGAATACGGATCTTAATTAGTTACTTGCACTCTTAAAAGCATACGGAGTGAAAATATTTTTAAAATTCATTCAGTATTCACAGAGATATATAAGATTAAAATAGTCTGAATTTCATATTTTTGTCACATGACAGCGAAACGAAATCTGATTGGTGTGTCATCATTTTCACGGAGCGAGAGAGAAACGACAATATAGCTCGGGAAGAACAGTAGAAGAGACCGTATTTTAAGAAGATGTTTTGTAGTCAATGACTAACATGGGGTATGGTTTTTTTATGAAGAAGGACGAGTGATTTAATGCTGCCAAAATTTGTGGCACAAAAGTCTATCTTACTTGCTAAGACCTCATTTTATGTGGTTTATTATTGTTTATGCATATCACTTCCATTCCTGATATTCACAAGTTAGGTAGGTTTTCTTCATAATTATGAACATGTGAAACTTTCCCGTAACTGTAGCAGAGTACATCGTGTTATGAAATACACCTCATTTTGTCCGAATTCTTGCCCATGTTTATTGGTGTTTCATTTTACACTGTTACGACAATTGTAACGATGTCTCATATTTATTTGTACTACTTTACTTCTGTATTTTAAGTTATATTCACAGTAAATTCAGCCCTCGTTATTAAA
This sequence comes from Ceriagrion tenellum, assembly GCA_963169105.1. NCBI lineage: Eukaryota > Metazoa > Arthropoda > Insecta > Odonata > Coenagrionidae > Ceriagrion > Ceriagrion tenellum. The sequence continues at coordinate 107,571,236 of OY720642.1, read as the reverse complement.
GGGCACATCTGAAGCTCATCAAAATTGTCAGCAATGGCATTGAATCTAAATAAACATTCACGCTAACTTATTACTTGAATATACTTAAATTTTAGTGAAATGTTCTTGACTTGAAGGGTTTATCAGAAATTGCCTGTAGAGCAGGTCTAAAACTGCATTCTCTGCCATTGAACTGCCAACGAATGGATTGTTTCCTCCATTCATGGATTTTCAGGGTTAATTAGATTTTATTTATTTAAAAGAGCTTCTCGTGGGTTATGGTGGTAATAATATAGGATACGTCCAATTGAAAAGAGAAAGACCACTGTACACAGCCTTTGCAAAAACATGCCATGAACACAAAATAAACAGCAAACCATGCTTAGTGCAAGCAAATATCAAGGCTTCAGATTTTTATTTAGCCGGACAACCCATCACCGACACATGCATGAATTTTTCGAGTCTTCCGGTAACTGTATTGAATTCACTTGCATAAATTTACGTAAAAAGATTTCTTTATTTATCTGTAATCACAATGTTTGCCATAAGTTTGTACATACATTACAATGGCCTTCACAACAGTAGAATTTGGTTTTGCTGCAGGCGAAATCCCTGCATGCTGCTCGAAATCGCAGTTTCTTCTTCCGTTTGAAAGATGAATAAATTTCTTGTTTATTGTTTTTACCGATGTATTTGAACATTGTGACTTAAAATAGAATCTATATCCTTCAGCTCTCATTTCAAAGGCACATCAATAACAGGAAAATAGTCTTAAGGAATTTTACCATACTTGATTCCACCGTAAGCATGAGAAAACATTTGGGTCAGCATGGAAACAGCAAAAGTAACGTCACTGGTCATTTGGTTATTTTCGGAGCATGCTCGGGAACATTCATTACCTTCAACTTTCTTTAGCTTTTAAAAACAAAGTTAGAACCATTTAATGAGAAAATTGTTAACCGATAGATTAAGATGAAGTGATAGAATCAGAATATTGAAAGATTGAAATACGTGGAAAATACCCAATTAAACAAATTGAAGTGTCTGTGACTACATTTTTTATGGGGTTTTGTGAATGATCCAAACTCTCATTGAGTCTCCTTTTCTTTTTCAGATCCCACATTTTTTCCAAAGAGATGTGCGCAGGTGTTTGCTGATGGGAAAGCAATAGGAAAAATAGGTGTTCTCCACCCAAATGTTGTTAAAAGTTTTGAACTTGCTAATCCATGTTCATGTTTTGAGATAAATATTGAAATGTTTGTATAAAACTCTGCATATGATTATTTATTTTTAAAATACATTCATATTTATGTGGAGAATGCATTAGAAGAAATTTTACAATGAAAATCTTACTTAGTGGTATGTTTCCATTACTGAAATGAGGACACAACTTTGTGTTTTCCACTGATTTATTAGATGGAACACAACTGGTTCTTGCTGTTATGCTACTAGTTATTGATCTGCTACTATTACCCACTATGCATCTGATAGTGGCATAATAGCAGAATTATTTTTATGTTAAGCATTGGAATGAGTTTATGTAGAATATTTTTATCCAATCCAGGATATAACTTGACCAAAGTTTAAACCACCATATTAACTTATGTGTAAGCGAACCTTGTGTGCAGTGCAATCCCTGATTTTTCCATTAAAATATTTTACTTTTTATTGTGCTCTTATGTAGGCGGCCTCAGGCTTTTTCTTTACTCTGGAACACAAGTAGGAAAGTGTGTAGGAACCCTCAGAAAATGAGGATTGATATTTTTAATCTTATAATTCCTATAGTGGGAGAGAGTGAGAGCATGGACTTTTTACAACCTACTTGTGGTTTTTTTACAACCTACTTGTGGTTTTTTTGTTTATTGCAGATAACCCCTCAAGTTACTGCTCTATCAATTCTGTCCTCATTAAACTCTTTCCAATAGCAACAAATTATAATGAACAAGGAGTCTGGGAGTTGCGTCAGCAGGGATGTTATACCTATTGTTAGTTTGTAAAAGAAAAACATGGTTGACCATGGTAAAAATTGATACAAAAACCCACGATCCTGAGGAAACCGACTCGGGATGAAAACCAAGTTAGACAGACATCTAGCTTGCTCAGGTTGGTGATCGCATGGCGGATTGCCATCACGATGGTGTTCCTTAGTGTTTGATGGTTGCTTGGTTGGCCGGATGCTCGCTCAGAAGCCTTTAATGGCCGCCCGGCATCAATTCAAGCGCCGCTTACGCTCCTCTCATCTCTCATAATGGAATGTGTAGACACATTTCATCCAGGGACACTCTGGTGATGTTATTCGTAGGAGAGCCATCAAAGATTATCTCTAGCAGTATAGCCTGTGTTGCCTTAGCCATGTCAAGAGAATGGGTGATAGACAAATATCAAAACAGATGTATATATAAGTTTGTTCGTGATTGGCATTTGAAGGAGAGGTAGACTATGGAAGTCATGGACAAATGTAGAAGATGAGTCTTTAAAGAGGAAGCATAGGTGGAGTCTCAACAATTATGGAGTGTGTATGAAGCAATGCATGAGTGTGAGAGAAACAAAAATAATTCCTAAGGATATGACCTGAAGGAAGATGAAATTCTAAGAGCCAGTTTCCTAGGGCTAATGGAAATAACCAAATTCTTTGACTTAACCTATCTTGATAGTTAATTGTGAGATGGGTAAGTGTATACTTACTAAAATTGAATTATAAAAATATTCTTAAAAAATATAACAAAGATAAAACATAGTTTATGCTGAATTTGGTTGTAAGCTCATAAAAATTTTGCCAAAAAAATTCATTCAATAGAGTGCATCTGAGAGAATAACACAGTTAATATTTGGAAATGCAGCCTATTTGTAAACACATACAATATTAGTTGGGGAAGGGAATCACATGCCTGAAGAATCCATGATGGTGGCGATTTTGTAAATCATTAAAAAAAAAAGTGTGTCCCCTTCATATCTAAGCAAAATCATATTATTTCACCTCCACTATTATTATGGACATATACTAGCCATCTCCACCAATATGGAGTACAGAGAGAAATTTTGTCCATATTTCCTTATTTCATATAAAACTTGAGTTTTGGACTGAAAAATAATGTCATTAGAGTGATTTTTTTCTTGTATAAGCCTATACTGACCGGCAGGACAGCCTGACTCAGTTCACTGTGAAGAGACTTTCCTGAATCTAGTATCTCTTCCACACTAGTCCTGAAATATTAAACAATTTACCTGTATTGATACAGTAAAACCTCAACTTTATGCACCTTGATTTTATGTTGTTTGCAATTTTGCATAGTGACAGAGAAGTCCAGTCAGGAACTTGAGGGTATTTCAATGATAAATACTTGATTTTATGCAGTTATTTTGATTTGAAGCAATACCACTTCAGTCTCTATGAAAAATTTATTTTTGATTTCAAATAAAAATCCAGCACTTCAATACATATCACTCGCAGAACTTTGGAAGAGGAGAGCATACTCCATCACATAGAAACAAGCATGTCCAACAAATGCATTTCCTTCCCACCTGGAGGCCAATCACGGCACTAACGGTCCATTTGTTATTCAACGGTAACATTTTGATGGTCAGCCCATTCAAGGGTGAGGCTATTGTACATGCGGTAGAGCCCAGTCAGCATAGTCAAATAGGACTTCAAATTCTCATGAAATAATGGCAGTATTGAGTATCATTCTTCTGACAGATTTTTTAAAGATCTTATACTCAAAGGATTTTTATGGAGACACCTTTTCTGTCCTAAAAAATTCTTCATAGTCACTATGTTGGCCTAGAATCCAGCAATCACCTGCAAACTACTTAACAACAGAGGATATGGGAATCAGCCAAAAGAAGGGATAATCAACTGAATGGGACAATTACAGCCCATCTTCAACAAACCTCTCCAGGAACTCAAAATGTTATAGAGGTACATGGGCGTACCCAGCGAGGGGCAGCTGCCCCCCCCCCCCCCCCGAGAAGCAAGTATAAGACATGTAAATAGAATAAAAATTGTTTTTTCAAGCAAAAAATTGTAATAACTAATGAAGCACTGCTTTAATTATATATAATTTTCTTAAAATTTTCGTTTCATTCGCCTTTTCCGTGCTAAAATGTTACAACCTGAACGACCATGGCTTGCCCCCCCCCCCAGTTTTGATCCTGGGTATGCCCTTGTAGAGGTAGATCTTAAATGCTATCTGCCTTATGATGCAGGGAAACACTTGTGGTTTAGCAAATGTAGAACTAAAATTTGTTTAGCAATAGCATGAATTCTGAAGTTATTCAGCTATGAAGGCCAAATCTCAAGTACCACATCAACCTGAATACCCTGCTCAACTTTTTTCATCAAAATCATGGAAGAGGCAGTGCATCATTTGCAAGTTCCTTATCTCTCTCTTTCCTGGAGGGCGGCAGCAACCCCCAAAGCTCTGCATGAGACAGTTGGAGAAGTGTACGTCTACATAATACCCTGCGAGCCACCGCATGGGCGTGTGGCAGGGGGTGTTAGGTCACCAGTCGTGTGAAGGTGTAAGGTTTTGGGAGGTGAAATGGTGACATGAATTATGGGAGTGAATGTAGTAGAGCTCATTTTTTATTGTGGTCACTTATTGTCCATGGAAAGAATGAGTTTTTGTACCTATCTGTTAGGATCGGCAATGTATCTCTTATTTTATCACTTCTGTCACACGTAGAGATGTAGTATGGCATCATGATAATATTGTGTTGCTCTGAAACACATCAGTTCTGAATTTCTCTAGCAACCTAAGCTTAGCATTCAGCCTCCGAGAGTATCGTTAGCTTGATTGTCATTCTAACCAATCACTGCTTACCGCAAGGCCCATCACTCTCAAGAATTCACTTTCATCAGTGTATGGTGTTTACTTTGTACATTTGAATTCAAGCCTAATTTTTTAAATTGAGACATTGATGTTTCGATAATTTTTATAGTTCTTACACTTATTAAACAGCATGTTATGCTTAGATATTCCACAAGAAATTTCCTCACAATCACTCATGTTTAATTTGATTTGCTTAAGGTATGTATGATTTGAAAGAGCAATAATGGCTATATTCACTGCATGAGTCAAGTCATGCAATCAATAGCTGTGGCATTAGACTAGAGGATTGAGATTAACCCTTTTAACACCGAAAGTCCTGATAATGTCACGCCGTTTGGTGCTTCTCACTGCCAAAAGTGCCATTTTTGGCTCATTCATTACAGGAAAACCTCATAAGGGCCCATTAAATCTGGCAGGGAGGGACTTTGAAGGACATTTAAATCCAGCGTTCAAAGGTTAAAGTTGTGGGAAGGGAATGACACTCAATTATAGGCTCAGTGCCTCAGTTCGCATTCACTCACAAGCTAAACATCATCGAGAGGTTTGGTTTTTTGAATGAGAATCGATTTCTATAATCAAATTATTGTGGAAGAAAAAATGTCAGAAAACAGTAGCATGATTCCTAAAATTGAATTTATATACCCCTGAGCTTCACCATACCTAAGTGAGATGCTGTTTTATTCTTGAGAGAGTATCGCAAATTAAGAGTTTGGTGCTGTCATAAGTACCATGATCCCAAATCCTCTCCTTAGAGAACGAAGAAATTTGCCATTTTTTTGTTTTGACGCTCAAAATGTAGTGTGTGCATCTTACATGGGTGTGTGGTCCACGTGCTGATGAAGTACAAAGTGAGCATTTGGAACCCTGCAGCAGTCACACCAAGCAAATGTGAAGGAAAGCCACATCTTTTACTGTAAATCAATGGGAGTGAATATGCAATCCTGCTGATGGAAGGACACCCGAGGCATGCTTGGAGATTTGATGCCATGCACTACTCTCGGGCCAGTATCTCAGGAACATCTCATCCAATAAAGAAAATATTTGAACAGGAACACACCAAGAGTATGTGGAGTCATTGATAATTAAATGAAATCAATTAAAATGCTGGTGTTCCATAACTCTCAGGAATTGCCAGAAAACAGTAAAAACTGGCAGTTATAAAACTTTCAATTTGATGCAGCATGTCTTTGCCAGGTCCAATTACAGTAATAATTTACATACTTTATTTTCAAAGCCAATGAAAAAATTTACTGGGTTTCCAAAGAGAAATACTACTTTTAAAAAATAAGGACCTTACCAGTATGATCAACATGGATGATACTAGTCACTTTTGAAAGCTCTCCGACACAGACGAATGCACCAAAAAGGAGAGGAACATCATGGTTGAGAGGATAGCATTGAAAACATGAATAATTATAAGAATGTAGTTCATATATTTTTTACTTCGGGAAGTAGAGAATTAACATAAGTGACTACTCTCTCCCAAAATGATTCCGTTCAGATTAATAAGAAGTCCTTTTTACTTCATCCTCATTCATATCTTTAAACTGTGTATGGTAGGGCTAATTTAAATTAAAATGGAAGATAAATACATATACACCTTGCATTGATGTCACCTCTTGATTTTACAAATTTCAATTTTTTTGGTTCCTTGAACTACATAAAATCAAGGTTTTACTGTATATGTATACAAAAATTGCAGGTCTCCTGAATGTCTAAATAATTTTTAGAGATTTGGAGGAGAGCGTGAATGGCTTCTCCATCAATAATCTGAGTAGGTTTCAGAAAAGCTACCCATTTTGTGTATTTTGTAATGATAACCATCATAGAAAGGGACCTAGGGCATATTTTAGGTTTATTAAAACATCTCAGGCTTAGTGGAAATGTCACGAGATAATTTCTCCCTTGATAACGACATGTCAGAAACAATACTTAAGTGTGGAATGCATTAAGCAAGAAATTATTTCATTACCTTGCTGTAATGCTGTTTTGAATAAATTGACGTAGGAAAATGTGGAACCAGGGAGTTAATTTCAATGATAAAAGACTGATTGGAGATTAGACTCAGAAAGCATAAGTGAGAATAGGGCAATCATATAGGGGAAGATAGGTTGTCACTGCAGCTCAACATTCTTTCATTCAACAGCAGCTGTGCAGAAATAGACAGAGGCCTGAGAAGATGGAGATGTGGGAATGAACAATAAAAAACTGTAGACGAAGTACATTACACTAGACAATGATTGGGCATTTGGTTAAAAATGAACTTTGACAGATAATCCACATAACAGATTTCAGTGACAACCTAGGTTCCGACACTGATCAACATCTTCAGGACTATCTGGAATGTGCTGGTCATTGAATAGATGGATTAACTTACCACCACAAGTATGGAATTACAAATCAAGAGAAAATTTGAATAGCAATGGGGACACAGCAAAGTTATTGATTTTAGGAGGGAAGCAGGTGGGACTTCTTTTGTAGGTAAACATGGAAAACGTTGCTTGACGAAGTTATGTAGTAGAAAGACATAATATACTCTCTTGGATTAGCAGCTTTTCCTACAATATTCCTTCAGTAATTAGAAGGTTAGCATTGCAGCAAACAGAGTCAAAGTTCATGACAATGAGTTTTAGGCTGGTTATCTGGGTCACTTTGCTCTAATTTGCCCCAAAAATGTTACTCACATACCCTTTTCCTTTTTTCCCTTAAGTGACAAATTACACCCACATCTATTCCCACGTAATAATGTCTGGGTTTCTCATGTGATTTAATAAGCAAATTGCCATGAGAATTTGGAAGCCTGGGTAGCGTAGTAGTCTGTGTATTGGCCCGAAAAGCCAAAGGTTCATGGTACGATTCCTAGTCCAGGCCAATTTATTCTCATGGCAATCTCATTGTATTTCACCGCTGTATTTGTAGCAGGCCTGATTACTTTGTATAAAAGGAAACCTTGTTCACTAGACAATTACAATCAAATACAGACAATGATAATACAAGTTGTTTCACACCTTGATACGTATATACTTACCATGACTCAGAATGAATTACAAAATAAACTAATATTTTCTTAATACTTAAAAAAATTTATTTTGGCTCCGGTTCAATCCCATTAAAGACAATCAAAAGGCATGTGCCAGTAGTAAGACAATGCAATAAAAACAAAAATGCATAAAAATGCAATGCTCACCCCAATCCATCATTGTAAATAAGTCTTTTCAGCCATAAATTTTACTTTGGCTCAATACTAAAATGTCTGAATTTGAAAAAGGTTCTTATGCCATGACAAATCACTAATCAAATGATAATTAAACCTCACTCACCATCTAATCATTGAATAGTGACATTTGGATCACAAGTCTAACTTCTACATAAACAAGCATGTGTCAGGTGGAAGTTTCTACCATCTAAATGGGTGGTTTACAGAATTCATTACAATAACAAGTTGAGATGATTCACAGACTAGCTGAAGTGAAGAAGAACATTTCCTAAATCTGAATTCAAGGGTAGAAGATTGCTCTAAAAACCTTAATTGCCATGATACTGAATAGCACAAAGGAGAATAACATCATTTTCAATAAAATTAGTCAACAGAACTCAATACTGTACTGAAGAACCCAATTTTCAATTACTCCCAAGTCTTATCAGTTTAACTAAGACACATCCACAATATTATGGAGAATGAGATGTTATTTACAGAAACCATAAGTCTTCAAAAAATAAATAATGATCTATCAAAGACAATTCAAGAAGGGTCAACAAAAAGGAAGATGTGCAAAATGCATTACTAAACTAGGACAACAAACATGTACATCAGCTACACGAATACCACCAAACAGCAGAAATTAATGTTTTTCTCAGGGCATATTACTTATAAAAGTACCTCTGTCTTTTCTTGCCACCCAGTGCACAACCTCTTAAGTCTCATACACTTCACTCAATGGGGCTCACTACACACGCATCCATATGATGAGGCTGCTTCAACACAGGGATGTTCAGAAAGAGGAATGGGGAAGCAGTGTTCTGTCACCGGTAGCACAACTTGTCCCCAAGAGAATTTACCCTTGAGAATGTCGTGCCATGCACGGTGAAAGGCAGGGAGGTCAATGGGTGGATCACGGGCCCCCTTGCATGCCGCACTCACAGCCTCTTGAGGGTTCGCTTTCGCTCTTTCATCAAGCGCCTCTTCTCAGCTGCCACCTTCTTGTCCCCGGCATGCTTCTTCGTAGGGCCACCCTCGAAGTTGTCCACACAACCTTCAGCTGACTCTGCACCACCCTTAGCAATTTTGACAGACTGGAAAAGCAATCGGCAAAAATATATCAGAGAAACTGGCCAAAAAATCAACCCCTTAGCAGCTTATACACCTAATTGAACATTCAAGTCACTGCACATTCTCAGAGATAAAAAGTAGAGCCCCCAAATCCAAGGTTTCAATTATCTGTAGTCAACTAAGCTGGGAAATTGGAAGTGAACATTTCTTGGATTAATTGACCCTATGTTCAAATATGCACCATATGCAAGGTTAATGAGAACAAAAGGCAATTACATTGTACTATGTCGGCAGTTGACTTCAGAAAGTCTTGGAACACACATACCATGGATAAGGGAGTCCTAGTCTATTTCATAATTCACTCTAATTCCACAATCACCGGTAATCTAGCTCTCGATACCAAATACACAGTTTAACATGGGTTAGTAATTTATCAGGCTACCTGCTAAGGTCAAGTTCACATTTAACGCCTAATAAGTCTAGAGGAAAGTAATTAAGTGCCAAATTTGAATCAATTTAAAAATGTGCACTGCTTCATTACTAATAACATTTCACATTTCCGATAACACAATGTGAATATATATATATCGCGGCATAGCCCAATGGATTTCAAATGTATATTAACCCTTTCGCAGCTCTGAGATTTTTATTCCTGCGCACAGATATAAAGAATGTGAGTTAAAATGATGACAAGACATACTTGTCTTATGTACGGAGAGAGAGAGGCAACAGCTGACGATACATATCATCATGTGCAGCAAAAGAGTTACACTAGGAAAATACTATATCAGTCATTAAGAAATACAATCACCCAATCATTACATAATTAAAATGTGGGTAAGACTTCTAAAAAATCTCATTTTTGAGCAAAGCACATTTCAAAATAACTGGTGCATACCTGGGCATGAATTTCAGTCATCATCTTCGCTCGCTGTGCATAATCATCATACCGCTCCAAAAGTAACTTGCCAGCCTCTGCATTCAAAGCTGACTCAGGGTTGGGGACAATCAGCAGGCACTTAATGGTCTTCAAAGTGTAGGAAAAAATAATGATATAGCATAAATAATATAAAACCATGAAGCCAATTCACTGAGAACAATGAAACAATGGCAAAGCCCCTATCTACCAGCTAAAATTCTGCTACTTCATGTAACTCATTCCATTTGAACTAATATGACAGTATTAATACATATCATAATTTCAGGAAACTACAAATTCTAATAAAACAATTCGACTCAGGTTAAACTTGGCGGAAATTTCACAGTAAATGATTAATTACACACGGTAATTGCATAGATCCACATCTAAATTTGACCAAATCAGGTTCAATCTGCTGGAGAGACATAGAATGTACATGATGTTAACTCAGGCCTTACTAGATATATATAGGCCAAATGGTCAGAAAACTTATGACCTATGCAGGGTTGAAATACCAAATAAGAGATAAATACAAAAGCAAGAAAAGAAGTAAATACAACCGTTTTATATCTACTTATAGAATTGTCCTCAATTAGTAATGCAAAAAAAACAATAAAGCAACCTCCTCCAACAATACAGGTCAGGTGCAATAAATGTAAAACACCAGGACTTGGCTACTGCAAGTATTTCAAGGCCACTTTAGATGGTGTATTTTATTGCACAAACAAATGTATGACCTCTTTCATGAGGAAAATTGTATTGTATAAAGCAGCAAATTGTATGATTGTGTGAATGACCAAATGGAAAAAAGAACTTGCTCTAATTCCATTCATTTTCTAGTACAATCTATAATACATTCGATTGCAAAAAAATATACCATGTAAAGTGGCCTTAAGTGTTGAGGAAATGTGTCTTTGCTGGGAAATTTTTAAAATAATAATTGGTACTGACAAATAACTGACATGCTTAGCTACAAGCAGAAGGGAAACGGGAAATCAGACAACAATAAGACATGAATACTTAAAACTTATCGCGGTGTATCATTAACGTGACACCAAAGAGAAATAAATAGTGGGGACTAAGTATTTATTTCTTATTGATATTACATGATAAAGATTTTGTTAAAGCTTAGATATCACGATTTCAGAGGAAATGGTAAAATACTGCAAGAACTATTTCTGAGACCGATTGACAAAATTTCTTTAATTACCCCAACATTATAAATAGTATGAGAGATAAGGGGAGAAGGCAAAGGATATGTTCAAAATAAATATTCTGGTAAATGTTTGCCTGAGGGGAACACATTTTTTCGACCCTTAGAAATCGGTTTTCAACAAATTTTTACCGACTTAAGGGTGGGATTTAATGGGGGTGGTCGCACAGCAAAGACACATATTTATGTGGAGCCTTGTCCAGAACATAATAGATGCAACAACCGAATGAAGGGACAGCATGTGACAACAGCCAATCAACAATACAATTGGAATAACTTACAAGAAGGATGTGCTTGATTCCATAGTCACACTTCCAATCCTTCTTCAATGTATCCACACATATCTCACCAGAGGAAGCCACATTTGGGTGAAAAAGCCGTGTGAGGAAGAATGCACGAGGAGGAGCAGTAGGGAAATCCTTGCCTAATGCCAGCTTAACTCGAAAAACTCCACCAGTATAAGGCGTTCCAGCTAGTAAAGAAAAATATTTTGAATAGTAAATGGCACAAAATGATTCAAACAGCATATCTCCGGTTAACTTATCCATTTAATTCAGATCCTGATGTACAAAACAGTCGAACATTGTGTGCTTTAGGGAATTACCAATGGAAACAAATGTATGCCAGCATCACATTATGAAATTGGTCAACAATAACAAATTTATCCATCAAGACGTAACCTGAAGTTCTCTGAGAAGAACCCGAGTCATCAGTTGGCGCGAATGACCTTAAGTGGCATAGTCACAGGTAGAACCCTTAAGCGCACCTGAATGGTTGCAGAGGGAACACACTAAAGATAATAATAAGGCTAAATTCAAACGCTGCAAGAGTAGGAACTAAATAGTGCAATGCCGTCCACCTGTTTTCAGACATACCTGGGCCTTCAATGAATGCCTGAATATCCGTGATATCCTGGTCATTTACAATCACCTTAATCCCTTCTGGGGGGTCGTTTGCCAATTCATGCATTTCTTTGGCAATTCTTCGAATTATCTGAGGCGACAGATTCTCAACATTCGACGCCTATAGAAAATGAAAAGATACAGAAAATTATTCCATACGTTCATCGTTTCATGACTAAAGATTTGACGAGAAGACCTTAAATGAGGCAACCGTTATAAATCACCTTGCCAGGTAGCTAGCACAAAATTCTTTGAGAATGCCAACCAAACATGGACAAGAGTTAACTTACCGAAGACATGATGGACATTTCCTGAACCGACGTTTATCTCTTTCCTATTTTCTGCAAAATGCAGGATAAAACTACAATGTAATCGAATATTTTGGACGAAAATACGTCACAAACGTAGACGACCAGCTCACACAGCAGCTATGGCAACCGTTTTTCAAATCGACCAACCAAATTTCACTTCGGCAAACTCAAACCCAAAAAGCAAAAATTGACTGATTTTTGTTTTGAAAAGCGTTATCGTCCAAAATAATTTCAGATTTATTCTCCAAACCATCAAAAATTTTATGCGAAAAAAAATAGCTTGAAATAACTTATAAGAAAGCAATAGTTTCACTGCCCATTTGGATTCGTATTTAAAAAAAAAACAACACAACTGACGTAACAAGTCATCGTTACGAGGAGTCTGATATTATTTGAATTGGGAATAACGAATTAATCTTATCTTGGATAAAGTGTTGAATGATATTAGATATGTGAGTCTCCTCATTTACTTAAATTACACCTGAATTACAAATTTATTGTCATGTGAAGTTATTTTACATTTTAAAATATACTTTTCAAAGTAGTATCATGTGTGGGGTAGTAACGCAAGTTTAAATTGATTAGCTCTCTCATTCTGCTTATAATACATCTATTCTTCACACGTGCTTCCTATGGAATGCATTTGTAAGTATTTTATGGTTTTCGTATTACAGATCCACGTGACTGATTTTCTGCCGTGTGAGATGGATGATTTGCCTATGGAACATAATCAGGTAGTGCTTTCATGTAACTCAAAGGAAGCATCATGCTTTCGATCTCTAATTTCGATGATCTCGCTTATAGTAGTAAATTTGCCCATTAATGACAACTCGTGTTTATTGCAGGAGAAGATGGTTGCAGACCTCAAGCAAAAGTTAGAAGCTTGGCGCGAAGTTATTATTCCTCTTCGCTCAGTACTTCTGTGGAAGAATCCGTGGCATGTTGCGATCCTTCTGTCAAGTGTGTCATTCATATTCTTGTAAGTAAATTGAGGAAATTTTATGTATTTTAGTGGTTATGCAACGGAATGTGATCAGTTTTTCGTTTCAAAGCGGTTAATTTCCGCATCATGTGTCTCCCCGCGTGATGTGCCAATAATTTACTCCCATTTGGTGTAATTTTTAAGTAATGTGATTCTAAGGCTTTAGAGATCCACCCATTTCATTCGCTTAGTTTGTTAATCCATTCTGCATGGTGGTATGCTAATTCTACTGAGTAAACATCAATAATCATGAATCAGACGGACATGAAATCTTAATTATCGTTGAATCTTGAGTTTATTAAGTCTTGATTGCAACAGTACTAATCAGAAGTGATCTACATGACATTGCACTCTACCATGGTCTATCTCATATTAGCGGTTGACCTTTGAGTGTTACCGCTCTTAAGTTTTTTCTTATGGCTATATGCAATGAATGTTTTTTCTTCCAGTTCAGATCATTAACACTGTATGGCTGTGTTCTTTCATTAAGTGTTTATCAAAAATGTAAGTTGTCAATTGGAATTAAAACAAATTCATTCGATTGATTCAATTAAAACAATTGCTCTAAGTTCAATCAACCAACTTGAACTGGTCTTCCCTGCCTCATTTTAGTTTTACACAATTTTTACCTATCTTCTCACTCAAAATTTCAGTGACTCATGTTACTCTGCATAGCATTCTACTGTGAATTTTGGTCTTCAACATACCATTCTCTCTAGTACCTAACCATCTTCTTCCTCCCTCTCTTCATCTTAACCCTACATAAGTCGCACTCAAATGCCTAAACAAATGGCGGTGTTGCAAACTCAGTATGACCTGTAACAGTCGAAATATTTTTTCAAAGGCTATTTTTATGTAAGTTTTAAGTATGTGAGGAAGTATTTCAATATCAGTAAATGAGGATATTTGAAACTATGCTGTAAAAGTATATTTACCTTAATGGAAGTCTTTGTTATTGGCTCAGCCGAAACTCGAAGATATCGATCTCCAAATGAAGTCTTCTGTTTTACTTTTACAGAAACAAAACACAGGGCAAAAAATATTCGGTTAATTTATTATTCCATTATATACGATATTTGTGCACCTTTTTTTTTTGATAAGTTTGACCAATCTTTTCGCCATATTGCCCAAGGATGATGCCTTAAAATTCTTCGGCTGAGCTAGGCAGTGTTACTTCTTTTTTTCCAAAATTGCTTAATTTTTCGCTCTAAAATAATCATGTTTGTAACTGTAACACTAGGGTCTAGTATGTGGATGACCTACTTCTTTTTTAACTCTTGCCATAAAATACCTTCGTTTGTTTCCTACGCGATGGTTTGTTAGGGATATTTGGGTGGCAATTATTTTGAATAGAATTTCTCAAAAATTGTAATTTTTCAGCTCCAAGTTCCACATCAGATGTTTGAATTTCAACAAAGTTGATATTTTTAGAGGGGTCGCATACTATGGTCAAGGAGTCAAATGCAACTATCATGGTATGTTTTTTCTCTGATCAGCGTTAGAGTTGTGATAAGTCAAATTATATGTTACGGGATGTTGAGTGAAAGAGCATAAAATTCTGAATTTCTCTGAAGGATTATCTGCTGCAATAGCTTACTTGTTTGTATACATAGATCCCACGGGTGTCAAGCATTAATGCAGTCAATCTTTTTCTTTGATCTCTACATTTGACATTGTGAGCAAAATTACTATAAAATTATAATTTTATTGCCCTTTATGTATCCCAAAATACCAATTTTTTACCTCATTTTGACCAAATAAATATTTTATGGGTACATTGATCTGAGAACTTGTTTACTGGTGCAACAATGGTGCAGGTCACTGGTCAAAATTGCAAAATACTTTAAATGCTCACTGGCTGGCTTACTTGCTGAAATGCTTGCTCTAAAAGCAATAATTATTTGATACCCTGGTGGTTGTGTCACATCAAAATCTCACTTCTGGAGAATTTGTAAATATTTTAAAATAAAACTTTCTGGATTGGTGAAATGACTCAAAATAGGAAACTAAATAGAAAAACAAAGTAGTATTTTAAAACTTTCAATGGAATAACATCAACAAAGGTCGTCGGGTCTACATGACCTGAGGCAACCAATAAAGGGTTAATTTCCTCCAGCTGCTGCTTGATGTCCCCTCCCCAACCTCACCCAATCCTTCTTTATTGTTGCCCCATCATCCTTTACTTTCATGTAAAAATTTTCACAGCCATGTGTATCAAAGTATTTTCTTAATAGCCTTATGAGGGCTCCTATCATTACTTCCTCCTTCACTAATGCAGTTCCCTAGCTAATATTAGTAGCCCTCCATAACTGGGTTTTCTCAAGATATTAGCCTAATAGCAAATTTGTCATCCATAGCCATGGAAATAGTGGTATAGATTTTTTAACTGCTAGTTTTGTTGTGTATTATTGCAGAGCGATAGTCTTCTTAATACTGTGTCAATTGCCTTAAAACTTCTAGATGTTTGCAATACTCTTGGTAAACTCCCATTAAGACCTCACTGACTACTGCACAATTTGAATCCTGCTGATCGATGACAGTTTTTCTTGAAGAGTGCTGTGCATACCTCTGCTGAAAACACCCTTTTTGCTATGGCTTCTGCTGCTGCCTAGGGGAGATCTTTGCCTTCCCTTCTATTCCCCGATTCAGCCAACAGTACCATGGATGGCATTAAGAAAAATGCATTGCATAATTTCACGAGGTGATTCATTCTGACATTAAAATATGCAATGACAAGGAGTCTGGCCCGGGCCCTGTCTGGGATTTGGTGTTGGATTAGGCTCAATGGGGATGTAATATGTATTGTTAGTTCATAAAAAAATGCATGATTAATCATGGTGAAAACTGATACAAAAACCCGCGATCCTGAGGAAACTGACTCAGAATGAAAACCAAGCTAGACAGCCATCTAGCTTGCTCAGGTTGGCGATCGCGTGGCATATTGTCATTGCATTGGTGTTCCTTAACATTTGATGGACGCTTCACTTGCTCAGGTGGCCCAATGATCGCCCAGAAGCCTTTGACGGCCGCCCTGCGTCGATTCAAGCGCTGCCTACATGCCTCTCAGCTCTCCTCATTTTAGGACGCGTACCCACAGAGGCGAATTTGCACTTCTTAGGTGCCAAAACACCTCTGGGGAAGAAGGCAAGATCGATATGTCTCTGGAAGGCTCTGGGTCTCAGCAGGCATTTACAACCACAGAAATCTCTCAGAACCGATATTCAAGTCAAATTATTTTTTCATAGCGAATTTCATCCCTAGGTGCATTAACACCTGTGTGAGTGACTTTGTACCACACCATGTCAATGCAATCATTGGAAATTCATTGTCATATAAATGACAATGTTGGGTTTTTTTCCACTAACAGTGGCTTTGTAAGTATGACTATCTTTCATATGTTACAATGTAGAGTTGAGGAGTGAACATCTAGAATCCTTTTCAAATATCCACAGAGCCAGCTGAGTCTCCTGCCCTTCCCAATGATTCACGTGTGGAATGTTACAAAGAGGCGGTCTTTTTTTTCCATTTGCATACTAAGTCTTAAGAGAAAACATGGCAACGTCCACCTTTCTCTCTTCCCACCCCACTTCCCTAGTGTCAGAGGCCCCACCTCCTGCTGTGAAGCCACGCGTGACTCAATGAATTCACCCAAACATCGTGACATATCAAATGGACGGACATAGCACTTTATATATTGGATATAGGTATCCTACTTAGGGATGGTGAATCACATTGAGAGTAAATGCAAAGTTTTATAAGTGATAACATTGTATGTGTCTTGGCAATTACCTGATTTTTTAAAATTTATGTTTTGACTGTGGTAAAAAAAGTATGTATGTTGAGTAGAATACACAAGAAGTTACAACTTTTATGCTGTAATCCTTATTCTAGAGGCCTGAGCAAAAAGATTACCTTTAGTTACAAAGTTGAGTTATCACAGGGTGGTGATCGTCAGGAAATTCTCGTAACAGTCAGGGAGAAACTGGAATAGGAATCCTCGTTATTTTTCTACCATTAAGTTAATTGGCCAGTCTTTCTCGCCCTTTTTTTCACCAACTAAAACTAATGTTCGTCGCTGACGTGCATGGAATAAGCACTATCAATTCGTAGAGTATTCAGTTGTTTATCTTATTAGTTGTGAATCAGACGTACAATGTATCCCTTTTGTATATCCTCATTGCAATATTTTCCTAGTTGTGTTAAAAATCATGATCACAATGTATTAAACTCATCACAAGGATTCCGAGGCTATGTTGTTTGGAAAATTTTACCTCGCATTTTTTTTAGCTTCCGGAACTCAGGTTGAGAAGTAGCTGGAGCACATTAGCTTATGGTAAATACATGCTTGCAATTTTAAAAATACGAGGCGATGATTAGAAAATTTAAAGCTGCCGTATAATATTTAATTAAGCAAACAATATATTCCAATAATAGGTGACCTTTTGGCGATCGGTCAGGGAAATTGGTAAATCCATCAGGGAAAGGTCAGGGAATTTGAAAATTGGATATCAGTAGCCACCCTGTATCAAATAAAAGTGCAAAGATGTCTGGAGAAGCATTTTTGGCCATGGTATACAGCCATCTTAACCCTTTCACTACTAAGTGCGTAATATTAAGCCTGTTGGATTTCGTGGCCACCCTGTAGTGGGTGTAATATTATGCCCTGCAGATGTGTCTCCACTGCATGAAAGAGGTTGTATCACACGATTTTTACCTTTGGCTGCTACCATTGTACTGTCGTTATTTGCTCTGACAAACTTTTGAATTGCACGTACAGTAGACCCCCGCTTTATGATAAGTTCGACTTACTATGGATTCGATTTACAATCTGAGCTGATTTTGCGTGCGCTTTTTAAAATTCGATTTTGTTTTAAATATCGATAGTGTTATAAATATTGGTTTAATAATATTTTAAATAATTTTAATCCTGGATATTTCATATGCATTGGCTTTGACGCGTACACTGAATGGATTGGCACTGATGCTCTTTAAACCAATTCCTTGTCCGGAAATAATGCCGATTCAGCAAACGATGGAATTCGCTTTACGATCGGTCCTCCGGAACGGATAAATATTGTAAAGCGAGGGTCTTCTGGATTTGTTAGAAGGTCTCTTGACGTCACTGGGCATTTGCTCATTTTTCATTGTCTTGTTTACTGAGCTTTTTCTTCCCTCTCTCAGCCCTGATGGCCTTAGAGCGAGTTCTTCTTGCCCTAAGTAAATGAGGATTCCTCTATCCATTACCCTAGTGATTGTGCTTCTAGAGGATTGTTTTACTCACAGTTGCTAGATTTATTGACTTTACAGAGAGTTTATCATTATTTTTCTTGATCCGTGTTCCCAACCTGACTTCCTCTATCCTCACCACTGTGAGTTTAATATCCTACATTTTCTCTTACTCTTGATAAATAAATCCACTGTGCGCTTATTGATAATATCTTTTTGCTTTCTATAACTTTTTCCTAAACCCTGCTTTGTTTTGGTCATTTACATCTGGTCTTTTCATTAATCTGTGTTTTTGATTGGTAGTTGGACATTCTTTGGGTTACATGAACTGTATTTTTGCTCTATATTGACCTGCACTTCATCTCAATATTTCCACATCTTCAACATTTCTTGCTGATTTGAATTTTGGGACTCTTATATTATTTTTAAAGGGTGGCGATCGTCAGGGAAAACCTGGGATTGTCAGGTAATTTAAAAATTCTGGAAAAGTCAGGGAATTCTCCAATCAGTCAGGGAGAAATGGAATAGGAATCCTCATAAGGAAGCTGGAAAAAATACTTGTTCATTTTGTTCTAGGTAGCCTCACACTATGTCATGGTCTGGATATGCATCTTCACTTCCCTTACTTTCATAGACATTACTACAAATAAATTAATATGCTCATGGTAAAATGATGCATAGATGAAAAACTTTGCAATTTTCCACAATATAAATTTTACTACTACCCAGGTTTCGATGTTTTTACATCATCATCAGATACAAATGAAGTTAGGTGCGCATTATATATAGTCATGGAGAAAGGAGGGGGGGAAAGAAGGAAGGTGGGGAAAAAAGGGAGGTGGGGGAATAGGGGGAATTGGGTGGGGAAAAACCAAAGGGAGGGGAGGGTGAGGTAAACGAGGCACATGGGGGAGTTAGAGTGAACAACAGCAAGTAAAATTCAAATACAAATATGAGAAAAAGCACTAAGTAACTCCGCCCCAACCGGAACCTAGAGTATGGCTTCTACTGGAGGTCTGCGAACGTTCCCAGTGACCTCTTGGAATGAGTCCGTCGTGCAGGCAAGTACGTAGATTGGTGATGGAGTTGATGAGCCCCACCCTCGAGGGGGGTGAGGTCTAATTGCATGGGACACAGGTAGAAAGGAATCTACCGAGCGAGATTCAACTAGAGGTCCACTAACAC
The DNA here is from genome assembly GCA_963169105.1 of Ceriagrion tenellum. Taxonomy (NCBI): domain Eukaryota; kingdom Metazoa; phylum Arthropoda; class Insecta; order Odonata; family Coenagrionidae; genus Ceriagrion; species Ceriagrion tenellum. The sequence goes on along the minus strand of OY720642.1, from coordinate 107,551,417 downwards.
TCCTGGTGGCCTCCTGGAGTGTCCATGTGCTGGAAGATTGATGAGTCCCACTTTCGAGAGGTGGGGGGGGGGGGATTGTGAGCTGCAGGCATGAGACACAGGTAGAAGGGATCCTCTGGGGGGGGAGGGAAGGCCCCTCCCTGTGCCACTTGGAGACCCGTCACCACCTTGTGGTATATTGTGGAAAATTGCAAAGTTTTTCATTTATGCATCATGCATAAGTTCCACACAATCTCGCAAGAATCTTCGGATTTTACATGCTAAAATGGTTCTCATCATAACAAGCCATATCCATTGTTCCATTAGGGTAGCAACTAAACCAGACTCTTGGGATCAAACAACCAAAACCAAAGCAAACAAACAGCTCTCTTAACTGAATTAATGTCAACATCTTTAACCCCTCTTCTGAAATGCACTAGCCAGTAGAGTTGTTCCTCAGTGCTGAATCACTCCCAAGACTTTGGTGCCTTCTGTACTAAATTCTTTCCCAGAGCACACTTTTATTTCATGCTGTTCCTTGTAACCTCACATCCTCCTTCCCACAAGGACTTTGGACCCTCGAGTACATTCTTTTCTGTGAATGAAGCCAAATTGTAGTATAAAAATATTTCCCAATTTTCCCAAGTCACCTTCACCAAATTCAACGTCACTAGATGATCCTGTGTACACTATGAAATGTAGAACAACTGAGAATCGGATTCATATCTGTTTGATACGATACAAAGTCCAGGAACTTCTTTTTCAGAGGTGGCTGTAAATTGTTATCATCTAAGCTACCTTCAAATTCCAATAGTGAACTAGGAAATAAATTTTCTTTAACAGAAGCTTTGATGCCCTATATAGATACCTGGGGAGATTCAGCTATAGAATCGCCTTCCACCTCAGTAATCTTCAGAAAAATTACCAAAAATTCTACCCTATTCTCATTTTCCTCCGGAATCCTTAAGTCACTTCATGCTGGAATTCATTTGCTGAATGATATTTTTTCATACATAATTGGCATATACCTTGAAAACAATGGTAGAGAGTAGGCAAATGATAATTGTACGATAAAAGAGCGCCTGAAATTTAATGATACCACAAGAATAGACCAATGTAAAGCACTCGTCCCTGTAAAACACGGTGGCTGATATCCAACTTTCAGATTCCCAGACCTATCCCTGACTTTTCCCTAATGGATTTACCAATTTCCCTGACTGATCGCCAAAAGGTCACCTATTATTGGAATATTTTTTCTGCTGAATTAAATGTTCCACGGCAGCTTTAAGTTTTCTAAATTTTCTAATCATCATCTCATATTTTTAGAACTACAAGCATTTATTAAGCTAGTGTCCAGCTACTTCTCGACCTGAGTTTCAGAAGTTAAAAAAAAAGTGAGGTAAAATTTTCCGATCAGCATAGCCTCGGACTCCCAGTATAATACATTGTGATCATGATTTTTAACACAACTAGGCATATATAGCAATGAGGATATACAAAAGGGATACATCGTACATCTGATTTAACTAAATAACTAAGATTCACACCTGAATACTCCACGAATTGATGGTGCTTATTCCATGCACGTCAGCGATGGAAATTAGTTTTTGTTGGTGAAATAAGGGGTGGGAAAGGCTGGGCGATAAACGTAATGGTAGAAAAATAACGAGGATATCCAGCTTCCTTATGTGATCCTTGTTCTATGGAAATGTTTAGGTATTTACAATGTGCCTTGTAATGGTACATATCATTCCCAATTTGGAAGGTGTATGATCCGTGTATATTATCTTTGGTTTGATCCATCATCTGTGTTTTAGCAATATGCTCTCAGCTTCCGCACTGATGTCAGTTACATACATATTGTAATGGTATTGCTCAGCCACCCGGCTGGAGGAATGTATATAGTATCAAACCATGCATTCCCTCCCACATCAGACTTGTATGGCGAACCTGCGTCATCTGTCAAAAAAAAGACCCTCAAAACAAGGTTTCATTGTGGGAGGTCCTCATTAGTGTTTAATTTTTGAACAAGTCCAAGAAAGGAACAAAACTGCCCATCCCTTGTTGTAACTAAAGCCCAAAATCCAATAATCTCAGTCATGAATACTGTATGCAATTCCCACACTTGCATTCTGTTTTGGTGTTCCCTTTCTTCATATTTTGTTGACTTCCTCCTAGCAGCTTTTGATTCAATCCTCCCAAGCCTTCTTGCATTCTTGATTGACTTGTTTCCTTAGCTTCTTGTAGAGGGTTACCTCACTTTCCTTTCTGAGATTTTTGTATTTTCTTCTTTCTTCTGTTAGTTCCCTAATCTCCGTCATTATCCATGGATTCTTCCTGTTTACCCTCTTACTCACCAGTTGCTCCTCTGCTACTTCTGTGATTTTTCTCCTCGGCTCATCCCATTTTTCTTCGTTGTCCATATCTGCCTCATTTTCTAGTTTCCCATTGATGGCTGTGGCGAATCGTTCTCCCTTTCCTTCATTGGCCTGTATATTCGCATCCCACCTTAGTTCACGTTTTATCTTCTTGATTTTCTTGTATCAAAGGTGGCTCTCCATGGTTACTAGGTTGTGGTCACAGTTCATATCCATACTGGGAAAGCTCTTGCTCTGCTTTACTTGGTTCCCATGTCTAACTTTGACGAGTATGTAGTCAATTTGGTATCTGGTAATACCACCTGGTATCTTCCATGAGTACCTCCTACGCTGATGGTGCTCGAAGAGAGTGTTAGCAACAACCATATTCTTCTCATGGCAGAACTCTACTAGTGCTTTACCTTTGGTATTTCTTTTACCCAATCCCACATATCCTATGCTATTTCCCTCTTTTCATTCTACTACTGTGCTCCAGTCTCCCATTTTGATGAGGTTGTCTTTCCCCTTAACTCCCCAGAGGACACTTCTTCAGTATGCTCATTAACTTCTTCCATTGGTCCCATATTCATCTGCCCCTGTCCACTTTATCTCACAGACTCCCAGTATATCCACCCCTATCTTCTCCATCTCTATCTTCATGTTCTTCAGCTTCCCATTTATCCCTAAAGATCTCACGTTCCATGTCCCTATCCTGCTCTTGTCCTTTCTGACTGATGTACCCCTCCCAGTGGTCCCCAACCCAGTAATTCAATAGGGGTAGTGTTTTACCTTCAGAATATTTTTCCGGGATGAACGCCATCATGTCATATTTAGTTAAAATGCAGGACTGAATCTTCTAGGTAGGTTAATGTGGTGGTTTCCCCGTTGCCTTCCGCATAGCTGTACCCTGCTCGATTCTGTGAACTGAGTTGGGCGGGAGTGAAGTGTACTTCAATAAAGTTTGCCGGGCTCACATTGGGGCTGTACGGTGGCTGCAGCAAGGTTGCAACCCCTATCCGGGTGAGGTAGACTGTCACGTCGAAGGCAGTGTGGGCTAGAGCGTTGTCACGGTGGAGCCTCCAGCGATCAGCAATCTCCTGTCATTTCCCTTTGATGGCTTTGTGCTGGCACGCAAGGACTTCTTTGTAGAAATGGCGTTGATAGTTCGTCCCGGAGGTACAAATTATTTTTGGACAATCCCACATTTGTCAAAAAAGACAATGAACATTCTTTACTTTGTACTTCGACATTCAAACAACTTGTTGAAGATTGTCCAGATCGTTCCATGTCTTCAATGGTCTCCTGTCCGTTCTTATACTCACTGAACGACCAGAAAACCTGGGACCTTGATAGGGTGTCGTCTTTGTAAGACTCCTTAACCAAGGCAAGCGTCTTGGAAGCGGTTTTGCCCAGGTGAAAGCAAAATTTTATCAGTTAGTGCTGCTCCAGCGATCATATCATTTTTGACGTTTTCTGCCATGGCAAAAACTCAAAAACAGCTTTTGTGTCACATGTAATCCACACTGCATCAGAGCTTGGACACGACTGTCTCCCGGTGCATGGCTTAGCTTAGAACCCCACCACAAATCCCGCCACCGGGGAGCGTCACGCGGCAGCCAGTCTCATTACTCTACGGATAAACCCTGTTCATTATTTTTTTATTATATTTGAATTTTTTGAAGCATCCATCTTTGCCCATTTAGTTTCTTTTTTAGTGTGTTAATAAGAGGAATAAAAAGAAGTAGGATTTTTTATGGTATTTATGAACTCATACCGCAATGTGTTAAGCACTGTATACATTATTAAGGGCTGTATGTTTACAGTTGTTAAACAAGGCTGAACTATGCCGTATTCTATGATTAGGTACTTATTTATTTAGTGTCATTTAGACTTACAATATCTTTTGCCTTTCATCTTTGAGAATGGATTTTCATGCTCCAATTTCTTTAATTCCCAGAATGATTTGGTGGTGTGATCTTTCCGTGATTTCATCATTTGCCATTGTTGGAGCTATTATTACATTGGCAGATTATGTGGGACCAATGGCGATCAAAACTTTATCCGACCCAGCAAACTGGAACAACAAGAAAGAGAAGACATTTGATGACACCTGCAGGTCACTTGTGAATGTCAAGATTAGATGTGCCAATTGTATGCAATGGATTTATAGCTTGAAAACCAACCAACCATTACTGGTAAGTGAAATAATAGATTCAGGCAAAATATAATTCCATTTTAGTCTTTGGGTTCATTAAAATCTTGTTCCACTAAGTGAAAAACACAAGCTTATCTACAATTTTTGTGATCTTTCACACACCATTAGGAAACAAAAAATAAGTAAAAGAAAATGTTAACCTGTATCTCTTTGAATTTATTTTTGTAATTATTATGGCTTGGCTGGCCAAATAAGTCAAAAATGCTTTGTTGTCAGTCAGTTGAAAGAGGTATGTTTTGAATTTCCTGATTGGCCATTTCTTGATGCTGTGTGATCACCCTCTTCCATATGAGCATGAGGAAGTAGACAGTCTTCCTCGTTCAAGTTTTTTTATTATATCCTCAATTCTCTTTGGAGAGTGAGAATAACTATCTACTCTGTTACTACCAGCACTTCCTGTTTGACCTATCTTGTATTGCCTCCATGTGCAATTAAATACTTTGATCTGACGACACCACCTGGTTAAGGGGTGAAATGATATCTACAAATCCAGCACAATGCAATGAAACCTGATTATGGAATGAATCAAACCAACAGATTTTGCATAACCTGAAGAATAGCATACTTATGTTTGGTATCCTAAAAATGTTTTTTCCCTATTTTGGTTGCCATGGAGACCAGTAATGACTGAAAACACCAAAAGGCATTTATATTTTTTCCTTAAAATACTTGACCTGGTATCCTGAAAATGTTTTTTTCCCCCATTTTGGTTGCCATGGTGATCTGTAATGGCTGCAAACACCAAAAGGCATTTATATTTTTTCCTTAAAATACTTGACCTTGGGAGGTGGCTCTCCGCTGGGAGTCAGTATATGAGAGGGGGGAAAGCTTCAAGCCGTGGGGAATGTTAATCAAATATAACTTTATGTAGAATATCCTTTTTTCACCTTACTCCTGATCTCCAGCCCTTCTACTTGCCCATGTTGCATCCTTTACCTATCAGATGCTGGGTTTCAGGGGCAAAGTCACATGCTTGTCCCTCCTCCAGTAGATGTCTTGCAAAGTAGGTTTGGGAAGACTTTCTGTGAAGAAACCTTCTCCTGGGGGTCATTCTGTAGCTCCATAATGATTGGTGTGCAGCCTCTCTGTCAGATAGAACGTCACAGCAGCTTGGGTTCTGTACTCACCTGATCAGTGCCCAGTGAGATCCAGTCAGTGGCTCCTACCATTAGGCAGAAACTGTTGTTACTGTAGGGAATTAGTCAGCTCATTAGGGATACACTGAAGAAAATTAATGATAGATTATCGATTTTTAGTCTGAGAGACGTTAATTTGGTGCTTGTTATTGTGAAAACATTTGTTCATTGGTTGTAGAGAGCTTATGAAAATAATGAAAAAGTTGAAGTTAAGGTAATAAAAGTGATGGTATATGAGAAAAATCTGTAAGCTGCTGGAATTCCATGGTATTGCATTACATTCTCTTCTTCAAAATATTTTTCTGCTTGATGCTATTTTGTATGTATTGTTGTCACCGCCAATTGTCTTTGCCAACTCTTGATTTTACATCCTTTATTTAAACATATTATCCATTTTTTGGTCTCCCCTACTATGTTGAATCAAGGTTTTTGCTGTAGTGTATGATAACTCTTTGGGTTAAATACTCAACATGTAATGCCACTTCTTCAAATACTAATTATAAAGCGTGGTGATATGTCTGATGTCAATCACTCTTGATTACCCAAGTCACCTAGTGCACTTAGGGCATCCTTCTATCTCAGAGTCACTCTCTATGCTCACCATGGTTGATAAACGAAGAAAACCTGATGAGGAATTGTTATTGTGCACGGCTAAATTCAGCTTATAGGCTCACAAAAGGAAGCATAAGTATTACCAAGACTTTGAAAACAGCTGCGAATGCTTAATTGTAATCAATTGTAAGTTTCTTCTTCCTTACCTAAATTTAGGGCTTTGCTAAATAATATGTACATTTAACCATAAGAGTAAAAATGCACTTACATATATGCAATAATTGAAGTAGACAATATAAAGTTTATTTGTAAAAGAAATTGTTATCCCCAAGCCGATCAATTGATAGCATATGATAACAACTTGGTGGTATGTGGTATTCCTTGATATTCCTAATGTTAAGGTCATTGGAAAAGAAAGTAGGCTCATGTTATGTTTAAAGGTTGTGTTAAATTTATAATGAAGAAATGTGGCTTATGTTAATATAAAGCATTTTACATGAACGGCTAATGATTGGGTCATTTAAATCCTTTTGTGACTGCATATTTTACTTTCCTTTCTGTTCTTATTGAATGAGAATGAAGTCAAAAAATTATCACATAACCATATTTTGAACTTGTGACTATGCTGCATATTTTTTCATTTCAGTATTATGTTGGTGCTCTCTCAGCTCTCATTGTCTTGGCGTTCTTCGGACAGATTGTGAACAATCTTCTGTTGACATATTTGCTGGGTAAGTTGGCTTACTTGTTTCTGACTTATGAGGGCAAACATAAAGCATAATCAGTTGAGTTCTCCAGCTCTTTCCCTAGAGTTTGAGTATTTAAACTGGTGATATGTTTAAATGTTGTACATTTACTTTGAAGTTAAAGTAAACTTTAAAGAATGTTATGGTGATAACTAGCTGTTAGTCACCCTACTATTTTTAAATACGTCGATATCCTCGAAGGCATCATCAGGTGATCATAAAGTAATTTTTACGACTTTAAAAACAAAGTAGAGTCCACTCTGAAATCTAAACAGAAGGTCTACTTATTTGAAAAATGTGATTACATAAAATTTGGAGCGATGTTATAAGTCTCATTCACGAAATTCGTAGGCACAATGAAGGACGAGAGCACCAAAGTATCATGGAGATATTTTTTAGAAATAATACGTAAAGGAATCAATAAATATATTCCTCACAAATTCAAACGAGATAGTAAAGAACATTGTTGGAGTAACCACGAAGTACGGCGAGAGCTCAGGAGACAAAGGCAATTAATTACACAACCTATATAAAAATTGTATTAAGTCTTGTAACAAAACAATGGAACTTGCGCCGAGAGAAATTTATGTTGCCCAACACTCAAAAATGAAAAAAATCATGCGCACTAGTTTACAAAACTTCAAGAAAAAATCCTAGGTGAATTATTATATGAAAACCCCAAGTCATTCTGGTCTTATGCGATCGAGCTCCAGGGCGAACCTTCAACAGTAGAGTTCTTATTGGATACAAACTGCAAAAAGGTCACCAACAACATCGATAAAGCCAACTTATTAAACCACTACTTCGAAAGTGTATTTACTAAGGATGACAAAATACACCATTTAGACATACCGGATGTTAACAAGCCGATGGCGGACATAACAATTCAGCGTGATGGAATAATTAAACAACTGCATTCCATTAAAAGTGACTCATCCCCAGGTCCAGAAGGAATACCTGCACGTGCGCTCAAGGAGTTAGCGCAGCAGATTGCACCATTCTTAGAAATTATATTTAGTAAATCATTATCCGAAGGCAAGGTGCCCCAAGACTGGAAAATAGCCAATGTCACACCGATATTTAAAAAAGGAAATAGAAGTGACCCAGGAAATTATAAGCATATATCGCTAACATCGCTTTGATGCAAGATTCTCGAACACATTGTCGTTAGCAATATTATGGCATTCCTGGATAATCGTAACCTCTTACACAGTACTTAGTATGGCTTCCGTAAGGGCAGGTTCTGTGAAACAGCTTGCGCTCTTCCTTTATGGTATCCTAAAATCAGGTGAATCGAATAAGCAAACCAACGCAATATTCCTTGATTTTAAGAAGGCATTTGACTAGGCTCCTCACAAAAAACTAATAAATTGTATTCATGCGGAGTCAATAAATAAATAGTGAACTGGATAAGCGACTTTCTCAGTGATCGAAAATAAAAAGTAAATATTGACGGTATATATATAATATAGTAGTTATTGATGGTTTTAGCTCTGATATGGTGATTGGCCCTCTGTTATTCATAATTTATATTAATGACCCAAGTTCTCGAAATAGTAGTAAATTAAGATTATTTGCAGACGATGCAGTAATCTACGGTGAAATAAGCGAAGAGGCGGACTTTGACGTTGTCATCTGACCTTAACAACATTCATTCATGGTGCCAGGAGTGGGGTTTAGAATTAAATATTAGTAAATGCACCACAGTTCACTTCCTGTGGAAGTCATCACATGAAAGCCATACCTACACCATGGGTGGAGTAAACATAAAATCTTCAAATACAGTAAAATATCTAGGAATTACCTTAACTTCAGATACATCGTGGGGAACACACATACAAAACATATGTGGCACAGCGTTAAAGAAACTAGGTTTTGTTAAGCGTATAATTGGAAGGTCCTCGAATGAAAAAGTAAAAGAGAGATGCTACTTCGCTCTGATTAGGCCACACCTTGAATACACCTCGATCCACACCTCGATCATTTGGGACCCGGTCATAAAGATTTAACCTAAAAAATTAATGAAGTATAAAGAAAAGCAGCAAGCTTCGTTAAAAACTGCTACGAATGAACATATAGTGTTACACAACTGTTAGAGGGATTAAGGTGGGAGCCCCTAGAGACTCGGAGGCTGCACGCTAGGCTTAGGCTGATTGATAAATTCAGAACTGATATTTTTCAGAGCGACACAGAATATTATCATGAAGCCTCACTACATTTCTAGGTCTGACAGATGCGATAAAATATGAGAAATACTCTGCCGAACAGATTGGTACCAAAAATTGTTCTTTCCGCTCACAATAAGTGACCACAATAGAAACTGAGCTCCTCCTAACATACTCTCATAGGACGTCACCATTTCACCTCCAAAACTTTTCCATCTTTACACGGCTGGTGACCTACCACCCCCTGCCAAACCCCTTGCAGCGGCTAGCAGGGTAGTATGTTGATGTATGTAATATTTATTTTATTTTGAGCAATTCCAATGTTGACTGCAATATTACTGGTTTAATAGCATTCACATCATTTCATTCTCTTGAGTCTTTGCTGGCATGAAGAACTGCGAGTTACATTAAGAGGATTAAGTTGAATTTGATCTTTAAGCAGTGTGAATTTCCTGACTTATGGTGTTCCACTGACCAAGGTGTTATCCTTGTGGATATCACAAACATAAGTATTAACTATACCATACAATGTAAATGCTTTTTAGTTATTTCCCTTCACAAATAGGCCCAATACCAGAAGTAGTTGATGTACCTGTGCAATGGTGAAATTTTGATTAACCAAATGCCTTGTTTTCAGCTCTTTTAGCATTTTGGCATCTCTTTTTTTTTTCAAGTGTTTTTCTTAGTTGAGATCATGACCATTAGGATTAAAATTTCTGCTTCGGGCACTGCCAGCTGAATTTAATTTTGGGCTCTTAGTAGAAACATTATGAGTTTAAATACCACCTCTGACATTTATTTTTTGTACCCACAGCCAGTAGAGCTATCTTTCCAATATATAATTTAATGTATGCAAGTCCTATCAAGTCCTATAAAGGTTAATTAGAGTTCATAGATTTGGCCTTGCCACTAAGTTTAAAGCTGCTAATAGAAACATTTCCATATATATTTTATTGCATCTTGTCATTTATTCCAAAGATATTTGGAGAGTTATATGTGTGTAAATAGAGCTAGAGGACATCTGTCATATTGCTGTCATCTTCTGGTGTGGATCAGCATAACCTAAAAGTGAATTCATCATTTACAAATAGAGCACCAAATATAATTTGTTGTTGTATTCCTGTCTATTGAGTGACCATCATTCTAATGTTGAGGTATCATGCTATTTCCTTAAGATTATGTTTCTTGCAGTGTTCAAATTTTGTAAAAATAAATCTCACTCAATTTTTCTAAAATGCTAACATAATTATAGATGGTATAAAATAGATGCGTGATCATATATTATGATGCCATTTTATGACATGTCAGAGTTCACTGTTGTTATTTGTAATATGCATAGACAAAGTAATCTCATCTCCCACCCTGTGAACTTTAAATACAGAGTTCAGTGTTGATGTTGATGACATGAATTAATATTTCAGTCCATCAATCTTCATGTCTGCATTTTAAATATAGCAACCTGTGCTGCCAGTAATCAGAACTCAATTGTTTTGTAACTTTTTCGTGTTTAGTGTATTCTCCCCATGTTGATTTTCAACAGGTGCCCTCCGCAGTTATGTACACAAAGCAGAGTTCTTGATTTCCAATCATTGCATGCACAAATGAATGGTACAATATCACTTGCACAGTATTATTTACACCTAGGAATGAAATTCCTCATGAAATTTGCCCATCATTTGACTTGACTGAGATTTGAACCCAGATCTACTAAATGCCAGTCAGTTGTGTTCGCCAGTTGCACTGCCAAGCCATCTTCATTCGGGCAAATTTCAATAGGGATTTGATTGCACTAGGTGTTCGCTTAAATTCATTTGAATGAGGTATTCATTTGTACATGCAGTGGTTGGAAAAGTTTCAAGTTAGTCATTATCAAATGGACTATCTTGGGTTTATCCTCTGCGACATTGTTCTATTAAGCATGACCATCATCTTCTGTGCTACAGTGTGGGCTTGAAATGCAAACACTGCCTTTGCTTGAATTCGTATTGAAATTTGCCTGGAAGGCAGAGAAGGCTTGGTGGTGTAACTGGGTAACTCACTTGACCTGCAATTTGGAGATCCAAGTTCAAATCTCGGTCTGGTTTAATGATTTTTTTTCATGGCGAGTTTCATTCTTTTGGTGTTTATGTACCCATGCTAGTGACTTTGTGCCTCTCACTTATACATGCAATGATTGGAAAATTATCAAGTTAGTCATTATAAATATTTTTTTTCGTGAACGATATCTCAGTTTTCTTCGATTGCTGTGGATTTCATTGGCATGCTCATGTGATCTTGTTTTTAATTTTTTGAAGACAAAGGGTGGCCATCATGTTCTCCTGGTCAGTGTAGCATTCTTTCTCATAATGAGAGCATGACCCAGGCCGAAGTAGACACTTCAGGACAGCTTTCTTGAGCAATATGGGTCCACTGGCTGTGAAGCTGGTTCTAGTGCCCAAAGACCAAGAAGAGGCATGACCGCTAAGAGTGCCTTGATACCTAAAGTCCTTATAGATGGGGATTTCCCCTCCAAATAGTAATATCTACCACACTCTCCCCTCCTTGCTGTCTTCCATATGCCTACTCTGTATTTCATAGTTTAGCATTTTGTATTCATTTTATAATAATCTCTTATTGTTTTTTGTGTTTAAACACTGTACTGATTTTCTATTAAATGTTTTTGGTATATATTTGAAGAGTCTAGAATGAATTTACTGGAATTACATCGATTCATTTGGAAATTATTTTCTTGGTTTCAGATTTCACTGATTCTTTTTCAGATGTATTATTGATGAAAACTGAGGTATCAATGTATTGTTTTGTATCCCATACAACATTTTCAATGTATTCTTCCTCCTGTTGAATGCCGATGGTTCATCTCCTCTGTTTGTGCATTTAGAGAAGAGATAGGGATCATATTTATGAAACATTTCTCAAATCAAGTCTCCCTTTTCCTTCCTTTATTTCTAAAATAATGATCTTCATTTTTTTGGTATTCCAAATTCACTCGTTTTCTAAAACATATGAAAGGTTGGTAACAATAGGCACCATTTAAAAACTTTGTTGTATGCATATGTGGATAAAAGATAGGGATTAAGTTTGCTGATTCATTTGTAAACCTGTTATTAAATGAGGCAAGGGGTTTCTGTAAAGATTGTGAATGCTTGGACTCAGGAAATAACCCCCTGGTTGTGCTGCAGTTAAGTGATTTGATTGTTTTTGGCTCTATAATGTGAAGTAATGGCTTATCTCTTCCTTTCATGTGCAGTGATTTTCAACCTTCTGCTTCCTGGAATGTGGCAAAATGATCCAGTGAAAGGTGGCATGACTTTCATTAAGTCCTTTCTGTGTAAAAGCTCTGGGAAAAGTCCTGCCGATAAGAAGGGAAAGATGAAGGGAAACTGATGCCAGTGGAGTTCAAAAATGTACCAAAGCCTAAGTCACAGCTTTTCTAAAAAGTCAACTTGATTCTTGAAGTTGGAATTTTTTAATGAGCATACAAGGTATTTTTTTCATACCTTTAGGATCTCTCTCTGTGTCCTTGGCCATTATTTTTTCATTGTGAGATTTCCATGATTGCATGCGAAGGCACAATGCTTTCCTGGAAGATGTAAAAATATTCATTTTGTATCATAATATTATATTTTTAAACATTAAGAGATTACAAATATTGCAGATTTTAATATGTCATCCTTGTGATATGAGTATTATTCCAGTACGTTTTTAACCATTTAATGGCCAAGTGGAAGTAGAACAAAGATATTGGTTAACATTTCCTAATTTCTGTCAGTATGGAATTCTATTTGAGATTCCATTTGGATTTAGTAACATGAAATTTCGACCACTTGGCGTATGCATTTATTAAGCGCATTTGATGTACATGTAGTGCATCTCTGTCAAAATGGCAACTTATACATCTGTTTAGATATAATATACATGTAGACATATGCTGAAAAATGTGGTATTTGTAATCCATTTGTGAAGTCAAGATTACATGACTTTGGAAGGTTGTATGTAAATAGTGCCATTACATATATTTATTGAATAGCTGTAAGCATTGTTTCATCTGTGGCGGGTGCATCTATTATCTTCGATGTCTGTCAGATTTTTATTCATTGATGAGATGAAGATTTTCTCATCAAATGCCTTGTGTAACTTGTCATGCATTTGTAAGTTTTCTTAATTTCAGTGTACATAATCAACATTTGTGATAATTTCATGGGGAAGTCATTTTTCTGCCTTCCGTTTTAATGATGCACAAAGCAAGTAATGCTTTGCTTTAAGTATAAAAGAATATTCTTTACTGAACATTTATAAGAGTCATGTGTAGCCATAAATATCTTCTATACTATTTGAAATGAATATATCTTCTCTTTAAAATAAAATATGCGGTGAGCTCAGGTATGCTGGCCACTGACCCAGGGTCAGCCAAGAGATTTCTTATTTTTAGAGAGTAAGCAAAGAAAATATTCAGCCATAGTGAAAGCTCCTATTGACTATATATGTGAATGTGCATGAGAATCTCCAAGAATTTTCAGGTATAAGAAAGTTGCTGGTCGAAATTCAGTTTGGGGTTGCTGTCTGGATTCATAAGCTGAGTGATAATGTTTAATTTCACTCTAGAGAGCTTTCACCTGTATGAGATAGATGCCTGGTCCTGTAATATTATATAATTGATCTCAGTGCGTATGAGCCTTTGTTGAAGTATAAATACTCATATTTGATATTGCTGTTGACTTAATATTGCCGGAATATTATGACTTGTTTTTGATCCATGTGTTAAGCTTTGGGGTATGTACAATGTCTTATTTTGCTTTGCTGGTTCCATGAACAGTGATTTAAGAGGAATCTTTATTAGGTGTGGAAACACTCTAGTCCAGGCTTAAACAAAGCACATTAAGTGTAAGCTTTCAATATTACCTGAAATGGAAGACCAATAAAGAAATAAAAAGCTATGAGAATTTTCAAAAGTGTTTATTCTGTGCCATGGCATAATGCTTCAAAGTTACCTCTGAACCACTTGTGCTAAGCCACTCATCTCTTCTGGCTGGGTTGAACGAGGCTGATGTGGTCATGCTGGCAGTATGAGTGTGTAGTTTTCTTCAAGGGCCCACCAATGCCTCTAGTATTTGTGGGTCTCATCTGAAGCCAAGAGTGAGAATGTGTGTGCCTCATGGTGTTTATGAAAAAGTGGTATGGAAATTTAATTGAAAGTGTAGTTTTATGCTCTTCTCTGGCCATTATAGATTATTAGTTTGAATTGTTTTTTCTATCTACTCTTTCCATTCCTCATTACTCTCATGAGTTTCTTCATGTCTGTTTCCAACAATATGCATTATTTTGTTGGCATATGTTATCGAAGGGGAAATAAATGGTTAGAGGTATTAATTACAATGTTGAACTTTGCTTCAGTTCTAATTCTTTCTTTAGGTCTCTGATAATCGGTGTTTATATGCTGATTTCTTGTTTTTTATTGTGAACCTGTTTTCTTGTTATTAGCTACAATATTATGTTGTTATTAATTACATTATTTACACAAAACTTAAAAAAAAAGCTGTATGACTCATTGAAAACTACATCAAGGGAGCAGAAAGTATCACAGAATTGATGGAAGGGTTAGGTTTGGAGCCATTGGACACTCAAGCTAACTTGCTAAGATTAGATTACTTAAAAGAACTCTGATCTGGCAAGTTTTAATTCTGCAGGGATGATGTTATTTGAACTCCACCCTGTATCTACAGAACTGAAGGGAGTGACAAAATAAGAGAGATACACTGCCTAACTGACAGCTACAAAAATTCCTTTTTACCATGCACCATTAATTTTTATGACAAAATAAATTTGACCATAGACTGTGTGACATTAGCTTATGCTACACCATTCCCCCTCTGTCCATTAATGCTTTGACTGCGGAACATTTTATGTAATTGGACTCAATTTTGCGGGTATCCTTTTTTTCTTGACGGCGTGGCACCAAAGTGATTCCATCCACCTCGCGTCGGGGCATTCGCTCGGCACAACAGTTGTGCCATGCACACTCGAAAGAGTTAAACAATAATTTCCTCTTTGGAGAGAGTTTATCTCATGGCGCCTGTACCGTAATCCATACCTGACTGAACAAGGTCAATATGTATTATCCTCTACGATCACATCTTCCTCTTGAATTTTTCAGTACTTTGGTTTAACTGTTTCTTTATCACAATCTACACTTGCCCTTATGTATGTCAAGCATAAGTATGCAAAATACTCTTTAAATTTACTTGCAAGATCAAAGCTGGAACGTTAAGTAAGGTGGCCCCATTGTGTGAAACTTGTTCCAAAAGTTTCCTTTCACTAGAAACATTTTTTAAAGTATTTCCATTGACCTAGCATTCTTCACACTGTCCAGTAACAAATTAAATATTTTTGTACCCAAAACCATACACTTATTTTAATGTAATTCGATTTTTGTGATATGTTGCATGAATGAGGTTTGCATTTTTAGTGGTGTGAGAATGAATGTCACTTAAAATTGTATTGCTGAATATTATTTTTAACCAGATCAGCTACACAGTAAATGCCAATTGCTGGAATCGTTAATAGGTTCAACTTCTTCATCAGTGGTTTGCACAAATTTATTGGGGAACACCCATCATAAATCTAACTATTTTTTGAGAAGCAGAGCATGTTTGTTTCTTCTCTATTAGTCTCCATTCTGTTAATACCCATTTCTTATGCTTCTTGTCTTGTCTCTTCTTTGTTGAACACTGTTGGTGAGAGACTGTGTTCTTGTCTAACCCATTTGTTGTTTTTGTTCTAATTTTCTTCCATATCTATTTCTCTTTGTAACAACTTGCTTCTCATATAGTTTGTATGGTATTTTTCTTACATTGTTACCCATTCTGGGTTTTTCTAACAGCCCAAAGATCTTATTCCACTCAATGTTGTCAAAGGCTTTCTTTAAGTCCACAGATGCCAAATACAGTGGCTTAGTCATATGTATAGTTTTCTCTACCAGTACTCTTGGACAGAGTTGTGCTGCAATGATTCCTTTTTTTCCTTTCTATACCCCAATGGCTTTCCAAGAGATTAATTTCAATTTTTCTCTCAACCTGTCAACCTGGCAATGCAGCAGCCAAAAATTTAACCCAGTGTGAATCCCAAGAGAATTTCACACATAATATTTGCCGGGAAAGTAAAAAATCATTTACTGTCAGCTTGTTATTTGCATTAATATTTTGGACTCAGGTGAAGCCAGATCC
The DNA here is from genome assembly GCA_963169105.1 of Ceriagrion tenellum. Classification (NCBI taxonomy): domain Eukaryota; kingdom Metazoa; phylum Arthropoda; class Insecta; order Odonata; family Coenagrionidae; genus Ceriagrion; species Ceriagrion tenellum. The sequence continues at coordinate 107,535,047 of OY720642.1, read as the reverse complement.
TCTGTGCTCCTCACATTTCTGTCCTTGTCTTCTTTGGTATTGCAATCACTACACACTTTTGAAAGTCCTCTGGTAGTCTTCCACTTTTCCATCCATCATTGATTCTTACATATAGAATATCCTTGGCTTTACTTCCAAGCCCCTTGATGATTTCTCCGTTGATATAGTCTGCACCAGTATCTGTGTTACCCCTCAGATTTTTCTCCGCTCTGTTGAATTGGCCTCTCAATATGTCTTGGCCATAGTTGACCTCATCCACTTGGCTCACGTTTTTCAATAGGTTTTCTTAAAGGTGGCTCTGCCCTTGGTAGAGTTCTTCAATGTATTGCTTCCATCTATTCTTATGTCTACATCCTCTATCAGGATATTCCTATCCCTGATATTGTTGCTTTTCATGTTTCTCTTTGTAAATTTTCTCTTCCCTAATGTATATGCTGTTATGGTGTTCCCTTTCTCTATGTTTCCATTGATTTCCTTTGGCAGCTTTCAACTCAGTCTTCCTTTGCATTCTTGAATGACTCGCTTCCAAAGCTTCTTGGAGAGGATTACATTATGTATGTTGCAAGAGTTCTTGTATTTCATTCTTTCCGCTCTTAAGTTTCCTAATCTTTGTAATCCATGGCTGCTTTGTGTTGGCTCTATTACTCACTTGTTGCTTTTCTACTACTTCCACAATTGTCCTATTCAATTCTTGAAGAGGGGCGACAAACCTTGTGGAAACTTATTATCTCCATCTTCAAAAGAGGAAAACAGTTTTACACCACTTATTTGTAGATTAGTGGCCAACTACTGTGAATCTCTTGATGAGTAACTGTTCAGCTCCTGATTTCAGGTGAGGCATTTGAGAAAGTTCAATGGAATGTTTCAAATGCATACGAGGTAATCTGATGTGCCTCCTCTCTGGAGGCCAGCGTGAATAATGCTTGCAGCAGTCAAATGACTAGTTCATTATCACAAACTTCTAGGATTGGTCCTCTTTAATGTGATCACATTTTTCTCATTGTGGCCAAGATCTAAAAGTTATATTCTATCAGAAAGGAAGTCTATTTCTCCCCAAAGCAGTAGCGGTGTCACTCCATTAGTTGGGGATTTTTTTTTCCCCATATGGTATCCTCTCAGTAGTCTCAGCCTGGAGATCAGATTGGTGGCCTATCTCCAGAATATTTAACTGGGAGGAATGTCATCACATTACATGAATGCTAGACTGGGAGAATCTTCTTGGGAAATGATGAGGGCAAAAGAAAATTTCTTGGCCAAACTTAAAGATGACATTTCTTTTAGTGGAATTTTGTTTGTTTGTGTAGCTGTATGTGTCACAACAATGCATATACCGCATTTAGAGCTGACCTTTGGAGTAGTTGTCGTGCAGCTTTTCATATTAGATATGTTTTGTGTTTTGTTTAAATGGACAGCCTTAGGATTTTACCGTCCAAAAATTTTTCATTTTCACTGGTTTATTGTGTCTGGAAATCTGTCAGAAGCTGGTAAAGGTTTACAAAGAGTCGTCTTCTTCATTTTCTACTGTGGAGAAATGGGTGGCTGAGTAGGTCATTATACAGTAGCGGAAAAAATTAACGCAAAGCTCATTGGTGTCTGAATGCGAGGTATGCTGGAACTAATCAAAATTGCTTTTCCTTTTTCAACTTGACAACACTAAGACAACCAATGGAAACCAGGAATCTTCAAACTCTCTATGAATGGATATTGATTTCACTTGCCACATAAATAGGAATATAAGAATAATTGCTTTGCCCCTCAGCCAGTTGAGTTTCCGAATTCATAACCAATTATTAAGAGAAACTTCCTTATTTTTTAGAGCTTTGGACCCTTTAACAAACATTTTTCTCAATTGAAACTAATGAAACTTACAATGAAAGAATCATTACTTGGGACACAAAATGCTTTTATTCTCCAGATCACATCAACGTAAAATTAAAAGTATTTCTGCATGTAGGAAACAGCTGAGGATGAGCGTCGGTTTTATATGCCTCACACTCCTTGTGAGAAATGTCGTATATTACAATTAGCTTTTGGCGTATTATCCTGTGGATTTTACGATCAAATAAGGGAAACCACTCATATTTCTTAGTTTTTCCTTACGTTGTATTATTTATTTTCTGAAAACTACCTTCTAAAGTCCAGGACATCTCATTTGGTCTAGTTTTTATAGGAAGCATTGGAATTACCTTTTTTCGATGTATAGTTAGAACCACTGGACGTGGACTTTTATTGATCAATGTAGTAGCCTAGCAGGAGAGTGTTCGTCTGCATCCAAGAAAGTCTGGGGTTCAAATCGAGGCAAGGCCTCTTCTAGCACACTCATAATTAATCTATGCAATATGATTTTATAGTTGCCAAAACTTTGCAGGAATCCATGAAGGCCCAGTGAATGGATATCGACCTCAACCATGAGTATGTAAGTTTTACCCATTCCGGCTTTGTAAAGGATTCAGGGCAGTCTCCTTGATCGTCGTATGAGGTAGTTTACTTCCCTTTCTTGGGTACTGGGGCCCGTACTTTCTCAGGCCTCCACTTCATTTCTACGCCCTGCTTGTCGTTTGATGTTCATTTCCACTCACACACCAATTTTTCAATCAATGAAATGCTATTCATGAATGAGGGAATGGACTGGATCTCTTATGGTATCAATTACTCGATTTAGTGAACTTACCTGAGGCTACTTTCACTTTTAAATTACTACGAAATAATTTTGTAAAGAGAACAAGTATATTTATTAGAAATTAGAGTTTGGTTCCATATGCCTAATTTTTAAATATTGATTGTCTGCCTGAGTGAGAGACCCAAAGAAGTGCGGAAATTTCTTGAAAATATCTTTTAAATGGTTTTGTAAGTTTTCCCAGCATTATTTTCTGGGTATACTATGAGCAATACCTTAGCTGTACAGTTCATTAGTTCAACTTAGAGGATGGAGGATCATACTTAGAGGAGAAGGTAAATTGTTGAATAATTTAAATACCTTTTGACATATCCGTAGCGAAAAAGTTTTTGCCAAAATATTCTGTTATACGTATTTTATGAGGAACATTCTTACACTCACGTAATTACTAAAGTAATATTCCAACAACAATTCATTGCATATCTTCTCCTGTGAAAGTGATAAAATACTAAAAATTACCTTTTCTGCATAGCGACCAAGCAGTAATTAGAAATGTTCCATATGCTGATTCGTATACTCCTCATAAATCTACTGAGTAGTCAAGTATAAATTGAGAATGTGCACCATCAAAGATTATATGATTGCTATGTCCATAAAGAATCTATTCCTCTTCAATTGTGTCCATATTATTGCTTCTACATGGGTTAAAGTTGTGTGTGCCGTACATGAAGATATTAACAGACTGTTAATGGGGTCATAAATTCCATCTCTTAGTGCTCATGGATTTTGGAACGGGACTTTATGTAGATTTATTTAGAATGAGTGGAAAAGATAAATATGTATTTGTAATTCTGTCAACCTGAGTCATGTATGCACATGACTACATTAATTGATCATTGAGAATTAAGCTGGTATTTACATATAGGATGAGGATGTTTATTACCCTAATAATCAATCCATCCCCCTCCATTTATTTATTTATTTGCCCGAGGACCTGTTACATAAGCATGTAAAAGATATAAGGCACTTACAATTATAATAATTCTAATGAACACAATACAATATACATGTACTCTGCAACACACAGTTTACACAGAAATATTAGATTTAAAAATTTGAATCAAAGAATTCTTTCAAGGAATAAAACATTCTGGAGTGAAAAAAATTCAACACCTTTTTTCTAAATACTTCAGTACTAATCTTGGATTTGAGGTCTTGAGGTAAATGATTATAAATGTTTAGGCCCATGGACATTGGTCCATGCTTTGCAATGGTAGTCCTAACAAAATTTGGGTGAAGGTCCTTATGCCTTCTGGTATTGTAGTTATGAATCCTATCATTTGTCGCATAGTCTACTAGATTTTTTTGGACAGACACACAAACAGCATACATATAAACACTAGGAATTGGCAGTAACCCAAGCCTCTTAAAAAGCGGAAGACATGGTGTATTTACCGGAACATTGCATATAAGTCTTATTACACGTTTTTGTATCTTGAAGATAATGTCTGCATAGGGAGAGGAACCCCAAAACAGGATGCTAAACATCACTTGCGTATAAAATTCACTATAGTAGATGGATAGCAGTACATCAGGACTTACTGTCCTCCTTATGCTTCTTGTAAGAAAGCATACTGAGCTTAGCTTATTACAGAGTTTATTTATGTATTCATCCCAAGAAATGGTATGGGTCAGCGTTAGTCCAAGAAATTGTGTACTGAGAATTTGCGGGATACAGTTACCATCTATGTTCACGGAAATTGGAGCAGGGGCTTTGTTCTTAGTGGTGAAATGTATGAGACCAGACTTGTTGGCATTCAGTATAAGATGATTTTGGAGGCACCAATCGAACAATAAATTTGTGGCACGGTCCGCCCTCTGGGATAGGATATTAACCGAAGGGGCTGATAAAATAATATTGATATCGTCTGCATATAACACTGGTTCTGCACCTGGCACTGATTTCACTATTTCAGGTAGATCATTAATATATATCAAAAACAAAATTGGGCCAAGAATGGAGCCCTGGGGAACGCCAATGGTGACTGCTTTTCCGGGGGAGACAAACTGAGAGCCATTTTTTGACAGAATAACATGTTGGCTGCGTTCACTCAAATAAGATTTTATCCACAAGTAGGGAATACCTCTTAACCTGTAACTTTTCAATTCATTCAAAAGTACTTGGTGGTTTACTAGGTCAAACGCCTTTGAGAAATCAAAAAATAAGCCTAGTGTCTCAGTTTTATTATCTAGGTTTGATAGAATTTGGTTCACCAAGTAGTAAGTGGCCGTGGATGTAGATCTTGATTTTCTGAACCCATTCTGAGAGGTATGGAGCAGGTTGTTTTTTTCAAGGTATGAGATCAGCCGGGCATAGAAAACTTTTTCAAATAGCTTTCCAATTTGGTTCAATAGAGAAATAGGCCTGTAGGAATGCATTTCTTGCTTAGAACCTTTACCTTTATAGATAGGTATGACTTTGGCAATTTTGAGTGCTGCAGGGAAGATCCCAAGTCTTAGTGACTCATTAATGAGAAATAATATATGGTTACTGATAGTAAGGATTGACTTCTTTATAACTGTTGCTGGAATACCGTCTAAACCTGAACTGTTTTTATTTGGTAAGTTATTTACAATTCTTGTCAATTCTGGTTCAGTACAAGGGTCAAGATATAATGAGTTGCAAGGGCTGGGGATTGGTGAGCAATAGTCAGGATTTACTGGATTAGTTATTGTCTGATGAGATAGATAAAAATTGTTAAGAGTTAATACGATTTGAGAATAGTCTGAAATAGTGTTACCACGGGAGTCCAAGATCTGAAGATCGCTATGATGGCTACTTGGGCCCTTTGATTCTTTGATAATCTTCCAGATTTCTTTGGATTTATTACTAGAGTTAGTAATCCTGCGGTTATTAAAAGATTTTTTAGTGGATTGCAGTATTATTCGGTAATTTTTCTTCAGGGTGGCATATTCCGCTCGGTTAACTGAATCACTTTTGTTTTTATAGCATTCTTGATTTCCTGTCCAAGTCTTGGAGACATGGAGTTGCCCTCCTATTCTCATCATCTTACTGGGTCCATTTCCCATTCTTCGTCCACCATTTTCAATATTGCATTTATATTTGGGGTCATTTCGTTTAGCGGTGGTCGGGGGGGGGGGGGGGGGGGAGGGGGAGGGGGGGCAGGGCAGAGGTCGAAAAGAATTTGTTTCTCACATTGTCATAATGAATGCACAAATACTATGGGGTATTTGGGCTACGTGCAGCCCACTCCATCTGTTACATGGTTTGCTTTGAGCCATCTCCCAGAATTTAGACGATTGTGAACTCGAAAATATTCTTAGTTGTGGACAAAAAATGAATATTAATTAACATTTGAATCAATATAGTTCTCAGTAAAGCGGAAAATTTGATGAGTTCTGTTTAATGGTTGTGACAGATAGGATTTTTTACCTTTAAACTACAAATAAAAGTTCAGTGGGTAAAAGTCTAAGGTACAACAGCTATTCTAGATATTTTTCGAAAGCTATATTTGCCTTAAACAAACCTACCTACCTGATTCCTCCTGAGAGAAAGATGAGGCATACTTAAGGCTAATAAGATCATTTTTCCTCCACGAATTTATGGAGAGGCAGCTGTAAACTTTGAAAACTATCACTGTCTTACACTGTACCAGCCAACTGCTTGTCCATTTATCGATGCTCATCTCAATGTAATAGTCATCAGTAAACCTTAGCAAAGCTCCGGGTGGTGGTGGTCGGGGTGGTTTGTTGTTGTGAATAATGCACAGGTTTCAAATACTGGCTGCACTGGAAAGGAAAGGTTTGTCGCACTTTGAAAAATGAGGAGGCTCCTATTGAATATTTGTGAGGGAGTGAAAGAAGTCAAACGGAACTTCTTTCCAGTGGATTTAACAACTGGCATCTGAAACATGGTCTTTGGAAGATAAGGTATCACCTGCCACACAAGGGGAAAATAAGCTCTTATTAAAGGCATACTACGTCCCAAATCAATATCATGTGCCCTTCACCCATTCTGAGTTGGGATGGATTTGTGTTGGCAGACCTTTGCATCAACACGGGGAACCTTTTGGGGTCCTGAAGAGTCTCATAATATTACTCGTTACTTTTACTCAGACTTAAGTTAGCTGGCCTCAAAACCCATGCACAATGGGAACTAATGGCATTTGATTGCAATGATCTGAGCTGATGAGGTGAAATCGCAACTCATACGGACACAAATGAATACACCGAAAGGATACGAAACTCCATCTGATATTCGCCTTGGAGAAGGTAGTTGTAACTGGGTAACAAACCTGAATCACGTTTATTGTTCTTCATAATGCTATTGTTTAATTGCACTCATGATTTGAAAAATGTGGTCATCATCAAGAAAACTTAGTTGCTTCATAGCAATGGAGCGCATTCCTAGGACTGAGCGTTGCCCTTCCAATGAGGCTTGTCTTGTGGATTACGATAACGACCACGAGTAGGAAAGAACCTACCCCTACCTATCCCACCCTGGGAGTCGAACACATTGCCACTGGGCAATAAGGGTAGACGAGGAGTATTGAGATGATGGATGTACCCACACTTCGACCAGAATTGGTCCGAACTAACCCTCCATGGGTCAGGTGGTCCCTGATTTGATGACGTACTCTGGCAGACCGCACGTCTTCTACCTGTAAAAGGGAATCGGGGTATACCTAATCCCAAATTTTTGGGCAATGGGCTCTTTCGGTTTTCATAAGATGTGCGGTAAGTTTTCGCAAAAGCGAAACTGACAGGGACTCATCTCACATTGTTGGGGTAACCCAACAGATACGAGAACCACGGGGAGGCGGTGGCCTGCTGACGTCCTTTTGATGTCAATCCGCCTCGTGGTGTCGGCCTCGCAGGGGCTGTGGCTCGCTAACCATCCCTTCCCTTTTCCTTTTCCCACTACTTCCCACTAGCGTATAAGCGAAGGCTTGCAGATCTGGTGGGGAGTTTTTTGACCCATGGGGAGACCCAAAACACCTGCCACTGGGCAACCCCAGACTCCCATGACTCTCCTCTTGGCGTGTATGTTGGAGTGAAATATTGTTGTTCATTAGTTTGCTGGTGGGTGCATCATTACCATGGTTGGAATAACCACACAAATATAAGTTACAAATCCTAGCCTCTTCTAATGACTTTTGGGACAAAGTAGTAAATACTTGCATGTACTTGTTGTTAAGTGCATCCCACTCTGATACAGGGCATGCTTGGTAGGGTGAATCATGCATCTATGAAATTAGTATTTCTTTGCATTAAAAATAATATATTCTGTCAAACATATTCCGTTGCTTGATCTGTGTAGTTTAAATGAAGTCCAACTATTAAATTTATCTCATTCAAAACTTGTTCATGTTTACAGAATTCCAGAACATGATTTTTATCATAGTACCAGCCAACCATTATGATGAGTGTAGTACCTTTACACCATTTATTCATGAAGCATACTATGAATTTACTAGGGCTGACCTTCTTGGATTAATTTTTTATGAAAATCATCAATTGATTAGAATATTAAAAATTTACAGTTGGAAGTTGAATTTTAGCCATCCTTCCTTGATTTGAAAGATATGGTGTGAATGATGTTTTCATCTTTGCAATAGAGGAGAAGGTATGAAGGAGCTATGTTGATGATGTCTCATCAGTGGCACATCATATTCTGGGTGTCAATTTGAGGCAGCATGCAAACCTTACAGCTTAATTCTCCAGTGCTGTGCTGTGCTGGCCATGTTTTGAATCATTTTTTCAATTCAATTCTTTATTCATCCATGGATTATGGTTCAGCAAAATACAGGACAAGTGAATAGTAAGACAACAGATAAAGATAATAAAATTACATGTAAAAGATATGAGACAGCAGATGCCATATCCAAAATTTTCTTGTATAAAGTCCTTCTCATTATAATAAGATTTATTAAGTAAAAAATGTTTAAGTTTGTTTCGAAAAGTTCCCTCTGAGGGGGCATTTTTTATATCAGATTGGAGATGATGTAAAATTTTAGTAGCTGGATGAAACGGACTCTTATTGTACATTGCGGTAGAATGACAATGTAAATGTATGTCCACTCTTTGGCGAGCGTTATGCCCATGTATATGTGCATTGGTGGTTAGCAGGTTCATGCTATCTTTAACATAAGTACCAAGGTAATAAATGTACAGGTGAAGTCAAGTTAGAATTTTTAGTTGCCTAAAATATGGCTTACAGCATCAATGTGCAGATAATTTTGCAATATACCTGATACTTCTCTTCTGCCTTATAAAAACTTCATGAAAACTGGGAGATGACCCCAGAAAATTTACCCATAGCTCAAGTGGGACTGAAAATTTCCATAGTAAACCATTTTCAATATTTCTGTATCAATGATTTCTGCTAGATTCCATATTATAAAACCACTTTTTTTCCAGCTTAGAACAGAATAGCTGGTTAATGTGGATCTCCCATTTCAATGATTTATCAATTTTTAAGCCTAGAAACTGTGTGCACAGAACTCTTTCAATTGGTAGACTTTTTAAGCATAGGCCTAACTGTGGTACTTCTCTCTTTTTTTTTAAACTGAATATCATCTTTTCTGTTGGTATAATTTTGATCACACATGAAAGCAATGAAACTCATCATCTCCCACTGTGATTCAAAGTATTTGCTATTAGTAGAATGAATTTGCATTACACACACCTATATTCTTGTTTCTGTATGGTGTAATTAGAAAACCCAAACTTAATGGGCTTCTAATTGGAAAAATATGGGCATCATTTTTTGAATCTGTCTATAATTTAAGTTATGCACTAGTCTGGTTCTAGTACAGATGTTCAGTTCCCCTGTGGTATTGGAAGCCGATTTTTGAAAAAACTATTATTTTTGTATTTTTCAAAGCCCTTGAGGAGGTATCTTAGGATTGTCTCAAGCACCCCTTAGCCTGAACTTGATTCTGTTGTTATGTTTATGAAGTCTCGAGCCATTAACACTGCTCTGTCCAAGGTAATTATCTAATATCCTGATCTTTCTTTGTTCTGTCATTTAGAATACAGCTTTTGATTTGCCACTTATGTTGTAAGTTATCCTTGTTGAGTGTATTTTTTTAAGTTCTCACAGTCCTTGAAACTGAGGGCAATAGAATCTCTATTATCAAAATATTTGTGTTGATGAGGAAGTCAATCAGTTCCCCAAAATTTTATCTTTAGGGTGGTAATTTCGTAATCGTCTCAGGTGATACCTTTGTGTTTTGGACTAGGTTTCTTTCCACTAAACAAATAGTTACTCATTTCATATTTTTTATTACAAAAATAATATGTTGTACATCCATTGCTTCCATATTTATTCAAAACATTTCATTAATAATTCAGATGTCATGGAATTGTTCCATACCCTCTGAACTATGATGACGATATTACCTTGTCATATAATTATATGCACCTGATGGAAATCTTGCTGCATATTTCTCTCCACCATGCTTATGGTCTCATTCTGGAGCTCCTCTGGATAGAACATCCTTTAAATGAGTTGAGACGGACGTCAATCTCCCCCTCCTCCAGCTGTGAAATGATAAAAGGAATCATTTTCATCTGATATGTGACATAAGCTATTATTATTATTATTATTATTAATGCATCCCATTTGAAAGACAATGCATGCATCCAAAACACTTTCCTTCATAACTAGGTGGTATTCTATTATGAGAAGAATTTAGTTATGATATATTTAATGGTGCTTCCTCAGGTACTTGGGCCCTATTAATGAGAAAATTGCCAAGATTTGTCCTTAAAATAAATATAGTGTTTCCTTTTGGCTGCCATTCAACTTGGAAACTCTCTTTGTTAAGTGAAAGACCCTTGGAACGGGATTAATAAAAGAGAAATGTATGCATTGCAGTTTTGTGAATGTGAAGGTGAATATGTTTGGCAAACCACTGAAAAATTTAGCATTTAGTTAAAAAACAAGCCTACAAAAAGAACTGAACACCAAAGCAGTTTTGTCAAATGTCTTAATTAATGAAAACCATAGAGATTCTAATCGTAATGTTCTATGTTTTTCAAATAACAGATGTGAGCTTGACTCATTGGAGCAGCTCTATGTTAAAAAATAATTGAATGACCTTGATGTGATGGTTTTTAACGAATATTAGGTCCCTGCTGCCTCCTCCATACTTGAAGCCATCTTGATTGTAAAACACTTTGTGCTTTCCACACTTTTTTATGTACTACTCCCAGTTTTGATTGCATTCATGCCATTTTCTAGTAGCACATTGAGGAAAGTACAAAGTGTTTTTCAATAAACATGCTCATCAACTTCTACAGAGTTGAAATTGATATACAAGCCTGTGATACATTAGTCTGGTCCTAGATATGACAATATTGTTTAGTCCCCATCTTCTGGAAACATGGGGCCTTCTTTCTTTCAATTGAAATCCTGGCCTAGACCTGTAAATGACCAAGTTGACGGAGTTTTCAGAGGTGATGGCTCTGGACTCATCACTTAGAAGCTCATTATCTAATTTTCTACTTCCTTTGCTTTGTGTTCAGCATCTGATTTGACGTCAATCACTTTGAACTCCTATTCACCATCCAAAATCCTACATATTCAGCCTCTCTGCAATGCCTTATTTTCAATGTGAAAGCAAAACTGTAACTGTGTATTTATGGAACCATATTGTTGGCTTGCAAACTAAGACTTAGTGAATAAATGTATATTGTCTATGGAAGGTGAAGATCAAATGAAACCTGTTGTATAAGTTTCAACTATAAAAGTTTCCAAAATATTCCATAGTATATGCATCGGAGATGAGTGTAAAATCATCTAGAAAAGAAACATACTAGTTTTGATGTGAATGTTAATTCTCAACCTGAGCCTGGCTTCTCATTCCCAGTTCTAACATTTCAAACAATAAATCGTGGAAGCTTTCATGATGCTGTATGCATACATAGCGAAGGAGTTATTTTGTGGAAAACCAGTAATAGTTGGAATGGACATTTGGGGAGGTGACCGACAGCTAAGGTCATTTGCGCCGTAGGGGAGAGGTAAGGGAGGAAGGGTGGATAGAAACACGGCATCAGAATTAGCCTGCTCTTAACAAAAGGCACCAAGGGGTCACGGTTTGACGTCTCATCCGACAGATGAAGTACTGCACTTGAAGTGCCCTCCACATGACACTTCAGTAAGGATCGGGTTTCCTCTGAAAAACATCCTCCTCTGTAGAGATTTGAACCCTGGCCGCCCGTATGGTTCGCCAGTACTCTAGCCACCACACCAACCTGACCCCTAGTAATACAGTTTTATGGAAGAAGTTTCAGTGGTGAGTTCTGACTTCACATTAAGCATAACTTTCATGAAAGGCAAAGTGTTTCAACTTTATTATACACTGCTAATTATCTAGATATTTACATTTAGGGAACTGCATGCATAATAATCAGTTTTGAAGTGCAATAGTATTATCATAAAAGTTACGGTAAAATTTTTGTAGTTAATTAACCAGGATATTTTGGGGTAAATCAGTTACCCCCCACAGTTATGGATGGGTTAAAAGAAACATATTCTTGGCTTACATCCACATTTAACTGCTTATTGACAATACTGTTTTGCACCCAGAATCTATCTATCTAGTGTATCAGAATTTTCGGTGGCCTGCATTTATTAATGGGTTTTACGTATAGGTATATTAAAGAAGAGAAGATGATGTCTTGATGGATGAAAATGATATGATTTTTGTGAAACGTGATCCATGTAGTAGGCAACTTCTTCATAAATTAAATGTATAATGCAACCGCTGTTTTGGAAATTATTTCCATTTTTCTGGAAATATCATGATGATACCATATCAATTCCTATTTACTTTCTTTATTCTTGTGCAATCTATGCTTTTCTATGTACGTTCTTTTTAATTTGTCCCGAGAGTTATACTTAGCGAGATTTTACCTGAAAAGTCTGGCAGTCTTCATCTATTGTTTCAATTATTCCCTAATTTTTTCTCAGCATCTTTGATCATCACACCTCCTGTGCGATGCCTTGTATGGTAATCACTGTGTGATGGGAGAGGTGGCTTCCTTTTTGCTGAGCGCTATCATTCATCTAGTGAATAACTATTTTTTGGGCTGTCATGTTCTGAGGTTCCACCTACACGCATTAAAATAAAATAGGAGCCAATCTGCCAAGCTTTGTCTCTATGATTATATGAGTTTTCACTGTGAATAAGATAGTGTGACTCCAGTGGCAAAAGGACGTTTAAATAATGGGAAACAAGCGAGTGAAAACTGGATGAAATTCTTAGGATAGCTGTAAAAGAGAAGAGATTTTAGTAAAGTGTGTTTGGGAGGCTCCGCTGCATATACGCAATGCACAGTGCCTGAAGAGGAGTGTAGGTTGCATGCTCTGGGAACGTATTCAATTGCTCAGTGCTTCATTTAGGTAGGCATTTATTTCACACATTGGAGAAAGAGACGCCCAAGATTTTCAATGAGGACTTTGTGAAATGCCAGGGAAATTCAGGTCAGCTGTATTGAATGCCTGCCAGATTTGTACATTGCTTATTCATTTTCAAAACTTATTGTGAATTTCGTGCAAGGGAGTAACAGATGGGCCCTTGGACTGAAGTAGATTAGCGAGCCAAGATGAGTCCAATCAAGTACTGTAAAGGCATCCCTCATTAACTGCGGTTTTCTACCCACAGTCGTTGATATCGAGGCTTATGGAATGACCCACGATTCAAACGCTATCATAATTCCCATCTGTGGTATATTTTCCTAGCGTGTTTATGGATATCATGAGTAAAATATCAGGTGATATTGTCATTCACATAAATTGTTCGGCGACTTTTTCTGGAATTTCATTACCAGCGACTAGAAAATTCGAGGAGCTCAGCATGGCATTACTCTAAGAAAAAAACTGGCGGGCGGAATGTGGTCAACTTCCGGAAAACTTAGGTGTTCCCTAGATATAGCATATTAAATGGATTGGAAATAGAATCTATGAGTTCTACATTGGAATATGATGGGTTATTTTTACGTTATGGGGTCCATAACTTGAGTAATGTCGTGGACGATCACCCTTCTAAATCGTCAAAAGTTCGAAAATACAAAATCGCTGTATTTTTCTTCAATTAACCATTAGTTTTAAGAATATTTTTATAAATATGGTAAGCCAAAAAATCGCAAACAGTCATCGGGAAAGTTTTACAAATATTACCTAAGCTTTCACAGGGTTATAGTTAGTGGAAGGGACAGGAGTGGAAGGGGCTGGTATATATGCGGGCGGAGGGCTGGGAAAAGGTGTTGCGGCACTGGTCTTTTGTATAATGGTTTTCAATGGTCTATCTTCTTTTGGTCTTTCTTCAATCTTCTTTTAGTAGTTCATACCGCTTAGGAGAGTGAGAGGCCCTCGACGGCCCGGAGGCCACGAAGACGCCAACTTTTAAATATATGTAAATCTTCTACCTATATATACTACCCTGCGAGCTGCCGCATGGGCATGTGGCAGGGGGTGTTAGGACAACAGGAGTGGAAAGATGTAAGGGATAAGGTTTTGAGATGTAAAATATTGACGTGTATTATGGGAGTGTATATAGTGGTGCCAGGGAACAACCCCCCGAATCGTGGAGGGGGCAAACTCCGTGAAAAATCTGTATAAGCTAGCAAAGCGAGTGGGGGAAGAGAGTCTGGAAATAAATTTTCACCCAAATGGGTCTGAGAGTCTGCAAATTTCAACCCGCTAAGGGATGAAGGCGCAAATAATTTTGCAAATCGGGCAGTGTCCATTAAAAAGTGAGCCAAAACCTCTGATTTCTTTTGTTGCGCTCCTGAGTGTTTTGTTGCGCCGTTTGATTGTTGCGCCCCTGAGTGGAGCTCAGTTTTTATTGTGTGCGGAGAGAACGAGTTTTTGTAACTATCTGTTCGGCAATGTACCTATCTCTTTTATTTTATCGACTCTGTCAGACCTAGAGATGTAGTGAGGCGTCATGATAATATCCTGTGTGTCGCTCTGAAACATACCAGTTCTGAATTTATCAAGTGAGCTAAGCCTAGCGTGTAGCCTCCGAGTACCTAGGGGCTCCCACTATGATCCCTCTAAAAGTTGTGTAGCACTATATGTTCGCTCGTGGCAGTTTTTAACGAAGCGTGCAGCCTTTCTTAGTATGCGATATATCAGAAGTAAGATAATATCAAGATATTTTACTGTATCTGCAGATTTTATATTTATTCCACCCACAGTTTAGGTATGGCATTTGTGTGATGACTTCCGCTGGAATTGAACTCTGGTACATTTACTAATACATATAACTCTAGCCCCCACTCCTGGCACCACAAATGAACGTTATTAAGGTCCGATGACAGAACTTCTATGTCCGCCTCTTCGCTTATTTCACAGTTGATAACTGTATCGTCTGCAAATAATCTTAATTTACTGCTTACTCTAGAAGTTAGGTTATTAGCATAAATAATGAATAAACGAGGGCCAATCACGCTTCCTTGAGGAGCACCGGCTGACTTCGACCATATCAGTGCTAAAACCATCGCAATAACTACTATTTGTTTTCGATCACTGAGAAAGTCCTTATCCAACTCACTATTTTTTATTAACTCCACATGATTGCAATTTATAATGAGTTTTTTGTGAGGAACCTTGTCGAATGCCTTCTTGAAATCAAGTAATATCGCGTCGACTTGCTTTTTCGATTCACCTGACTTTAGGATATCATGAAGGAAGAGCGCAAGCTGTGTTTCGCAGAACCTATCCTTATGGAGGCCATGCTAACTGCAGTGTACGAAGTTACGATTATCTAGGAATGTTATAATATTGCTGACGACAATGTGTTCGAGGATCTTGCATAAAAGTGACGTTAAAGAGATAGGCACGTAATTTTTGAGCACGCGTGCATGTATTTCTTCAAGACCTGGGGACTTGTTACACATAATTGAACGCAGTTGTTTAGTTATTGCATCGCATTGAATTTTTGTCACCCATCGGCTCGTTAAAGTCAGGAACGTCTAAATTGCGTATTGTGTCATCCTTAGTGTATATGCTTTCGAAGTACTGATTTTCGTAAGTTGGATTTGTCGATGCTGTTGGTGACCACTTTGCCATTTGTGTCCAATAGAGATTCTACTGTGGAAGATTCGCCCTGGAGCTCTCACGCGTAAGACCACAATGACTATGAGTTTTCATATAGTAATTCATCTAGGATTTTTTTCTTGAAGTTTCGTTTAGTAGTGCGCATTATTTTTTTTCGTTTTCCAGCGTTGAGCAACGTCTATTTCTCTCGCCGAAAGTTCCATTGTTTTGTTACCGGACCTAATATAATTTTTTATAGGTGAGATATGGAGCCTCAATCCGGATGAGTAATAGAGAGACTTTTTTTCACAAGATACGTCGGAAGAAAATAAGATCTTTCATTAAATATGAGTTTCATAATAATATGCCGACCCAGGGAAAAATATTTGGTCTGTAATTGCTCTGGAAGACTAATATCTGATCTGGAAGTGGCCTGTTACTGGACGACTGCTCTGGATTAAGAAGATGTTTGAAATCTAGACCAATAACTGACCTTTTTCTGATCAGATATTAGTTTTGCAGTCTTATTGACATGCGACAAGTTCATTGTGCTGCCTCATTCCCTCTGGTGATATAAGCTCTCGATTGGATTGGATATTTGGGGAGGCGGCCGACGGCTAAGGTCATTTGCGCCATAGGGGATAGGTAAGGGAGGAAGGGTGGATAGAAACCCGGCGTCGGCATTAGCCTGTTCTTAACGAAAGGCGCCAAGGGGACCACAGCTTAACGTTTCATCCAGCTGATGGAGTACTCCACTTGAAGTGCCCTCCACAAGATAGTTAAGTAGTGATCGGGTTCCTCTGAAAAACATCCGCAACTGTAGGGATTTGAACCCTGGCCGCCCATGTGGTGTGCAAGTGCTCTAACCACCACACCAACCCGATCCCCTATAATCTCTCGATGAAGGTTATCAAGATACGAGGGTAATCCCAAAAATAAGGTCTCCAATTTTGTATAAATTTAAATAGCCGTTTATTTTCCATGATATTTGCATCATTTTTAAAGGTTAAACATTTGTCTATTTTTCTACAGAATCGCCATTTCGGTCGATGCATTTTAGTAGACGCTGTAACAGTTTTTGTATGCCCATGTCACACCAGCTCGCCGCCATGTCCTTGAGAAAGCGTTGAACCTCATCTTTCACCTCGTTGTCGGTGCTGAATCGCCCTCCGGCCAAATATTCTTTACACTTAGGGAACAGGAGGTAGTCCCTGGGTGCCAAGTCCGAACTATAGGGTGGGTGGGTTATGATATTCCATTAAATTCTTGGAGGAGAACGACAGACAAGCGACGTGTGGGCGAGCGTTGTCATGGAGAATGCTTACGCCCTAGCTCCTTGCGGCGAGCTGGTGTGACATGGGGGTGCAGAAACTGTCACAGCGTCTACAAAAATGCATTGACCGAAATGGCAATTATGTGGAAAAATAGAAAAATGTTTAACCTTTAAAATTACGTGATTATCTTGAAAAATAATGGGATATTTAAATTTATCAAAAAATGGAGACATTTTTGGGATTACCCTCGTAATTTGAGTCTACCCTATTTCCCGTCAAACCTATCCAATGCTCGTGTGAATGTTCTGCATTCTATGGCGAATCCGAATTCATCATGGGGAAGTTGAAATAGAGGATGGAAGTCAATCGGAACCATTCGAACTATGGCTATTTCGGGCGCGTATTTTGATTTGTTCAGAGTTGCTGCCAATCGTATGGCGGCGCCACCTACCTCGTCCGCCTCGTAAATGTCCTTGTAGCACGAAGGCGAGAGGCACTGCCTGGCGCAGCGGGTCCTCGCGATTCTGGAATCTGCCATCGCCGCGCAAGCGCTGCTCTCCTCGCACGCCGCCTCCTGCTCCCGGAACCAGGCCTCCTGCGTATAAATTGGAACACTTTTAGCGAAAACATTCGATTGTGTGGATAAGATCCCTGACCCAGTGCGCTCGGGGGCTTGGCACGCGATCCTGTGTGGGTGGTTCGGAAGATTGATCACGTCCTTTTTCATGTGCAAGCTTATCATTCGATGTAAATTGTTGCTTTAAGTACCAGGCGGTTGAAGAAAAGCTCCGTCGATGTATTTAGAGCTACAGTACTAGAATATATTTGTTGGGTAATCAAGAACAATCCAAATCTCAGAAATGTGTGTTTACCTGTTTCCACTACAGCACACCTATATTACTTTTTAATTCAGTAAGCTCACATAGCATTATTCATTTGATCATTTTCATTTGATTCGACACTATCAGCAAGTACAAATGTAAATCCAAATGTCTTTCACTACTATTTTTAACAATAACTGGCTACACTTGCCACTGTTCATCATACATGGACATAACAATAATAGATTCAATAAATACTCCACTGGTACTTGTTGCAATGCTGGAGCGGAGCTCCGAAACCTTATATCGGCCTATTCAATTAATTTCTTCCATTCCAAAACTTAGTAAGTCCTCGACTTACGTCGTTTCGATTTACATCTGATTCGATATTACGTCCATGCCAGCAAGGGGCGTCGGAAAATTTTTCCCGGTTTAATGTTAATAAAATGGAAAATATATGCAAATGTTTGTGTTTTTTGATGATATCGATGTATTTATTCTGTCTTATTTCAGTCGTTTAAATTTTTTGTTTTTGAATATAGGGGAAAAAACGAACTTAGAAATCAACGCTTTGGTATACAATAGAATCTAAGAGGTCACTAGTATCTGATTTAGTTTTACGTCGTTTCGATTCACGTAGCACTTCTTCAGCACGCATCTCCGACGTAAATCGAGGACTTACTGTATCTGAAATGTAATAAATTGAAATGAGAATGACGACGCGCGAGCGGGTACCCGACGCGGATTTTAAGCCCGGTGATGAATTTTCTTTCCGGGTACCTTGGTTTTTAAACTTAACCCGGATTTTTGAGCTTAGCCGAGGCACCGCAGTGTTCCACGGAAAACTAATTTACATCAAGGACTGGTTTGCAAGGGTTGGCTTTCGAGTTTGGGAATTTACTCCTGCATGGCAGTAATTTCAATAAATAATTGAAATAATATCGAAATAACGGGTTGTAGTGAAAACGACGGTGTTTTGATTGGAAATGTAAACGTGTGAGTTCTACTATATGCGGATGATGCTGTTTTGATCTCAGAGAGCCAACAGGGATTACGAAAGCTCCTTGATAATTTTTGTGAATCAACAGAGAGAATGGAATTGAGGATAAATGCGTGCAAGACTAAAGCAGTAGTTTTTGATACGGAGAATGGGAAGAATAACTGTATGATGAGGGAGAATGGTGAAGTAATTGAACAAGTGGATGATGTTGTGTACTTAAGTAATATGTTTACGAAAGATGGACGGATAGATTAGGGGATAAAGTGACGTGCGAATACTGGAAGGAAAGTGGTAGGTAGCATGTGGAGCCTATCAAGGAACGAGTGCCTGTCTAAGGATGCGAAAATCGCCGTGTACAAAAGTGTACTTCTCCCTACTTTGTTGTATGGTAGTGAAGCATGGGTGTGTCAGGATGGACATAAGAGTACACTAAACGTGGGTATGAGCTATCTGAGGAGTGTTTTGGCAAAAGTAGGATGGATAGGGTCTGGAATGAGTGGGTAATAAATGAATGTGGGTTAGATGCTCCAGTAATGGACATACATGAAAGGAGTGTGCTTCGTTGGTTTGGCCATGCTGAGAGAATGGATGAGAGTCGAATGACGAAACAATATGTAAGACTGAAATGAATGGTGCGAGAGGTAGAGGTAGGCCGAGAGAGTTGTGGTTGAACGTGGTTGAGGGAATTCTTGGGAGGTGGAATATTAGGAGACTTAAAAACAGAAGAGCATGTATCAAGCAGTGCATGGGGATAAATGAAGCAAAAGAGGTTTCCAAGGATAGGTCAATATAGAGGAAATTATTGAAGCGGAGTTAGGTGTACAAATATGTATTTATGAGTACAACTTTGTGACTGTGCCTACCCTGGAAGGGAACGGCGTGATTGGTTTGTATGTATGTATGAATTGCAGTAATTCTAGTCGTCATTGTTATAATCGCTGAATACAATTTGAAATAATTCATACTATTTTGAGAAATACGAGAAAGAATTTGCCATATGCTGGGCTTAATTTCTACCTCGGATGTCCTGGGTACTGCACTGGTACTTGTTGCAATGCTGGAGCGGAGCTCCGAAACCTTATATCGACCTGTTCAATCAATTTATTCCATGCCCCATGGAGCCTTCAATGTTTCATAGCACCTAAACTTTTCTTCTAAACTTAAAATAAGCCCTGGCGAAGTAACATGTGAATGTGGAACTATGTCCAACAGGTAATTGGTTGATATAGCCATTGTGTACTTAGGAAATTAAGTTGAAATAAACCTCATAAGTCATATTTTACAATGTTAATGCAATATACAGGTAAGAAATTAAATGAGAGAAATCGGATCACGGGTGAGATGCGCTTTAAAACCCAAGCCATTCAAAACTTAATTAAATAGCCAATGGAAGGTTTACACATAACATTAACCTGAAGAAATAATAGTAGATTTTTTCGAAATATCAGTTACAGGTCCAGGCGAGTGTGCGACCATAACTTAGAAACACCAGAGCTTACGAAGGACGTTCTTCCATCATACTAATGAGGAGAATAATGAAGCAGTAAAAATGAAAAATATTAACAAGAAAGACGGATACGCCCTTTCCACTTCTTGATAGCAGGTTTTCAAGAATGAGGGAAAAAAAATCAGTTCGCGCCCGACGGAGACTCACATAAATGGCGGACAAAAAACTGCATGGACTTTTCAGACCTGGAGAAACACGCCGGAATGCTCGAGGAACTGTCGTCCAAGTATATGTATCAACGCGGAACAATACACTAAAAAAATCTCCATTGTTGACTAAAGTTTAAAGTTGAATCTCCTGGAATCGAAAGAATTGAATTGTCAACGAGGGTTGAGGATTTTTTTTCAAACTATAGCCTTAACGTTAAGTGTGGCCCAAAGTATTTTTTTGGGTTCTCACGAGAGAAGCTAATACCTTGGGACCCTGGTCATAAAGATTTAACCAAAAAATAATTAAATCAAAAAAAAGCTGCACGATTCGTCAAAAACTGCTATGAGTGAATATATAGTGTTTCACAACTTTTAGAGGGATTAAGGTGGGAGGCCTAGAGACTCGGAGGCTACGCGTTAGGGTTAGCTTGCTTAAGAAATCTAGATCTGGTGTGTTTCAGAGCGACACAGGGAATATTATCATGACGCCTCACTACATCTCTGGGTCTGAAAGAAGCGATGCAATACGAGAGATACATTTCCGAACAGATAGGTACAAAAACTCGTTCTTTCCGCGCACAATAAGATACCACAATTAAACTGAGCTCCACTAAATACACTTCCATAATACACGTCGCCATTTCATCTCCCAAAATCTAATCCCTTACATCTTTACACGGCTGGTGTCCCAACATCCCCTGCCATACGCCCATTCGGCAGCTTGCAGGAGGGTAGTTTGTGGATATACCTCGAAGTCGCCGAAGTTGGGCCCCATTGATTAAAAGTAAAATGACGTTTCTCAACTTATTCTTCTCGTTTCTCACCAAGTCTATCGCAATCTTCTCGCCCCATACGTACTCTCCCAAGAGAAATCTGTTTTCTTACTCCTCAAGAAAACGGTTGTTAACCCTTCCGCTCTCTTTCCTGAAGCTCATCTGCATTATTTGCTTGGATACTCGGTCGCGAGCAGACACCCAGAAACACGCCGCCATGCACGACAAACTAGAGAACTCTCGTGCCGTTTACCATCTCTTTCACCCGATCAAATTGATTATTCACACTTCCGGGGTAGGGTTTGGGCATTGCACAACTTGGTGGAGCACGTCAGCGGAGAGCTAAAGGTAGTTGCAGCGATTTTTGTTTGTATACGGATATGGG
Organism: Ceriagrion tenellum; assembly: GCA_963169105.1. Taxonomy (NCBI): domain Eukaryota; kingdom Metazoa; phylum Arthropoda; class Insecta; order Odonata; family Coenagrionidae; genus Ceriagrion; species Ceriagrion tenellum. The sequence goes on along the minus strand of OY720642.1, from coordinate 107,513,449 downwards.
TGAAACTTTGCAAACGTGTTCTCACTCGTGATATCTGCATAAAAGAGAAAACGAAAATTATACCAAACCGATTTGGTGTTTTCGAAATTCAATGCCATTCAACACGTAGCCATAAGACGCGTGACATATTTCGTGATTATTACATAACAACAGATTTACGTCTTGACGCGAAGTAATAATTTCAAAGTATATGATTGCTGCCTAAAAATATCAAGGCGTCACGCCGAGTCCATTTTTCGAAATAGACATATTTTTTATGATTTCGTCTAAATTTAGAATACAGTGCCGAAAATTCTTTACATTAGTTGCTTTAAGAAAGGGAAAATTTTAAAAATGTAATTCTGCCATAATTTCCATTACGTCCTGTATGATGAGTTCCAACGCCTGAATAGGTGCAAGTTTATGACATGTGGTATGTAGAATTTTTTGACCCAATTGAAAATGTATTTAAATGATCACTCAATTCCCCACGGGTACCGTCCCAGTCACCTTTAAGTAAGGGATGGTGATGATGAAGTGGAAGATTAGGGGACTGAGAAACTGGAAGTGACCCGCGCGGTGTAGGGGTGTACCATGAATATACATAATGGATTCAAATGTTTGGAATCGTTGCCTAGGCAACGTGTTGCTTAAATTTCCGCATTTAGTTCGCCCAGTCCTTGGCGCTACTTAGAAAAAAGTCTTCTCAGTTGACTCGTAAATGGCCGTTGTTAATTGTTGTTAACGTGAGACTGGTGGATATTCAATAACGATCGAGTAGATATGAACTACTTGATGCTGTGAATAATAGCTGGCTCTTTTTGAGACCTAACAGTTACTTTGTAAATGCTACAGAGGAAATATCTACTACTGGAAGTGTGTAAGAGGCATATGAAACTTCCATCGCGAGCAGACGCCGACGGTTGCCAGACTCTGATTCTAATTTGAATGCATTAGGCCCGTTCGGCTTAATTAAAGAATTTAGAATGCCTTTTTTAAACAAAACTTGCTTCGTACCAGGCAGAAAAACAGGGTATGCGTCTACGAGGACCCAAAATAGGAGACAACGATATTCAAGTGTGTTATTACATCCCGCGTATGGTGCTACATTTGTATCCACTGCATTATGATTACTGATAAGTAAAACCGGTAAGACGTGTTTATTTACGATCTGTCGACTGTATTTACATTTGAGCTGCCGTCTTTCATCACTAGGCAGAGCCACAATCCACAAAGTTGTTTGTTTACGGAATTCTAGGGAACAGTTTTTGGCGACGAGTGAACGATCCATATGTACTATCTTCTTTCTCTTCTCCTATCTCACTGACGTCTCCTCGTGGACGAGTTGCTCTACGTTCTGCAATACCCATACTGCCCTGCTTAGCCAAAAGACTGACACAATTACACATTTTGAGGTTTTTTATGTTCCTTGTTTGTTGTGTTTGTTATGTTGTATTGTTTATGTTATTTTCATCCTTGAGGTTTTCTAAAAACTAGACGAAAAAGTCGTGTCTGTAGCAGTCTGCTTGATATCACGTTCTGCTTTCACAGCATACATATCTACAGTATAAATGTCAGTCCGTATCTATAGTATGACGGCTAGATAACTGTAACTACAAGTATTTCTCCTTGAGATTCTCACTACTTTTGTTCCCTTATGGTATATTAGCATTCCGTATATCCCACACTTACAACTAAGCATCAAATAAATTGTTATCGTTACGATGATGGACTAGATGGAGAATCGAAGTGAAAATTTTAGCATGCGATAACTCAGAAACAACAATAATGCAGTCACTGTCTTCTAGCTTAGCATGGCAGCATAGGCATCGTCTTGTTGCAAAGTAGAACTTTTCTGGTTACCTGGACACATGGGCATAACCGGAAACGAGAAGGCTGATGAACTAGCAAAAGTAGGATGTAACAGCAATTCGATTGGCCATGAACCAATCATACCCATCATGCCATCAGTAGGGAGCATGGAGATTAGAACGTGAGGTCTAACTCAGCACTCCGAGTTCTGGCGAACTACATCGAAGCTACGGCAGGCCAAACTACATTTAAAGTGACCAAGGCCTAGTCTCGCAAAGATGCTCCTCCTACTAAATCGCAGCCAAAAACGAACGGTAGTGGGATTCCCCATGGGACATTTATCAAGTGATGAGACATCTCCATCTTCTGATGATTACAGTTCTCCCATATGCAGGTGGTGCGAAGAAGTGGACGAAAACACTTTCCATATTCTCTGCGAATGTCCAGCTATACCTAGGACTCGAAATAGGTATCTATTCAGTAAGAAATCGACGCGGTCGAACCTCGGTAAATCCGTGGATGTGACGTCAAATTCCCCGACAAATCTCAACTTTCGAATGATCCCCTTTGAATTTTACGTGGCTCTGACGTCAAAATTTCGTCACTGTCGAGACTCGGAAAGTGCGAGGATATACAGTATAGACCCCCTGGACTCACCATTTCAAGACCCCAATGAAGGAGGGGAAGTTCCTGTCGGGGACCTGCTTGACTCCAGCAAGGCATTCGGACTCCACGGATAACTACCGACCGATAGGGTGGCTGGCCCAATGGACCAATTCGGTCTAAGTGCCTTAGGGACTCTTAACAATAACTCCATCAACATCTAATCTAATAGGCATCGTCAAATGGAACTGATCACTTTGAGCATCAAAAATGTTTTGTCTCGTTTTCTTTCCTTAGCTAAGGTGATTCCACCGAGAAAGGGAATAAATGTCAATTTATTCATATTCTCGATACTTGTACCCAAATATGTTCTCTATCTACTATGCACAGCAAAATATTACCTCTCCGTGCTTCTTTCCTCGCAATTTGAACTTGAAATTACATGGTGTTAAATGATGGGAGAATTGAAGAAACAGGAGGAAAAATCATGGAAAACTGATCTTAAAAAGTGCTTCCCGGTTAATTAGTTGATGAAAAACACGGGAAATACAAACATGTTGTTGTTTACGAATATCTCTTTGTTTTAAACTGTTGCTTTAAGCTGTACCGGGAGAAATATTCAAGCAGATGAGAACAAAATTAAACCAATCGACGTCACAGATAGATACGCAAGCGTCAATAAAAATGTTGACATTTTCGATCGTTTTTTTCACATTTAAATTGCTCTTAAGAAATATATATCTAAGTAAAAAAGACAACAAATTTATGTATTGAAACAACGCAGAGCGCAGAGAGCGCAACCTAAGTTATCGATATTTTCGAATATATTTTTAACCATCAAATCGCCTTGTCAAAGAAGCCATTGAGATCCGCTTACGATTAAGATCTTCGACCGAGACGCAAATTTACTTATGAGTAATTATCGAATGAACTTGTAAGATGTGCATTCACAAAAGAATTTGGATTAATTCTCATATTTTACGGTATAGAATCTTTCGTTTGATTAGAAATTGCGATAACCTTCGCAAATATTCCAAAAGTAAGAGGAACACCTATTTGGAGGAAAGCACCCGAAAGGTCTCAATGGAGAAATCAATTTTATCGCCTGAAGCCTTTACTTATGTTGGTATGCACGTCTACATACTACCCTGCTATCGATACATAGCGCTATCATGATTGGCGTAAAATAGCACAATTGTGATAATTTTAGTGACGTTGTTAAATTTATTGTTTTTAAAAAATAATTTCTTTAAATAAACTGCTGTTTAGTATTGCAAAAGAATTTTTTTTACCCCAGCATGAGTTGCGGCGGTAAGAGGATATTTTACTGTAAGGAATTTATGTAATTTTCAAGGGCGAATATAGCGGAGCCCGGGGTCAGGCCACCTTTAGCGTGGGACGTCCAATTTTCCTTCAGCTGCTTTAAAGCCCATTTTAACGGCAAAAATTTTTGCGTAAAATCATTCGAATTTTAATTTAATAACCTTTTGAGGTAACGGAGTCTGTTTCATTGATACCATGGCTAGTATCAGTTTAGTGCTGCTGGGTTCAAATATCCAGAATCTGAGGATTGCATTCCCCCATACGCCAGTAGTGAGAGGTGCAATGCACTTTTAACTATCAATATCCGAATCTCGGCTTGAGCGAAGGAACTCTACTAGTAATAATGATAATTATTTATTTATTTATTATATGATCCTTACATGCAAACATTACATTACAAATAAAAAGGGTAAATTAGTAATCCCTTTTAGGCATTGCCTGTATTTGAAATATCTCATAAACAAATTAAATTTCGATTGGTAGAGAAATGAAAATAAACTGAGACCAGATACGTTACAGAAATGTACCCATGAAAAAAGACAACAATTTTTGTTTAATCTCAATCTGTCGTGCATACAGTTTATGGTGAATGTTAACCATACTATTGACAAAAAACAAATAGGTTTTCTACATCAAATAACCATCTTTTTTCTGTTCAAAAATGATATTAATACAATTGTACCTCTTATATCATCGGACATTCTAAGAAATAATTAGATAAATGAGCGTTTAAACAGAGACAAATTGGGCTTGGGTAAAATATACATCGTTGTTGAACTAAATCGCTGAAATCGTGCCGCTATTGCTAGCGTAAGCCCATCATGAACTGCGGTGTAAATTTTATCAATACCCCGTTTTCCAACAAAACCTTTCGCGGCTCCCTAAGCCTCGTATTCGTGCCTTGACTACCGTCACATTGGCTTTGGCCGCTATTGCCTGCGGCCAAATTTGTCCGGTCGAATTTGGCCGCCGCGGTCGAAAGCTTTCCAGGTAGCAACCTTGGCCGCCAGGTCGCTCTGGTGTGCTAGCGAGCATTGAACGATATGTGAAGCATTTGGCCGTGGATGTCGGCCGCGGAAGGGCGTGAGGGAGGGAGGAAATGCGGCCAGCTGGTCGCGCGAGCCAGTTTTTACGGCCGCCGTTAGGAAGCGTCAGACAGCCAGTGTGCGACCAGACATCGGCTGATAAGATCGTTGCGCTCTGGCGTTCTGCGAGTTGTGAGATGCGACATGGACTTGAATACGGAGAAATTCATTCGAGCTGTCAAGGAGAGACCTGCATTGTGGGATTTGTCGTTAGACGAACATTCAGATAGACAAGTGAAGCAGAAGTTGTGGGAAGAAATAGCAAGTTTGTTTGGAGGCATGGAATTGAAAACGAAAGCAAAGAACGCACTAAGTGAGTACCCACTTCTACAAGCTCATTACGGGATTAACTGCACATAACCAAGTATCCATGATGGACTAAATGTAATGATTTTGCCGTGAGACTGTGCCTTCATTTTAAGTGTAATCTTCTGATGAATTTCAATATCTCGAATTGTATTGACGCGTGCGTATTTGTGGGAACAATATAGTTATTTATGTGTATTAAGGTATTTATATGAATGGGGATTTGATTTAAAGTTTATTCTAGATGATAAATTGTGTTTCAATAATATTATAATTGGGTTACCAGCACCAACGTTTACCTAGTTTGTTTAATTATTGCGATACATTAAGCATTTTTTACGGTAGCCATATTTAAAAAAACGCCTCACAATTGGCTCATTGGTTTTTGACGTCGTCCCGTTTATTGCAGATAGCTGAGACAGTTCATAAGCGTGTTCCAGGAGATTAAGTGGAAAAATATGTTTTCCTCATATTTTTATTTATCCTGGGTTAGATGGGACAGAACCGTCCCCTCTTCCCCCAACCCAGTTTACATACACAGACACCCATGTCCTAGGCATATTCTACCCAGCCCTCGCGATCCTCGGGTTAGCAGGCGAGGACTTTACCCCGCCGCCACCGGGGCCGACAACTTATTCTGTTATTATATCCGACAATATGTTCTGACGACTTATTTGACCATGAGCCGAAATTATATTTATAATTGTTGCGTGTTTCATCGAGGCTTGATCAAACTTCACCCTTTAGCTATTGCATTTATATCGAGTAATATATTGGCGAAATAATGATCATTCTGGGCAAACTGTGGAGAATGATATTGCCTCGCAACATTCCTCCCGAATTTTTTTTACTTTTAATATATACTATCAGATGTATGTTAGAGCTTTGGAAAATTGCCAAAGCTTTAAAAGAAGCAACCCTAGACTATGTTATGAAAGATCTCGGGCTGTTTCTGTCGACTTTTTCTTCAACTTCAAGGGTTCTGTTTTGGACAGGTTTGTTGTTTTTCCTACGAGTTGGGGCTCCATGATTGCCAATATTTCGAAGGAAGACTTGTGCTTCATCTTCAAGAGATGGAGAGGACGCGAGAAACTGTTTTGAATATATCGTTTCTAATGCAATTGCTAGGTATATACGATCTTTGACGGAATCATTACGTCGTGCCCGTGTAAGGGAAATAGTCAACCGTATTCGGCGAGATATGGTGGAGCAAAATTTCTAAGAATGCAAATTAAAATATGTAGTACCTTCCACTTTTTATTTTTCAATTACAACGCGTGCTTCGGCCTTTTACATATCCATCATCAAGAGCAATATCCCGAATTCCGGAATATCGTGGGTATTCATTATTATTTTTGTAATGAGAGGGGAAAGAATTTTTTAGTATCGAAAGGGGAATGATGGATAGCTGTCAAGACAATGGTAAGGTGATACAAGTTATTTTTTATCTCCCTCCAACAGCAGTAGTTCTTCATGGCTGTGGGGGAAATAAAGGAATGGATGAAGTGATCAAGTGGAGTAGGGGGTGTTGACATGGCTACATGGTCCTTATTGACTTTTATTACAATCTTGTTGCTAGAACGCATGCTTCAGTCTTCTCCATCAGTGCACCTACCTCGATTAATGTTTCCTGTTGCTGTGCATGTATCTCCTAAATTACCTAAAACTTCAGTTTAAAATTTCCTAAACATATGTTTTTGGAATAGTGCTTCTTCTCAACTTTCGGCTACCTATGCGCGTAAATTTTTGGCGCATATTAACAAATAGTCCTGCGAAACTTAATGTATTTATTTCATTTGGTTATTCTACCAGCTGATCGGTAGGTTTTTGGACAGTCCGTATCCTAACGTCCCAAAGTTTGGGACATCATCCCCTACGATGGATGGCTCGCTATCAAATCTCTCATTAATTCCTCGTATCGTCTACCTCTTATTTGTTCTTTCACGATTCTTATCATCTTCCACGCCTCCCCATCTTTGTCCTCTCTGACAACATTCCCTCGCTTTTCAAACGCCTTCCATCCATCCATTCTGAGTTCTCCGAACCTCCACCACAATATTCATCTCCTCCGTAACCATATTCAACACCTTCTCGTTCGTCTTCCTCGCCACCCAGGTCACTCAGTCTATTCTTCTCCAAATCTACATTTCAAACGCCTCAAGTGTTTCACAACTTTTAGAGGGATTAAGGTGGTATCCCCTAGAGACTCAGAGGCTACACGCTAGGCTTAGCTTGCTTGAGAAATCCAGAACTGGTGTGTTTCAGAGCGACACGGAGATTATAATCATGACGCCTCACTACATGCCTAGGTCTGTCAACCGATAAAATAAGAGAGAGACATTGCCGAGCAGATAGGTATAAAAACTCGTTCTTTCCGTGCACAATAAGATACCACAATTAAACTGAGCTTTACTAAATCCATTCTTATGATACACGTCACCATTTCCCCTCCCAAAATCTTATCCCTTACATCTTTACACGGCTGGTGTTCGAACACCACCTGCCACACGCCCACGCGGCAGCGCGCAGGATAGTATGTATAAGTAGATGAATTCTTCGTAACTACATGTAGGTATCTCTCTCCCTTCGCAATGACCAAGTTTTCGATCAAAACAGCGCCACGCTTAATATTATTCGACTTTTTTTGTCTCTTCTCAGACCCCCAGCAACGATTCCCTTCTCTCTGAGAATTCTTCTTTTGCCACGCCAATTATACATCTGATGTCCTAATCACTAGTCCCACGGTGTAATTTTAATGGTGAATGTGTTCATGCATCTACCCGCGTGGGTATGTCCATCGTGTATACACGGCTGAAAGTCCTCCGGCCGTACCCCATCCCCGTAAATCTGAATAATATGTGCTAAAAGTTTTTATCTTGCTATTGTTCCCACACTCTTCATAAACTCTGCAGGTACGTTATCTATTCCTACTCCTTATTCCTTTTCATGTATCGTCGTGCTCTTTCGATTTCTCCATCAAGTATGTCTCTTTCACTGCCATCCCCGTCCATGTCGTTTACCCTTTCTATATTTAACGTACTAAGCCTTATTCCCTTGTTATAAAACTCTACATATTCCTTCCACCTCTTTAGGTGTGTTTTGGCTCCACGACTAACTTTCCTGCCTTGTTTGTTGTCGTTGCGATGATTCCCTTTCTCCCACCCATCATTTCTTTAACTTTCCTATGTAATGCATATGCTCTTCCCTCCTTTTGAGATTTCTCTAAGGAGTCCATCTGTTCTCTCATTTGCTTTCTCGGTTCTCTCTTTAGCCTGTCGTCCAATTCCCGGTACTTTCTCTTGCCTTGCTTTGAAATAACGCTCTTCAGTTTCCCTCTCTTCTGCATTTCCAATATCAACACCTCATCGAACCACGGCTTTCTAATTCTAATTGCACTTCCTACGTCTACCGTTGCTTTCGCTTCTTCCACTTTTGTTTTTTTTTCGAACTTCCCCAGTCATTTTCTACCTATCTTACTCCGTGACACGCACCCAGGATATTATCAGCCTAATCTCGATGCTTCTCGATTTCAACAAAATGTTTTTCCAGGGTTTTTAAAACTTTCATGTCTTCATCGTATTTGCTCATATGTAAAATTCACGAAAGTGTTCAAAGGCTTTGTGATCTTCTCTGGAGTGGAAAAAATATTCCATTTACATACATTGAAATTCTCGGTGAGAATGGAAATGGGTTTATGCAGCTGAAATCATCTTCTTTAAGTCTTTCCGATCTGCTACGAGATAAAGCTTTTTTCGCGATGCAGGGTCATCTGGCTCGCTGGCAGAAACTAAATTTGGTGTTTATATCCGCGTACTTATACACAATGGAAGGTAACAGTATTCTCTGTAGCCCTTTTCTCTCACTAGTTTTTCCATGGAATATATCTGGCTCATTTTGGCGTATTTCTAGGCTATATAGCGTATTTTACCGAATATTCACATTTCAAGGCAGAATATGAAACCAAGAACGAATGTAAGCAATCCCAGGAGCGATTGCTGCGTAAGGGAGATGAGGTCACAGCAGTGAAAACGTATCCCCTCTCCGTTTGTGCGCATGGGTCAAATTATGATATATTATATGATTTATAATCGCTTAGTATTAAAATTAAGGGATGATCGTATAGAATTTGGGATCAAGGGTTATTTTGTACCGAAGTTACATTTACCGTTGTTTACAAAATGTCTAACTACTCTAATGGAAAATCCCCAGACTCAAGAATGAGTAATTACTGGGTGTATAATGTAGCCCTTAAGCTTGGTGGAAATATATTTAGTTTGCAGTTTTTTTATGTTAACTGTGCATTTTCAAGCTTTACCTTATTTAAATGCAAATCAATACTGTTAAAAAACATCCTTATCATAATCTCGTCTATACAATGGCATTTTTATAATTTTTTCAAAAATCAAAACTACTGACTTTTTATTAGTCTAGGCCTAACTTTAATCAGTTGGCTTGACGGAAAATTTTAATCAGGTAATTTTTCATAGGGTTAGCTTTAGTTTTCGTCATTTCGTCATACAATTTTTCGTCAAATTTTCCGACTTAACCATGAATAAATTAAGCTCATATTTGTAATGAGGTTATTTTTACTATTGATTGTTTAAAATTACTTTAATAATATTTTATTACATCAGGTGTGGCGTTGCAGAAGAAATGGCGGAATATTAGAGACTCATACAACAGAGAGAGAAGAAGACTGAGTGGCGCTAGTGGTTCCGCAGCGTTGAGAAAGTCACAGTACGTCTACTACAATGTGCTCTCCTTCTTAAATGGAAATGCTCCACCAGCCGACGCTAGCGCAAGGGTGGCATCTCCGGAAGCTGTGGATACAGTGATTCCTCAAGAGAGTGAAATCCCAAGGGGACCTCATAGAACTAGGGTACTACTTAAAAAAAGAAAGCCGAAAGACGAAGTGCGTAAGCAGTTAATCAACGTGTTGAGAGAATTCGCGGAGGCGAAACAAAAACGTGATGACGAAATGTTTCAAGATGAGGACAGGTTGTTTATGCTATCTTTAGTAAGTGATTTAAAAAATCTACCCCAGCACTTGAAGCTATCGGTAAAACGCCAGTTCCTACACATTCTTGAGGAAACTCAGCTTCAGGCTAGCTTTCCGAGCACGGCTTCTCAAGGATATTCTGCATAATGCAATCCTCAGCCAATTCCGCCACATTCAGGAATCGTGTGCTACTAGAAAACTACGCAATATCTATCAAGTCTACCAAGGCGTGCGAGTCCAACGCCTAAGTCGTCAGCAGGAAACCGTATGTATAAGGACAATAGCAACACCGGTCTCCGCTGTTTTCATGTTCTCATGGTTCTCCACTAAATGTATTGAATTATATTATCATAAAAATGTATATTGACTCAGTTCAATGCACAGTTATTTCTGTATTTTTTCAAATGAATGATGTATATGAATAAAATTTACCGTAATGGAACGAGTAGTTTATCCTCATAACTGCACTAAAAGACTTACGAGAATTACAACAATCGAATATCCAGGGGGGTTGTTAGAAACACCTCGGAATGATTCTGAGCTCTTAAGGAGTTACGTGGAGTTACTTAGGAGTTACGTGGAAAAATTACGATGAGTTCGAGATTTTGATGTATGAAAACCACACGTATACAATCACCCAGCCTTCCCCATCAAGTATTTCTCGCGGGAATATTGTAAAAGGTGTTATGTATAGCGATAAAAGACACCATTAACAATATATCGGATACTTAAGTTACCCATTCATGTGGGTAAAACTCACCAAAATCTCCAGCCATTCTTCGTTGTACCACGTGACTCCTTAGTTACGTACTCGGAATAATTCCGAGCGATTTCAAACACAACCTCCCAACTAGCTTACCAAAATTCAACGCGGTGTCGGGATTGGTGGTCTAGAAGGGTCAGAGGTTAGCTATGCAGCGGTAACTTAGGCGACAGCGACAGCCATAAGCAACGAATGTCAACTAAATATTTTACAACTGCTGTCTTTGGAGAGGAAGACAAATATGACATTATATTTTATACGGCAGGAAAGGAAGTTAAATGAGGCAGCTTCGAAGGAGGCGAACTTGTTACGAGGGCGAGTGAACAGTTTAATGCTTACGGGTTGTTGAAGACGGTGATTGAGGGGATGATGCTTTGTGAGAAATGGAGAGGGAGTAATAGATTGGGAGTTTTGGTAGGCGTGAGAGAGGGCAGGATATTCGAAGAGTCAAGAAAGGGATGATGAATATAACGATTGCATAATGAATGCTGGTTGGTTAGGAAAAAAATGAAAATATTAATGCTGGATGGATATCATGTGATGATGATGTAATAGCACTGAAACAGTTGGAACTATAATTTCATTCATTTGTGGGATATTGCACATGTGTAATCCGTCCGCAATGTTCGAATCCCACTCAGTATCATCAGAACCTCCTGAAAAACTGGCATTTGGTAATAAGAAGAATAAGAGACTCAACTCCGTATTACCTAATAAAGAGTTGTTATAACATACAGAGTTGTTATAATAACTAGTTTTATAATAATAGTAGTGAATATAAAGTTATTATAATAAATATTATTACAAAATAAGAAGTTCGAAGAGAGAAGCTGAATGCAGAAATCACCCTGAGAAGAGAGAAATGAAATCGAGTGGATTCCTTCACCTATCTCTGAAGTACTATCACGTGGGACGGAAGATGTACAACGAACATTAAGTGGAAAATAGCCCAAGCTAAGAAGGCAAGAGGTTCAAGGGAAAAAGACAGCTACTCTGCTCTAAGAAGATGGGACTGCAGACTATGAAACAGAATGAGAAAACATTCGTGTGGAGAGTGGTACTCTATGGATCAGAAACATGGACTATTCGAAAAGCTGACCAGAAAAGAATAGAGGCCTTCGAAACCTGGTGCTGGAGGAGGATGCTGAAGATAAAATAGACGGACAAAATAATAAATGATGAAGTGTACAGAGGAGTAGAAGGGGAGAGGACCATGTGGAACACTACAGAAAAGAACAATATGGATTGGACACACCGTGAGACGCAATGGATTTGTGAAGGACATAATTGAAGGTAAAATAGAGGCTTAAGTCACCAGAGGAAGACCAAGGAATGAGTTCATGGACCAAATAAAGAGGAAAGTACATAGTAAGAGATACTAGGAGGTAAGGGAACGAGCATTTGATAGGGAAGGGAGGAGGGCTGCAGTCAACCAATCGTAGGATTGAACAACCAATGAAGGAGTTGGGTGGAGCTAATGCAGCCTTTGATCCTGTGAGAAGACCCGACAGGACTTCACATAACTGAATAGTCGGGGAAGCACCAGATCTTACTATGGTTAATAGGCTCTCCCAAAATTAATTGTGCGTATGTTTTCGATAAATTATGGCTATACATAAATTAATTAGGCCTAAAATTACCAGCTATTACGTAACTACTTTTTATTGCAACTTATGCGTGAGGTGTCGGCGTAGCAGCCCAGTGGTTAAAGCGAATGCGGGTTTCATATTCAAATATTGGTGATGGGTCTCGCCCTAGGTGTCTGATTGGGTGGTCATGAGATTTTTATGAGAAATGGTAGGCGATACATGGAAGAGATACTTAACCCGGATCAGCCAAAGGACGTCAACCTTGAGGTTTAGCTTCGAAACGCCGTGGCTAGGGGTGTGTGGTATTTGAATCCCAATACAATATCCAATATCTTAACCCTTTTAGTGCGGCGGGCCGATATATGGGCTCATAGGCAAAATATTGTTTAACTTTTGCACACAAATATAATTACAATTATTTTTTGTACGAAGTATAAGCGTTTTTTTATTATTACCTAATTCAATGCATACGCAATAAGAAAAACTGCATATGGATATTTTAAACAATAACTTTATAATATTGATTCTCCTAGAGTGATACATTTCATTCTAGTTACCCTCCGCATTTCTCGCTAGAACCGCTGGCAAGGGTCAGCACTAAGAGGGTTAAAATATTGAAAATGGATCTGTATTGGACATTTGAATATTGGAAAATATTGGCATATTGGAAATATTGTAATATTGAAAATGGTAAAAAAATGAAATAATGGTATACTGGAAAATATTGAGCATAGCAATATTAACAGGTAACAAACTAAAAACGGTGGCAGAATTGTATTAGAACCGAGGGGGGTTACTTCGAAAAAGGGACTTGATTAACTATGAGAAAGTCTGTTAATAAAACAAAAAAACCAATGTAAGCTTCTTTTCCCCAGTTATTGCTATGAATAATGGTGGAAAAGTAAGTGCTGCACTGAGTGCCACGCGCGCCGTCTGTTTTCAAAGATTTGGGCGCTCTCCGACCACCCTCCTTGCCGGGTTCCAATGTTCAAAACTTGAATACTTTCAACATTGGTAATCTAATATTCCAATTGCAAATATTGGTTCTTCAATATAACAATATTCCAATTGCAAATATTGGTATTTCCGACCACCAATATCCAATACAGGATATTGGTATTGGTCGTTCCAAAATAGTGATTTTGGAATCCCAATATTTAAAAAATATTGATATTGGAACCAATATACTGGAAAGCCTACCAGCCCAACCGTGGCGCGCTGGATGATGCATTACAGCCTTTGATCCTGTGGGAAGAAAATGACGTCACATGACAGAATGCCGGGCGAGCACCAGATCTTACTATGGATCCTGATCCTTTTATCTCTCACGTCTATAGATAATCTCTGTTTGAGCATGATCTTCATGGATCGGATGGAATTTACGGTTGAGGACTCAGATTTTATTAAAGGAAGTGATGTCTCGTCGTTCACTGAGCAGTCAGTCGAGGATCGGTTGTCCATTATTCGTGAAATTTAAATGAAGACAACCCCAAAACGGATTTTTTCCTCAAGGGTGTCTTAAGTTCTACAACTTTCTTGTTCTCATTTGTTTATATGTGTCTATATGTACCATTTGTGTGAAATAAAATTTATTATAAATTGTTGTTTACCAATGCATATGAAAGGAAGCAAGGGAAATGAGAGGTAGAACTAGGAAAGAGATTCCCTCAGCACTCCGGAATAGAAATAGAAAGGTAATAATTGTATACAAATGAAACAGTTTTCCCCTTAATCCCTAACAGTTATTGTGCTTTTTTGCACCGATCGTCATCACCGAAAATTACGGAGGAGAAGAGAATTTGGAAATGGAAAATGTTGGACTTGGGGATAATGAACTGTAGTAAAGAATGAGAGACAGTAAAATCAGGCAGTAACTAACCCACCATAGTGCAATGCTCTGGTCCAGTAGTCGGCAAACCGCGGCTCGCGAGCCACATGCGGCTCTTTGGCCCGTTGAGTGTGGCTCTTCTGTAAATTATCATGTGCGGGCGCGCACATACGTAGGATTGAGGAAGGTTTGGTATGGTTGAGATGGTTTGGACCTATAGAGAGAATGAACGAAAGGAGATAGACGAAACAAGTATACAAGACGAGTGTGGATGGGAAAGATGGAAGGGATCGACCTCAGCGAACGTATATACCTAAATCAGATTGAGGACGTTTTTAGCAAAGGCCAACTTAGGATTACCCTAATTAAGTTAATAACAATTTACCTACGTATATAATTTACGTGTAAAAATTTGGCTCTCAAAAGAAATTGCAATCGTTGTACTGTTGATATTTGGCTCCGTTGACTAGTGAGTTTGCCGACCATTGCTCTGATCTAATGGGAGCAGCGAACTAACCCTGATTCACCAATACCCTTGGCTCCATTTATACTCACCACTCCTGCTTTTTTGACCTCTTGCGAACTTGATTAATAATAGTAGAGGTCAGACACGATGCCGCGGCCGCTTTGATTACCATCCTCCAAATAAAAGACTTTTCGAGCTCTCTTTACCTCATTTCTCCCACGTGGTAACCTTTCGATACCTCGTCATCCAAGGATTTTGTTTCTTGACGCCACGACAATCAATACAGGACAACACAGCCTATAAATTGCATACGTTCGGTGCATAATTCATTTGGTGATAAAGACGGTTGGGGAAATGTCGCGCGATTGGTTTATATTTATCCCAGTCTATCCACCCACGCGACTTCAATTTCAGATCCTGTCCTCTCCTCAATGGAATGGAAGTGAGGGCAGACTCGTTATTCTGAATTGTGCTTGTAGCAGAGAAGTAGTAAAGAATAAGAGAAATAAAAGTCTTCAAAGAACATGGAAGTTCTCTGCTACAAACATAATCTCTTACTACTATTCTTGATATGTTCGAGTTAGCATCGCACGATACTATACAAGACGTAAAATCTTCAGACACAGTAAAATATCTTGGAATTACCTTAGCTTCTGATATATCGTGGGGAAGACGCATACAAAACATACGCGGCACAGCATTAAAGAAACTAGGTTTTGGCAAACGTATAATAGGAAAGTCCTCGGATGAAAAAGTAAAAGAGAGATGCTACTTCGCTCTGGTTAGGCCACACCTAGAATACCCTGCGAGCATTGGGGACCCTGGTCATAAAGATTTAACCAAAAAAATAATGAAATACAAATAAAAGCAGCCCACTTCGTTAAAAGCTGATACGAGCGAACATTAGTGTCCCACAACTTCTAGAGGGATTAAGGTGGGAGCCCCTAGAGACTTGGAGGCTACACGCTCGGCTAAGGTTGCTTGAGAAATTCAGAACGGGTGTGTTTTAGAGTGACACAGAGGACCTTAGCATGACGCCTAACTACATCAACAGGTCTGACAGAAACGATAAAATAAGATGGATACATTTCCGAACAGATAGGTACAAAAACTCGTTCTTTCCGCGTACGAATAAGCGGCCACAATAAAAACTGAGCTCTACTAAATACACTCCCACAATACGCGTCACCATTTCACCTCCAAAAACCTTATTCTTTACATATTTACTCGACTGGTGACCTAATACCCCCTGCCACACGTCCATGCAGCGGCTCGTAGTGTAGTATGTAGATGTTGACTATTGTTAAGTTAGATACCGAGGACAGAGAATGTTTACTGCCGTCTGAGAAGTTTTAGCATCGTAATTGAACTTGTTCAGTCTTAGTATATGTCTTGAGGTTGAGACTTGATTATCAAGTATATTACATTCATTGGATAAGTATAAGGTACCTTACGGTAGGGAATTCCTTAGCCTTATCTAATATAATTTTATGTTCGGCTTGGAAAGATATGCCATTGTTCAGCTTGTGTGCAACTTCTTGATCACACGAGGAGCAATTACATTGGGATGTATGGTTAAATCTGTTAAAATTTTTATATTAATCTGTCACGTAAAAGATGTATTTAGAAAAGGTATGTAAGTCTGCAAAGTCGCCAAATTTTGCCTTTTTTTTACTAGTTACTTTTTATCGATAAGAGTTCAAAATTACCATAACTAGAATCCGTTCAAGAGAAAGGGCAGTTGGAATATACTAATTTGTTTTTTTTTAAATGAGAAGGTGCTAAATTTTCACGATCGTATGACGCATGATGATTATAATCATCGTATGAGGAAGGCCCTAATCATGGATTTTTTTGGTAACGTGATTCCCTTCCCTAAACGGCACTGGACGCGTCTACAAATCGGCTGTATTTCCAACGGTCAACCTTTCTTCATAGGAAATTCAACGAGATTCGGTTTGGAAAATTAAATGTCAATTTTTAAATGCCACTCTAACGGAAGAAAATAACGATTTTTTCATCATTATTTTGATTATGTCTTATGGGAGGAAATAGGAAGACCTTTTACCCCGGATCAATTGGGTTAAGACAGCCTTCATAAAGGAGAGGAAAACCTTTTAACACGACCATCTCTGACGAGACCTTCGGAGGCATTCATTTAAAAAAAAAAGCTTTATTTCGAGTGTTTTCTTCGACGAGGGAGCGAGACGTGGGCTCAATGCTCTTTAGAGCGGAGAAAGATCGATGCATTGGAGAAGGAGTTCTTCCACCCGATGCTCCAAGATCTACTAGCTAGATACGGTCACGGGCACTGCAACGGGTGGAAGATAGGCTAGTGTGATGAGTCGATTTATCGAATTCATCGACGATGATTTTAGTCATCGCGTTGCGATGGACTGCGTCGATGACAATGAATGTCATCGACGTCGATGAATTCACTGATGTCGATGAGTCGATGAATTAACTGACGTCAATGAGTCGATGAATTCACCGATGCAGATGAGTCAATGAATCCTTCCCAATTAGATGATAATTATTTGTGTTGCGTCGCCCGCCCGTGCCTATCCCTACCTTTCCGTCGGCGATGAATGAATTCTTCGACTCATCGTCGTCGATGACAATCATTGAAACCGAATCATCTCGATGATGTTTTTTCATCGACCCTCGATGGGCAAATTCGTTCATCGCACAAGCCTAGTGGAAGATATGTGGTACCACTCCATGATGAATGGGGTCCCGCCGCGCGGAATAAGACTGCGCATTGTGAAGATGGGGCGGAGTCTTTGAGTATGGGAGCAACAAAGCGCGAGAGGAAGACTTGAGGAGAAGAGGGAGTGTTGCATCGATCAGATCCCTGGAAACCCAGGCTGCCAATACCTGAAGAAGCTGGTGGAGAGGTTAGCCCGGCTCGGAAAATGTCGCGAGCCAAAACTGTAAGATAGCAAAAGAGAGGTCTTGGGTTTTTGTGCTCGCTATTGTCTCTCTTTCTATTCTTATTCCAAGGGATCGGGTTCGAATCCCTGCAGTGATGTATATATTTTCAGTAAAATACTTACCCCTACTTGGGTGCTGTGTTGAGAGCGCTTAGATTAGATAGGATATTTGATGAGTCCCTAAGGTACATAGACCTTGAGAGCGCTTAGTCTAAGTCTAGGATGTGAATCGAAATGAAGCTAAATATTTAGTTTCACTCATTTGCTGTTTAACCCTAAGATTGGCTGAGTATGCCCTCCACCCTTTCCTATCTAATGCTAATTCTCTTACCTTCTGGTATCTCTCCCTATGTACTTTCCTCTTTATTTGGTCCATGAACTTATTCCTGGGTAGATTAGTTTTACTATAAAGGTATAACTTCGATTGTCCCGTGTTTAGGGAAACCAAATATTTAGTGAAATTATTTTGTCTGGATGAGCCTTGCAGAGAAAGTATTGAGTAGTTTTACCCTTAGTTAATGAAATTTGTCTATATATTTAAACTATTTAGAAAAACTAATTCGCACTGAATTACCAGAAAAGCTATTAAGAGAAACTTAAGCTGTTTAATTTCACTGAATAGATATAAATAGCTAAATTTAAGCTTTGAACGAAATAATTTTCTTTTGCTAAAGGTTTTTATGTTAGGAACAAAACGATTTACTAAGGAATAGTTAAAATTTAATTTTTCAATTGAAGCGGAACATGATAAATAATTGATTATTAAATTTATAAAGAAGCTATTAAATAAAGCGCAACTAGAAGTGTTTTCGTTCAAAACTGTTACTCGAAGTTTTGTGGAACAGAAAAATTTTTTAAGTGGGCCAAAGCATCTGAATCCAGGATAACCTTCATGCTGTTGGTCCTGAAACGTTACAATTGGATTTGAATTTTGAAATACGTCGATGGTATCTCTTCACTGGGCCTTAATTACGTCATCCGACCCAGAATTGTCTCCTTTGGTTGAGAGCGTGGTCGAGAGTTACAATTACCAAACAATTAGGATCAAGGCCCTTTGTGACAACCCGAGCTGAACGCACTCCGACTGAACTTTGTGGCGAAAAAGTTTCCTTACATTGCAATTCTTCTCCAATGCGTGTCTTGATGTTTCTGTAGCAAGGAAAAACTTTCAGTCATAAAAACCTGCGAGTATCGCTTCATTCAGCCTCGCTTAATTCCCTCTCTCATTCCTGTTTTAAGGTAGCTTCAGCGAAATTTCCCCCTGGTCATAACAGAGACCATATTAGAATTTGATTTTTCAATTTAAGCTGCAGTAAGAAGAATGAATAGGTAGCAATAAAAAGAATCCACGCTCCACACGAATGTTTTCAAACAGTATGTGAAAACATTCACGCGGAGCGTGGCACTTTTTGGATCGGAAGCATGGACCATCGGAAAAGCTGACTAGAACAGACTGGAAGACTTCGAAACCTGGTGTTGGAGGAGGACGCTGAAGATAAAATGGATGGACAAAACAAGAAATCATTAACTGTACAGAAGAGTAGAAGGCGAAAGGACTATTTGGAGCACCATACAGAAAAGAAGAACCAGATGGATTGGACACACCCTGAGACATAATGGGTTTGTGAAGAACATAATTGAAGGTAAAATATAGCAAATATCATCAGAATCTCCTGAAAAACTGGCATTTGGTAATAAGGAGAATAAGAGACCCAACTCCGTATTACCAAATGAAGAGTTGTTATAATATATAGATTTGTTATAATAAATAGTTTTATAATAATAGTAGTGAATATAAAGAGTTATTATAATAAATATTATTACCAAACAAAGAGTTCGAAGAGAGAAGCTGAATGTGGAAGTCACTATGAGAGGAGAGGAATTGGAGCAAGTGGATTCGTTCACCTATATCAGAAGTACCATCGCGTGGGACGGGATAAGTTCAATGGACATCAAGAGGAGAAGAGCCCAAGCTAAGAAGGCGGTCATGGGAAAAAGACCACTGCTCTTCTCCAAGAAGATAGGACTACAAACCAGGAAACAGTATGTGAATACATTCGTGTGTAGCATAGCACTCACTGGATCGGAAGCATGGACCATTGGAAAAGCTGACCAGAACAGACTGGAATCCTTCGAAACCTGGCGCTGGAGGAGGATGCTGAAGACAAAATGGACGAGCAAGATATGAAATGATGAAGTGTACAGAAGAGTATAGGAGGAAAGGACCATATGGAACACTGTACAGAAAAGAAGAACCATGTGGATTGGACACACCCTGAGACACAATGGGTTTGTGAAGAACATAATTGAAGGCAAAATAGAGGGAAAAGTCCCCAGAGGAAGACCCAGGAATATGTTCATGGACCAAATGAAGAGAAAAGTGGGTTCGACCCCATAAGGGTAAAACATCTCAAAATCCTGACGTGATAGGCAATTTTTGTGAGTAGATTTGGATTCAGCGCCCAAAGTTACGTCGGGAACGGCTCTTCGCATCAAAAAATCATTCGAGACCCTAAATTTTACAGGCTTTCGTAATCCAAATTGCCTTAGGAGCAAAATAAATTCTCTAGTAAGTAAGAGTATCTAGTAAGTATCTGGTAAAAAGTAATTCTCTGGGCAATACTTATTATTTATTCATTTCGGTCATCAACGGTGACAATTAGCAGTCTCTGGAATTCCAGCCTCGTGCAACATTCACATGTCTATGAGTTCTGGAGTGTAGGCTATCGAAGCTATTGATAGGTACTGTTTTTTAGTTTGGCTGCGTCTCGAGCATTTTAGGCCCAACGTTTCAACCGCGTTGCAGCGAGCTTCTTCAGGGGTGAAGTGATTTTGCTGGGAAATTTTCTGCCGCTTATATATTGAGGAGCTGCGAGGTCTCATTTCATCATCTTTTCGTCGAAGAGTCAAAGTTGGTCACGGCGGAGTTCGCTGCGTCTTCAGCAACAATTTCTCAGCAAAATCACTTCATCCCTGAAGACTCTCGCTGCAACGCAGGTGAAACGTTGGGCCTAAAATGCTCGAGACGCAGCCAAACTCGAAAACTTCGCCTGTACCTATGAGTTATCCCTGCGGATGGTCAGTTACCTGGATGACCGAAACGCATGCATATATGTCTAATTCCCTTTGCTTCGATTGATAATCCGGATTATTCTGTATTTTACTTTAACTGTCAATTGCTTGCTTCTTCAACTTCCCTGTGGAATAAAAATTCTATTTCTTTAACACCAGAATATGATTTTGGACGTGTCAAGAATCGACGGAATTGCAAAATTATTATTTTTAATGGCGAACACACAATTAGGAAAGATATTCTTCTCAGATATGACTGACAAATGTTAATCCCGATTTTTTCTATTTCTTTGTCCTTTTAGCAACCATTTATCGCACTCCAAACCTTGCCTAAACGCAGCGTCTATACCCATTCGTCGCTCTGCTTATCCCACCCAGGTTTCATCAGGATTCCACAAATCATTAAATTAAAATC
Organism: Ceriagrion tenellum; assembly: GCA_963169105.1. NCBI lineage: Eukaryota > Metazoa > Arthropoda > Insecta > Odonata > Coenagrionidae > Ceriagrion > Ceriagrion tenellum. The sequence continues at coordinate 107,492,276 of OY720642.1, read as the reverse complement.
GACTTTTATGTACAAAGTGGTCGCAAACGTTCTTTGTGTTTAAAGTGCGTGTAGAAAACTCTCATAATAAGCCTCATTTATTGAAGAGCGTCCACTATAGCGATGAAGATAATTCCATTGTTGAACTTCGAGAGCTTTTCTTCGAATTGAACCATAATTATTGTCATTACTCCCTAGGTTGGCTGGACTCGGCGCTCAACGCCTCTCTCTTGTCTACCAGCTTCTCCTTGTCTTCTATCACTAGCAATTCACTGATCAGGAAATCCAATCGTACCTCGCAGGTGGCTCCGCATAAATTCTTCTTTTCATTTTCAATGCCATTATCATGCTCCAGTGTCTCAGAATATACGCAATGAGCCACCTTTTCGTACAACTTTGTTTCCTTTACATTCCTTAATCGTGATACCCTTGCTTTAAAATATATGAATGTGAAAACACGCCTTATTTTGCAATCTCGACTTGACAGATCCTGTTGTTTTCTGTGCCCTCTTCCTACGTGCTGTATGTTACTCCGTGATTCACATAAAAATTATTTGCGAGTTTAATTTCTTCCTACTTGCGATCCCCTGTTTCTTTTTTGATAGAAGACTCGTCCTCTGATAAAATTTCCCATTTTTCTATCTCATTTAGTTTCCTTCTGTACTTCTTGTTCATCCCATCACTGGAACTTGTTTTATGTGCTACTGATTTCTTCCTTTCAATTCGTCTGCTCTCATTTATGTAATCGTCAGCATTGCCACATTACTGAAGCAATTTCTTCAATGTTATGGTCATAAGTAATAATAATATCTGGGGACCAATATTCGATCAGATTGTAGTTTTTCTTTTAGCGAATCCGAGAATAAGTCTCACGTTATGATCAAATTTAATATTTTGAACATCGTTGAAAATAAAGATCTAAATTGATAGACCAGTTGGACAAAATATTGAGCTCTCCAATTGAAATTTAAAGTTTTTTGCGCAATTTATTTCAAGTCTCACTGCATTAAGTGCATTTTATCAGGTTTTTTAGTCGGAAATGAAATAGTCTCTGCTGAAGTCCCCATTGATTCCCATATTTTTCACAAGCCGGGTATCTTTTCTTGGCTCAAATTCGGTCCTATAACGAATTTTCTCGAAGTTTAAACCTTGGCCAATGAATTCGTAACTAAAACTTTTTACTCATGATATACTATAAAAATCGTATGAGCTGTTTTCGAGATGTCGAAAGAGAAGTTTTCATCTATGCATACAATTAGTACCTGTATTATTAAGTATGGGGCATGTGTTTATTTTTTATATTATTCATGGAAATGCACATTTCTGTAAAAAATGTTCTCGAAAAATTTTGACTTCTCAAAATGTTTCGGCTATCACATGTCGTTCGCTCCGAAATGATTTATACATTTCTTCTCATCACCCATTAAAAACATAGGCATAGATAGGTCGGCTCTTTGTTGAAATGCAATATAAACGAAATATAAAGCTATAGGCACCGCTGAGGGTAGCTTTGACAAGTTCACACTATTCTGCCAGAAATCCGTTTGGAATTTACAGGGTTGTTACAAGATTTTAAAGTTTATTGCAAGTTGAATGGAATACTACACTTTCCCCTACATTATGAATTCATTCCAAGCAACATATCCGCGTCATAGCTCTTTCTGCATTTTATCCTATTCCGATGGAATGAAATCACTTGAACGGAATTCACTACACAATTTGCGTGGATATTTTTGGGAGTTTAATTAACTCAATGATTACGTTTTTCGTTATTTTTACTCGTTCGCAGTCAATGGCCTGCATATTCTGCAGTAATAAATTACAGTTATCAACTGAGTGTACGCGAAAGTGTCCATGGCTACATTCAATGCAAATTCAAAGCGAGAGCGAAAAAGTCGCGAAAACCCGTATAAGAGTTAACTCCTCATATCGAATCGAATCGCATCCAGGGCAAGAATCGATTGCGTCTGCAGCAGGAGGCGGGGGAAGGGAGGAGGAATAGGTGGGAGGGGCGGCCGCCTCACTCACTTTCAATCTCTACGGGCGCCGGCGCTCTCGTGTGTTGTTATACGCACAACTCCCACGACGGCTGCACACTTTCCACCCTTTGGTGACGTCGCGAACCCTGGCGTAGTATGGCGGGGGTAATTTTCTACTCACGTTCTTGGCTGATTCCTTGTACGGGAACTCGGGGAAGGAAAAGGTTGCGGCCGGAAAGTCGAGGCTGTGTACGCTCAGCAAGAAAGTCGCCAGTTGCAGGTTGAGCAGCAGCAAAGCGGACCGGGACTGGGAGGGCGCCATTTTGTCCTGACACCGTCCGCGGGGCTCGGTTCTACCGACCGCCCCGGTTGCAGGAGTCGCTGCGGGAGGAGAAGGAAGGGAGAGTCCTGGGCCCCGGCAATCGATAGCTCAATATTAAAGTGAGCGCCCGCCAGCCTCGGCCAGTCTTCATCTCGCGTGCAGAATACCTTAAAGGTGGTAATCGTAGCGGAGCACCGATTCTGGAGTCGACCCCTTCCCCGACGTCGAAAGGAAAAAAAGAAATCAAGATTTTCATATCAGATCTCTGTTACACGAAACGAGGTTCTCTTTCATTCGTTTCACGGAGAAAAAACAATCTTTTTGGATCGCAATCGGCTCTTCCTCTACATAATGACCATGGGCGACTAAGTGGAGCCTTGGGGCGCAACTGGAAGCCCGGGCTAGGAATAAAATTTCAAAGATACTTATTAAACACCCCACGGCCTATCACATGCGACTGCTTTTCGCCAAAGTATTCAACCATTTTGTTTTCTTTCAATGGTGCTCGGTTTTTCTATTATTTAAATACCTCCGACGATGTAGAAATTTAATGGGAAGTAGGTAATCCTTTTTCTAACTTTTCAACTATCTCAGCGGATGGTAGAGGGCTACACAACACCTCAAATCTGAATATTTGGAAGTAGAAGCCTGACAATGTATGCATAACTATTCGGAGGAAATATGACTTCATATAATCCACAGAAGATAATGAATAAATAGTGGAAGAATTAGTTTTTTCCAACGTAATCAACCGAATTTTAAATTTTTGCGAGAAATAATTTCGTTACGAAGAAACAAGCTGGATGGACATGTATTATATCATCTTAAGTTTGTTTGTCTATACAATATCTCCCAGTGACTGATGGTATAAACTTTTGGATTCGATTTGAAGGTTAAGAAAAGAAAAATATCCTTCTAAAGTTTTCCCGATTCTTTATTCATTCTTTAATATAATAAATTTTTCTAATGATTGTTCATCATGCATTTCCGGTCACAGTTTATCAATTAAATGCGCTTGAATAAATATGCTGGTTATTTTCAGAATAGGCTATCTTTAGAAAAGCCTCACCGTTGGTAACTGACTCATAAAACTTTCCTCACTTTTATATTTCTTCTTCAGTGCCTGACTCTCGTCAATGTCGCTTCTGTTACGATCATGTCTTACTTCACTCACGTGACCTTTTTATAAAATAAATCCTCTTGTAAATGAATTACTTCTTCCTTATTCATACATCATTCTCTCAGTCTTCAACTTGGCCCAACACAGTCACTCTTCTGCTCTTATTCATATGATTTCAATTCGACTTTCATCCATTCTTTCTTCGTGGCCAAGCCATATAAGCGCCTTCCTTACGTACTTGCTCGTATTTAGAGTATCCAATCCTCATTCTTTCAGAAAATTCTCAATTCTCACCCAATCCTCCTACTAAGCGGCGTAAGAGAATTGCTGATTTAGAAGAGGGGAGGTAATAGCGTTTACAATGCATCTAAGTGCCCCCCTAACTCCCTTCAAACTAAATTTTTCAAGCTTTAAAACAGCCCTAAAATTTGCTATTTTGTAACTCAGAATTGAAGTACTCCGATTCAGTTTCCGGAAGTTCACTAGAACAGAGCCCCGGTGTGTTATTTGTGGTGTCGAATTTAATGAGAGCGCCTTCTGCAACCCCCCACCCTCCGTTGTCACGCCACTGCCCCTACTCGTACCATTAAACACGTCTCAGGTTCCGCGCTAAGACGACATTCAGCTGAAATTCTTACTGAACCTGACCCACCCATATTTCACTCATGTGTGACAGGGTGTGAAGGACACTTCTGAGTGTTCCCGTTGAAAAGAGACAAATTCCTATGGCAAAGTTTGCAAAATAACGATGTGCCTTGTCAATTATGATTAATAATATTCCTCTATAATATAATAATGTCCCTCTAATGTAACACATGCTACGCCGTATTTTGATGCGATGATAATTCACTGCAAATCATAAGAATACTCTCTAGCTCGACTGAAGGCGAATTCAAATTGAATTACTTTAATATGAAATTTGTAGTGTATATGCATATAGGAGTGGTTAATGAACCTCGCAGTGGCTCACAGTCATTTTTTTAAGAAAAAGAGAGGACAACCTCGGAAGATTGGGCCCCAAAGTGTGCGAAATTAACTCATTTATAGTCCAGGGCCTTTTCATTTCCCTGCCACCTGGGTTTTCCGGGAAGTTCTGCGGCGCAGAAAATTTAGCTGCCTGGGTTTTTGCTAGGGCGTCCGGAGACATCTCATGGGCTGGAACTGAAACTAATCCGTTGGCTGAAGCTGTTTCCACGGGACCTTCACTTTCCTTACCCACGAGAACGACTTAAATATTAAAATTACCTTTGAATTTTTTATCCATCTGTTGAAGTTGTTTATCCACACATGTAAATTATTCAATATAATATGATATTTTACTTTTTTTTCGGTTGATGGGAAAAATGTCCAGTAACACGAACACGGAGTGAAAAAATAGTGATTTTTTTGCCTGAGATAATGCGCTGATTTTTAAAACTATTCCAACTCTTAGAAAGTTATCTCGGCGTAAACTTGCTCTGCTGGGGATTAATACCCGAGCCCGCCTAAATGAAATTTTACTGCGATCAAGTCATCGTTAAAAATTGACGATTTCCATTTCTATTATTAGCTGCGTCGGTACATGTATATTAAATGCTACCATAATAAATCCTACACAGTAACTAAGTAAAACTTTGTACACTCCACTATAGGTTCGTGTCATCTTCAGGCCTGAAGATGACACGAAGTGTCGAAACCCGGGTCGTGTTATTAAACCTATAGTGGAGTATACAAAGTTTTACTTAAGTTACTATAAATTACTTCCACAAAGTCAAGCCTGGAACCATTTCCTTTGTAAATCCTACACTTGAGTGAAGATATAAATTGGTCGTTTTGCCGTCATCGGTGAAATAAATAAGATTTCCATAGCTGATTAAACAAAACCCTATAATTTTATTCGTCAGAACCTCTTCCTTCTCAACAAAATGGAAACAGGTATATTGATACCCTAATTACTGCATTGATATTCGTGGTCAAAAAACTTAAGGACATTTGTTTGAAAAACTCCTGACACTTAAAATATTTTAAATCTGTTCTGGTTTGGTGTAATATTAAAATTATAATCTTTCTTATGAATTCTGACACCTAGTTTTCACAAATAGTCCATAACTGATAATTTCAGTCATTATAATTATTTTAAGTCTTAAAACCAATGCTTCATGATCTTGTTGCCTTCTCACTGATTGTTGTTTGAGGTTAGGTGACATAAATATTTTCGCAATTCACCGCGAAAACTAAAAGTGCTCGGTATTACCGAGGAAAAGGCGCTTGGATTCGAACGATTGTCGAATGAAACCCTGCTCTGATGAGAATAGTACCTTAATTGTACCTTTTCTGAAAATCTCGCGGAGTTCCTTCATGTCACGATCACTCCGATGTACTTAAAATGACAAGTGCAAGTTCAAGTCAGTCGATGCCAAAATGGTCATTTACGAGTCCGTGAAGATTAACCGGAGCCTCTTAGAAATGCTGTAACGTAATTAAAATTTGGTGATTTTTTTTGCGGTTACCGCAAATAATTTTGCATTGTTCATGATGATACTAAAGCCCTTATGTTTCATCTTCTCTAAATCGCCGAACCATTTTTTATTCTTTAACTTTACTGCTGATGTGGCTTATATTAACTGTGTAATATAATATATTTAAATTAATTTATTTAATTGAATGTGTTTTATATGATTTATCAACTGTTCAGTCATTGATCTACCGAGAAAGATTTTAATTTTCAATTATAATAATGTTCTATTCTGTCTATAGCTTAAATTCATTTGCAGGATTTATCAACCTGCGCGAAAGCAAGTAAGTCAGTTTCTAGCGGAGCGAAAAATTTATATACTCTCGAGTTATAATTCAAATAAAATATTTAATTGTTGACTCCCGTGATAGAGTGGAATTAAATTAGAGCTCGTTAGTTTTACATTTAACCGTGTTTATCAATTTTTTAGGCAGTTCGATTATTTATTGTTATAAGAACAAAAATGTTATTTTTTTGTTTTTACTTGCGAGCCTTTTACTTAAAAATTCCATTTATGAAACTTCTTGACGTCCGATCCAGATGAATTTGTTTACACGCTGCTGCTGTATCTAAATGTTATTCTTAATTTCTAGTCCTTTCGATCCAGCCAAAAAAAGAAAAATCCCATCAATTTCGTAGAAAACTTTGTCTTAAGAGTTTGATAGTGCAAAAAACACGATCTAGTGACTCTCACATCAAGCTGCAGAGTGATGTGAAGAAGACAGCGATGGAGTCAGGTAGCAATTCACATCCCTCGGTGTTCTGACGTTCATCCCTCGAGTGGTTTGTTCCCTAGGTGGCTCGGAATACGAACAGCTACATCCTTAAAAAGTCTCGAGAATCCTCTCCTCTCCTCACTGCCACCTGGGTGCTCCGCGGCGAATCATTTCTTTTCATATTTCTCCGCGAGAGGGGGCAGGACGTCGCCCTTTCTGAGGTCGTGATATTCTTTCCCCTCTTCCCGGCCGCATGTCTCACTCGAAAAACCTCCCCTCGTTCGGGACGAAAGCACATTCTCTGTGACGAAGGTACGAAGGAAAGAGCTTCCTTTCCTTTTTCTTTTCACTATCTCCCTCCTCTCTGCCTCTCAGACCGCCTTTTCATTTCGCTGTCTTTGTCACGGGTGAGCGGGTCTTCATCGAAATCCTTCCCCCCACAATCCTCAGCAGGAGGCTATTCCTCACCACCAGGGTCCGCTTCATCGCGTTCCACGCCCCCTCCTTTCATAAAAAGGACGAAATCGGCCGCGGTAAAAAGAGCCAACGATCCCTTGCACTAAACTCCTTTCTCGCTGGCCTCATACCTTTCACCCCCTCATCCCCTTATCGGGACTCGTGGTGTATCCTGATGAAAGGGAATAGGGACTCGGGGATATTTGTAACCTTTTAGCGGACGAACGCCGATGTATATTCCTGAAAGAGTTCGCCCGGGCGCTCCCTTCTATTGGTCCCATCAAAAAATAACTCTGATATCAGTTGTTTCATACCTATTGTCGCTACTTGTGAACGGATGCGACTTTGTTTAGCATGTGCGTCAAAAGCATGTCTTTCCTCGCAATGTTTTTCGCAAATAAAATTTATAAATAAATTATGTGAACCGCTAAAATTGGTGGAATATTGGGAAAATAATTTTATATCTCATATGAATGGCATTTTTGCGAAAAACTTCTTGGAAGCGAATTTTCCTAATAAATTGGATTTTGATGAAATTTAATCTTATTTTCATTAGTTATTTGTTAATTAATGAAATAATTGAGTTCTAAAAGCATAAATTCAATAACAATTGCTATTTTATCAGTTCCTATGGCTAAAAAATTCGTCCATAATGAATATTTTTTATAAAATCATCTGTATATTTTTTTGTATCTTAACCCTGCATGGACAACAATTGTTCTACTCAGGAAAAAAAAATTCCTTCCAAATCCCAATCAAGGGAGATAATTTAAAGCACGCCCATCTATTTTAAAAATATTTTTCTCAAATTAGCCTAGAATTTAGGTACGAGCGTGTCGAAAACGTCCCAATGGGCTATAGTGGAATAACTTACATGGTTACTGAGGCACAACGATTCTGGGGGTATGCGCCCAATTCGGCACACCTGACTTTAAAGGGTTAATTTGCTTTTCCAGTAGCTAACACATTTCATTAGTGAAAGCAATGCGTTCTATCAACGCAAACAGAGGGCGGAATCAGTATTTGCTTTGACTCATACGGTCACCGTGGGACATTTTAAATACATCCGAAATTAATATTTGGCCTGATTTGGTAGCTATGGTACTACCCTATCATCTTGAGTGCCCGAGTTCGATCCCGACACGGAGGGGACTTAAGTGCAGCACTTCGTCCGTCGTAAGGGACGCTAAACAGCGAATTCATTAGCGCCCTTTGTAAAGAGTGGACTAACCCCGACGCGAAGAGAGGACATTAACCTGCGACATTTTGTCGCATAGATTGCGATCCCTGGGATATCGCATTCCTACATTAATCATCTGGTTAATGGGTCACATAGCCTTGCGATATCATACGAAAATAGGTATAGAAAGCTTTTCGTTCGTTCGAGTGCTCTACTCACTTTGAAACACAGGAGAACTGTTGCTTTGTATTCGTTTCTCACCCTTTTAACCTAATAACCAACTTCGAAACGGATCGGGAACAGAGTTGATGTGTGTTGAAGTGCACCTGAGGAGAAAATAACTTCAATTCATGATCGCGATTACTTTTCCACCAATTTTCGGTTGTTTTATAGAGATTTGTCGTGAAGTTTTCGATTGTTGTGTGGAGAGCACTTACCTTTTAAAATATAATGGTTGGACAAATTCCTTGACTATATTCACAAAACATTCGTCCATGACGGTTGTGTGGCTGCAGAACACTAAAATTCGTCCAAGATAATAGCGTAGCTGACAGAAATGAGGCCAATTGTTAAAAACGTTCCAAACCGTTTTGGGAAAGGAATCGCGTGACCGAAGAATCTATGATTTTGGCCTTTGTTTAAACCGTACTTTAGGGAAAAATTGTTTAGTTTTTATTTATTTATAAGCAAAACAATATCGTTCAAAGGCGCTAATAGCGCATAATATTATTAGTATATAATAGTTACTAATAATGTTAAGACGCACGGCTCATCGCCAGCTTTAGCACTGTAAAATTCTCAGTTGTTTATCAGCGCGTTAAGAATCAATTTCATTTCTTGGATTAACGATGGCAATTCTTTATAAATACTGCCGTAGAGAGCTATAAAACAAGACCAAGATCGAATTTCCAGAACTATGTGTTTCCGAGAAAGTTTTTATCATTAAATTGATAAAAACTATTTTCTCGCATATTATAAAGGACTCATTTTTGTTAAAGTATCCGTTAAATATGAATTTTCTGTTCAGTTTTACTTTTTTTTTACTACTATTACTATTACTACTATTACTACATTTTTACTACGATTTAACTTCAAGTTTCTTCATTATAAAATGTCAAAGAGAGCTCTCCGTTACAAAAAGGTGACTGTTTTTTGTTCTCATCGCGATTAAAATCGAAGGTAAATTGTAAAAATAATTGCTACCGATAATGTTAAGTTTTGACATTTTGACGTTTAGCAGTAAGTTGTAATAGTGTGTGCAAGGTCACCAGCCTTCGCAGTACCCGCACCACGTGCAGCTTTTCCTGCTAACGGTTACGGCGCTCTACCGGTAGGTTTTGGCACATTTTCGCCAGTATGCCACAAGAGAAACCAAAGCATAGTAATACCCTAGGCCCGCTTTCCCTATTCTGCTCAAGCTAGGATCTCTTCTGAAAGGACTACCTTGAGAGCCAGCATACTGTTGCCCGCGACCCACCACTAGGAGGTATATGCGGTGTACTGACACACCGGGTCGCTAATGGTAATTTTAAGGTACTCTGGTGGTAAACCCCCTGGTAATGTTAAGTTAAATACAAAATACCAATAAGTTAAGAGCAAAATAAAATAAGCAGTCGTTTGACGTAACTCGCATTTATCGAGGTACTCAGGTTCATTTTTAATCTCTATCCAAACTCGAGTCCACATAAGTATTGCACTGACAGTAGTTCCTGGAGATTCTCCAAACGTTGGCTACATGTACAACAACAAGATTCTTGAATTATGATCACTCATGTATTTCTCTGAAAGCCAACATGGGGATACTGCTTGGAGTTGTCTCTTACTTTGTTGATGCTTCAATATTAATAAGCTAAATGCCCTGATGATGTCCAAATATTTGGTGAAATGCTGGCTGTGAGAGAAATACGTAAGTGACCACAACTCAAGAATCTTGTCGTTATATGCATTATAAATGGTCGAGAAAGATATAATTGGTTGGCTAGCTGGGAATCCTAAAACGCGGTCCCGGTTTTTCATAACGCGTGCACACTCGCTATAGTTATTTTTCAATGGCGCTTATGAAGGCGAAAACTTGATCGCCATTCTTCAAATGTTGTTTGGTGCTCTCACTGTAGTTTTCATTGATGGTTTCAATGGTGCGTTATTAATACAGCTGGACAGGACACAGAGAACTCACAGGAAACTGAGAGGTGCCCCAAGAGATCATTTTACGAGTTGATAAGGCCGACATGAAAGTCGGGAACATGATCCCACCGCAGGATAGCGTTTGCAGTCTTCTATTCTGCCCGTAATTTTTCCGATCTATAACTGTTTCCTCTAGGAATATACTGTATCCATGATATTTTATCTTAGTGGAATCACAATTATGGAGTCCGTGGAACATTTAGGAACACATCGTGTTGTATTGGCAATCCTTGGCGCGCGGAGATTCACAATGTCCATCAGTCAACACAATAATCGTCACCAAGGGGGTGAAATCCGCCATGAAATAGAAACATTTGATTTGACCGGGGTTCGAAACCGGATCCCCAAATCGCCGATCAGGTATGGGAGATCCGGGTTCGAATCCTAGTGAAGTTTAACGATTTTTTAATGGCGAATTCTACCCCCTGGTGTATATAATTCCACCCGTGTATGTGACGGCGCACCACATACTATTTATAATATTGTTCACATCATTTTTGTAGCGTAATGGTTGAATATTAATTTTCAATCAACATGTAAAATCCTTCCGACATTCCATTCATAACTGCAACCCAAGCAGATCGAAACTATTATATTATGACGCTTCTTCCTCAGTGTGTTTGTATTTTCATCCCCGAATTTTATATCCTTCATCCCCGCTTTTAACTGTGGATTTTCTAACACCCCATGCCACTCGCCCGTGCGTTTGCATGCTTTGGTGGATAATAAGTGGACGCTCTCCCTACTAATTGCTACCATCGTCCATAAAGCACTCATCACCTAATAATTAATTTTCTCTCTGAAATTATAGCGTGGGGAAGGCTTTGTGTGCTGAGGGGTTAATCTTTCTCTTCGTAATTAATGCCAATCGTTGACTATCTCCTTGTAATTTCTGAAATTATTTAAATCCCGCTCCACGTCTAATGATTATTGTTCTCCTTTAGGAGAGCTTAGGTTCTTATTGGTCTACCTCTCTCGAAGATTGAACATTAGACACATTATTTAATTCGAAGAAGCGTCCTGATATCCTTTGCAAAAATACGGATTCCAGATAGCTGTATTCTGTGGCTCTATCTATCTATAAAATCTACCTCTGTTTTTTTATTTTCATGTGTAATGCTTAAGCAAGACTAAAAATTAGAACACCAAGGGACCTATCTATTAAGGTAAGTTTAGATGAAAGGAGTACCCACAATAATCTTTTACAGTCGTAGGCCTTTGACTACTCCTACAATTATGTTCTTTAGCTTGAGAAATTTCCTATCTCTCTTTATCCATCCAAATAAAATAATGGATTGGAGCAGATAGAGTTGACACAGACTGAAATATCGCTACCTTTATATTGCGCGGTGTTGTACAAAATGAAAATATTCATACCTGACGAAAATACGGCGACGAAACTCGTGGAAATTGCCGCGAGAAAAAAATCATCCTGGACCGGGAAATGGCTCCGGGAATTCGGAAGCCTGGGTAGCATGGTGCTCTACTCATTGGTGCGACAAGCCCAAGGTCCGTTGTTTGTTTTAACCCTTTGAGTGCGGCATGACGTGATATCATGTCATGGTTGTCTTTACGCTGGTGCTGACGACGTCATATCACGTCAAGGGTACCGTGAGATTTCTAGCTTTCACTAGGGAAGTTAACTAGTGAAAGTTGGACACTTACGATACCCTTGACGTGATATGACGTCATCAGAACCAGCGTAAAGACAACCATAACGTGATATCACGTCATGCCGCACTCAAAGGGTTAAGGTCCTGTCAGATTCTCTTCTCATGGCAATTGAAATATGGTATTGTACAGATATAAAAGTTTCACTTAGAAAATCGTAAATTATCACTCAAAATGTATCGATCGCAACTGTCGAATACCATGGCATTACCTTAACTTAAGATATATCGTGGGGAACACACATACAAAACATATGCGGCACAGTATTAAAGGCTCTAGGTTTTGGTAAACGTGTAATAGGAAGGTCCTCGGATGAAAAAGTCAAAGAGAGATGCTACTTCGCTCTGGTTAGGCCACACCTCGAATACGCCTCGAGTATTTGGGCCCTTGACAGAAAGATTTATTCAAAAAAATAAATAAAATAAAGAGGAACGTTTCGCGCTTCATTAAAAACTGCTACGGACGAACTTATAGTGTTTCTCAGCTTTTAGAGAGATTCGGTTGAAAACCGCCAGAGACTCGGAGGCTACACGCTAAGTTTAGTTTGCTTGAGGAGTTCAGAGCAGGTGTATTTCGAAGCGACACAGTGAATATCATTTTGACGCCTCACTACAGGAACAAGTCCGCAAGATACGATAAAATAAGAGAGATACATTGCCGAATAGATTGGTACAAAAAATAGTTCTTTCAACGAAAAATAAAAACGGAGCTCTACTTCAAATGATCCCATAAAACGCTTAATCATTTCACCTCCCAAAACCTTATTCTTTACACGGTTGGCGTCATAACAACCCTGCCACCTTCCATATGGTGGCTCGCAGGGTATTACGTAGGTGTAGACAACTCTTTCATTCCCCCCTAGCATGCTTCCCGAATAATTACACTGTTCTTCCTGCTCCAGTTGGCGCCCTTAACTTTTCCGGCAAGCTTCACTTCCTTCGTCCAGGGAAACCTCATAACAGTAAAGCAGAATATAGCCATCTTTATATTTCCCAAAATATGGATTGCTTTAAAAAGCTTTTGCTCAAATTTTTAGAGTGAAAACAATAACTCTATGATGAAGGTATTTGTAATGTTCGCTTTTTCAAGACATAGGTGCGATCTGCGGCATTTCTATTGCACTAATGCATTTGGTTTATAGCTATGGCAGTGATTGACTTATGATTAAATATTTAAAATGGACAGGTACCTATATTTTATCATCATTTAGCTCCATGAGAGAAGTCGCTTATTATCGACAGTTCTTTCGCGAATACGAAACTTACGTTAAATAAAATTTTCTTCCATGTTTCAATCATTATCCTATTTAACATCATATAATAACAAGTTCATACTGCGAAAAAATTGCTGATAAAAGTGTCATTTAGTTAATGATGTTGTACTTTTCCGGCGAATATTATGTGTGAAATTCTCTCGGGATACACACCGGGTTAAATTTCATCGGGATAACACTTTCATTTTCATCATTGCCCTGATGACGATGGAAGTGTTATCCATCGAAACGTTGGCAGCAGCCACAAAGTTAACCCGGTGTGAATCCCGAAGGAATATCAGACATATCATTTAGTTGTTCACATCAAGAAGAGGACGGTTTTTTTTTCAAAAGTAGGAAGAGTATGAATAGGTATCATTAAACCTAATGTGCACACCCAAGTTTTACCACGTTGTTACACACCCAGTGTACCCGGGGGTCTACCTCTAGTTTTTCTTTATTTCTGAGTCAGCGTGTGCACAAAGTAATTTCAAATAAATATACTTATCTAAATAAACATCAATAGAAAGTACGTAAGCACTTTGCAGCCTT